>OU974070.1:19152287-20352287 GCA_918843875.1 Diadumene lineata | reverse complement strand
AGTTTATGAAGAATATCAACCGCTCTGTAGATCCATGTGATGATTTCTATCACTACGCTTGTGATGGATGGATTCGAGATAACCCTATCCCACCGTCCGAAAACGAGCAAGCTACTTACCTTAAAACAAGCAGGCTTACGTTTAAAAAACTAAGAGGACTGATAGAGGATGAGACTAATCTTGCGCCAGGCAGTGCTTTAAAGAAAGTAAGAGATCATTACACGGCATGCATGGATGAAAGAGAAATAGAAAGAACATCGACCAAAGAGCTCATGGAGTTGCTTAGAGAGTTTGGTTCTTGGGCTTTGGATAATTCAACGTGGAATGAAACTGCATGGGAGTGGAAAGATGTTTTGATGAAACTACACCAAGTCTACTCTGACAATGACGTACCTCTATTTGCCTTGGATGTTGTTGAAGACCCCACAAACTCATCGCGCTATCTACTCACGGTAATAACATGCATGTTATTATTATTTCTGTCTTTCTCTGTGATTTAGTATAACACAGTTTATTGTTTAGTACTCTAAAACACTTTGGCGTCTTTAAATCGCATATGATTTGCTACATTGTAGTGCTCACTGTTCGAGTACAGGTCAACTACGTCGAGCTCAATTAAATCTATGATGACACACAGTGGAAAAAGCTTTCGCTATTACCACATACTGTTTCATAAACACGCAAAACTTGTCCAGTCGACATCTAACCACATTCACGACCTTGGCACTGGTAAAAATTTTAAGGTTCTATGTTGCGCAAAAGTGATTGATTCGACTTGCTTAAGCTTTGCGATTCTAAAACATAAAATATCGTGTGTTCCTTTAATAGTAAGCCAAATAAATTGTAGGCGTTCGATATTCAAAATTGTACAATATATTTTTATGTTCTTATCTGTTTTGAACGTGCTATGTGCTGGGTAATTAACAAAGACAGAAAAGCGGAAATTCAGTAAAATCAATAGACAATATAATTGGTGAAGTTGACAGCCTCAAGTGCAGAATTTGCTCATAAATCAACATTTACAGGCAAATAATTTCAACGATAATAATTGTCTTTACTATATGCGCTGTTATTTGATAAAAACGAGAATGGAGACTGGTTATGAAATTATCTTTGCGAAGGCGTGAGAATGTTTACTTTACTAATCGCTGAATAAATAAGGATTTATGAAAAACCGCACCGGACAAAGAAACCACAGTTTGCAGTTACAAATAAATTTATGGATTATATAACATTGTATATAATGAATTATATTATATTGAACTTGCGTGTAAATGAACGTGAAAATTGGACAGCTATTCTATCATAATATAATAGTTGCGATGCCTGTAGAAAAGTACGATAAGGAACAAAAGACATTGTTTAGCAAATGAAAGGAAATATTTAAAATATGACAAAAGTTCCCTCAGGAACAAATAATTCAAATTATAATAGAGCTTATGAGCCAAATATCTCTAGTGACATCAAATATAAACTATCTATCTGCCTATTTATTACTAAACAGAGGCGGCGGAACAATAACAGCCATGGGGAAAGACTATAATCCCCCACCCCTCCCCTCCTCATCCCCCAACCTAAAATCACAAAACGACTGTGTGAGCATTTATTTGTTAGCTTAGAAAAGCAACTTATAAAAACTGAAATCATTGTCTGTTTATTTCTAGATAAGCGCTTCGTCATTGAGTTTGTTGAAAGAACAATACAATACAACAAATAACAAACAAAACATCAAGGTAAGCGGTATTATCAGTGGGAAGTTTCAAGAATGATTTAGTAGTCATTTTTGTTGTGGTCATGCAGGCTAACTAGTCTTGACATGTTGTGACTTTAGAGCACCTGCGATCATTGTGAATAAAGCAGCGACCTTTTTGCAGAGATTAACATTTTTGAGAGAATGCCCCAGTTTTTCAGGCTTCTAAATGGGGGAAGGGGGAGGGTAACGGATGGAGCCTCGTTGATTCAAATTGTAATGAAGCGCTAAAGCCCCACACATCGTCCATAATAATGCTTTGGTGCCTTAATTGTTTGTTGTTGTTGTTTTTTGGCTTAATTTGTCGACTGGAGCTCATGGGCATGGACCTCGCACCATTTACTGCCCGGAGAAATGGAGCCCCCAAACCCTTAGGAAGACTGATAGTATTATGTGAGGCCTTTAGCACCTTAAAAAGCATATACATGTTGTTAAATAGTCCATGTTTCTTTGTTGCAACAATGGTAAATGTGAGTGCTAGGCTCTGTTTATAGGATACCATGCTCGATTTTTTTGATAAATGTACTGACATGTATAGCTTAAACACACTTTTTATTTTTTCATTTTCATTTCTTCCTTTTCTCTTAATTCATTTCCTCACTAACATCCCTGGTTAACAGTGTTAATTTGCATGTTTATATACCAAGCGATTTTACACGTACAGAGCGGTTATAAATCTCCGATCCTACCTGATCCAGTGCCTAATATAGCTTTTCTAATTATACATTATTCTAATCAAAAATACAAACAATACCATAAAAACTCATAAAAAATGCTTCATCAACAAGTACTAGGACTTTGGCGGTTGAAACGTTTCTACATTCCCTGAGAATCACCGAGGAAAATCGAAAATCGAAATTTCGAATGAAATTTAAAAAAATAAACAAACTGAAATTACTAGTTGATCGCGTATTTACTCTGAATATACGTACAAGCAGAAATCTTTCTATTCCATGATCATCTCGTTTGTTTGCTGGTCTTAGACAAAGGAAGCGTACTTGGAATTCATGGCAAGAGTTGCAGTTCTTCTTGGTAGTGATAACAACACAGCTTACAAAGATATGAGCGATGTGTTTCAATTCGAAGAAGAACTATCCAAGGTATTTGAGGTCTAATGGTGCCATTCATCAGGCAGGGCTAAGTTCAGATGGTGTTGATGATGATAACGATGGTGGTGGTCAGTGTGATGATAGCGATGGTAGTGGTCAGTTTAGTGATGATGGCGATGATGGTGGTGGTCAGTGTAGAGATGATAGCGATGGTGGTGGTGGTCAGTGTGATGATAGCGATGGTAGTGGTCAGTGTAGTGATGATAGCGATGGTGGTAGTGGTCAGTTTAGTGATGATAACGATGGAAATAGTGGTCAGTGTAGTGATGATAGCAATGATCGTGGTGGTCAGTGTAGTGATGGTAGCGATGGTAGTGGTCAGTGTAGTGATGATAGCGATGATGGTGGTGGTCAGCAGGGTGGTGATAGCGATGGTGGTGGTCAGTGTGGTGATGATATGGTGTATTGTTTCAGTGTATTGGGAATCAAATCCACATTTTTCGTTGCTGGTAATCTTATATAAAATGACGCTTTAATGCAGATCGCCCATTATAGTATCCACTGCTTTAAATGTTTTAAACGTTATTTTGTTGTGATCAAAAGATCGTTTGTGTTGAGGCTGAAAGACTGTTTGTGCAAGCTGATATCTGAACAGCCTGTACGTGTCATTGCTTGCACCTGTGGTGTATAAAAGCAATTACTATAGTTTTTTTAAAAAATCTTGCTTTGTTTTGAAGATAATGCCTACTAAGAGTGTCCTGATGAAACAACTCTATGACACCTACGAAATACACAAGTTTGACAATTCTTCCCAAAATGTAAGAATTTACATTCATATCAGTTCACCACAACAATAATCATAATGCTATTTTTTAGGGGTAGCATTCGTGATACATTTAAAATCGATTGTTATTCAAATACAAACGATTCCAATTACACTAATTTCCTCAGCAAAAATGTGTATATATTATGGCAATATAAAAGTAATAGGTTAACCGATCTTTTTTTATTTCCCTTGGTTAATTAATTCCGTCGTACACTGAATACTAGAGTCTCTAAGACTTTAACCTGGAGTACTAATATCCTATTATTCATTTGTGTCGTCTGCCATGGAACAAAAGGCTTGATTTTGGTGATGTACTCATAATGTGACCATGAGGTCTGTTTTCAATATGATCTATACCTAATATACATAAAGAAAGCGTAAAATTACATTTTGAAGGAATCTAATCCCCCCAACATTTTTTCAAGTGAGAGAGTCTCTACTATAGCAAAGAACTGATTTTCTTTCAAATCCCTAAAATTATAGAATGATTAGCAAAGATTTTGTGCCTAAACGTATGTTGTGATTTCAGTTTGAATGGATTGAGTACATCAACACACTGTATAAAAACTTTGGTGGAATCCAGTTAAAACCAACAGAACTTGTTAATATCCCAACACCAGACTATTTGAGAAAAATGGTGGATTTGGTCGTCAAACAAAATAAAAGGTAAAAATATATAATCAGCAATAAACTGCATACAATGTCATTTTGCTCGGATTGAATGATGTATATATATAGCAATGTCGAATAACGTTGTCATCATCACAAGGCAATATGTCATTCCAAGACCACTAGGACAACGTTATTTGGAATAGCTTTCACTCTTGCTGCAACAGTCTTTTAAGTAAACTTTCTGTTAGCAAATGGTAGACCACCAGACTGTTCTATGCGTAGGTTCTAGTTTTGAAATACGGTAAACCCTCTTGTCATTTCCAAATATCACGTGACTTATTAAATATACGTATATCCATATAGCGAAATTGGCAACTTTCAAGAGAAAAGATGGCCGAAGCAGACGTATATCTATACTTTAGCCATCTTTTTTACTGAAAGTTGAAATTTCGCTAGATGGGTCAGTATATTTAACGAGTCACGTGATATGACAAAATGACGTGGACAACCTTTTCGAGAACAGCTGTATATTGATGAGAACTCATTATGGAAACCAATCATGCCTCTGAAGTGATCCTCAAGGGAACATGACCTATACCTTTTAGATCTTAGTTTTTGTCTACGTCGCATATCAGGAGTTCAGCAATGTTGACATAGATATGCTGTTTTTGCAAAATTACTGGCTTTTTTCTCCATCTTCTCGCCACCCACTTCAGTGTTGGTTCAATATTGGCCTAAGGGAAATTGGCGCAAGGTTAAATTTTGATAACTGAGGATCTCACAATTTGCAACATTACCACAGCTACTCAGGATTTTTTGTCATCAGTTTTCTTTCACATTAAAATTCTAAATATTTAGAAGTTTAATGAAATAATGCGAACTAATTACAACACAACAATTCGGCAATGCAGTTTGGCAGTCGTAACTAATATTGTCATTATTTAGATTAACTAATAGTTAGTTAAATGCATCTAATCAAACAGGTTGAGCAGTAAGATGGGTGAAAATCGCTGCGCTAAATCAAAACACCAACATGTCTAACTGTATACCAATACATACTATTTACACTCCTACAGAACGTTATCCAACTACTTTGGCTGGAAGGTGATCCACAGAACTATACCATATCTCTCCAAACCATTCCGACAGGCTGAACTAGAGTACATGAGAAAAGCAACCAGTGCCATAGCTGCGCAGCCAAGATGGGAACAATGCGTCACAGCAACCGATGATCGTAGAGGCTTGACGTTTGCATTAGGATATATATATATTCAAAAGCTCTTTGACATGTCATATATCCCTTTGGTAAATACACATACAAATCACTGAGAAAGTCTTTCGTTTTTTTTTTTTCGTTGCTTTTCATTGATTTACTCATTCTTCGGTTTGGTCTATAGAACACTTTACTATCCAGATTTCATTTTATTTTTACTTTGTGTTTTGTCGTAATACACTTTATTAAACTTTGTTACAATTTATAAATAAACACACTTTGTTTCACTTGCTGTAATTGGAAAATCACTCTAATTTGAATTTAACACAGCATATACGTAGAAAATGTCTGTCGGTCTATCGTTCATATATCTATGTTTTTAAAATTCATTCATTAATCAATTCATCAATTCGTTATCACTTTATCATCAATTCATCAATTCATTCATTCATCAAATCGGCATTTATTCAATCACAAATTCATTCATTCATTCGATTCATTTATTCATTTACTGTAGATAAAGTCTATGATGGATGACATGAGGACAGCATTTCGTCAAGAAGTCGAATCATTGAGATGGATTGATAAGACAACACGACAAGGAGTTTTTGAAAAGGTTTGTTCACATTACGAGTATTGAGATGAACGTCTAGTATACTATTGAACTTTAAGTTCTTAGTTTTCATATACAGTTTTGTTGGAAAATGCCAAAAGGAATCAAAATTAAAGCTGTGCAGCCAAGTATTGTTTTCCAACCATGGAGGCAACTCTTTCAAAATACGGAGAAAATTCTAGAATCGTTTCTTCGTCCTTGGTCACAGACCTAGCATGTGGTCCGAAACGCGTCAAAGCGGTCCGAAACGTCCTGTGCCCGAAACGTAGGTAATCACTTCTACAGTGACTTGTTCAAGTGCTGTTCAGAATGCATGGTATTGCGTCGTTTTCAAAGATGATGTGCATAGTGATTTCAAACACAGATCAAATACAACAGTTGCAAGGTCTTTTGAAGAATAATATTCTCAAAATTAATTCATCAAAAGAAAAGGATCTTGGAACTAGTTGAATTCCACATGTCTAGTATACAATTCCAGCAATAGCTATGCTAATCAGGCAGTCTTGGTTGATGAAATTATATTCAACGCATATAAACTAGGACTTAGTCTCGTTCAAAAATAAGCAGCAATTATCAAATTGTTTGTCGAATGCTCCCTCTATAAATCAATACAGCGTATTTTAAAATTAATTACCTAATTTCTTGATGCTGTCGCTGTGAGGAGTAAAATTCGAAAACAAACAAACAAACAAATTTTGTGCTCTGAATGTATGTTCCTATCATAAGTACTTTGTTATGGTGATATGGTTTCGGCACTTATTTTCACCCTTTGTAGGATCCATCAGCTTTAGTGAAAACAACACAAAGTCCATGCCTTCGACACCTACGAAAATCACCGCTTAAACCATACCAGCACCTAAACAATGGAGTTTCCTTTTATAGTTTTTGGAAATAAAAACTTATGTTTTATTTTATTTTGTAGGAGAAGGCCATGATCGAAAAGATTGGATACCCAAAGCTGTGTAGAAACATGACGTTGCTAGAGAATTACTATGCTGGGGTAAGAAAGACGTCGAATACACAGACATTTCCAGCCCGGTCTAGACTGAAGAAGTCTTTTGTGTTTTTGTCAAAACACTTGCTCTTTCTAGTAGATTTTTGGGAAGCTTACATTCGTCTCTCAACTGAGATGCTGAATTTTTTTCTTTCAAATTTATTTTGTTTCCTTATCAAACTTGCAGCTTGAAATAAGCGACAGTCACTATCTACAGAATGGTGTAAACATATCTCGATGGTACACTAAAAAGACTCTGTCCAGGTTAAGAGCTCAAGTTGACAAAGATGCGTAAGTGATTATCAGACCAAAGAAATACGATTTTGTTTGGTACAAATTATAGAATCGTTACTAGTCAAGCTAAAACGCGTGTTTGCTGTTTCAGTTGGTACAGTGGACCTCAAATGGTTAATGCCTTCTATAATCGACAGAGAAATGAAATTAGTATGTATCACTTTAGACTGTTAAAACACCACACGCAGTACTATACCATACGATAACATACCATACCATAAACTGAAATACCACACCACACCACACCACACCATGCCATATCACTGATCTCTGTGATTTGTGACTCTCCTGTAGATATTATGGCAGGAATTTTACAGACACCATTTTTCTATGGAAAAGAGGCACCGAGGTACGTATATACAATGACTTATTTTCAATAGTAACTTGATAATTCTTTAAGTTCTCAAATAATATTTGCTTGTATTGTTTGCCAGAGTCGTGAATTACGGCGGCATTGGAATGGTTTTGGCTCACGAGTTAACCCATGGGTTCGACAGCGGCGGTATGTGCTAGCAATAACGATGAATATGTTTCTATTGTCTATCGTGTAAAGAGCGGCAAGCTGTCCGGCATGTTAAAAAAATAACACAGTTTGGGTCTATTGTGAAGCTTTAGGACCTTCAGACGAAATGTTTTCGTAATTATCTTACACAATGTTTTTTTCAAACGTGCAACGAAAAGAAAGACAAGCAAGGATCAATGCTGTACAGCTAGCTGAACTAGCTGAATATCATAGTAGTTGTACCACTTGAATTATCTTAGAGTGCACACACTAAAAGTGTGCAACCTAAATACCACTAAATTGTGATATTTTATGCTAATTCTATTGTTTTCTTTTGTTTAATTAGGGTTATTTACTACTAAATAGTGACAACTGTTGCAATTATTTAGTGCTTGCGCTCTAGCGTTGTCGTCTACTTATCGTTACTTACCGTTGAACAGGTCGTCGATTTAACAAGTACGGTGAACTTACCAAAGATGTTGGTTGGACTGACAGTTCACTGGCTCAGTTTAACGAAAGGTCACAATGTATAATTGAGCAGTACAACAAATACGAGATGAAGGGAATAGACGAGGTTATATATGTGAACGGTAAACTGACATTAGACGAGAACATCGCTGATAATGGTGGTTTAAAGATATCTTACAGGGTAAGAGCTGTAACCGCAACAACGACACTCAATTCAATATCGAAGGCTACAATAGCACGATGTTAATTGCAGGGCAGTAGAAGGGGAAGGCCCTTCCAATCATTTCATTATCTTACTGGAAACTAGCCTGCGATGCATCCGTTCTTGGTACTTCCTTTAAATTCGTACTGTTATAACAACAACGACACTCCGAATTCAATATTGGAGGCTATATTGGGGAGAGGCATAGGGTGCCGGCCCTTCCAATTGTTGCATTTGTCTACTAATGTTCTAATGTTCTTCATATCAACGTCATTGAAATTACTTAAGCACCACGATCATAGCATCAGGATGGTCATCATCCGAGCGAATTTGTTTATCGCACTAATTATATGAAAATGAGACGTAAAGATGTCATTGACATGTAAATATCAGTTTAAGATAATGTTGCGCACAACAGAGCAATTTGAAAGTTTAGCAATAACCACGTTTATATTTTATAATCAACGAAAGCGCACCTACTTTATAATAACTACACTTATGGAATTGTTATGCATTATGCAACATTCACAAGTTTTTTTTATAAAAAAAGTTCAAAATTTTGCTCATGCATATCTCATTTGTATATAACATTTACATTATAAAATTGCGATACACGAATTCGCTCTATTCTCAAGACAAACACCACTATTACTGTAATACATTTCATATCTACTGCTATCACTTTTGTCCTAAATGTATACAGACCTACAATAATTGGGACAAAACGAACCTTCCTTTGTGTAAGAAAAGATTGACATATACCATTTACGAAAAATCATACAGTAGTTGTATTGTTTTTTGTTGTACAGGCGTACCAAAACTGGGTTGAAAAACATGGACGCGAGAACGCCATTCCTGGACTTGGCAAAACTAACGATCAAATGTTCTTTCTCAGTTATGCACAGGTAGAGTTGTACTGAAATATCGATCAGTTGAATTATTCACTACATGTTACAACTTAATGATTAGTTCCTTACAAACACTGTAGTTACAGATTTGTGGAAGTGATTTGCAAATGAGAAATGTTACCGCTATTGGACCAAATGACTTCCGCTTCACAGCCCTTAATATATAATCATGCATTTTACAATTTGTTTGAACTCCAATAGCTGCTATAATGTATAATCTTTTGGTGCGTTTCTTTCACAGCTATGGTGTAGTAAGTATTCACCGGCAGCATTATTCCAGCGATCCAAAACAGACACACATACTTTTCCAGAATACAGGTTAGATTTTGCTGATCAGTGGTGAATTCTTGATTGGTCTTACAGTATTAGTTAAAGCCCGGGGTAGGGGCACTCCGATCGGATAAGGAAGGGGATGCTCGTCAGAATGTTTAAACCTGACCCCTAAAGGGTACCAAAGTTCCATCCAGAAAGGTACGGCAATACATGATTTTTACCAAAAGGTACCTGCTCAAATACGAACAATCGGATATTATGGTCGTAAAATCGAGACCTTGATTTTGAACATCCGTGAATACCCTAAAATGTACCAGCTTTAAAAGTACCAGATCTCCGATTATGACCCTTAAAAGGTACGACGAGTATCCCCGCCCTCCGGGAGTTGAAGCACAAAACCTGCAAAAGAATATCCATAGGATGCTTTCCATAACATTTGATACAACAGATCATTTTTATCCTATGTATAACTTTATTCATGCTTAATGCAGTCGGTAATTTTGTTTAAAGCAAAGCACTGTGGATGCCCAAACATTATTATAAGCATACAAAATATCGGGCAATTTGGCGCTAAGTCAACTTAAGTGCACGCCACATAAGCGCAAAACAATTCTTATTGTTTAGTGCCAGTAGTATTTCCTATATTTCTTTATCGACATTTCCTCCCCACGATAATTATAGATTTATTCTTATTGATGCTGTTGCATTATTTGATTTCTATTAATTTTGAGTCAAAGAACTGCAAAAAGTTAACATGCAATATAATGAAAAAGTAGAGGAAAAATGTTAACGGGATTTTTATGTATGATTATGGAGGACCTTAACTGATAGTAAACAAAATAATGCAAACTGTTAAGACATTCTGCTTTGGAGGAGTTTTAACTATATTTATCATTCTTAATACACTAAATACGGAAAGGGTCATAAGTATGCATGTATGTCTTTCAAATAAATCAGTTATTGGTCATTTTCTTTTTATTTGGAAGCTGCTATGAGTAGTTTGTCCCACTTGTTTGTAAATCGCTATAGTACTGTAGATTTGACAACATTTTTTATAGACATTTGGACTACAAGTATGAACAAAGAGGTCCATAGTTATTGATTGTTTTGTTTCATCTTCGCAATTTATCGTACATCAATGACTGATGTCAAAAAAAATGATTTAAAATAATTCACATTTTAGTGATTAGCCTGCAAGGATATCTTTTTGCTGATATTCAATGTTGAGTTATATCGTATCTTGTGTTTAAAAAGATTAATCAGACGAACCAAGCGACCAACGCCATCCAAATTTTACAATCAGATAGATAAACATATTAGCTATAAAACCTCCAATTTTGAACGAAAAAAAGCACTGTGTTCCATAGTAAGGATCATTTGCTTGTTCAAAATTGTGTCTTCAGATCGACGGCCGACATCAATATTCAAGCACAAGAAATTACTTTTAGCAACGTTTTATGTGTTACATGTGTCTAAACAAAAAACATTAAATATGCCATTACCAATGTGTGCTTTGATAGTTTCGAGACATGTTTCATCCAAAACTGTAAAGAAAGTGTAGTAAATCGCAAAAATTGCAACAAAATGTGGAAGCCTTCCTTGCCGCCATATGAAAAAATCAGTGAAGCGTGCGGTGGTAGCGATGAATAAATATTGGTTTCCCTGGTAGACAACCTCCCCCCCCCCCCCCACCCCCCTGGCACTAGCTAAGAATTCACCGAGGCATGAACTCCAATACTCTCCCATAGTTTATTTTTTAAATTCCTTGGAAGCAAAGCTCTCACCCCCACCAATTGAAAAATGCTGACCTATTGTTATCTCTAATTAAAAAAAAGTCCGCATATTAATTCAGGAACAGGAAAGCAACATATTTTGAGAGCAATGTTTGAGTATCGGCTTGTATCGGCAACCGGAACTTCAAATTAAAATGACGAATATAACATTGAATGTTTCAAGTACTAAATATGTTCAAGTCGAAACTGTGTGAGTATTTTTAATTCGCAACAAGCAAGTTAATAAAATATACAAAATACAGTCACAATTATGGAGACGTCACCTTCGCGCCTCTTGAGGCTTTTGTAAGGCTTGGAGACCCCCGGACCCGGGGGATGAGGGTGGATTATATGTGATTGGAGTCAGATGTCAGCAAGTGCTATTTTGTTCCTATCTCATGAGGGCTTTTTCTCCAGGTTCATTGATTTTACTCCCTCATTAAGAGATCAACTTTGTGAAAAAAAATGTGTGTAAAATTGCAAATGTGGGGGTAGATAGTCTCCTCAATTAGTAGAAATGCCAAATAATCTAAAAAAAGTAAACAAATGTTATTTTTGGATCCAAAAAGTTATTTTATTCTAATGGAGTAACATTTTCTGTCATCAGGGTCAAAGGAGTACTAATGAACAGTGAAGCATTTGCCAAGGCCTATAATTGTCCCATAGGAAGCAAGATGAACCCTGGCCCTGGTAAACGATGCCGGGTTTGGTGATTGCATATACATACGATCCTATTCATGCAAATACGATATCTGTGAAATAATTATACAAATTTACCAATCAAATTAAGTTTATATTGTAAGAGATATTGATATGAGTTATCTTAATAAGTTTTTATCTATAGAATAACTGGTCAATTCGTTTATTCAAATCGTCTTTGGAATGAAATGAAATGGCTCATTGTCTTTACTTTTCACTGATTATTTTCATTATCCCAGCTAGGAAAGATTTATGTTTATGTTTTTTATAGGATAACAAACATAATACCTTGCAACATAGACCTAAAATTAATTTCAAAAGATAATGAAATTGTATATATAACATATTATTCATAAACGTTTTGTTTTAAAATTAGTAGTCTATTATACATACAGAGCAACATAAATCAACTGCAAGCAACACAGATCAAGTCGGGCTATACCAATTCATTACAGGATTCAAAATTGGTGGTGATCCCAATGCAATGATGGTGTATCATGAGATGTAATTCAGGCTTTGTCGACCATATGATTTGCTGAGCCATTTACAACAGCTGTCATGAATACAATGAATCTCGACTGACCTTGATGTTAATTGCTGTTCATCATTGCCATCATCATCATCATCATCTTTGCCTTGTTGCTCATCACTGTCATCATCATCAACGTCACGACCATCATTGCCTCTCATCACTGTCATCATCATCATTATCAAGACCATCATTGGCTCTCATCACTGTCATCATCATCAACATCAAGACCATCATTGCCTCTCATCATTGTCATCATCATCAACGTCACGACCATCATTGCCTCTCATCACTGTCATCATCATCAACATCAAGACCATTGCCTCTCATCATTGTCATCATCATCAACGTCACGACCATCATTGCCTCTCATCACTGTCATCATCATGATCATCAACATCAAGACCATCATTGCCTCTCATCATTGTCATCATCATCAACGTCACGACCATCATTGCCTCTCATCACTGTCATCATCATCAACATCAAGACCATTGCCTCTCATCATTGTCATCATCATCAACGTCACGACCATCATTGCCTCTCATCACTGTCATCATCATGATCATCAACATCAAGACCATCATTGCCTCTCATCACTGTCATCATCATCAACATCAAGACCATCATTGCCTCTCATCACTGTCATCATCATCACTGTCTTGACCATCATTGCCTCTCATCACTGTCATCATCATCAGTATCAAGACCATCATTGCCTCTCATCACTGTCATCATCATCACTGTCTTGACCATCATTGCCTCTCATCACTGTCATCATCATCAACATCAAGACCATCATTGCCTCTCATCACTGTCATTATCATCAACGTTACGACCATCATTGCCTCTCATCACTGTCATCATCATCACTGTCTTGACCATCATTGCCTCTCATCACTGTCATCATCATCAACATCAAGACCATCATTGATTCTCATCACTGTCATCATCATCAACGTCACGACCATCATTGCCTCTCATCACTGTCATCATCATCGACATCAAGACCATCATTGCTTCTCATCACTGTCATTATCATCAACATCAAGACCATCATTGCCTCTCATCACTGTCATCATCATCAACATCAAGACCATCATTGCCTCTCATCACTGTCACCATCATCAACGTCACGACCATCATTGCATCTCATCACTGTCATCATCATCATAATTCCTATCACCACTTTCTTTACTGTAATATCAGTAACCACCATCACAATTGTAATCATCATCATCTTGACTATAACCATAATCATCATCATGATGTCTCTAACTGGCATCGTAGTTCGTCACATCGTGTCTATTACTACCATTAACATCAACAGCATAATAATGTACAAAATAATATCCAGTTTTTCTGTTGGTCAGAAATCATTTTAACTAGTCGACGTATTACATTTATTTCTCAGGTTTATTGTCTGTTATGTAAGCTTTGTAATTTATAGCTTCGCATGCTTGAGCTTTACGTATATAGCATTTCACAATTATTATATCCTATCATTTTTATCATATAAGTACGCCTTGAATTGTAAGATTGATTCATTTAAACACTTATATTATGACTTTAGTCACGTATATAAGTACGAATAGGGATTTCGTTTACAAGCAAAGGAAATAACCAGTTTGCATTGCACAATATTGTTGGTTTACAAGCTTTCGTTTGGAAATCAAAGCACAATAGAGTAGAACCCAGGTTAGAGGAAGATACACTAGTCACGGATGGGAAATCTTTTGCTCAACTTCCTCCAAGATGGCTGTCTTGACGTAACTTGCAAGCAGTCATGCAATATGTGGAAAGACTCCTTCAGGGGCTCTTTTAACAACTTACAATACCGTGTATCTAATATTGAATGATTTTGTAGTTTTTCCCACAAATTCCCGTATTCGTACTTATATTCTTATAATACTTAACTATTACATATTCAACTAATTACATAGTGTTCCAGGAATAATATCTAGACCGTTATTTGATAGCCGGTATTTTCTTGATGTAGTTTATTTAGCATTGTACTTGTTCTGGTTAATACGCTCATTAAACGCGTTAGAAGCATTTAATGTTGACTTATTTGTTGGTCGATTAGTATTGTAATGACCGAGTGGAATCTAGGAGTGCGCCTCCAGTTTTCCTGGCTCCAAACGATATGCAAGAGAGGCTGATTAATGTTCTCATTTCATCAAACATGTTACTTTGAAGTTTTGTGGGATAAAACCTGAATTATTTGTCTCCTTACAAATACTTCTAGATTACGGAACATCCCGGCATTACGGATACCCAACTAATTTCTCCAATTTGTCAAATACAAATACAAACTCTCTCCCGGTCTGTAATGTTGTCTGCTTTATCGGAAAGTACTCAGTGGCGGATCTACGAGAGGGGAGCAGGGGGTGCCCAACCCTTCCTGAAAGGGTTTATGTCTTCGTATTATTATATATATTTGTAAAATACCCTCTGTATTTCATGCTTACTAGGGTAGTGTACCTCCTCCTGAATACAATCCTGGATTTGCCACTGGTAACTGCGTCGACAATGAACATATTCACTAAGGCAATCGGAGATTCCATGCATCATTACTTAAGATTATCTATCGATTAAGACAAGAAATACTTATGGATATTCACGTAACTTCTAAACCCTTGTTACATCTAAGTAAATACAGGTGAAATCTTAGAACTATAAATAGCATATAGATACTACCTAGCTTAAAAACCTTTGCACTTTATAAAGGTGCAAACTAAAGCTGTTTACTAAGGCTGTCTTTAGAAGATGAATTATCAATTCCAACAATCACCTCCGTAAAGTCTTTCAGTCGCTGAACACAGATATTTCTCTGTTCAATATGGTCGCATAATGGCTGAGGGTAGTTTGTGCCAATGATGCACTTAGCTTTGTGTTGGACCTCTAGCGGTGCTTTCCAGGGTTCAAAGAGGTATTCCATGGGAAGATGGCGAACTTCTGGGACATATTTCCTGAAAAATTATCCCGAGAGGGTAAATAATTCTTTAAGGATAAATATATCTGTTTTTCCTAGTTTCATATAGTCGACAAACAACAAGACATAAACAGAACATCAGAGCTATCTGGATAGATAAACTTTAAATTCCTCAAACTTTCAATTTTCTTATAGTCTTTTCAGTTTTCGAGCTTCCTGTATCACCCTCAACACAGAGAGCTTCCTTTGCTTAAATTGGCTGCAAAGGAGACTATATCTTTCTTCATTATTGAACAAACAAAAAAAGGACTTTACAGATCCTGAATGAAAGTAGAAAATTGCCTGCTTCTTTGTCTAAAGTATTCGTTTGTTCAATTCAGTAGCAACATCTAGTAAGTCCACATCAAAGGATAACATATACCTTACATATATCCCACTAGCGTCAAGTTTCTTGCCAACTTCAACAGGACAAGACCATGGTACTGTTCCATTTATATAAGAACTACAAGACAGCCACATCCAACAGTTGGCGTTCATTCCCCACTCCGAGTCCAGCTGCATCTCGTCAAAGAATTTGAAGCCCTCTTCCCAATTGATCCAAAGACAGCCGCGCGTCAAGAAGCAGCCTACTGCTTCACGAGCTGCATTGTGAATCCAGCCTTCCTGACGTAGCTGCCTCATGATAGCGTCAATCCAAGGAAAACCTGTATTTCCCTGTAAAGAAAGTTAAAATTGCAGGAAGAGTGTTTATTGAGAATCAACATTTGTGTTTGTAAATTCTCTTGCACAACTGGTTCTGCCAACTGCCTTTCAACTTTATTCCATATATATCTGGTCTATCACACAAAATACCAATATGTCAGAAAATGCAAATTACATGAATACGAAAACAGACCTTTTTCCATCGTTGCAGAGCAATGTCATCTATCTCCCAGGGTAACTGTAGGGACATAGTGTTGTTTTTCATGTGATGCAGCTCAGTGTTGTCACTCGAACAGTGGAGCAGGAATTCCCTCTGCAGAAGTCTCCGATAGATAGAGACAGGAGGTTTTCCTTTGTATAACTAAAAAAGCAATTTAGAAAAGATGAATATATGTTTATATCTATTTTCAGTCAATCATAGCAATGATGACTAAGATTAATTTGGATGGTAGAAGAACATAAAGTAAAAATAAATCATAATATTAAGATAAAGCAGGATGTTCTTTAATCATGTTGAGTTGAATGATCTGTTGCACTATGAGGTCTAGTATAGGCCATTGATGTCTTATCACAGATGATTCCAGTATATTAAGTTGATGTGCATTATGTTTGCGGGGAAGGGTTAAAAGGGTTGATCGCCTTATCAGGTCTCTATCGGAACAGATGCACGTGTCCTTTGCCTTTCCAGAAAGTCAGTTGTCCCTTAACAGATCTCGTACTCTGATGGATGCCATTCCCTCTCCTTCCCAGTGAACACTGACCAAGGATGGGAGAAACGCTTTAGATACAATTGGAATTTGATTCCTTGGCTGGTAATAATAGGAGAACAACAGTAATACCTTCAAATATTCCACTGTTAGTTGTTGATAGATTAGACGTGGAGAGAGACATCCAAACCTCAAGTAAGGACTGAGGGCTTGATCAAAAGCTAGGAACGACTCGATTGCAATGGGATTGCTGTCAAACTTACTTCGGACCATCTACAAAAAGAAAACAACATTATTAACATATGTAGTTCAGCAATCAACTACCAACTTGCAGGTATGATGTGGTGTGGTATAATTCATCTTAAAAAAATACCCATACCCAGTGTGAAACGTGTTTCCCAGAATTTTGCAATAATGTTGCGCATGGTATTATGCAATTTCATCAAGCGCTCAGATTAGGTCCGGTTTTGTACCTTGATAAGTATTTGCATCGAGTCTTAAAAATTTGTTCTGTGAGATTACGCAATGTATAGTCAGTCACGACATCTAGAATGATAGCAATGATTGGTTTCAATTATAGATACAATTTTTCAA
Source organism: Diadumene lineata (assembly GCA_918843875.1). Taxonomy (NCBI): domain Eukaryota; kingdom Metazoa; phylum Cnidaria; class Anthozoa; order Actiniaria; family Diadumenidae; genus Diadumene; species Diadumene lineata. The sequence goes on along the minus strand of OU974070.1, from coordinate 20,334,645 downwards.
ACGCCACATTAGATACCTTAGATAAAAACGTCTTCAGTCTTCTTAAACCTTCCGTCTCTCCGCCTTTAAAAGATGACAAAATCTTGCGCTTGCCTTTCTCGTGTGCACCACACACAAGTTCGTGGTCAGGACGGATTGGAGTTACACATTTTCCAAGAATATTGACATTGACGGTGTTAACTGGCTGCTTGATTGGAAGCTCGTCTACCAACTTCTCAAACGAACCGTAAGTGGATGGAAAGTGTCCCTTGTTTACTTCTGCTATTTCCAGTCCATCAAAAAGCGTGTGTGAAACTTCAGATATTACTTGTATATCGTATCGCTTGGCTACTTCACATATCACTGAGTCTTTGCCTCGTGAATGAGGGTCAGAATCGAACTCAAAGCTTAGCCTAGTAATGCCCCATTCAACGAAGAGATCCTTTAGTTTTTGAACAGCGCGTCCTTTAATGACAAACAATCGAGAACCAATGGCCTTTAAACGTTTGTCCAGGTCTTCCAGGCACTGAATTAGAAAGGTGACGCGATGTGGTGACACGTTATGGCAATGGTTAAGTAGAAGGGGATCCAGGAAATAAACTCCATAAAACACTTTGCTGTCACGTAATGCATGGAGTAGGGAAGGGTTGTCATGGAGACGAAGATCTTTCCTGAACCAGTGAAGAGTGATGTGACCTTCAAATAAAATAGGAAGAGCTACACTAACATTCAAAATTAGTTGGCTTTTTTGTATAAAATATTTTTCAAGGCCCCCCTTTCTCCCCTTCCTCCCCTGTATTAATGTTAGTACCATCGGTGATGATTTTGGTATGAATAAAACCTAATGAGATGGACTGGAATATTGTGAAGAGAAAAAGCAAAAATGGGAGAGACAGATTTGAAACATGGCGAAGGTTTTCAATGTGACTCAATTTACACAGTCGTCAGAAAAGTTGTAGCATGCAGTCTATAGAATTATGAAGCGAACTTAGAGTATGCAAAAATCACTATATTAGCTATTATCAAATTTATAGTAAATGCAACTCATATAACTGGAAAACGCCCTAACAAATTATATTTTCCACAATCACTTTGTCCAATATATTCTTGCTTACCATTTGCGATTAGCTGTCTGCTATGGTCTTTTAACTTTTGGACACAGATTTGCCTTTGTTTCATGTGATCACACATAGGTTCAGGATAGTCAATCCCAACAACACATCGTGCTTCTCTCTGAGTGGAATGCGGAGCTTTCCAAGGTTCATGCACATATTGGTTGGGCAAATGACGGACTTCAGGAACGTACCTCCTGCAAATTAACGTCAAGATTGATTTATATTAACATCATTGATCGAAAACGTCTCAGCCACGATTTCCTAAAGCCTAGTTTCCATATGTTAGAGAACGGTCGAGAATGATAATGAAAATTTTGATCGTACGATAGAAAAAAAAGGTTTCCATATAATCGCAGACGATCGAAATGGATCGAAACGCTTGGTAGGATATAAAAACTTTGATTTCGAATTCATCAATTTTTTTCTCGATCGTTTGCGACCTTTCTCGATCGATTATATGGAAACCAGGCTTAATGAATTCCAACTAGGACATGCAGATTAAGGTAGTTCGGGACCCTTGCTACTGCTCATCCTGCACGCGCAAGTAAAATCAAATAAAATTTCTGGTGCGATTAAAAATACATTTTGCGAAAATATGGCCAAAATATAGTAATTCTATATTATAATGAAAATAGCAGTAAAAGAAAAGAAAATTCCGTTCCGGCGGACTTTTTAAATATAAACCAACGACAAGGGATCAACGAAACAAAATTAATAGAATTCAAAAAGGGTTTATACCACTGACCTTGTATAGCGACCTTCAAAATCAAGCTTCTTTCCCATCTCAACAGGACAAATCCAAGGTACGGATCCCTTAATGTAGGTGCTACAAGACAGCCACATCCAACAGTTGGCGTTCATTCCCCACTCCGAGTCTAGCTGCATCTCGTCAAAGACTTTGAAGCCTTCTTCCCAATTGATCCAAAGACAGCCGCGCGTCAAAAAGCAGCCTACGGCTTCACGAGCTGCATTGTTAATCCAGCCTTCCTGACGTAGCTGCCTCATGATGGCGTCAATCCAAGGAAAACCTGTTGTCCCCTATCAAAAAAACCCTTATGTTTAGCATAAATTTAAATTTTCAAATAATTTACATAAATTAATAAAAAAAGATTCATTTTAGAGTGTAAGTAATATAAACGTGAAATGCCCACAAACGGAAATGCAGTAAATCATGTCAAGATCAAAGTGGTCGAACAGAATTGGTATTAGATTAATATATTTGATTGCTTCAAAACTTATTTCATCTGTATTTCTAAATAAATCAAGATTGTTTTAAGTTACAGTCCAAACTGGAAAACGACAAACAATAGATTGCAGTTCTTTGATTTTTCTTTGCTTGTGCTTATGCACTAGCAGGCACCAGAGTTAAGTTAGACATCTCGCCGAAGAGTCATCTACTAAAACCCGGAATACCAAAACACCGGAACACATGGACACGGAACACGGAACACGGAACACGGAACACAGAACACGGAACACGTAACACCCTCAAAATCACTGATATACTATATTTGTAACTACTACGTTTAAGTTTATATATCTTTTGCGTTTTTTTAGCGTATTATAGACTCTTTGTGACATGTCTTCATAATTTCATAACTCTATTTTTGGTCAACTGACAACAAGATGCGCAGGACTTGCATTAGTAGCGGTGATGAAATATGAACTGTTCGCATCACCTTTTTTGAGATTCCAGCAAAATGATTTAAAGCCAGTATAATCTATATTTTTAATATTGAAAGCGTACATTTTAGATTTTTGTTAAGCTGGCCTACGTTAACGTTCCGTAAATGTGTTTATAGAAAATACTTCATTGGGGGGTTATCAAAACCTCCTCTATGTGTGCATGGAAAGTAGGTTTACTAATTAAAAACGGTTTTCACTCTCGAATACCCCATAACAAATAATGTCAATTTGGCTGGTGACGGTAGCATGACAACCAGCAGGATTAATAACAACTGACCCATGTCGAAGATCCAATGAGCTAACACAAAGAACATTTAAGGAGGCTCCATATAGTTATGGGGCGTCTAGGATCTTAGAGGTTTCTTAAAAATCAACTGCCCACAAAGCGCAAAGGTCAAATATTTTTCAAAGACGTTGAATCAAAGATTCAGTTTTTGCACAAATGATCACGTGACCGGTCACCATAGCAACGCTATGGCTGTCATAATAAAGATTTTTAACGTAGAAAAAAAAAAAACTCTAGTTTTAAGCGGTAGATTTTTTTGAAAACATTGTACATGGGTTTAAATACGATGACCTAGCATATATTACCGTGACAAAATAAATCCCAACTGTAGAACCTCAGAAATAACGGAATAATGGTTTTTCCTAAATTAAAAAAATTCTGGAGTTGGAAAATCGTTGAAAATTTGCAAACTACTTTATAATACCACTAAAATAATATTCTGAAAATTTCAAAAAAAATTACCGCTCAGTTTTTGAGTTGTTTTTATTTTTTCAAAAGCGCGCGTTGTATATTTTCATGACGTCATCAAAATAAAAATTCTTCAAGTTTGAGGTGTGCGCAAGTGCGTGGTCATGCACGAGCGCGCGCGCTGAAATTATATGGAGCCACCTTAAGATCGATTAAATAAGCAGAAGCAACTGCAGCTATATCTTCCACAGTTAATCTCCATTAAAAAAGCAATACCTCGTGATTTTTTTTAGCTATAAAAGTTATGATCAAACCCACGAAATATGAACAGTCTTTACCAGGAAGTAACAGACCTAACAGGAGGCAAACAAGGATCGAGTTTCTTCAAAAAACATATATCACGATTTTTAAAAAAATGTCGTAAAATGACGTACATACCTTATTTTTCAATAAAAATATATGTTAATACAAACCCATAGCTTAACAAACGACCAAAAAATGAAATAAAAACAAAGTTTGCGTAGGGAATTCAAGTGTATTATCGCCGATGGTTTATGTGTGCTCATCCGTGTTACGGCGTTCCGCTATTCCGGCGTTCCGGGTTTTAGTACATGCCAACAGACGATAAAAAAGATTTTGTCAGTAATTCAAAAAGTAAAGACAAAACACAAACCTGCTTCCACCTAAACAGCGCGTAAGGATGAACTTCCCATGGCAGTTGAAGGCACATAGCATTATTATAAACTCTATGTAAGCTAGCATTTTCAGATCCCATTTGAAGAAAGTGTTCACGCTTGTAAAGATTTAGAAATAATGATAACGGAGGCACTTTCCTTTTCACCTGTGAAAAGCAAAAAGCAGAACGAGATAAAAAAGCGTCCTACTAGTGAAACATATCAAAATATAAAAACATAAAAACACCATACAAACACACAACAAAGCTAAACCAACACGAAAGTACAGTTTCCAATACTCGCAAACGTTTCCTTGGGAATGAGTGCACTAACCCTTAGATATGTACAGGCTAGACGATGATACAGCATTCGCACAGAGAGACAGCCAAACCGCAAGTAAGGACTCAAGTGAGTTTCGGATGGCAGGAAATCGTCGATGCTCAAGTGATCTCGTGAAAAGTCTTTTTCAACAGCCTGTCGAGAAAATCAAAGCAAAAAATATGAGCATCAACATAACTGATAATGTTTACAACACTTGTCAATGCACAGACTATTAAAAGATGCAGCTCACCGTTTTCAGTACCACGTTGATTCTCTTGAGCGCTTCTGTCTCTCCTCCTTTCCAAATTCGTCGAGCAGGGGCAGCACTTTCGTCTTTTACACCAAATTCCGTCAAGGCAGGGACATCAAAATTCCAGGACAAGTGATTGGTAGATGAACATGCTCGAAACGTGTATCTATCCACTGGATGGTCGGGAGCCTTTGGCCGTCCTATGGTGTTTGCGCATTGCAAAAATGCTTCTAGTTCAAATGGAATACTTCCATCACCTGCTACCTTGATGTCTTCCGTGTCGTAAAGAAGATGGGAGTTGTGACTGATTACCTCAACACCAAACTTGGAAATCATGGATTGAACAGCAGCGTCTCTGTGACGACCGGCTGGCTCGTTATCAATTTCAAAGGTCAATCGAGTCACTGACCACTCTTGGATCAATCGCGGAAGAACTTGCATTGCTCGACCACGCACAACAAATAGTCGAGATCCCATTGAGCGCAATTCTTTGTCCAGGTCTTGAAGACATTCGCGTAGGAAATTCCACTTGTTGGCACTGATTTTGCTACGACGACATGCTTCCACGTCCAGAACGTAGATGCCATAGAAATTGCTGCAGTTCTTGGTTGACTCTAAAAGGGGAGGGTTGTCGTGAAGACGCAGATCTTTTCGGAACCAGTGAATACTGTTTACACCTCTTTGAGGGGCTCCTAAAAAGACATACAAAACACAAACACACATTTTTTCTCAACATCATGTGTACAAACGATTGAATAAAGAAAAAGAAAGTAATATCACATAAATTGCTGCCTTAAACGCATGTGGTGTTTTCTTTAGGAATCCAAATTGCAAACCTGGTGCTCTTAACTCATTGCTGAGGTCAACAAGTCTGTCTACACAAATGCGTTTTTGCTGGATGTGGTCTACCATGGGCATCGGATAGTTTCTGCCAACAACACATTCGCACGACTTTTGGATGTCCACGGGCATCTTCCAAGGCTCGTATATATATTCAGTGGGAAGATGTCGAAGTTCGTGTACGTACGTTCTGTACAAACAGAATAAAACATCATGGATTAGTGTGTGTGTTCTGCAAGCGAAAATTATTATTTCGCAAGTTTGACTCAAACAAAAAATTCAACAATTTAAACAATAATGGTAAATAGAGTGAATCAAGAATAAACTTCCAAATTTAAACATGGCTTTTCAAAATGAATGTTGGGAATTTATGGGTATTATCTGGAGTTTTCCTTGGTACATTGGGGATAATGTTGTGATGATATATCAATATATAACAACCAGGATTTGATTTTAAAAATATCTCTATTTTCGACATTTTGTTACTTTCTGGGCCTCCCAATTTTCCCAAAGTCATACGGAAGTTGCGATTTGGTGTTTCCCTTTTTTTCGTTGTTTTTCAATTTTCCATGGCGAGCTCACCAACTTCTTACCTGACGTAGTTTCCAGTTGGATCCATTTTCTTTCCCATCTCAACAGGACAAATCCAAGGTACGGATCCCTTAATGTAGGTGCTACAAGACAGCCACATCCAACAGTTGGCGTTCATTCCCCACTCCGAGTCCAGTTGCATCTCGTCAAAGACTTTGAAGCCTTCTTCCCAATTGATCCAAAGACAGCCGCGCGTCAAAAAGCAGCCTACTGCTTCACGAGCTGCATTGTGAATCCAGCCTTCCTGATGTAGCTGCCTCATGATAGCGTCAATCCAAGGAAATCCGGTTCTTCCTTCTTTCCATTTTAGCAGAGGGTCTGGGTTCTCTTCCCATGGAAGCTGCAGACTCATTGGGTTGGTGCTCATTTTGTTTAAATCGGCATTTTCGCTGCCTAAGTGAAGAAAATGTTCTCGTCTGAACAGGTTCAGAAACAGGGATGCCGGAGGACATTCTTTTCTTTCCTGTAAAAAGACCACAACAAAACAGTTACCTTGTAAGCGAATTAGGTGATTATGTACAAGGTGGACGATAAAATGTTGTAAATGACCTGAATACTCTAAACACGACTGCATGATTAACATTTTTTGATTTCTTGTTTAATACAGTAAAACCAACATATAAGAACAGGTAGGTAAACAACACTCTTGCTGAATTTTGGTCAAGTCATAATTGTATGACGAGGAACACGATCATCGTTAGAAATAAAAAAAATGTTTTAATGTAAAATAATGAGAGCCACTCTCGGGTCGGGTATTTATCATAAGTTACGATACGGTGTAGTGCTGTTTCCCATTCATGCGAATACGACTCTATTGTATAGCAAATAATTATGCCTTCATTAAGCCAGCCTTAAAACACAATGACCTTTACAGTCTCTTTAAAGCTTGCCGATAAAAGTATTATATTCATAAAAAAGCCATTTAAGTAATCAGTTGTATAACTTTAAATAAATTGTATTCCAGTGCAGGTGTGCTAATTAATTATTTCAATATTCACATACGTTGCAAACAAGTGCAACAAACAGGGTGAACTGACCTTTAGATATGTACAGGCTAGACGATGATACAGCATTCGCACAGAGAGACAGCCAAACCGCAAGTAAGGACTCAAGTGAGTTTCGGATGGCAGGAAATCGTCGATGCTCAAGTGATCTCGTGAAAAGTCTTTTTCAACAGCCTGTCGAGAAAATCAAAGCAAAAAATATGAGCATCAACATAACTGATAATGTTTACAACACTTGTCAATGCACAGACTATTAAAAGATGCAGCTCACCGTTTTCAGTACCACGTTGATTCTCTTGAGCGCTTCTGTCTCTCCTCCTTTCCAAATTCGTCGAGCAGGGGCAGCACTTTCGTCTTTTACACCAAATTCCGTCAAGGCAGGGACATCAAAATTCCAGGACAAGTGATTGGTAGATGAACATGCTCGAAACGTGTATCTATCCACTGGATGGTCGGGAGCCTTTGGCCGTCCTATGGTGTTTGCGCATTGCAAAAATGCTTCTAGTTCAAATGGAATACTTCCATCACCTGCTACCTTGATGTCTTCCGTGTCGTAAAGAAGATGGGAGTTGTGACTGATTACCTCAACACCAAACTTGGAAATCATGGATTGAACAGCAGCGTCTCTGTGACGACCGGCTGGCTCGTTATCAATTTCAAAGGTCAATCGAGTCACTGACCACTCTTGGATCAATCGCGGAAGAACTTGCATTGCTCGACCACGCACAACAAATAGTCGAGATCCCATTGAGCGCAATTCTTTGTCCAGGTCTTGAAGACATTCGCGTAGGAAATTCCACTTGTTGGCACTGATTTTGCTACGACGACATGCTTCCACGTCCAGAACGTAGATGCCATAGAAATTGCTGCAGTTCTTGGTTGACTCTAAAAGGGAGGGGTTGTCGTGAAGACGCAGATCTTTTCGGAACCAGTGAATACTGTTTATACCTTTTTGTGGTTTTCCTAGTAGATCGAAAATATTGTTGCTTTATCACAGATATATATTTTCTGGTGTAATTCACGAGGGTTGGGTCGTAAAGTTGGGCTGAAAATGCACTGCCTATTTGCAGGATAATAACTTAAGCGTTTCATTTTCTCTGTCATTCAAGGTACGTTTTTCGTTTGTGTTTAAGGAATGTTTAACTTACATGTAGTTTTGTTTAGATTGAGTTGATGTTGTGCTTAGAGTATAGATGGCGTATGAATCAAATGTTATTATGTTCTTACGTGTTGTATGTTTCGGCTTTTCTAGATGATGAATCTTTGTCTTGAAGATAGTGCTGTGCTTTTCCAAGTCTACTATTGGTCTTTGGTAATCGGTCCCAATAATGCAGTTTGCAGACTTTTGAAGGCTGATTGGAGTTTTCCATGGTTCAAATATATATTGAAGTGGAAGGTTTTTCACTTCTGGTACATATTTCCTTAAATATACAAATGAGATTAACTTCAATAAATGAGAAGGATTCTCTTTCATTTTGACTATGATAATGTAATAATATTTTCAATTATAGTTATTATACGAAAACATTAGCTTGAGAACTTTTAATGGTTATCAAAATCGATATTAAAGCCAACACAAAGACACTCATTCTCCCGCGTGTTATAAATGTTTTGGAGAAACTACGCAAGCGTTTCATGGCATTGTCAACGCCGTTAATGGCAATCTCTTCCGCTGAGTCCTGGTTGAGCGAACGAAAAAAGGACTCTGTTATAACATAGTTAATAGAGGGAGATGGTTAAGAAACATATTGTTATATGTCTTTGTTTTACTTTTGATGTTGAATGGGTCCTGAGGGTGCACAATGTTTGAATTATTCCCATCCGAAACTGCAGAGTAACTAACCCTAAACATTGTCTAAGTTATTATGTTGAGGAATATCTATCAGAAATCTTTAGCTATTTAAAACTAGAAGCCAAAAGAAAGAGGTCAGTCTGTTCACTCAGCCATAGATAGCAAGGCTAAAACAATGCTAACAGAAAAGATTGTGCACTGTCACGCTTGAAAAACTTGTAGAAAGAGTTATAATAATGTCAGAGCCCTAGTTTCTCGAAGGCGGCAAGGAAAAACGCGGGCTTTGAGTATGAGATTGCGTTAATGGTTGCTATATTTGTTGAGGCATCAATCAACGTTACTTTGGTTTTTTGAAATACACAATAATAAAAAGCCTTACTTGATGTATTCGGCATTTGGGTCCAGTCTTTTCCCCTCTTTCACTGAGCAGAAACCTAACCGTAGGCTTTTCTGAAAGAAGGCGGATTCCGACAGCAGCATCCATGTACCAGCGACAAGGCTCCATTGTGATTCTAGTAGAAGAGCATCAAAAACCTTAAAACCTTCTTGCCAATTTACCCACAGGCCACGCGTTGTAAGAAAGCGACAGACCATTTCACTGGCTTTTTTACTTATCCAGCCTTCTTGCTTGAGCTGACGCATGATCGCATCTATAAATGGAATACCAGTGTTACCCTACAAGAGAAAAAGAAATAGAAACAATCAGGCTAGTTTCAATGCAGCTTTCTCTAATCTAAAAGCTGTTAACTATGATTAAGGTTTTGATTTCCGTTCCTAAACCTTGGATTTCTGATCCCTATGTTATCACCCGATCCCAAGGTTGTTATCATCAGATCCCAACGCTGGTATCACTGATCCCAAGGCTGTTATCATCAGATCCCAAGGCGGTTATCACCCGATCCCAAGGCAGTTATCACTCGATCGCAAGGCTGTTATCACCCGATCGCAAGGCTGCTATCCCTGATCCCAAGGCTGTTATCACCCGATCCCAAGGCTGTTTTCATCAGATCCCAAGGCAGTTATCATCAGATCCCAAGGCAGTTATTCCTGATCCCAAGGCTGTTATCCCTGATCCCAAGGCTTTTATCACCAGATTCCAAGGCTATTATCACCAGATTCCAAGGCTGTTATCCCTTATCATAAGACAGTTATCACGGATCCCAAGGCTGTTATCACTGATCCCAAAACTGTTATCTCTGATTTCAAGGCTATTTGATTTATGATCCAAATTATAATATTACCTGTTTCCATCGATTTAGCTTTTCAATGTTTTCACTCCATTCCCATTGTAAGCACATGTTGTTGTTGGGTTTTGCATCAAAGTTGTCATTTTGACTGGCAAGTAACAAGAAAAACTCTCTCCATAACAGGCTTGAGAAAATCATCGGATATGGTGTAGTGACTGTAGAATCCTTAAAAGCAATATAGGAACGATAAATGGATAGTGTATTGAAATGGCTGGTTTAGTGGCTGAATGAATGGCTGAAAGAACGTAAGAAACGCAAAATGAAAAACAAAGAATGGATGAATGAGCAAACAAATTAAGGATCAAACGAATAAATGAATAACTGACTGACTGAATAAATGAATGAATGTTCAAACTCGCTGACTGACTGAATGAATGAAAGAACAAAACAAAACATTTTTACCATTGTAGATTGATATGCATTCTTCAAAGCATAGTATACTGCTCTGGATGATAAACAACCAAAGCCAATATAAGGATCGATGCAGCCTTTCGTCGAGTCCAACGTTTCTGACTCTTCACACAATGTGAACCTGTGCTTTATTTGCTGCAGGATAAATATGTAAAGTTTTTCAGTATCTGGAGGCGTTATTGACTCTTGTTCGTGAAATCATCTTAAAAAGTTCTGATTAAAAACAAGTTGTGAGCCATTCAGAAGAGTGTTTTATTTTTCAAAATCAATATTAAAAGTGTGATTCGAAGTAAAAACCGTGCTTGACTTTAGAAACTGTTTTCAATCAAATGAGCTATGGCATGTGCTAATACTACTCATATTGTAAATATGTTTTTTTTATGTTAAAATTATGCATAAATACAAAAAAGAAACATCCAAAATGAGTCTGTTTATCTTACAAGCTCGCTAGTGCCATGAGGCCTACTCTGGGTCCTTGCCCCGCCGCGGGGAATGCAAACTCAAGGCATTTTAAAGCGATCTAAGAAAATTTGCCACAAAAAGGAATCCAAACTAAGGCTGTAAGGGAACTAATTGTCCTTTTGTAAATTTCCTTGCCTTTGGCATACTTTTAAATAAATAAACGAATAAAAGGTGAACTAAGCAAAGTACAATATAGTGCAAACACTAGGTCAATAGGTGTATTGTTTTAATGTATAAATTGATGTTTTGAGCGTTTGCAATATACTTGATCATCAACAGGCATTAGGAGGCGGACCAAAGCGAACATAGGGGGACTTAGACGATCTAAAGCAACCTAAGGCGGACTGAGGCAGGGCAAGGTACCAGAGTAGGACTGTCGGTCATGCGTAATGCTACTGTTGACATGTGGTCAGAGAAAACAAGGTCTATTACTAAGTGCCCCATCAGGATGTATACACACTCACCACGCAACCTCTCAAACACCTTCTGTGACGTGCTAATAGCTATTTCAGGATTTTTTGCTCAAAAAAAGAAAAACTACAATCAGCCTGAAGCCTGATGACGTTTTATCCCCGTGTCTAGACCAGAATCCTTTTCACATTGCTTTTGTTCACTAATTATGACTATTGTTCATGTATTCTCGAGGGAATATAAAATTTGAATATGAAAGGATTTCAAAAACTATTATGGTATAGAGACGGGGGTAAAACGTCATCACACTTCAGGACTATTTTCTGAGATTTTAAAAGCGAGAGATTATCTAAGATTGACTATGCAATCGATAATACATCAACCATGACCGATTTTCAAATTATCTCGATTTTACATCTTGGTGAACTTAGTTGTTTGAGGGACGTACTTTTTTGAAAAAATGATTTTTAAAAATTAACGCGAAATATATATATGAGCTAAGTTTAGAATTATCCGGCTCATTTCTACAAATTTGAAATTTTGAACCTACATTTTGCATACAATTCAAATTAATTCAGAAGGAAGGAAAGAAGGAAGGAAGCACAAGTCTGGATACGCTTCCACTTTACAAATCTTTATAATCTCTTTCAATTATTTCTCTTTTTTTCGATAGCAAATATAAAAATAAATCTTGAAGAAAGCATTTTGTTGATAACAAAATAATGATCGATGAACTCAATAGCATTAAAACTCGGGTATAAATTATGGGTTACTCACTTGTTCAAGGTATTCGTTTAGCTTCACAATAGCATTGTCTTCTCCCCCAACCAGATGAGGACCAGACATGGATACCTTCGTCAAGTCAAATATCTTACTATCTATTGACTCGTGGAATATTTTATCGGCATTGAATGCTGGTGCATTGGTCACTTTTGGATGTTCACTTTCAGGAGGTTTTAATTTTGTTATTATGTCAAGGTATTCTTCAAAGATCGTGGGCAAATGCTCGTCACATTCACGGATAACATCATCAAGGTGAAAGAGCGCATTAGGAGGGCTTGAAGACACTTGAACACCATACTGCTGTGCCAAGTACTCGATTATTTTCTCATTTTGCCTTCCATATCTGTCACTGGTAGACTCGAACGTTAGTTTAGTCAGACCGAGATGCTTGATAAGCAGTGGAAACATATGGAACAGATTTCCTTGTACAACGATCAACCTATTATTCAGCTTTCGAAGGTTGTCATCCAATTGCTTCAAACTTTGGAAAAGGAAGTTTTTCTTGCTTTCAGAAACGATGGACTTCTGTAGCAAGGGAGAGAGTATGTATATAGCGTAAAACTCGTCTGAACTGACGATGGCTTCACTGAGTGAAGGGTTGTCATGGAGACGTAGGTCCTTGCGAAACCAATGACACGAAATGTGTTTTGTAGTCGTCATTCCTAAACAAAATAAAACGAAAACCAGATCTCCAGTTAATATAGGAGTTCTGGTATCTTAGAAATATTTTGATAGAACATTCCGTGTACAATCACTCACTCACTCACTACTCACTCACTCACTCACTTACTCACTCACTCACTCACTCATTCACTCACTCACTCACTCACTCACTCACTCACTCACTCACTCAATCAATCAATCAATCAATCAATCAATCAATCAATCAATCAATCATTCAATCAATCAATCACTCACTCACTCACTCACTCAATCAATCAATCAATCAATCAATCAATCAATCAATCAATTAATCAATCAATCAGTCAATCAAACAATAAATCAATCAATGTTAATTAACGAAAAAGTGACGATAATATAAAGTGACTCGTATAAATAGCCCATTTATCTTAGTGAAAACAATAGACATAAAGATGTTTATCATAAAGTTTCTTCCTTTTATCCCTTTTTTGTTCCTTTCTTTCTTTTATTTCCACATTCATGTCACCTATTTCTTCCTTTGGAAGAAAACAGCACAAACAACATGTACATTTACAGACACGCAGACAGACAGACAGACAGAATGTTCACGAATAAATCAAATTGAATGAAATATGGGATGGACCATATGATGGTTGTGCAGGAAATTGTTTACTCCCTGCACGATGGTTTTTTTTTTTTAGCACATCAGCCGTGCACGATTTTTTTCTCTGTTTGAAACTTTGCTCCATATTTTTTTTTTATATTTGCCTAATCCCCCCCCCCCCCCCCTAATGGTCCGTCCCTGAGTTCATTTTAGTTACGTACGTAACGAAACGAGTTTTTCACATTCACCCTTGATAACATTTATCACGTTTCAGAGATAACCCGCCAAAATACACTGCAAGTTATGTAAGATGTTTTTTTCACTGGCTGCAGGCCAAAGACGGTTTCCGCATCACGTGTCAACAAGCCTTATGTTGACGCACGAATTAAAAGCCAATCTGCTGTCTTGACAGCTGGTGCATCTAGCATAGCCAGCGTGAAATAGTGAAAAAGCATGTTTCTTCTTTGTTTGCTTGTTTTCCTCTTTAGCTCTTACCAACTTTCTATTGATTTATCGAATCAGTGAATGAGCAATGCATAAAAACGATCGATTTTTTTATTTTCTGTCGAGGTACTACTTTACCTCTATTTGTTGTCATTTTGTAGTTCGATTTTGATATCAAACAAAACAGTCAAAAACGATAAATTTAGGATATTGCCGTTTTGATACTCACTCACTGTTGTTTTGTTACAAATTACGTTTAACATTTATCTCAACAGACCTAATTGTTTATTTAAAAAGATGAGTTACTATTAAAAACAATCGTGCTTCATGTCTTCATTCAACCAATTGCTAAAATTGTTTCAACACCGCGACGATCATTGCACTTTGATTGTTTTTTTGAAAATACATAAACGCGGGTATTTGTCATTAACTTATGTGAGAAAACTGATCATATTGAGTTCAAATAATGATTCTAGTGTACTAGTGTATTGATTTAATATTCAGTCAAATAAAAACTAATCCCTATTATATTTACCTGACCGGACAGAAGGAATACCACTATAGACAAGCCCTTGTTCAATTTTCCGTCGTCTTTTTCAGCGCAGTTCAAATACAAACGAAGAGTGTTCAACTCAAACTGATATGATAGGTATATTGTCATTGATAATTTGCATATATCGTTGTGCAGCTGTTTTAGTCTAAGAACACGTGACTTGATGTTATACAACGACTTAGAATCCATTTTCGTTAAAAGCACTTACAGAGACCCTACAAACAATTCTGTTTGGCCTTTTAAAGTTGTCGGTCCCAATAGCTCTTGCGTGTTTTCTTGGTTTTGTTTGCTATTCAATTAAATCAAACGAAAGTTCAAGTCCTAAACTATCCCTGAAAAGTTAAAATACACACACGATTTCAAGCCACTAACTGCTAAACAAGAGGTGAGATATTTTATCTTGCTCAGCTGGATTGAAAAAGCTACTGTTTTATGTTGCGGGCCCCCTTCTTCTAAATGAAGAGTACTACGCCCAAGGGGTGAAAGGGATAGATAAGTTAGAGGTGACACGTGACATTAACATAGTGTGACTATCGAAATTTAACTGTTGTCATATGTCACTCATGAATGTCAGTATTGAACGTGTGGAGTTATATAACTGAGAACATTAGTTTCAGTTATATAACTCAACACGTTTAATACCAACATTCGCAAGTGGCATATGACAGTGCTCAGTTAAATTTAATAAAGGTCGGTTATTCGTCCGAGTTCAAAAATAAATATATGAAGAGTTATCGGCCCCACCTCATCCTCTTCCGCCTCCATACTCCCCTGAGCTATTGATTTATGGGGAAGGAAGTTGGATGCCATTTTTGTACAAAACAGGAGTTAAGTGGAAAATACAATCAGAATCAAAAATAGCACCAAATCGGATTTCATTAACACAAAATTCAACAACAAGAAATGACGATCGGAAAAACAGGCAATTAAATGTCGCCATAAATGATGAAAAAAAAACCAATCTACTTATACTACTACTGTTCTTAGTTTTTGAAAGAGTTATAACTTAAGGATGGTGCCCCCTAATTGCAACCCATTTTTATTTTTTCTAAACACTGTCAGTCATTTGAATTACCTAATGGGCTATTGGAAACCGGAAAAAAAAATTGGGGGATCCCATGCATATAAGCGAGATAATTAACGCTAAACGCATGATGACGTAAGCGTCAAATTCAGCGATGAAAATACGTATTACTTCTCATTGTTTTGGAATATTGGACAAAAAACTGGCTAGGAATATTCTACTACACGTATATTTTCTATAAAATATTAAAAATTGCAATTGATACTTAGATGAATTAGCGTTTTCAATAATTTCATGCGTCAAAAAGTAAAATACTATTGTGAAAGGATTTCAAAAGATTTACAAAAAGAATAACCAAAACCATTTTTATTTTAAAATATTCAATTTAAAAATTGAATTCGGTATTTTCCTTACGTTTTCGATCAAAAAACGTTATAGGTTCCCATGCGTTTTCAAAAGTTAGCGAGGTTCAAATCTGTAATTTAGTGTCAAACTTTGCGATTTGGTTCGAAATACGTTCACCCTCCACCCCTTTGTAAGACAAATTGCACCCTGGACTAAGATGGCTGCCAGCACATCAGTTTTCGTTTTCCTTGGACTTTTCGTCTTTTGGATAGTATATTGAACATTATTATCGTTTGTACATTGAATCTACATTTTGTTTAATATTCATAATGACTTCTGTGTACTTGAGGTGCTCGAACTTCAAGGAAAAAGTAACAAATAAGAAGCTGAAAAGGTCAGTTCCAAATATTTTGAGATGATGCGCAGTAGAGATGCGCGTGGGCAATAGGGGGCACCATCCTTAAGGGTGTCCGAAAAAATACGGCCAAGTTATTCAACGTGAAATTTTTCCGTTTTTAAGCCTGTCCGTTTTTTTTTAATAGCACTACTTAATAGAGTCTTTAATCTTATCACTAAATATTTTTTTGGTGGCCCATGAGACATTATCTTAGTTTGTGTGGCATGGATGTAAGCGAAGTGTTCATCCTCTAAAAAATTCCATTTTAGCGCTTCTGGAGGTCTAAAATTGTGAATTATTCAAAACCCTGCCTGATTTCTAGATATGTTGTATAATTTATTGTTACAAGTATATTTTTTAAATAAAAACTGGGGGTCACCGAACTCGTTATGGAGTTATTTTCGTTCAAATGCGCAATTTTAGGCTTTTTACTTTGGGTTACCTGTTTAAGGCGATTCACAACAGTTTTAGGGAAGCGCACCGACTACTTTTCATTTCGCGCAAAGGATAACTTAATCTACACCTATGGACTTGATTTTTACACTAAATATGTAGTTATGACTGATGTTTTGACTGAAGTTTTGCGACTTCGATATGCTAATTTGCAAGTCGAACGGCTGTGTGGATGCAAGTTTTGAGCTCGCATAGTTGGCCAATGTTAGAATGTAATTTCGGATGGTTTTAGTGCTTCAATTCAGCTGAGGGGCTGGGATATTACTGCATATATGATAAGTTAAGATTTCCTAGAACCTCAGGCAAAAATAATCCCGCATTTTTGAGAATTTTGAACATAACTTCTGACGTAAATGTTGCAGAGAAAATGTTCTCAAATGACAAGGGAATGGAAAATTATATCTTCAAATCGACAATGAATTGAAACTCAATATTTCCACACTAGGTAAGTGTGTATCTTAGCACTATTTCAACAGTGTTTTGGCAGTGTTTTGTCGACTTTGAGTATGTGCTAAAGCTTCATGATGCTAAGCGAAACAAATACGGAACGTTTGAACATTTTTTAGATTTGAGCAAAATCGAACAGATTGAATGTTTTTAATTTGTTATGAAATGTTGTACATTGATTTGAAGTTTACTATGCAGTTTACCTCTGGTTTGAAGCTGATCAATATTTTGAGATATTTTCGAAAAACTGATTTTCAAAATATCTATTTTTTATCGTTTTAATAAACTTGATCTAGTTAATTTTGGCACTATTCAAAACTTCAGTCCTAACTACATATTTAATGTAAAAGTCAAGGCCATAGGTGTAGATTAAGTTATCCTTTGCGCGAAATGAAAAGTAGTCGGTGCGCTTCCCTAAAACTGTTGTGAATCGCCTTAAGGTAATTCCGTAGAAATAAAACTGCCCGATGAAATTTTTTTATACTCGTCCTAAAAAACAATTTTGAGAAACGCTTTCAGAAAATACAATAAAAAAGGGGTGTCACCGACTTCGTTTTTGTGCTATATGACGTCAAAGTTCATGCATTTTGGTGACTTGAGAACGTAAAGAAATAAGCTCAAAAATCGAAGAGAAACGGAACAAAAACACAGTAATTTCTCTTTTAAGAGCAAAATTCGTGTTTCGTTCAAATGTCTGCACTTAATTTTATTTAAAAAATATGAACAGATGTATAAAAAATATGTGATCTTGAAAAAATTGACAAAATACCAACGTGCGCACGAGCTGCTAATTCGTTCGAAAAAGTCCTAAGCTGAAAATATTTTGGAAATTTCTCAAAAGTTAGCCCGATGACCTATGCTCAATTTTAGATATATTTGATTTTATATTATAACAAATAATTTTATCAAATAAAACACACAGGTCACCGTGCTAGTTTGCGAAATATTGCGAAAAATATCGTCATTTTATTGTCAAAAAACAGGTTTTCCGAGAAAGGACTGGGTCGAGTTTCAAAATTATTGCGTTTTCTCGCTCGAAAATATCGCAATTCTTCAAATTTTTTATTCAAAGTACTTTACAAACATAATTTGACTAGATTACATGATAAAAGTCCTGAAACCAAAAATCTTGAAACATGCGCAGAACTATGCGCAATGCAAAACTACGGAATTACCTTAAATATACGACAGGAAGCCCTAATGGTAAGTTATCCAGGATGTCGTTAGCCGTTCAGTTCAGCGAACGAACTCAGGGAAATTTTTACTTTCCTTCAAACAGAGTGGTTGTTGAAACATCTTTTGCATCATCTGGTATTATTCCTAAGTTGATGAGTAATGGATTTTTAGTTATATTTTCTCATTGCATTAGAGCGCGAGGAAAATTACCGCCATTTTAAATTTCACAGTTTGACAGTTAGTGTCGCAGTTGGCGTGCGCAGAAGACGTGCGCAGTGCAAAACTAGTACTGTGGAATTACCTCGGAAATTGATCATTGTCATACTACACTATTTTTAATGCTATTGAAATATCAAGGTATAGAGGACCCTAAAAACCGATGTCGCAAAACGCCTTATAGCTCGCGAACTATTATAGTTATAAGACATTTTAAAACATCGGTTTGTCAAACGCAAAAGATAGAAATTTTAGTGTTTTGAAGAACGCTGTCCAAGTGTTTTTTCATCAACCCGTACACGGAACATGCGCATTGAGTTTGGTCAACATTATCCGGTTAGTGCTTGTTTACAACACGCTTCATTGTTGACCATGGATATAAACTAAGAAATAAGTTGATTAGTTGATGCTGTGTTGTCGGTTGCGAAAAAAGGCGGGAGAGCATTTCTATGGTTCAGCGGATAAGCAGTTACATCGTTCATTTTGCAATAAAATCATGATATTTGGCATAGGATATATATTATAAGGTACTCACTTGCTCAAGGTATTCGTTTTCAAAAATGATTTTTATTTTGTGGCTATTCTACATGAATAATAAATCATGATGAATCAAACAAACAAATCGTTATATACAATTGTGCAGTGTTATCGAGAGAACAGCTTGAACTGACTGTGTCTAGGGATACTTCAGCTGACGTAAGCCTTTGTTATTCATGTGCCAACGAGACAGTGATTGGCCGTTATTTCAATAGAGCTTTTTGTTGCTCTGGTTGGCACATTAGCATTACAATTTGTTTGTTTATGAAGTACCGCTATACACATATTACAATCTTTTGATATTTCACTTGAAATAATATCTAAATATGACACAGTAACATATGGATATGTATGGATTATTTGGTTGGTTTTTGGCTCGCTTATACCTATGAAATATCTGCTAACAAATAGTACTCAATATTTGCTCACAAATAGAAATGCAGCGAACCATCAAAGCTTGAACCTGTTCGTACGTAAGTGTAAAACAATAACATGCAAAAAAAGTACCTGATGAATTGAAAAAAAAAAAACAATTTCAACCTGGTTCACACGAGCAAGGCAAACGCAGATGCATTTGCGTTTGCATTTTTTTTTCAATTCACACGTTAAAAATGCAAGCGCAAGTGCAAACGCACTTTCCTTTTTTGCGTTTTCATTTGCGATGCTCGTGTAAACCGGGCTAAAAGGTTTAGTACAATCCAAACTACAGCATTCTTAACGTTTCGCTGATTTCTTATCTTCCGAAGATAGCGCTACCTCTATTTCACCGTTATACTAATTGCACTCTCTTGTTGTTTGTTTGTATGCATGTTTGTTTGATAATTTGTTTCTTCGTTCGTTCGTTCGTATGTATGCAAGTTTGTATGTTTGTTAGTTAGTTAGTTTGTTTGTTTATTTGCTTGTTAGCCTGATTGCTGGTGTATGTTTTGTGTTAATCAAGAGGCGGTGGCAATGGTCGATTTTGTTCGTATGTATGCATATTAAGAACAAATGTTTTTTCTGGTCATCTGGTCATTCCAGCCCAATCTTATTCTATGCGCAAAGTATTAGTTAAATTATTTCATCCGTCTGTGTTGCCTCGTAGGGACATCTGATCTTTGAGTTCGGCAATTTCTAGAAGGGTACACAGAAAGAACCATTAAATCATGAATCATAAAAATGAACTACATCCAATAAAAAAAATCAGCCCCACAATGAACGAATCAATGAATGAATGATTCAGTGAATGAATGAATGAATCAATTAATTAACGAATCAATCAATCAATCCATCCATCCATCAATCAACAAATCAGCCGATAAATCGATCAATCATTCAAATAATGAATCAATCAACCAAATAATCATTCGATCAAATAAATCTATCAATTAATCTATCAATACCTTGTTGTAATGACTGGTTCTCTTGCATCAGTTCTTGATTTCTTGTTGACAAAAATACAGCATCTTGAATAGCTTCCTCTAGTAGTGTTCGATATCGCTGTTCTATCCCTGCCTTTTGTTCTTCAAATACCTCCCGGTAATTTCTGAACGTCTACAACAACAAAACAGTAATGAGAACAAGAGATAACGATGGGAGTAGCCTAGTATCATTTCTCAATTCGGCTCGTTTGTCAGTTGTCAGCTCAACATTTGGCCATTTATCAGTAAATGTTTTTGGTTTGCTAATGGCAGTTGTCATTATACAGCATTAAATAGACTTTTTGGTCAGTTGTCAGTACACAGAACAAAATAGCCTTGTTCAGTGTTCAGTTGTCAGTACACACAACAAAATAGCCTTGTTGGTCAGTTGTCAGTATACACAACAAAATAGCCTTGTTGGTCAGTTGTCAGTGTACACAACAAAATAGCCTTGTTGGTCAGTTGTCAGTATACACAACAAAATAGCCTTGTTGGTCAGTTGTCAGTATACACAACAAAATAGCCTTGTTGGTCAGTTGTCAGTATACACAACAAAATAGCCTTGTTGTTCAGTTGTCATTATACAACCAAATAGCCTTGTTGTTCAGTTGTCAGTATACACAACAAAATAGCCTTGTGGTTCAGTTGTCAGTATACACAACAAAATAGCCTTGTTGTTCAGTTGTCAGTATACACAACAAAATAGCCTTGTTGTTCAGTTGTCAGTATACACCACAAAATAGCCTTGTTGTTCAGTTGTCAGTATACACAACAAAATAGCCTTGTTGGTCAGTTGTCAGTATACACAACAAAATAGCCTTGTTGGTCAGCTGTCAGTATACCCAACAAAATAGCCTTGTTGTTCAGTTGTCAGTATACACAACAAAATAGCCTTGTTGTTCAGTTGTCAGTGGTGTTTTTGGCCATTTATCATTTGTCCGTTAATCCCTGTTTTACCCTGAATAAAATACCATCACCATCATTGTTATCACCACCATCGTGATTATCGTTATATTAAATACAGGAGCAGCTATTAAACCTGAAAGTGTTGAAGCTGTTGTATTTCCATCTCCTCTTTGTGATTTTTATAAGCCTCCTCGACAGTTGCCTTGAGTTTCTTTTTCTCGTTTTCTAATGCAGAAATCTATGCAAAACAAAATATCATAAATAAACTCCAGTGCAAAACATGACATCTTGTATTGTCTGTCTGTCTGTCTTGAAGCTATAACTAGCCAACGTATCTATCCATATCAAAATCTATCGGTTATTGTGATGACTAACCTTGATGGACATTATGGATCGTTCTGCTTTCAATTCGACAACGTCCATTTCTAGCTTGATGGCTTGGTCAGTCGTATACTGAGCTCCTTCGGCTGCTTTCAGCTGTAAATCAAACAGAAAAAAAAACACGGTTTTTCACATGAGAAAAAGAGGTATAGAATCCACGACAGGCTGACAGTTCAGAAATTAGAATATGATGAGGGTTAATCCAAGATTATTCATCTTGGTTGATATTCAACCGATAAATAAGGTGCAAAAAACGCAAAATGGCGCAAAAGAGGTTTTATTATTTATACTTATTCTTATTGTGATAGCTATTCACCTTGAGTTCAGCTTTTTCTTGTTCTATCTCCATTTTAATCCTGTCAACTTCATCTGCCAGTGTCTGTGCGTTCTCTTTTTCGATCCTTTCACGTTGTTCACTCTGAGAATAGATTAAACTCATCAATTAAACAAACAAAGTGGACTGGAATAACCAGATGACCAGAAAAGAACATTTGTTCTTGTGCATACATACAATAAAACCAACAAACCAACAATAAACGAACAAACGAACAAACAAACAAGCCAACAGACCAAAAATCAATAACCAACCAAAAAACACACAACGGACTAACAACAAAGAAACAAACATGCGAGCAAACAGAGTAACTAAAAATTACAAAGCTCAAGCAAACAAACATACAAGTACAAATAACAAACAGTGAAAAACGAAAAATAAAACATAGAACAATAGAGAGTAATGTGTGTAGAAGAATCACAATTTACCTCCATTTTGTAACGCAACTCTGAATTCCCTTTCATGAATGCCGTTTGTGTTTTGACCTCCTGGTAGGGAAGATAGACTTTACATTAAATGAATAATATACAATTTACAGATGAGCCAAACCGACAAAACTCAACGCCTGTGACAGCACACGGCAGCTACGCTAAATTTCAAAATTAGTTCAAGGCACTCGTTATCAATTGAACACCATCTTGATGTTACGTGTTTTTCCCAACAACTTTAAAATGCAGTGTAGCTATGCCAGAGTTCAATGCTAGAGTGCACACACTATAAAAGTGTGCAACATAAATACCACTAAATAGTGCTATTTTATGCTAATTCTATTGTTTTCTTTTGTTTAATTACTGCTATTCACTACTAAATAGTGATAACTGTTGCACACATTTAGTGTTTGCACTCTAATGTTATTTGTAACCCCCTTTTTTTGGAGCATCCCATTTCCTGGCCCTTGTGCACGTGACGTGCGTTACAACGCTGTGATGGAGAAGTACAGTGTTGTGCGACACACGTGAGGTATGCGGGAAAGATGGCACATTTCCCTGCGACAGTACCTCTTTCTCAGCTTTCTGTTTTTCTTGTATTTCTTTCAGCTTGTGTTTTATTCTTTTCAGCTCGTCATTTTCGCCTTTTAGCTTTTCTTTGATGTTATGGATAGTGGAAACCATCGACTTCAGCTCTTCTTCGCTTCCCTTGCCTACGATGAAGAGGTACATTGCAAAAATATTATTGATAAGCTATTTTATCAGCTCATGCAGGTTTAGGTGTTACAATTTGTACTTTAAATAGCATATTGACTACATACTTGTGCAAATTTGTTTGACGAGTTATATTTTGAGCAAAAAAAAAAACATGACAAGCATCAATGTAGTTTCCTTCAGACCACATGGAGGCTCCTCTCGTGCTACTGACCCAATAATCATCACAAATTATGGAAAAATATACCCTTTCATATTCGCAAGTTTCCCACACCTGCGGCCTGAAAAAAGGAACCACTTTCCCTTAACTGTTGCCCAAAAAGGTGCACCTTTCAGGAGGAGCATCACCGAATGTAATGTCCATTAAAGGGAGAGCCCCTTCCTGTCTTCGGAGTAAGTGGGAAGACTCACCAGACTCTGTAAGTTTAGAATATTCAGTGATTTTGTTCTGCAGCTCATCTTTCAGTTCGTCCACTAGTTTTCGTTTTTCCTTGAATTCTGTGGCCAACTAAAATACAAGTGCAAAATATAGATGATATAAGAAGTGAAAATTTGATGTATTTCTCAGAATTTTTGTAATGAAGAGTAATACTATGAATATCTGTCTAACTTTATGTGATTTCTAATATAAATATTACGAACTTCAAGGTACACAATGCATCCAGTCCGACAATTGGACAGATACAGAATTAAAGAGACTAGACCTTCCTCCCTTTCGCTTGACTGTCCACAAAATAATAGATTGACATAGAGGCTGGAGTGTATAAATCCATACATTCTCTGCATTTTGTGGGGAGTCAAGTGAATGCAGGGAAGGTCTATTGGGTACAAAAAAGGATTGAAGAAGGACAAAATCAGTGAGAATGCAGAATGTAGCTAATAATCATTAATCAACTATTAATTTGACTGATGAAATCACGCAGGTCAAAAGCAGACTTTGGAAGGTCATGATTACCACAAGGCAAGTTACCTTTAGCCGTCATAAGAGAGGATGTATTAGTCGTTGACATGACAACGAATCACCGTGGATGTATTACAATATACATCCTTGTTTACCTCGTCCTTCTCTTTCTGCAGCACCATAAGTCGTTCTTGTACTTCCTTGTTATCTCTTTTCATCGAGTCCATGACCCAATCAAGAATACCCTGAAACCCACCATACATTATATGTTACCATAAGAAGCTCGAAGAGATAATTAAGAAAACAATGAAACCACCTCTTTGGCCTTCGCGCCTGCGGGAGAATGTAGATTATTTAACTACTGATTCAGACATTTAAGTCGTATAATTAAAACTGAATTATAATCAACGTTATTTAATGTCTGATGAAGGTTTTGAAATAAAACGTTTATTTCATTTAATCTTTATTTTTCAGTGTTTTTATACTGATGCGTGAGAAACGGTCTTGGCACAATAAGAAAGTTGGTCGCAAACCTTATTAGCCAAGTTTAGTCTTCTTTCCTCGTCGTAGTTTTCAGAAAGTCTTTCCTTTTCTTCCCAAGTCTGTCTTTTCGCTGTTTGCAAATCTTTGATAAGTTCCTAGTAAAAAAGAAATACAAATCCATTTCGAAATGTTCCTCTAATCAATTTGTTTTCGGAGGACAGCAAGGCACTGCATGAATATCAATGATAATGATGATGATGGTAATATTGCCGTTGGTGATGGAATAAGCCAGTTTTCTTTGTGCTGTATTAGCAAAATACATTCTTTTGTATTTAGAACATCCCATGAAAATGCGTGCATTGACCACAAACATTAGATATACTGTGGAGCCTTTTTCTTGACTCGTTATTTTTTCTGCAATCGAGGCCAATACACATGAGCATATGAGCATGTACGCCGCATAAATACTACATTCTTATAAATTATTATTAAATTATCATACAGAGTAAAGGAGAACACAAAACTCTTGTATTGCATGATGGTGATTATGATGTAGATGATGATAATAAACATTGCTAAGTATGCAAAAGCAGCCTACCAATGGCCACAACTGACCACATTGAATATTGGGCAGTCCAAAATGATCTTGGAAAGCCAAAAAATATATGAAATAGAAAAAGATAATTTGGTCCATGTGCAAAAAACAATATTTTTTCCCTTTTTTGAGCCCTTGGATGGCGTGCAGATAAGTGAGTGTAAAATACCTCCATTTGTAAGACATCATCTTTATTAGGCCCACTGGTGATTCCTGTTCGTGATAGTTTATCTCTTAACCGTGTTATTTCTTCTCGCAAATCTTTGATGATTTTGGTATTTTCAATCTACAAAGCAACAAAGAACTATTTTTCCCCGAACAGTTATGATAACATTGAAAGGCTTCTGGAACAATGAACTACATGTCATATTTTAATAATCCACCAGTACATTTCTAGGATGTATTGTTTATATGGGTTCTTGGTTCCCAATCTCCCTCCTCATTCCCAAATCCCCTCCCTCTCTCCTTCCCCAAGATCTGGTATGCAGGCTTATGGGTTCATGGGAGGTGTGAAGTGCAGTGTATCAATTGAGCAGTGATTTACCTCATTAGTCTTGACCATGTTCTTCATATTTTTTACTTTATTACCACATTGTAGACTTGCCAAGGTGTCTTCAAAGTCCGAGTCTAAGATATACAATACAGCATTGTAGCCCCAATCACTGGACATTGTTGGGATTTTAATTATCTTTTAGGTCTGCCAACATGTAGATGTCTGTCTGTGTGCCTGTCTTTGTGCATGTATTTGTGTTTGTTTTTTGTGTCTGTCTGTCCGTCTGTCTGTCTGTCTTTCTGTGTATTTGTCTGTCAGTTTGTTGTGTCTCCCTTTGTGTCAGTCTACCGGTTTTTTTTTTTTGTTCTGCATCTCTCTATAGTCTGTCTTTTTATCCTGTGTTGCATCAAGTATTTTTTTTGTCTGTCTACCACTAACAGTATCTGTTTGTCTGTTTTTTTTTATTCATATGACTGTGTTTTCTGTGTTGTTTATCAAATTTATCTTTATTTTATCTTTGTGGTCTGCTAACTAACTACCTGCTTGCTTGATACTGTAGGTTAGTTACCTTCCTTGCCTCTTCGTCTATTACTTCCTCTGGCCTAACTTTCTACACATCTATCATATTGCCAATGAAAATAATGGCAAAGTAAACTAATTAAACTAGAATAACTTGTCCATCTAATAGAACATTGATCACATACCTGCAGGGGAGACAGTGAAGAGCATGGCTGTGTGTGCACTACCACCTAGAGAATCCTAATAAAACAAACACAACAATATACTAATAATATTATGAATACCAGGTTAACTTTATTTAATCAACTTTCACCAAGAATACAAAAAATACAAGACAGTATAAATAATTCAATAAATAATGATTGTGCATGCATAAAGTATATTGCAATAAAAGTTCAATACATGGAACAATGCAGTGGAAGAAAGGATTGCTAATGGAAAGTGCATTTTGGATTCGGAGATGGACAAGTACAACAATATTTCCTCTTTAGCAAGAATCATTTGAGCAGTTAAACAAACCTGCAAAATCCTAGTCATTTTGGAATCTCTGAAAGGAATATGTCCATCTTTTTTAGGAGAAACTGCTAGTGTACTGACAACAGCATTGAATGCATTTACCCTGAAAGAAAATAGATACAGTACCATATCATAAAATACTGATAAAAGTCAGTCATCACATTGATATACTTGGTAAACTAGTGGATGAGAACTGTGTAGTAGCTGATTGAAATATAGCCTCCCACGCAGACATGTTATGTGTTTCACCAAGTGTGGGAGCTTTTCATTTCCAAACCACATAAGACGTCCACAACTGAGGCTAATTTAGATAAACTAATGTGAAAGTCTTAGTTTTAATAGTAATCATTTGTTTCAACAACAGGGGCGATGGAGCAGTAACAGCCATGAATTAAAGAACAATTATTTTTATTAAACTGTGTAAACTCATGCATTAATATCTTTAAACCAATATTTAGTGGGGGAAGGGGGCATGCCCCCACCCCCCCCCCCCCCCCCGGTTCCACCGCCCCTGCACAACTCTATCATATACTAAAATGTTCATGCTCAATCTACATTTTTCATGAGCCAAAGTAACCCACATGGCTTACTGCAGCCTTTACATTTCACCTACATGTATCATAAACTATTTGTTATTTGGTAGGTGCTTGAGGAGGAGGGACAACAAATGCTAATATATCAGCTACTATTGTTACCCTTTGTTGAAATAAACAGCACCCTGTTTGACAGATATTTCAGCACTATCAGACCTTTCTGTGCCTATAAGAAAACAATATAAACAAGCAATTATGTATTATCAAATGAATGAAGTCTTCAATAAAACCCATGAAGAGACTAAAATAGAATTGTTCTTAATATGCTCCAAACATTTGCCAAGCCATAACTTAGCAGGGACATCAGAGCCGGGGGACATTTGAAAAACTGTTTTGCTGTCCCTGCTTAGAGAGAGAGAAAGAGAGCTGGTTGATAGACAGCCAGTCTAGATGAAATATCAAAGCCAGCTTGAATGTAATCAAATGTGGGCCCCAAATAAAAATGTCCCAAGCTGGTAAATGGCGAGTGAGTCAGTATATATTTACCTGGCATATCAACCAGTAATATCTTAGATCTTATTCCTGGTCCAGCTGAACCATTTTCTGAATGTCTCTGTTCAACATTTATGGTGAAAATATTGCTGGACCTAAAAACACACAACAATCATACTGGTTAATAGCTGAAAGTTTTACCTCAACAAACAATAAAATAATATTATCATTATGTGTATGTTTTCTGGAATAATATTAGTTAATTATTATATTAAATAGATTGATGAGCTACATTGTATGAAATTCAGGTTTTTTTAATCCAGACCTGAAAATGTTTGAGGAACATGTTTGTGTACCTTGAAGCTTGAGGGCTTTTGTCAGCTGAAGCAAGTTTCTTGACTCTATTTCCTTGTTCATAAAGGCGGGCAATGTCTTCTGCATCTTGTACAACAAGCTCAGCTAAGCCTTCAACATATCTGAACAGACACAGAAAAGCCTATCAACATTACTCTAATACAAGCTAAAACACCATGGATGGTGTCAGCGATACATGTTTGTCATGTTTAGGCATAAATTAAACCATTGTCACTCAATGTTTAAAAAGTACAGGTTTAGTAAAATGATTATATAACACTGTTTGTACATGTAATACATATCATATGAGACTTACATGCCAAGTTGAGGATGTTGTCGTACTCTCAGTTCATATCCACTTGGGTTCAGCAGGTCATTGATAGACTCTTGATATATCTGTACATAATTAATAGAAAAACAGATCAGTAAAAGAATTCAAACCTATACTTTAAACCAATTTAATACTGGAATATGGATTTGGAATGGACCAATGATTATACAGCAACAGAATGACACTAGGCAGGTTGCTTATTTAGTTAACAAGATACCTAGTTACATTACCTCATAGTATGAGACAGTCACAAAGAATTTCTTGTTTGGTGGAGCTTCATCGATATGCTTGAAAAGAGCTTCATTTAGCTGCAAAACAATTGTCAAGGAAAATGTTGAATTATTCTTGGATTGCATGACTGACATCACACTTTGTCTGGTTAATATTCACTCAGCTGGATACAATGCTGAGTAATGTAACTTGTAACTAAATTTGAGGCAAGCATCATCACAATCATTTTGAATTGGCTTTCATTTAACTGGTGTTTTGTGAAATACATGTGCTGTGTCATAACACTTGCATCATTCTGCACCAAGATGTTTACCTGAATTTCTTATTGAGGGTCACAATTACCAGTAACTTAATATTTTTATAACAGCCCTTACCAAAGGAACAATGCCAGGTTCTTCCTCTGATCCCTTCATACTAAATGTTTTCCCTGAACCATGCTGGAAATTGAAAATGAATATAAATGAATGTCTGAGGCACTTGTATGTGATTACTTCAATAGTAAGTATATACCTATTTCTAAAGACAGTGTCATTGAAAAATATGGGGATACCGGATTCCGGATGTAGATTTTACAACCGAAAGGTACTGTGGACTTCCAATAGTGATAAGAAATAAGCAGTAACTTAATTAAATCAGCAACATTTCGTCAAGGTACAGATCTCTGATGGTAGATAAATGGTATGTGTATCTTATTTATTCATTGAAAAACATTTCCCGTAGCCCTTTTCAGTCATGTAATGAACATCCGAAATCCCGAAATCTGTCATTTTCACCAACAAAATTTTTTTAAATAGGATATAGCATGTTGTTTATTATGCATTGATGTTTTCTTTTTTTAATGAGGTAAATCTGAATAGATTATAAATACCTAACATATAAATAAAATAAATGATATATTAATATATATAATCTCTTGGGACGAATCTAGTGTGATCTAGTGCAACACTTCCTATAAGTTAGAGCAATATATTTACAATTTCTTCTCCAATGATTATAATTGCTTGATATGGCAACATACTTTATGCAAAAAATCCTTCTACGAAAAGATCCTGGTAAATCCTGGGTCTACCAATGAATGTAAAGTGTTCAGTATTACCTGTCCATAAGCAATCAATGTAACATTGTAACCAGTTAATGCATTCCTAAGAAGTGGTGCTCCAATATCATGATATATCTGCTCCTGAAAAATAATATCAATTATTCTCAATATCAAATTACAGTGAGAATCAAAAAACAACATCAGCAGACAGAAATATTCTAGCACTGTCTCATTTGTTCCTTGCCCAATCACAACCATCACACTTCTAATGAACTCAAACCACAAAGTAACAAATGATGTTTCTGATTGCTGGATTAGAAAACATTCCTGAAATACTTCAACTGCCAGTGTCTTTGCTAACTGGTTTTGTTCATTCACAGTTGTGGACAGCAACCTATGAAACAAATCTTCTCGAGTCAGCAGAGTCTCTTTTTTCTTGTCAGTAATCACAAACATACTCTGCTAGCAGGGTTCCAAGCATAAACTAGTTATCCAACAGATCAAAATCTATTACATAGAGTTTAAATTTCTTTATACTGGTAATATAAATGCGAGAGAGGGATTTATCTGATGGATAGGAATTTATCCAGTGGATAGGAATTTATCAGGTGGTAGGGAGTTATCCAGTGGATAGGGATTTATCAGGTGGTAGGGAGTTATCCAGTGGATAGGGATTTATCAGGTGGTAGGGAGTTATCCAGTGGATAGGGATTTATCAGGTGGTAGGGAGTTATCCAGTGGATAGGGATTTATCAGGTGGTAGGGAGTTATCCAGTGGATAGGGATTTATCAGGTGGTAGGGAGTTATCCAGTGGATAGGGATTTATCAGGTGGTAGGGGGTTATCCAGTGGATAGGGATTTATCAAGTGGTAGGGGGTTATCCAGTGGATAGGGATTTATCAGGTGGTAGGGAGTTATCCAGTGGATAGGGATTTATCAGGTGGTAGGGAGTTATCCAGTGGATAGGGATTTATCAGGTGGTAGGGAGTTATCCAGTGGTAGTGATTTATCAGGTGGTAGGGAGTTATCCAGTGGTAGTGATTTATCAGGTGGTAGGGAGTTATCCAGTGGTAGTGATTTATCAGGTGGTAGGGAGTTATCCAGTGGTAGTGATTTATCAGGTGGTAGGGAGTTATCCAGTGGATAGGGATTTATCAGGTGGTAGGGAGTTATCCAGTTGAAAGGGATTTATCGGGTGGTAGGGAGTTATCCAGTGGTAGTGATTTATCAGGTGGTAGGGAGTTATCCAGTGGTAGTGATTTATCAGGTGGTAGGGAGTTATCCAGTGGATAGGGATTTATCAGGTGGTAGGGAGTTATCCAGTGGATAGGGATTTATCAGGTGGTAGGGAGTTATCCAGTGGATAGGGATTTATCAGGTGGTAGGGAGTTATCCAGTGGATAGGGATTTATCAGGTGGTAGGGAGTTATCCAGTGGTAGTGATTTATCAGGTGGTAGGGAGTTATCCAGTGGTAGTGATTTATCAGGTGGTAGGGAGTTATCCAGTGGTAGTGATTTATCAGGTGGTAGGGAGTTATCCAGTGGTAGTGATTTATCAGGTGGTAGGGAGTTATCCAGTGGATAGGGATTTATCAGGTGGTAGGGAGTTATCCAGTTGAAAGGGATTTATCGGGTGGTAGGGAGTTATCCAGTGGTAGTGATTTATCAGGTGGTAGGGAGTTATCCAGTGGTAGTGATTTATCAGGTGGTAGGGAGTTATCCAGTGGATAGGGATTTATCAGGTGGTAGGGAGTTATCCAGTGGATAGGGATTTATCAGGTGGTAGGGAGTTATCCAGTGGATAGGGATTTATCAGGTGGTAGGGAGTTATCCAGTGGTAGTGATTTATCAGGTGGTAGGGAGTTATCCAGTGGTAGTGATTTATCAGGTGGTAGGGAGTTATCCAGTGGTAGTGATTTATCAGGTGGTAGGGAGTTATCCAGTGGATAGGGATTTATCAGGTGATAGGGAGTTATCCAGTGGATAGGGATTTATCAGGTGGTAGGGAGTTATCCAGTTGAAAGGGATTTATCAGGTGGTAGGGAGTTATCCAGTGGTAGTGATTTATCAGGTGGTAGGGAGTTATCCAGTGGTAGTGATTTATCAGGTGGTAGGGAGTTATCCAGTGGATAGGGATTTATCAGGTGGTAGGGAGTTATCCAGTGGATAGGGATTTATCAGGTGGTAGGGAGTTATCCAGTGGTAGTGATTTATCAGGTGGTAGGGAGTTATCCAGTGGTAGTGATTTATCAGGTGGTAGGGAGTTATCCAGTGGTAGTGATTTATCAGGTGGTAGGGAGTTATCCAGTGGATAGGGATTTATCAGGTGGTAGGGAGTTATCCAGTGGATAGGGATTTATCAGGTGGTAGGGAGTTATCCAGTTGAAAGGGATTTATCAGGTGGTAGGGAGTTATCCAGTGGTAGTGATTTATCAGGTGGTAGGGAGTTATCCAGTGGTAGTGATTTATCAGGTGGTAGGGAGTTATCCAGTGGATAGGGATTTATCAGGTGGTAGGGAGTTATCCGGTGGATAGGGATTTATCAGGTGGTAGGGAGTTATCGAGTGGATAGGGATTTATCAGGTGGTAGGGAGTTATCCAGTGGATAGGGATTTATCAGGTGGTAGGGAGTTATCCAGTGGTAGTGATTTATCAGGTGGTAGGGAGTTATCCAGTGGATAGGGATTTATCAGGTGGTAGGGAGTTATCCAGTGGATAGGGATTTATCAGGTGGTAGGGAGTTATCCAGTGGATAGGGATTTATCAGGTGGTAGGGAGTTATCCAGTGGTAGTGATTTATCAGGTGGTAGGGAGTTATCCAGTGGTAGTGATTTATCAGGTGGTAGGGAGTTATCCAGTGGTAGTGATTTATCAGGTGGTAGGGAGTTATCCAGTGGATAGGGATTTATCAGGTGGTAGGGAGTTATCCAGTGGATAGGGATTTATCAGGTGGTAGGGAGTTATCCAGTTGAAAGGGATTTATCAGGTGGTAGGGAGTTATCCAGTGGTAGTGATTTATCAGGTGGTAGGGAGTTATCCAGTGGTAGTGATTTATCAGGTGGTAGGGAGTTATCCAGTGGATAGGGATTTATCAGGTGGTAGGGAGTTATCCGGTGGATAGGGATTTATCAGGTGGTAGGGAGTTATCGAGTGGATAGGGATTTATCAGGTGGTAGGGAGTTATCCAGTGGATAGGGATTTATCAGGTGGTAGGGAGTTATCCAGTGGTAGTGATTTATCAGGTGGTAGGGAGTTATCCAGTGGATAGGAATTTATCAGGTGGTAGGGAGTTATCCAGTGGATAGGGATTTATCAGGTGGTAGGGAGTTATCCAGTGGATAGGGATTTATCAGGTGGTAGGGAGTTATCCAGTGGATAGGGATTTATCAGGTGATAGGGAGTTATCCAGTGG
This sequence comes from Diadumene lineata, assembly GCA_918843875.1. Taxonomy (NCBI): domain Eukaryota; kingdom Metazoa; phylum Cnidaria; class Anthozoa; order Actiniaria; family Diadumenidae; genus Diadumene; species Diadumene lineata. Next base: position 20,301,484 of record OU974070.1, on the reverse strand, counting down.
ATAGGGATTTATCCATGGTGATGGTTCCTCAAAAGATGGATAACATTTTCCTATAATGCTATCATACATGTAGGGATAAATTCAATATCCAAGGTATAAAATACTGGGGATAACATTCAGTTGCAGTGAAAGCAGTTTTTATCCAAGGGATTCCCTAGAGGACTCAATGGTGCTTAAATCCACTGGATAAATTCCTATCCAGCTAATAGATTCTAAAGAAATTCCATTCTATATACAGGCTTTGTGCTCCAGCACTCCAGTCTGCTGCTCTTACATAACCACTTCAGCTACTGGAGTAGTATTTAAAAATGAGCAAGCTTATCTGTGGGTTTTGATTGTAATGTGAGCATGCACACAGACTTGCAGGTTAACGTTTCAAGCATGTCAAACTAATATTGAACTAACTTTGACTTTTTTTACTCTCAGGGAGAGACAATGATAATAATATTAATATATTTCAGTCATTCACTAGCTGATCATTGCTGCGAGCGCAGCGAGCAGAAACACTAATGTTTACATGGAATTCCTGTGGTAGCTAGAATATATACAGGGATGGTGGTATAACGCGATTATGCGATTTCGCATAATCGGTCTAAAATCGCATAATCCGCGTAATCGCGAAAAAATCGCATAATAAGCCAAAATTTTCACAAGTTTGAGTAAAAAACAAGCAAAATATCGTTACTTCTTGAAAAAAATAAGAAAAAAAAGGTTTTATTTTGTAAACAAATCTCGAGAAGAGCCTTAAAAACTCCACAAAAACAAGCCAGACTCGCGCAATTTTTCGCTTTACCAAAATGCTTTCATATGCCAAAAATTACACACTTTTAATTGCAGGACAAGTTAAATATCAATAATATTTAAAAATTTATAAGAATACATCCGTTTTCTGTGTAAAAAACTTGAAAAAAAAACATGAAAAACCACATAGCACAATCGAGAGTCGTGCGATTTAACGTTTATCAACAAGGCGTCACTCGCAATGGCAGAGCGTAGACAAGAACTAGTTTTGTTTTAGCGGCAATTTTAATTGGTTGAAATGATCCAATGAGCTTTGCTGTTATATATCTGAACAATTACATGTGCTTAATTACAATAAATTATTCCAGATTTATGCTTGATTATTCTATTGTAAGATGGATAAAGTTTTATTTATGGGCCATGCAGTATTATGGGATTCAGCCCATTCACATTTCCTGACTTACCAGAAGTAGAGCAAGTATACCAGTATTTAAAGAAAAGTAGAAAATAGGGTGTTATGTAATAGTTATGTACTAAATATGACTGACTGGCTAAAAACTAGACTACACAAAATGAATTTAGCATGATTGAGAACTATTTGAACTTTTTGAACTAGTATTGAGTAAGGCTATTTTTAATAAATCAGTATGAAACAGTTACGGTAATGTTATTTTACAGTTCATGTTATTTTTCAAAATTGAATACTTTAACACAGCTTTGTAAGTATGTGCATGTTTCTTTTGGAGTTGTTATCATAAACTGAGAAATATTGTTTGTTTTTTGTTAGCCTAAATATTTATATTTAGAAAACCTTTCAGTTAATTAAGGTACTAATGAAAACTTCTCTCAGGACAATGTCTATAGATGGTATAAAGCTTATTGTTATGAAAGAGGTTATGCTGTCAGATCTGTATATTAATAAATCATTAATATGTTTTTCATGTTTTCATTTGACTTAAAATATTCTAAACTTAAAATGCTCACAAAATGGTTTTATACAATTTTCTGTAATATTGCATAACGTTTTGCAATATTGTGCAATTTTTCCGCATAATCAACACTTTTTCCCGCATAATCAATTATTTTTTCCGCATAATTTTATCAGAAATTCCGCATAATTTTGATTTTTTTTCCGCATCATACCACCATCCCTGTATATAGCAAACAGCATCTCGATTTTTCTCGCCGTCTGATCAGCAGTTTCCCACTCTGATGTCATTCTTAGCATTGCATTAATTCACTTGTCTTGTTCAACCAGGGACTTAATACGATGTCTTATCTACCGCTTGAGAATCTTACTAAACCCACCCAATCATCTCATCACATGCACACAGAACATTTCAAGAACGGATGTTTATAAAAATAGTTTCATACCAAGAGTTGTAAGATTGTGGAATAGCCTTCCACAATTAACAATAGATAAGCGTTATGACTTAGACGCCTTTAAGGTTACAGGAAGGGTTTGCGGGGTCTTTACGTAAAAAAATTGCCAGAGCGTTGGATTGTGTGTTATTTGAATATTAATGAATTATATATTATTTTAAAGTTGAATAACTGGAGAATATGAAGTCTTATGCTTTTATTTATTCAAAATGATAAAAAGATCACGAGTTTTAGCGCTCTAAATGAACAATGAGGGCTTTTGTTTGAAAAGGTAACCCAAGAATACGTTTCGTCGGATTGCTTAAATTTTTGCACAATGTCAATCATCACATAATTGGCTACAAAACTGTGTGAGCGATTTTTGATATTTTGTTTGGTTTAAAAATAAACTGGAGTTGAATTTTTTCATCCCATTTTTTTAGTGAAATCTTTGATACTTTTCACCATAAAATAAAAAGTAAAAAAAATATCAAAAATCGCTCACACGGTTTTGTAGCCACGAATGTGATGATTGACACTGTACAAAAATTTAAGCAATCTGATCAAACGTATTCTTAGGTTACCTTTTCAAAAAACAACACTCACTCTTCATTCGGAGCGTTAAAACTCGCGACCTTTCTTCGCTTGCGGATTAAAAACAACCTGGTCATTTTCTTTAGTTATTTAGCTTTAAGGACGTATGCGCTAGTTGCTCGCGCGCATCTTTTCTGCACATGCTGAAACATCACACGTCCTTTTTTCAGTTGCTTTATTTTGACCGAAAAAGAAAACAATGAAAATAAATCTAACTAAACAAAACAAGTGTACCTTTTACTGCCCGAACATTGCGAAAAAAAAATAATTTGTGTCGAAAAAAGACCAAAAACAGTTGAACCGTTGAAGTACATACGCCATCAACAGCGCACGGATGGGATTCTGACGGTCACGCATTCTCAAGTTATAAACAATCACCAACTTTGCTGTTTGATAACTCGCCAAATCCAATGGATACCCCTATTTTTTAATTCACAGATGGAAAGAGGACCAAAAATTATTAACCAGGCACGCCCCAATTCTATTGTTTTATGTGGGTTTTGAAAATCAATGGAAGACCGACATTATACAAGTCGGGGGCGGCATTGATCATCAGCAGGGGAGTGTGGGCCTGAGTTATAAACCCGGGATAGGTCTTGAATTCAAAATTCAAGACCTGCGTCCCAGGTCTATATTTCACAACCACTCTTCTCTGCTGATAATCAAGAACTACAATGAAATTAATGACTAATACGATGGGAGAGAAAATCTATGTTTTTGCGCTTGATTCTCTACAGGTTCCTCTTTTTCTTTGTGCTCTGACAGTCGTTGCAAAAACGTACCAATTACATTACCCAACTCGGGCAGTTCTTGAGCAGAGCTATTTTGGGACATGTGTTCTTCTGCGTTGTCTTGCTCCAGTTCTAGCAAACCAACAATATCCTCACCAAAGCCAGGAAGTTGTTGGCTTGGATAATAACCACCATGTTGTGGAGTAATAAATATACTATTTTCATCGTCGCTTAAATTCATCTTCACCAGCGCAGCTATCACATGCAGACCCGGCTCATGTAAGTTCACTTTGCACAAAATGAACTGTTTCGTTGTGCATATCGTTTAACAAAAACACAGCCGTCCTAGCAAAACAAAGTACTCTTTAAACTTGTACTATAATTAGAAAAGATTTTGGTAAACAACTGAACATTTTCAAATTGACTATAGAGTGCAAAGAATACATTATTGAAAACGTCATTAAGCTAGTACAAAAATACTATTGATATCTATTTTAAAATCCGTTCCATTTCAACAAACACCTTACTGAATACCGTGGACTTATAATGCCAATAAAATTCCAAAGACCTGATTAAATCTCGCATAAAAACAATAGAATTGGGGCGTGCCTGGTTTATAAACCGGTTCAAACGCACGGGCTCGGTTTTGCATTGGAATTCAAGACCTCGGGCCTGCGGCCCTCGGTCTTGAATTCCAATGCAAAACCTCGCCCTAGCGTTTGAACCCTTATTTCTATGTTCATTCAGTTTTTTGAAAAAATGACATTTCTTTTTCGTACGAAAACGTGATGTTTTCTGGTAAATTTCGACCCGCAATGCACGTGGTATTTCCATTAAAAGAGTGTTTTTTGCTTAGAAGTGATCAATAATTTTTTGTTTTTTAAACAGTTTAGTGTCAATACGATTGTTCTTTATAACCCTTTCAGCTTCTTTGGTAATTTTTCTGTCTTCATCATCTTTCTGTTTTACCTCATGATGACTTGTCACACTGTTCACGGAAAGTGCAGAAATGGCTGACTTGAAAAAATTGTAGCTCCGAAGATTGAATGGAAACCCCTGATTTTTTTTTTTGCTTATAACATGTGTTTCATGCTGTTTTATCAACTGACGAAGTTTCAAAAAGATGACAAATACTACACTACTAGTGCATACGTCGTTAAGATGATATATGATTTATTCAAATAGCAAAAGCTCCAACACGCTAGTGATTGTTTTACAAGGAGACCCTGTAACATGCCGTGAACCCTTCCTGTAACCTTAAGCATGTTATTTCAGTTTGAACACTATACATGTGCGGTGCAATAATATCTATTGACATGTAGCACAATATTAGTAAAGTGAAGTGAAGTCACGCGATACATATAGTACATGTGATATCAGAGATAAAGTTGTGCACATGATATCACTCTTATATAAATGTCAAGTATCTATACATTCACACCATCTTGATTTATTTATAACATATACCTCCCAACTACAAAATTTATCAAAACAACTAACTAACTTTTGCATGACTGCTTCAACCAATCGCAGCACTCCACTTTTGATAAAGAGCGCTAGTATATTCAATATAAATAACATTAAACAATTTTTTAATTAATATTTATGTCTCAATGGACAGAAAATCACAACTTACAGTTTTTGCATCCCAGAAGTAACTGTGGTCAAATGTGAATGACTGTTCCTGGTTGGAAATAAAAGCAATATAAACAACAGTGTCAACTTGTGTTGGTTTGTGACATTATTAATGCACTACTTCATTTATTTATAATTTCAAATATGTTAACTTTGTTTCATACCTTGGCAGCTGATCCAGGTAAAGGATTGTGCACAATTATCTTTTCACCGCTCATTTTAACAACTCGGGTGGCTGCTTTGGTTTTCTCATTTTCTGTTCAAATCATATAATTATAGTAAATTGTTATTTATTTGATAAGCGATTGCCATTGATTGATTGATTGATTGATTGATTGAGAAACCATATTAATTTTGTAAGTGTCTGGAATGACATGCTGAGATTGTTGCTTGTTGTTTGCTACGCTGCTCAACCTATAGGATAATGTGTGCTATGATATATAGGGATGTTACGTCCCATCTGGGTCCATCAATTGGGGCCAGTTGTACAAAGCCCTCTGATAACGCTATCCACCAGATAAATCCCTATCAAGTAGATAAATTTTAAAAAGAATTTCTAACAGTGGATAACTGTCAACAGGCCTCATGCAACTTGCCCCAGTTCTCTAAAACTTGCATAACATCCAAATCATCAGACTTATACAGACATTCTATTGAGCTCCTAGCTTGGAAAAGGCTTTCCAACACCCAAAATATACTGTCCTGATCAACTATAAAATAATGATCTATTGAAAATCAATTAATTTTGACAATGACTGTAATTAGTGGATCTGATCAGATATATATTTCATAACCTTTAGCTTAATAGTACATGTAAAATAAATAATACATTTAACTAAGTTAGTTGTCAAGTCGTTAAAAGTATGCAATAACTTAATAAGATTTTATTTTATAGTTTACTAAAAATATTATGCATGACGGTATTTCAGCAAGGGTCCAAAAAAGGAGTACATTAATATGTTTTTTCTTTGGTGATTTATATGCTTTGTTTCAAGATTTAGGAGATATATATATACAGTCATGTATATAATAGTTCTGGTGTTGGCTTCAATTCAAATTTGGTGCAAGTCAAGGAAAGAAAGATTCAGCCAATGATTTTGATACATTACCTCGAGATTTAGCATAAGGTTTGCAAGTTGTGATTTTTGATCGGTAAAAGAAAAGATATCCCCGGCAAAACATGAGCACAACTCACCGTTGAAAGGACGGCATCGCACAGCCACCTTGATCGAAACTCCTTCCGAACTCTTCATGATAATAAACAAAACAGCCTGTTAGATTATAGTAAAAAACACGGCAGTACAAGAAAAAAGATGAGATTACCATTATGCAGTGTTATTAAGGTGATTCAGGAATTCGTAGCTACAAAGATTTGATCGTAATTCTCATTGTGTTTTCGTCTCTTCGCTGGCAAGAGGCATATGACGTCACGCTCAAAACATAGCAACAAGAAAGATTGGGGCGAGTCCAACTTTAGTTCCAATTTCATCTCTTTGATTAACAAAAAGATGTATTAAATGCTTATTTAAAAGCATAAGAAATGTTTTTACACTGATATAGTATTAGAAATGGTAGATGCTTTTACCTTCATTATTTATGGTTCATAATCTTTGAAAATCAAAATTAGCTGTCTCCTATTCCCGGGTTCCTTTGTTTTTCACTAGGAACGCCTGTTTAATCATTGCATAGAATTGTTGTTACATAACAGAGAGCTGGTATGGGCAATAATTATTCCACGATGCATCCATTGCTACAAGCTGCTGTCTGTGATTTTGGAATACAGTGGATACTATGGGCTTTCGCTGCTTTCTTTCAAACTGAGAAGTTCTACGATCTTGCAGGCTCGTCGACGTACGTGTTTCTGGCATGGCGGACTCTTCTCGCAACAAAACGATATCATCTCCGCCAAGTCGTCCAAACTGGCTGTGTGACACTGTGGGGAGTAAGACTTGGTTCTTTTCTGTTCTCTCGTATCCTTCATGATGGTCAAGACAGCAGGTTTAATAAGGTCCGTGGTAATCCTAAAGTGTTTTTCATCTACTGGACTATCCAGGGCGTTTGGGTGTTTTTAACTTTACTGCCAACTTTGATCCTGAACTCTAAACAAAGAGATGCGCCGTTAACTTGGCGAGACTACCTTGGATGGGGGTTATGGACAGTAGGTTTTCTACTGGAAGCTATAGCTGATCGTCAGAAGAGTGTATTTAAAAGTGACCCTTCAAATAAGGGAAAGTGGATCTCCTCTGGTCTGTGGAGCATGTGTCGTCACCCCAACTACCTGGGAGAAATTCTACTCTGGACTGGACTGTTTCTCCCTGCTTCGAGTACTATGAAGGGATGGGAATTTGCAAGTGTAATTTCTCCATTCTTTGTGACCTACCTACTTACCAAAGTCAGCGGCATCCCAATCCAAGATAGGCAAGCATTGAAAAGATGGGGTAGCATTGCTGCCTATCAAAAGTACAGGAGTGAAACTGCTAAATTGATTCCATACATATGGTGATTTCGCTGGTACAAGCAGAAAAACTGAAAGGACTTGACTAGAATCTATGGATTGACTTTGTATTGAAATTATTGCAAAAATTGTAAATCAAGAATTAACATACATACTATTCAAATTTGGCTGGTGCTATATTGTTTAATTATATCACAGGGCCATAACCAGGGGGTGCACACAGAGCACATTCACCCTCTCAGAAAAGCAAAAGGTCTGCTCATCCATCTCCATTCTTTTTATTACAAGTTAGAATTTCTTTCTAAGATTTGAAATCAAGAGCACAAAACTATAATTTTTTTATTTTTTATCAGTTTTTCTTAAAATTAATCAAACAATCACAATAGTTTATTTTTTAGATAACTAAAACTGTAATACAGGTTTTCACAGGCTTTTGAAAAGCACTCTGACTTTGTGAAAAATATGACTGCTGCTAATAAAAAAGGCTATTAAGAGAGCGGATCAGTAAATGTCGACCAGGGGTGCGCAAAATGATTTTTTCGAAAAATCCCAAAATATTCCTCAAGATAGCTTTCTATGAGTTATTGATGAAAAAAATATTAATAGGTTGGCTGGAGTTAATTTTTTGGCAAATCCGAGCATTTTTAGTACAATGGCTTCCTAAGGTCTCAACTACTGTCTAGAACCGGTATTGAATGAAAAATTAATAAAATAATAAATACGACGTCCAACAACAATTTGAGCATTTGTTCAAAATAACACATGTTTGAGCTTAGTTTCTGTGCATTTGCGTAACTTTTCGTTTAAAACTCAATTTTTGACAGATTTTAGAGTTTTTTCATAATTTCACTCAATTTTGACGGTACTAAAATTCACTATTTTCGGAAGGTCGAAAAACAAATTGCTACATGCCAAAGTGAAATAATAGAACATTCTCTATAATAGTGACCATTTCTAGTTTACAGAAATGTAATAAAATATTTGGGCCACTAAAACTACGATTTTTCAGCGCTCTCTAAAGTTTCCCTCTCGGGCGCATTATCAGTCACTTTGTTGCCGTCACGCAATAAACAAAGTCTACTCCGGAACGATGGAAAATTTCACTCAATTCATCCAAAATGATCAAATACCCTATAATAGTAATTCTCGACAATCTGTAGCTTCTTTCATATTCAATCGAACTATTTTTGAGTTATTATGGCCATTTATTTGGTGATTAGTTGCTAATTCGTAATGCTTGTTTTGTTATCGTTCGACTATTGGCTGCCCTCGACCTTGTAGCGAAAAACGGTCGATTACACCTAATCCAATCTATCTGCTTTCATGATATAAAAAAGAAAGACACCTTTGTTGCAGAACATTTTAATGATATGTTTTATTACATCCTTTTCTTTATTTAGCTGTTGTTAGATAAAATCGGTTTTTTTTAGCGCTCTCCAAACATGTTCAAAGTTTCCCTCTCGGGCGCATAATCAGTCACATTGTTGCCGTCACGCAATAAACAATCTCATTCAAAATGCTAAAAGTTTTTGAAATAGTAATTCCATGTACTCTGTGCCTTTTAGAGAGATTTTATGACTAGTTATTGGGGATTAGTTTCTGATTGCGCAATATTTGTTTTGTTATCGTTCGACAAGGTTGCAATTATAAAAGTCAATTTAAACTAATACAATATATTTGCTTTACATAAGAATAATATTTCAATAATACGTTTTTTTAGCCGTGTTCAATATCATAAAATGGTTCGAGTGCTGCTGAAGTTATTGCGTTGCACAAAAGTTTGTTGCTCTAGATCAGCATTTATCTTTAATAATTGTCTAATACTTTATCCATGGCATTCTCTGCCATGCATTGAAATTAATAGGTCAATGAATAAATCAGTGAATGAAAAAATACATACTTTGTCCATTACGTACCATTGTAGCCTGTGTACATCCGTTCGGAGGCAATTATTTCTTTATCATAAGAATTTTTGTGCCCAGTGGCTCGATAGAGCCCAAGGCTCCTTACTATCATGCGCAGGTTTTTTTCCATATTGTCCCGCCAACATGCGAGACCACTTTCCAGCGATGTTTAAGTGAGTTCGCATTCAAGGAGGTCATTTTCGAGCGACAGAGTATACCGCCTGGGTTTCCGAGGATGAAAAGTAATGTGACTTATCAAAAAAAAATACACACACATCAGTGAAATTTGAAGAAGTCAGTGGAATGCAATGATGAGCTGACAAATTCCACAATCACTACGTATTCTTTGCTTTTGCAATCACAAGGCGGTGAGTGGATTCTAATTTTTGGTTTATGTTTTCTGCGGTTCAAGCAAGTTTAATCCTTCAGCTACACAATGTGTTGCTTTAGAGAATAGTGAAAAAATATAAAAGGTCATTCAAAAACATCGAACACCTCAGATCAGTCCTTGGACACGGAAGCTCATTGGTCTTCTCCTTGCGAGAGCAGGTAAATTGCATGACAGCTTTATTTATGAAGTTTATAAAGCACAATAGCAAAACTAACATGCATCATAAGTATAAGTTGTATGCTACACAAAATCTTACAGTATAACGGACAGTATAACAGTGCATCTTATGATTTGAGACTAGCTGACTCCTTGCGCCGGAGGAGATTTCCCAGTTAACAGACAAAAGTTTACGTTTCATGGAATGATATATGGGTGTCTGTAAAACCGGGAAAGTTCCCGGAACACACCCGGAACACTTTCGGAACACTAATCAGAATAGTAAGATAAAATGATTAATTAAAATTGATTAAAATTAGTTAAAAAAATCATATTACAAGTAGCTTATGAGATCAGTTTTGATAGTTATTAATCACCCATTTATTCATTCAGTCCATCCATGCATTCAGTCTAATATTTATTTATTTATATTTAACAATTCAAAAAGGATCAAAATATATATAATAGATAATGGGATGGGAGTTGGGAATGTTTGTCTTTTGTTTTTCGTTTTTGTTCTTTTATTTTTCTCTTTTCATTTCTTTTTTTCATTTTTCAAATTTTTTATATATTTATTTTTTCTATTCATTTTTCGGGGTGCTCCGGGGGTGTTCTGGGTGTGTTCCGGGGTGTTCCGGAAACGTTCTACAGACTCCATAACTTGTTTAGGTGTGAACTAGATGAACAATATCTGTCACTTTCGTTATGCCCCAGACATATGGCGATGAATACGGCGTTAGATGGAATTGCAATCAAAAACTCCCGGGGGGGTACTCCCTTCAGATCTGGGTAGGGGTGTTCCGCTGGGATCTTGTAGGGGTTACCCTGTTTATGACAAAAAATACCTAACTTCCATACTCTGTTTATGACAAATTACAATTGTTTACAAACATTATATGATTTGTATAAATATAACAATTCAGACGCACGTGCTGCTCTTATCGATCTTTTTGTAAAGTCAACGATCTTATTTCTGTCAATTTCCTGAATGCGAAATAATTTTTCTCATTTTTTGGACCCTGCGTATGACAGGAAGTTTGGATTAAATCGGAGATAGAGTTTAATTGGATACCCTGTTCATGACAACGAGGTCGAAAAACCATACCCTATTCAGCGGATCATCCCCGTATAGTCGATATAGGGTAGTATCCCCCCTCCCCCCGGGCAAAAACTGCTCACTTCCATCTGAATATGCTCCACATAAAGACCACCCAAAAGAAGGAGATGGGGGTGATGCTCGAGCAGTCCAAGCAGCTTTATTGGATCAGAAATATTCTTGTTTGCATTAGTTCCCTTTAAGTAAAACTTTGCTGCCATCTATCTATTGTTCGGGTAACATATAACGGGTTCATTAGCATGTCATTAGGGTGCCCTGGTGTATACCACGTCAATCACAGCAGTCTCCTTATCCTTGAATAAAAGGGATTGTTTTGACAGATGCTAAAGTTAACTAGCTAGTCCGTGAGCGATCTTTCTTATAATAGTCCAGTTTAACGTTCTTCATTGCTCCATAGTAGGTGATATATTCTTCTGTATGAGGTGCATCCCTTGGGAACGTACCAATCGAAAAGCCATTGAAATACAAATGACTCTTGACTCTTTAGGCTTAGACTGGGCTAAGAACTTGAATCTGGTCTATTAATTTTTTTTTTCGGGGGAGGGAAGGGGTGTTACTTGTTAGTGATACTTGTTAACATTTCCACGCGCGATTATATGAAAATAAAACTGTTGGCGATCACCTTTCATATCATTTTCAAACTACCATTATACAGCTAGATGAATGGATAGAGTTATGAAGTAATTTGAGACATTCCAATGACAATTTTAAAAGTGAAAAGCGCAGTGTGTACCAACAAAATACAAAGATAAAAACAATATTTTACATTGAAAAGTACACATGAATTTCTCAATTAATGCAATTAACCATTTGAATCAAATACGTCTTCATTTGCGTACATCACTTGTATACATGTATATAGATAGTGTGACATCGTATTCCTAACGCAATCAAAGGCACAAGAAATGCGTAAATTGTCAACGCTGTTTTTTGTAATATTATTTCAATATCGTTTACTTAGGTGTTTTTCTATCATAACATTACATGAATATTAATTAATTCAATTTGTTACAGTTCATTTACAAATGGGAGTCTAGAACTATATAAGCATTTTGTTGCTTTTCTTTAGACAAGGCTTTAGACTCACAAAGCAGATTTATAATCAAAATTGTAAATTGTAATTGTATTATTGTAATTATGCATAACATATAGAGATTTATGATTTTGAATAAAGATTGATTAGTTTGGCGCATAAATGTGTAACTATAATTATACATAAAGTGTAACGCAATCTCAAGTAACATATCAAAACCGATTTTATCTAACAACAGCTAAATAAAGAAAAGGATGAAATAAAGCATATCATTAAAATGTTCTGCAAAAAAAGTGCCTTTCTTTTTTATATCATGAAAGCAGATAGATTGGATTAGGTGTAATCGACCGTTTTTTGCTACAAGGGCAGCCAATAGTCGAACGATAACAAAACAAACATTGCGAATTAGCAACTAATCACCAAATAAATGGTCATGAAAACTCAAAAATAGTTCGATTGAATATGAAAGAAGCTACAGATTGTCGAGAATTACTATTATAGGGTATTTGATCATTTTGGATGAATTGAGTGAAATTTTCCATCGTTCCGGAGTAGACTTTGTTTATTGCGTGACGGCAACAAAGTGACTGATAATGCGCCCGAGAGGGAAACTTTAGAGAGCGCTGAAAAATCGTAGTTTTAGTGGCCCAAATATTCTATTACATTTTTGTAAACTAGAAATGGTCACTATTATAGAGAATGTTCTATTATTTCACTTTGGCATGTAGCAATTTGTTTTTCGACCTTCCGAAAATAGTGAATTTTAGTACCGTCAAAATTGAGTGAAATTATGAAAAAACTCTAAAATCTGTCAAAAACTGAGTTTTAAACGAAACGTTACGCAAATGCACAGAAACTAAGCTCAAACATGTGTTATTTTGAACAAATGCTCAAATTGTTGTTAGACGTCGTATTTATTATTTTATTAATTTTTCATTCAATACCGGTTCTAGACAGTAGTTGAGACCTTAGGAAGCCATTGTACTAAAAATGCTCGGATTTGCCAAAAAATTAACTCCAGCCAACCTATTAATATTTTTTTCATCAATAACTCATAGAAAGCTATCTTGAGGAATATTTTGGGATTTTTCGAAAAAATCATTTTGCGCACCCCTGGTCGACATTTACTGATCCGCTCTCTTAAAAACCCATCAATGGTCCATATTTTTTCATGTGCACCCCCTGTAAAAGCTCTGGTTAGGGCCCTGTATCAAAGACCAAAATATTAATGTAAACATTATTTCAGGCCTTAATTAGTTTTTCTTTATCACTTTTATCACCATTAATCCAGTGCATTTATTATTTCAACTACATTGAAATGATGACAAGGTGGCATTTATAGACCAGTTTAGTTAACAAACTGCTGTGGGCATGCGATTTTATCATGAATCTTTTGTTTTTGCCTTCTTTTGTTTTTCAAAATACAAAAAAAAGTGAGGAATTTGGGATAAAATCGCATGCGCACTGAAAACGATGAATTGGCTTATAATATGCTAAGTGCTTGTTCTTGAATTAAATTTAATTTAATAAAAAAATTAGTCTAATGTTGAAAATGACTACTGTTTATCTTAATCTTCATTTTTTTCTTTCCTCCCATGTATACATAAATTGCCCTTCAACCTGTTCCATTAATACATAGATCAAGCCATGCTCTCACTCCAACTGTTCTCCTCTAGAATTGAAAGTGTGTTTATTTTATACCTGGTTTTGCAATCTCAAAATAACTAAACATGGAACAACTGTGAAAATGCTGTTTACATTTAATTATTTGGATATTGCAAAATCAGGTAAACCAACACACCTGTAGTAATTTGTACCAGTGGAAGTTGAATTATTGACTAAAATAGTTGTTTGGTTTTAAGAATTCCGGTATTATGAGGATCCTGTATAGATGGGTTTCACGATATTTATCATTGTTACCAACTACAGCTCTGCCGTGCTGATTGTGTTCTGTGCAGTGGCAACTTCGAAAAAATTATAAATTACTCATAACTGCTGGGGAGTAATCATTTTAGAGACAAATCACACAACACATAAATTGAAGTCTTGATGCATAATTTTACTCAGTTTCACAATACACTGTAATAAGAAAACTGTGACAGGCAGGAATCATCAAAACATTTGAAAATAATACATTTGAAAATATTTTACATTCATTACAAAGTCACTCATGTCTTTTATCTTCTTGTATGAAATCTTTTCATCAACTTTATTGAGGTTGTGTTGTGACAAGTGTTTCCATTGCTTTGTTGATTTGGTCACTCTTCATATTTGTTAAATCAACACCGACTTCTTTACCATATTCTGTTAAAATAATTGAAACAATTAAATCATTAGAGAAAATAACAAGTATTTTACATTGTACTCGGCTTCTTTCATTCAATCAGTTGTGGCACATTTGCACAAAATAACTTTTTATATATTGAAACTGTGTCTAAATTTGTTTTATTTGAGTGTTGATTATGTTTAAACAATGTGTAATAAAAAAATATTGTAATTATACCATAATTATCAATGTCTTGGCAAGTGTTATTTGCCTGAGCCTAACTTAACACTCACCTTGACAGTGATAATTACGAATTTCATCAAAGCCTCATCTAATAATTGTTTATAAATGATGAAAATGATAATTAGGTCAAGTTCAGACCAGTGATACAACCATCATACTGACAATGGGTTATGTCAGAGTAATGCCATTGTATGTGCTGTACAGTGAGAACATGAAAAAAACATTGACACTAGCATATCATTAAATAAATAAAAATGTTTCTGGTATCAAGGAAGTTATTTGGCCTTTTCTCATCACAATGACTATATAAATAGTGTCTCTAATGTACCATTATTTTCAGTCAATAACTTACCATATCTAGCATACATCTTAGGAAAAACACCACTACATTCTCTGATCAGAATAGGGAACTTTGGATTGGCTTTTTTGATATCGGTGTAATTCTTTTCTAGAAATGTTCTTGAAAAACAAAAGTAACATATCAAAATGCATACTGAATATGGTAATACAAAAAGCACAACACCTCAGTATTGTAAAAACATCATTATTCAAACATGAAAGATATCAAGATGTCCTATTTGAAACACTCTTGATGTTGACGTTTCATACATCTTTCCATAAACTACACATTTCAAAGACAAAATTAATGCAAAGTCATATAAAAAGAAAGTTGTATAAAATGGCTACCTGACGCCTTGACTGCTCTCAGAAGTTTGGCAAAGATGAATACGAATTTCTTTAGCAAATCTTCCCAAACTTGACCTCCAAGCACCGGCCATTTTGAAAATGGATTACCCAGAATACACCAAACTAAACCACAGGAACCCCAATTTGAAAGACAGGTAGTCAACTTTAGTGTTCTTTGAATAAATGAAGTAAATGAATGAAATCAGAAACGAATACACAAACAAACCAAAAGACTGAAAGATAGACACACACAAACACACTCAAGTAAATGATAAAAGGAAAGCCTGATTTATAGATTTTTCGCTCCTGCGGGGGAAACCGGAACTGGAATCCGCCATTAAACTCCGAAGTCGGCACTGGGGCTTCGTTAGCTGAATCGGGAATCCAGATTGCACTGGGATCCGGAATCGAAGGCCTGCATGCGCCAAAAATGGCTGGAAATTGCTCTCAGAGTTGTTTGCTAAATTTTCTCGGACTGCAACCTCTCAGAATGATATCCTTGCCAATCGGATGACGTCACGGTTTGCTCATGTCGGGCCGAGGATAGCCAATCGCCAAATCAAATAGAAAATTCGACAAAATTTGCCCAGCGAAACAGTTTAAATTAAAATGACCTGGTAATCAGGTATAATATACATGTGATAATTCTAGATCACACTAAGGGCGCTTGACGGCCGGGCCATTCTGTTTCTCTTAGTGGATTGATATGGATTTTAGAACAATTTTTAGTGTGAACATACCTCGATTTGTCACCATCTAACGGCCACGACCCAGCCATACGTATAAACAATAGATTGTTGGAGATTGTTTTGATGTGACGTCATAGTGAAATAGTCCAAGAACATTTTCAAAACCTCTCCGACAGGAAATCTGCGATTTTTATAATTAATTATTCATCATTTCCGTACTTCTTAGATGCGGTTGCATGTGAAGTATTGTTCGTAGATGCAATAAGTTGGTGGTTTGGTTTAAAAACTTGTCACATTTGGTTAATTTCAGTTATTAAGTTGACATCTTTTAGGCTAGCCTGTGTTACATCCGGAATATTCTTTGTATACATAGGTTACTTTTAGGGAAAAAATCATGTATTGTCACGCCCTTCTCATGTCGTCGAGCACCTCTGCCATTAATATACCGATCTACGGCTCTACAATATTTAATCCAGAATACCGGCCTTAAGATGTAAAATTCGGAATAGAAACCCCTTGGAATCCGGAATCAGAACCTTTCATATCAAACTTATTCCCCATATTGTGGAATATTTGCTCAAAATATCAATATCAATTCTGTCGAAGCTTATTTGGACATTAGTTATAACACAAAAAGTTATTATAAGTAAGTTATAGATGTTACTTGTTGATACTGCATGTAAACATTGGAATTTTGCGATTTGACTGCGAAGAATCGCCATTGCCGGCTACAAAGTCCTCTGCTATTGCCTATACCGACACAAGAAAGACGGTTATAAATACGGCAAAGAACTCCATCTTCACTTGCTATTTGCCCCATCGAATTTTGTCGAAAAATAGACAATTTATATGTCAAAATACAGGAAATTTTATGTAGAATTCGATTTTTGCGGTAAAAATGGCCTGAGCATGCGTATTAGGGCGTAAAGTGACGTTTTCGTAACGCAACTGGGTCACAGAGGTCAATTTCTCTTGTAAAAGCACTAAAAGTTCTCTGTTTGCAAATCTAAATTGCCCCACGAAAAGTTTGCCGTAATGGCTTGAAAACTATAAAATATGACAGCTATAATAGTGTAATATTTGATCACCGTGGTAAAAATGTTGTTGTTTCAAAGAGTTTTGAGTAAAACGGCAATATGCTGAAAATTTTATGGAATTTATACGGTGTTTATATGGAGTCTGAAGTGGAGCGTGACACTCGTGACTTCAAAGGGGCTTTTGCGACAATAAGTTTGATATGTTCGGATTTTCTTACAGAGGCCGATTTGTTTTAGCAGTACCAGCGTTAACTTTCTGTTTCTTACTTGTTTCTCGCCATAAATAGTTATACTAGATCTTCAATATTGCCTCACTTGGGGAGAGTTTCGATCGTAAACATATACATTCCTAATTAAAAAACAACAACAAACAAACAAGCATGCAATCGAACAAATAAACTAGAATAAACTGACACGCAAAATGACGGTCGGCACTAAAAATATATATAGCATTCAGTTTATTTTACAAACATGTTGTAAAATTGACTTTTTACATCAGCCGAATGTAATTATTATATCAAAATTAAAAGCTTAAGTCTTACTCAGAAATTTTCAAAATTTGTTTAAAACGCTTTAAAAAGCGCAGGCTTTTTAAAAAGCCAAGAAGGTATAAGGTAAGAGAAGTAATCGCAGCTCGTGCTCTCTTCCATTCAATTCGTCGGTATCATAACATATTGAAAAGTGGACTGGGCACTAGCAGTCCTCAAAAACTATGCATGGCGAATGGCGCTCAAATAAAGCATATTTATGGCAAGGGAACACAATAATCCGAATATCACTATGCTATTTTAACTAATTCTTTGGATATTTCCTTTCAATAATGATTTTGTGAATGATATTTCTTGAAATATTAAAACGTTTATAGATTTACCCACTTTCAGGCGATGTTACCCAAACTTTTACAATTAATTCGTTGTGACATTTTCTTGTAAGGTATGGTCTCAAACTATTGATGATACTTATAGCTATAAAATGATTTCAATAAAACGTATTTGGCTCCAATTAGACCCATTCCCCTGAGCAAGATGAAATCGGCTAAAACCAGTGCTATTTGTCTATTGTTCTCCAATAACCTTTTTTAAATAGTTGTATATCAAAATCATCAAGTATTCGATTTCAATAGTATATTGACATGCTATCCAAACTGAGGTTCTAATTAACTGACATAGATAAGATAGATATGTCAGTAGGTTATAACCTTGATGTCTCAGTGGATAGCATGTCATTATACTATCGAGTACTCGATGATTGTGATATAAAAATATTTCAAAAAAGCTTGTCGGAGAACAATAGGATGTGTGATTGAATGGGAGAAAGCACGACCGAAGGATTAATAGTCGGCAACTGCTTTATGAACTGAACTACTGAACTGGTGCTTTTGATTTGTCCGTAAGTTGGTCTTGTCAGCTTTTTCATTCAATCGATGCCCATCGTCTGCACCCTCCCCACCCTCTTCATTGTACTTCCTCTTTAAACCCTAGTATCTGTAACCTATTCCCTTCCCTTTGATAAAAACAAGAGAAGATGAGCTAAGAGAATCTATCCCCGGACGACATCAGGAACCCCGCTAGTGCTATTTATAGAAGCCAGGCTATTTTTGGTCTGTTATCCGCTAAAAATTTATTCTTATATAAGAGAAAGACGACTGGCGAACATGTTAATACATCCAGCATTGTTATGTTTTTCTTTTGCAAATTTGAAGAGCTCTTCTTTTTTATCTTCGACGCCAGCACAAAAGTATTTAATTTCCTCTCATGGTCAATCTGACCAATCACGTTCCGTTCTTAAAATAACTCGGCGGCAATAAATAGACTTAACGGGACTTATGATGTGTGCAAATCGCAGTATGGGGGATAGATTCTCTATGGCTCATTTTCTCTTGATATCAACCACAGTATTACAGCACTGTGCTATTATCGTCGCGATTTAAAGATGCTTGCGAAAGTCTATGTGCTTCGCTATAAGAAGGTAAACCAGTGGCATCGTAAGCAAGGTGTTCAGTAGAGTATACATTTCCATTAGCCTGTGGAGCCGTCACTGAAGTAGGCGAATCACTATCATGTACACTCAATGGATTACGTGGAGGAGAATAGTTTGGCAAATTTGGAAGACTAGTTTGGGAGCTTCTCGTTGCTTCATCATAACTCGGCGGTGGCTCTGGTATCTGAATCTCGAACGCTTCATGAATTGAAGCCAATGTGTCGCTAGCGGTTTCACGCTGTCTTCTTGAGCACCGCCTTTTAAGTCCACAAATAAAGATGATAATCACAGACAGGAAAACTGAAACTATGATACCAACCACCAGTATTGTACTTTCGGTAGCACTTAGTTTACCTACAGACAAATATCAAATAAGTGTATAACATGTGATATGACCGGAATACCGGTTGTAAAGTTTTAAGTCGTTGCAATTGTGAATGTGAGTATCAACAGAGGCCACATGTCAGACATGGGAGTTTAGTTTGATAGCTGTCTAGACCTTCGTTGATACAGGAGCATACTCTAGGGAAAGGTGTCCAGTGCGTGTGCATCTCCTCTGATACCGTGTTACATCAGGTTTATTATATACTTGAGATACTACGCACGTTTTCATTAGTCGAGAAGCGTGCTCCATAAGTGAACAAAGCACGCTGACGACATCATTTTTTCTAACGCGCGCTCTGATTGGTCAATTGACCAGAACGTGCACAACCGATCCTGTCAGTGTGAAAGTTGGTTGAAGTTCACAAGTGGAAAGTTTTTATCGCCTTAAGGATGGTGCCTATTATTGTCATTGCGCATCGAGTACTGCGCATGCTGCTGACGAATTTTGAAAAACAAACACTTTCAAAGGCCGATCGCCGTTTTGAGTTAAAAAACGACCAGAAACAAGCTAATTTAGTAACCAATCATCTTCCATAAACCTTTTCCTAAAAGAAAAACATTTAATCTTTGCAAAACTGACCTGAAAATGCACTTTTATTAAAAAAAGCTTCAAAAGCGACTGTTATGTGATTAAACTTCCGACAATCTTTCCACGGGCGCAATCTTGAAAATCTCCCAAAATGCATTGTTAATTCTTCTACTGTCTAGGGAGGAACAGGGACTTTTGTGCAATTTTTGCACATTTTGGTAAAATTTCGTGCTTTTACAACGATTATCTTATTAAATTGCACGGGTTCCCCTATTTTTCATTTATTTGTGTGATAAAGTGATAAGAAATCTTTCATACGGTGAGGGTTTTTTTGAAAATTTCAAATTGAAAGATCATAGAAATATTGGTGATCTCTTTTAGGGTAGCTAATTTGAAAATGTTAATATTCATGCGTTCAACTGCTCTCCAAAAGAAGAATTTTTAATTTTCTTACCTTTAAAGACATTTATCTACAAGAATATTATGTGTGTTATGGTTTAAGAGATATTTCCCTTAGAAATTTATGATTATGTGACAATTTATGAATTTTTTCCTTTCCAGTTACAAATTGCCTAATTTGTAATATTTGATGACGTGTAGCTCATTAGAATGCACGGTGACCCCAATTTTTTTCTTTCAATCTATGAAGTACGTAGCTTTTACAGTTAGAAAGGAATTTCGAGAAAAAAAATCACCTTTTCATTAGTCATCACCAACCTTAAATGAAAGGAAAGCGTGCTTTTTAGCAAATCTTGAATGGAAATTACTTTTCTGTCAGTAGAAAAATATCATAATAAATGTATATTTATCCTTGTTATGTGGTGCTATTAACCAGTTGACAACAGCTTTGTTTTTGTTTACAAATGAAAGGCTTGCTGATTGCATTCGAAAAGCAGACAACTTCAAAATGAAAGGTATCGTCAAAAATAACTAACATAAAGTTATTGTAATGATGAGAGAAGCCCGGGTTCACGCAGTTATGCGTCTAATTAAGTATATTTTTCAAATAATAAATGTAGAGTTTCATCAAAATATCCAAAATATCCTCCGTGGCGTGGTGTTTGTTCACAGTACATAATATTCCACCCTTTAGTGAAAAAATTTCTAGATTCAGCATGAAAAATATCGGTATACACAGAAAAAAAATCGTGATTCCTAAAAGGGGTTTATTTTGGGTTATGGTTGGGAAAGTGCAACAAAAAACAAACAAAAAAAACATTCTGGGAATCACAATTTTTTTCCCTGTGATATTCATATCATATAGACACATTACAGTTCAGCGCCATCTAATTAACATAAATATATATCAGAAAATAGCACCAAGAAAAAATAGCAAGAAAAATAGCAAAAAAATCATTTTAGCGCAATAAAACGTACTTGAGCTTTTGGTTGTCACTCACCGCTTTTCTTTGTTGGTGTTGGGGTAATTGTATTCGCTGGTGTTGGCTGCACCTTCGAAGTTGTTGACAACGGGAATGTTTCAAAATAAATCCATAATCGTCTATTCGATCCTGCAGACGGATCGCCATTGTTATTGAATAAGTTTAACATCACATCTACTTTGTTTCCGCTGGAATAATATACCGTGGGAGACGCTATACCTGAACACAATCTAATTAGGTAAGATTGAGAAACCAAATCATAAACATCAAAATAATCACAGTTACAAGAATCAGGGCAGTTCACCAAGATAAGATCTTTGATCTGGAGTCGTATTCTATGGCCCATATCAACTGTTATTGTCCAAGAAAATAACTCCTCATTGTTTATGCTCACATACTTGGGATAGTTGGGCGTAGTTATGTTGCCATATTGAGCATTAACTTCAACGTGACCTAGAAATAACAAAATATATGACTTGTCAGTTCAAAATACCACAAATTATCGTCATCATCGTCCTCATGTACAGTCACTACATATCATTATTACTAAATACGCTACCATGCACCATATGACCGTCTCATCATGATTCACTACATCATCATTATTACTAAATACGCTACCATGCACCATCATTACATATGGCCGTCTCATCATGATTCACTACATATCATTATTACTAAATACGCTACCATGCACCATCATTACATGACCGTCTCATCATGATTCACTACATATCATTATTACTAAATACGCTACCATGCACCATCATTACATATGGCCGTCTCATCATGATTCACTACATATCATTATTACTAAATACGCTACCATGCACCATCATTACATATGGCCGTCTCATCATGATTCACTACATCATCATTATTACTAAATACGCTACCATGCACCATCATTACATATGGCCGTCTCATCATGATTCACTACATCATCATTATTACTAAATACGCTACCATGCACCATATGACCGTCTCATCATGATTCACTACATATCATTATTACTAAATACGCTACCATGCACCATCATTACATATGGCCGTCTCATCATGATTCACTACATATCATTATTACTAAATACGCTACCATGCACCATCATTACACATGGCCGTCTCATCATGATTCACTACATCATCATTATTACTAAATACGCTACCATGCACCATATGACCGTCTCATCATGATTCACTACATATCATTATTACTAAATACGCTACCATGCACCATCATTACATATGGCCGTCTCATCATGATTCACTACATCATCATTTGCACTGCTATGGTCGATCGTCATTAAACAACAGTACAACCATCATCATTGCCTTCACCATTCGATATGATGGTCGATAAAATCAATTCAATAATCTGCTCAGAGGAGGGAGGGGAGACTCCGGGGATGAACGATCGGGGTTGCACGTCGAAATTTTTCAAAAAGACCCCTAAAAGATACCGGGCGTTTTTCAAAAGGGCGAGGCTTTGCAAAATTTTCATCCCTAAAAGATACCAAAACCATGCATTTCAGTACTATTCAACCCCTAAAAGATATCAAGAAGTGTGGAATTTTGTAAATCTCACATTTTAAACCCTAAAAGGTACGACGACCATCCCCTATCACTATTTATCATTCAATCAAGAAAACTGCATAAAACTACTAATATACTTAACTTACTAGAATAACAGCCTTGCTTCCACTGTAACACTAAGACTGAAACAAAGTATAGAGAGCGTCAGACTAATTTTAACACAGTGAAATGTAAAAACCATGTGGGATCGCCTTGTGCAAAGTGTACATTAAGCATGTGCAGTAGATAACTTGCATGTGAACCGTGAAATGTCAGTTACGATTTAATAATGACTTCAACATATATCAACTGGACTAAGCAGGAGCATCTTGCAATGGAGCAAACGGGACTGAGATTGGATCCGGGGGAAGGGGGAGTACTTGATAAAGTTTCTGACTGGGAGGTTCCGCTGGTACCTCAAAAACCTGACCCTAGTAAGACAATAAAATCACTGGTAAAATGTAGACCCTATATAAATTTTGAGTAAATCGTTTTATTACGTTTCATTGATAGTAAACAAAACATCAAGCATACATTCTCCACTTATGTTCTTTAGAAAGAGGCCGTAATAAAAGCTCTCTGTTTAAGACATAGTGAACACATGGAAAGTACATCCCTGTTCAAGACAATTCAAGGTAAATTGTATACCCTATTAAATTGTATACCCTTATTAAATCCCGGGGATTGGATGAATGCGAAGAAAGGCCGGAATGGAAGGAGGCAGCCAGTATTTCTTATGATTTGCTTCTGATATCCCTCGCTGCTAAGAAATGCTGGAGAAATCATATGAGACAGTTTACACCTAAAGTTGCTCAGAGGGAAAGGGTGGAAGTATAGTTACTCCGCTCTTATCGGGACAGTCGGAAACTTTATATTTTTTCATAATAAAATTAATCTATTCTTGATTTTTGATGGTAAAATATCAACTTATGTTTGGAGTTTTAGCTAATTAATTTATGTTTTATCGTTGCTATATAAACGCTGCTTGGCCTCTGCGAGTGGCATCTATATCTGCTCGGATAAAACACTCATTCTCAGTTTATAAATACTATATATATACTTATTAAATAAACAATTAAATATCTATATAAACGTTAATCGAAACTCTGACGTATATATCGGAACAACATTCACTCCGGCTTTCACTGAGTGAGTGATTTTAGTCAGAGAATCTGACAGTGACAAATTGAAACAAGGCAACTGATGACAACCGTCAGTTACTCCTTTGATTAGTTTAGAACTGTCTTCAATTACGTACATTTTCGTAACTCACCTATGATAATTTTCATAAAGTTGTGTCTTGAAATAGTCATCATTCTTCACGATTTATGATACCAATATTGACTACTGTATTCTCGTCAAATGTCAGATATTTTGTCTTCAAAGAGCAAAATTCATTGAAATTTAACGTTAGCATATACCATGTTGGTTTGTAAATGCTTAGTTTTCTTCTTTAATGGCCAGTGAATGATACCAACAGATTAAGTGACGTTTGGTGAGTTTTTTGTTTTGCAATATATTTTTGTTTGACGTCATGTTTCTAGTTCGGTAGATATATTAGTCGTATTAAATATGCCAAGTCATTTAATGCTCTACTTGTAGTGCGTTATCTGTGTTGCTATTGGCTTTTAAAAATAATTTACATGATCAGTTCCAAATGATTATGTCACGCCACTACTCTAGAATTGAACGTTCAAGCTTAGAATACAACAACTAGAAAAGAATTGAAAGAATTATAAACAATAACAACTTAAGGTAACAATAATAAACAACAACAAAAATAAAAAATAAATAAAAAATATATAAATAAAAACCTATAATTACTGTCGATAGCGATAATGATGATTTACCATGATCATGGTGATGATTGTGAAATAGCCGGCAAAAGTACCAAAAAAATTCATTACTAAAAACGTTGATGTACAATCAAATGACATGAAGGTTCGATTAATATTAAGGGAACACTGTAAAAAATAACAAAATTATTTATTTACCTGATTTTGCAATTTCCAAATAATTAAACATGGAAACTCTGAAAAAAAGCCTTTTTTCCACATTTAATTATTTGGAAATTGCAATCACACTTGTTTTTTTGTTGTTTTTTTTTCACCAATGGAAGGAACAGAGGAAGAATAGTTATAACTTCGAAAGACCAGTTTTATCTGGTTTCTCAATTCCTCTCGGTCGATCAAATACCACAGGAACCCCAACAAAGTAAAAAAAAAATTAAAAGAAGTCAGTTATTTTGAAGCTAGGCGATTAGGCCAGTTTGCACTTCCGTGTGTCTTGAAAATATATCTTATACATAAAACATTCAAGCAGAAGGTGGTAAAAAACTAAACTGTATTAAAGCTTGGTAAGTGTCATTAGACAATGACAACAACACTGGACAAATCGTAATGAATGCGCATAACTTATGGTGTATTATCTTCGAAGTAAACATCGACATCATTTGGACAATCGCATCAAAAATGACTTAAAATGCTTACACTATGCACAACAGAATTGATTCCAAACCATCGTCAAGTTTTGTAAAGTTGTCGTAGAGTCAGTATACTCCGACAAAAATTATGTCTAATGGTCCGTTGGTTGTACAATATTCACTGGATCAGGCTATATTAAGACTGAGCGAATTTTTACCATAATCGATACATGATGTCAGATTCAGTGTGGTGTTTAACTTTAGGTAAGTTATATTCTCTCAAGTATTGATCAATTATTGCTCGATTTTCTTTGGTTAGTTAATAGTATAAGATCTGTGTACATCAAAGCGATATTCAAGAAAACTTGAATTACGAATTTTCAAAAGAAAAACTACAAAAAAAAACTATAAGTAAAACCTTCGGCAAGAGCGTCCTTTGTCAAAGTGTATGTTTCAAAATTAAACTAGTAAGGTTACTGTGCGGATATTAACAGAGTCTATCAACATCGAAAATGTATGTGTACATGTAGAAAAAACTTCAACGTGTTTTTTGACCAAGTCATCCGTGAAACAAGTAATTCTTAAAATTCATGTAATTTCTCCAAAGACGTCCAAATAACTTGCTATTTTTTTCAATAACTAACCCTAAACCCTAACACCCGTTTTGTGTAATATTTTTTGTGTTCGTTTCGTTGCATCTTTACCTTATCACTTCTAAATTCTAATACGCATGCATCACAATTAATTTATTTTTTTATGTCGAGAGACTATATCTAACTGAATAATTTCAAGCACCTCGCTGTCACGTTACAAGGTGGCCAAAGCATGCGTGTATATTTTTTATCTTTTCTTCTCTTAATTTTTACCCTAGCACATTTGTTATATATTACAATATCGTATGTCGACTCTTTATAGGAATGATTTTGGTGGTAATGTACAGCTCTATTCAAGGAGAATTAAACGCCAGTAAGTAGACATATTATTAGAAGTCTTTTGTTTGCTTTGTTAATTTTACAACTGTGTTTTATCGTGAATTTCATTTTTAATTTTATTTGCTTGTTGTTGTTTTTTTTCCGTCTGTTTGTCAGTTCGTATTTGCCTAATTGCATGTTTGTCTGTCAGTTTGTTGGTTGGTTGGTTGTCTGTTGGGTTCAATGTTTAGTTGGCTGGTTGGTTGCCGTTGGTTGTTTCATTGTTGTGTTGGTCGGTTGTTTGGCTAGTTATTGCGGAATAAGTTGGTTGGTTGGTCGGTTGTTGTGCTAGTTATTGCGGGATAAGTTAGTTGGTTGGTTGGTCGGTTGTTTGGCTAGTTTTTGCGGGATAAGTTGTTTGGTTGGTTGGTCGGTTGTTTGGCTAGTTATTGCAGTATTGCGGGATAAGTTGATTGGTTGGTCGGTTGATTGGCTAGTTATTGCGGTATAAGTTGCTTGGTTTGATTGCTTGGCTGTTTGCTTGGTTGTTGGTTAGTTGGATGTTTGTTTGGTTGGTTGATAGTTTGGTTGCATGGATGTCATTGAGTTGGTTGTTTGGACCCTCAGTTTAGTTAGATGGCTACCGAGGGTAGGTTGATTGGTTTTAATCTGTTGTCTCCTTGTATTTCAGCTTTCTCAATGAAAGGAAAATATTCTGGTTCTTTCTCCAGTCCAGGATACCCCAAGAAATACCCCAAAAACGTAGTATACAAATGGATATTTCCAGACTATACCCATGATATCATTTTGATCAAATTCTCGGAGATGGACCTTTATCTTTGTTATGTAGTTGATCCCGTGGATAATTGCGATGGCTATGACCAAGTTATTGTGGAGGGTCACGCATCGTTCTGTAATTGGCGTAAACCACCACAAACTATAATATTGGATAGACAAACCAACATATGGTTCAGGACGTTTAACAACACTAAAGCAGCATGTCGTGGAAAGGGTTTTAATGCTACTTTTGAAGTAGCGTCAGCAACAATTTATCGTAAAACAACGACAAGCAAGCCTGCGACCATCGTCCCCATAAAAGGTGCGTATTACATGAAATAGAATATACGGCGAAGTGAATTGATTATGAACAAGAGAGTATGAGATAAGAGAGCTTATCCCCGGACCCTATCAGGGGCTTTACTCGTCGTGCTATTTTTGGAAACTTTTTAACTCCGCACTTGTCTTGACATGTTTTGACGATGTGCGACTGCGCCTCATGCAATCTGATCAATCACGTTCCGTTTCCGAAATAACTTCATGCAGTTTAAAAATAGAATGAAAAGATCCCCTGAGTGTAAAGCCCAAATATCTCATACTCTCTTGTTATGAAATATAACTTCACCTTAACAGCGGTACCAGTACCAGACAAAGGATGACTAAGCCTCTAAAATCTTATCGATGATTGCCAGACACTAGTCTTTCGAACGACGGATGACATTGAATCATGTTGTTCTTTTACAGCTAATCCAAACAAAACCAGTTAAAACCGCGCGCTTTGACACTTCTGCAGGATTGGCATTTCCGAATAGTGAAATCTTCGAGGTTGTTCAAAACGTAACAAACTGTAAATGTAACGGTTTGAACGTTCTCAGTAAAAAGGACCATTTGCTTAATGCGGTAGATTACTTTCTTAGGATCATTGATCACTTAATTGTTTGAGATCGAATAACATTTGCTTGGGATCATGGATTACTTGTTTGGGATCAGTAGATCACTTACTTGGAATCATGGATGACTTGTTTGGGATCAGAAGATCACTTGCTTGGAATCATGGAACACTTGTTTTGGATCAGTAGATCACTTACTTGGAATAATGGAACACTTGTTTTGGATCAGTAGATCACTTGCTTGGAATCATGGATGACTTGTTTGGGATCAGTAGATCACTTGCTTGG
The DNA here is from genome assembly GCA_918843875.1 of Diadumene lineata. NCBI lineage: Eukaryota > Metazoa > Cnidaria > Anthozoa > Actiniaria > Diadumenidae > Diadumene > Diadumene lineata. The sequence continues at coordinate 20,273,308 of OU974070.1, read as the reverse complement.
AATCATGGAACACTTGTTTTGGATCAGTAGATCACTTGCTTGGAATCATTGATGACTTGGTTGGGATCATTGATCACTTGTTGTGACAGGTTATCAGTGAAAATCATGATTAAAGGGATGCTACGGGCTGGGATGACAATCATACATACAAGTATAGGGAACAAGATGTCATAGTGAAAATATTCATTTATCCTTACTTCTCATTTTTAATTAACTCTCATTTGTTTTTATTTAGACGGCAGAGGCAAAGAAACTACTACAAAAACATCAACGATTACAATCATAGCTGTAGTAATAGTGGCCTCTGTTGTGATCACAATCATACTGGTCTGTATTTTGTGCTGGAGATATAAAAAGCATCAACAACAAAGAAGACCAACATCCAACAGAGCTAGTACACAATATAGTTCAGTACCAGCAGATCAGAACACACAGATGCGCTACTCTGAACTGTTACGTAGATCACAAAATGAGTCGCCGAGCTCGCAAAGAGGGCCACCCCCTACATATGATTCTGTTGTCAATCCTGGTACAACTAGCTCAAGAGATAGGCAAAATATAAACACTACAGACTTAGAATCACCTCCTTCATATGCCACGGTTATGCGTGAAACATCTCCAAATGCGAGACCTCAGGCAGGTGGCGGAAGAAGACATCATCGAGCACGTGGGAATGAAACACGTTCCAACAGGAACTCTACTGAACAGAGAAGAAATCAAACAAATACACAGATAACAACTACGGCTGCAGCTGGCTTAGATTCCCGTGATCAAAGAAATAGAACTCTGGCTGCAAACATTGAGAACCAACCGAGTCTAGACATAAACGACCAGCAGAGACATACAGAGAGACAAGAAGTTCCAACCAATCGATCTACTTCCAGAGAAAACCAACCAACCAACCAGCACAGGCAAGACAACCAGAATACACAATCAACTGCAGATCACAATAGATCTCAGGAAACGAATGTCAGAACTCCAATAGCCACAACTGATGGTGCTAGTCGCTCCGCTCACGAGAGTTCGGATGGCGATGATGCTTCTTCCTCGACAAATTTGCCGCAGAGACATCGTAATCAAACAGGTGTAATTATTGACTCTACGGAAAACAGTGATAGGAGAGAGGTATTTGTTTAGATGTGAACACCTAAAAATCACAAGTTGACGTATCAATAAACATTGATAGATGTGACACAATGTTAATAAAAGGTTGGTGATAGTTTTACAGTCAATCTAACCAATGAAAATCAATAAAATGGATGTTGTTACATGACCATTATATTAATTACTAAATCCAAGTACGTTATGCAGTCTATGATCTTGACTAAAATACTGAGACTTTGAAACATGTATTTACTTGTATAAGTTGGATCAGGCAACCATTAGCGGCTGTACGCTGACCACGTTGGCCTGAACGCTTGGCGTGGAACCCTTGGATTACTCAAAACAAAACGGCAAACCGATTATGGGGTTTTATGCGTTTTCCATATTTTGGGTCTTTATGAGTAATCCAATGAATAATAAGATTTTCGAACTATTCTTGATTTGAATATTGGAAACTTCATTTTCAATATTGAAAATTCGAATGGAATATTAAATGAAACGCAATATTCAAATAATCAAATCGACAATAAACTTATGGTTGGTACGCATGCGGTGTTTTGACTGTAAACACAGAATTTAGTTACTGAGAAAGGTACAATAACCACTAAACATCCATATTTAATGTTTGTAAACATGAATTTTATTACAAATAAAATGATACATTTTATTATAATTTCTAACTTTGCAAATACTTTCATTAGTATTTTTACATAAAACTTGTATATTGCTACAAGCTTCTTACAATAACCATGTACATCTCACAGATGTAAACACTACAATATTTAGATATATTTACAATTATATGACAATTTCCACAAAATAAGTACAGTTCTTTGAAGAGCAGAAAAGATATACACTCGAATACACCTAACTGTAAAAACTGCATGGTCTTAAAAAGGACCGGGCTATATTGAGCATCGATCACTCAAATAAACAGCAATTATTGTACATGTCAAACTGGTTCAGTACCAATTCAATTTTAGTTTCAGCGGCCTCCCCTTTTATAATGTCATAAAGATCGACAATAAAAAACAAAGGGAAAAGTATATTATATAAAGTATATCCATAACATGATATCGGCATAAAACTTACCCACTGCTTACAATTTCTTTATAGAGTGCACGCACTAAATGTGTGCAACAGTTGTCACTATTTAGTAGTAAATAGCACTAATTAAACAAAAGAAAACAATAGAATTAGCATAAAATAGCACTATTTAGTGGTATTTTTGTTGCACACTTTTAGTGCGTGCACTCTAATAGAATTTGTCTAATAGATATATATATTTATTCGGCGGATATAGCGCGCTAGCTAGCACAACACGAAAATAAATCTTTACGAATATTTATCGGATGTGTAGATGTCTCATAATCTATACGCATCCTTATACGCAATGCGTAAAGAGCGTTATTGTTGGTAAATGTGCGTAAATGGTAACGTTGCGTAAATTGTTTGTGATATTTACGCAGTTTTACTCAGCGTTGTGTGGTATGTGCGTAAATATAATAATTAACGCACTCGTAATTCTTGGATTTCATGCTGTGTATCTATGATCGTTGACAAGAAGTCATGCTTGTAAACCGGCTATATGTACAACAATGCGGTCAACTCATATGATACATGAAAAAAACTGTTAGCGGTATAATACATATATAGCTAGTGTCCGCGCGGACGAGGATGGCAATGATTTTTGAAAAATCAGAAAGAATAATCTAAGAAATGTCAAGGTGTGAACATTTACCTCTAAGACTAGACCATCTCAAAAAAGCCATTTTTTAACAAAAATAAAAAAAACACAATACTTTCGTTCAATAAATATTTCCTTGAATCTTTCTCTTCGCCTCTAAAAAAAACTAGTACTTTTCTATCGTCTGCACTTGCGCAATGTGTCAACTAGGCAAAAATACCGACAAAATAGAACTCTTAAATTTACAACAACAAAACGGTTACACTTTTCTTTAATACCAAACATGTAGAAAGCTGAAAGTATTTCTAGAAACCCGAAAACTAACAAACAAACGACTAACACGACTTTAATTTGTCCATCGACTCGTAAATTCGACTCAACGACTCGAATGATTTCACATTGACACCAGTAAAAAAAATAACAAAATCACAACAACTAAACATTTAAGCCTTTTTTAACAAAAATTAAAAAAACAATACTTTTGCTAAATAAATATTTCCTTGAATATTTCTCTTTGCCTCTAAAAAACAAACTTATGATTCCAGCTGATTGCAGACTCTAAAATATACGACAATTATACCTATACTATGTAAGGAGTACTGCCTCCCCCCCTCTAACGAAACGACACGAAACTTGTAATTAGCTGAATTAAAATGATGACTTTCAATGGGTAAAGCATCACATCCTGGTTGTTGTCGTTATATAAATGTAGCTTTACATTGCAAATGGACCATTACCTAAAGATTATCAGTAAAAATGTTTTATCTATACAAACGTCAAATGTCTTAGCTGACTATTATAAGAATCCAGTTAATGGACAGCCAGCTCGGCAAGCAAGCACGCAAGATTCACTTATTGAATCCGGCAGCCAGAAAAAAAATGTGGATAGATTTGAGCATCTGATTGCTCAGTACCCCATTTGAAATACAAAGAAGATGCGAAAATATATGTACAGAGAACCTAATAATTGGAACTATATATATATGCAAACTAAATGGCCAGAATCTAACGATATGAGTGTGTGGCTGATATTCGGAGGTGCTCACGAATCATGAATAATGAAATCTTTTTATCCATACTTAAAATGACAAGTTCAATTTAATAAATACTATAGCACAGGAGCCATCTGAAGGACTCTCAGCCCAAGGAGGGGAGGACTCCCATATATCCGGTGATGCTTATAGAATCTTTTAAGAGTGAAAAGCCCAAGGTTATAAAATTCAAACACCTTTTAGTATCTTCAGTAAGGAAGCCCGGCAAAAGCAACAACCGAGTCGGCATTTTTCAAATTTACGATTATCAAATAATCAAAGCGCTCTTTCTGTTAAACTTGTGCAGCTTTTGAATTTTTATCAATTTTTGCTTTCCTGGTGGATTATCTTTTAGTGTGGTTCAAATATTGTTTGGTCACACCCCGAGTCTAGGGTAAACTTTCGATTTATAGCATACCCGATATATATACACTAACATGAGACTGCCATGAATGTTTCGCTCTTCTTCCTTACTGAATAGTGTTAAGGGTCGTTTACAATCTGCACATTCATCCGTACACCATTCACAGATGGTAAGTTTGAGAGTTCAATACCAGCCACTCGATTTGAACGTTTCTTGAAGATTTTCATTGCTGATCTTCTCAGGACTGTAGATCGGAGAACAAACACGATGGGGTTGATAACTGAACTCATTTGAGCACTAAACAGTGTGACAAATGCTCGAGTGGTCTCGCTCAATGTGTTGATCAATGGATCATTTAAGATTCTCAAAAAGGCATTTAGTAACGTTGGAAAATAGCAAACCATGTATATCATCATCACTAACAAAACTGTTCTGCTCGACGTCTTGATTCGTGTTCTTCTTACATTTTCGTTGAGAGAGGCAATTTGACGCCCATCTTGATTTGTCTTGAGAAGCTTTCGAAGTGATCTATCTAGCATTCCAGTTAGAACAGCCAAAGTGGCATAAACCAACACCATCATAAAAAATACAAAAAACTTGCCGCCATTTGTTTTAAATTGACGCATCATGAACTCCATGGGACTTTCACTAGTAAAGGAAGGATTTCTGATCAATCGAGTTACTTTAAGGATCAAGGTAAAAAGAAATGTCGAACACCACATGGTGACGATAGCCATTCGTCCTCTTTTTACTGTCATCATATTCTTATATTTAACTGGATATTTAATGATAAAAAGTCGATCTGCCATCAAGATAAAAGTAGAGTGCAAAGTCAGCATCATCAAAAATGTTATCATGAAGTTGATGATTACAGGTGCAACAGCTCCAGTTAAATTTCCAGTTTTCAAGACCAAATAATCCATGGCAAATGGAATGTTGATTAAACACGACAACAAGTCTGCAAATGAACAGTTTAAGATGAAATTTTGCGAAGCCGAACGCAACATTAACTTGGATTTGAACAACAACACCAACAGAAAGGTGTTTCCCACGATGGTTGCTGCTAACTCAACACTAAACAGAGCAACCATCGTTTTGTCGCTAGTTGTCATTTTTACAGACTCTTGTGGCCAGTGGAGATCAATATATACCAACTACGTATACAAACTGAAGGTCGATTAGCCCTGATGGTTTGTCAGTTGTCCAAAGTCACTCCAATTCAAAGTGCGCTTAACTTAGAAAAAAAGCTCGTTTTAACCACTATAGTTCGAAATCAAGCGTCCAATGATAATTTCTCAGAAGACAAATGAACAGTTTGCATGCATAAGTACATACATCTATTTCAAAAAACTTGGTCGGGGAAAAATAGGAGAAAGCACGACCGAAAGGAATTGTGGGCAAAGTTCTTCGACTTTATCTAACTATATTGGTGTGATTCACGTACAAACAACAATCATCTGTCGCCGATGGACTTTTTATCAAGTTGATCAGTTAGACATCATCGATTTGTTTTCATTGCTGATAATTTCAAATGTTATTTAAAACAAAACTGCAAACTTTCGGTTGTGCAACCGCCTTTCTCTAGCTCCAACAACCTTTTTGAAATAGGTGTATTATATTTCGGGCTTATCTGACAGTGCTATCTCCACGAAAGAAAGATCATTGTCGGTACATAGGTAGAAGTGTCACTAAAAGCACAATATTTCGTGTATAAACAAATTACCTTATGATGAACATTTTCAATTGTCATTTTTCGGATTTTTATCATCAATCATGTTTTTTTTACTGATTAATAGAGACTCAGAACTTGTTTTGAGTGCTGTACAGGTGTTGTGAGAATATTTGAGATTTCATTATTGCCGTCATTTTTCCATTCCTATTAAAGTGGTCACGTGAGTCAGGTGAGATACTGAAACCGAAGAAAGCGAGCCATTTGGAGACTGACGACAGCTTTGTCGAATTAATTAAGTGACGGACAGTTCGATATTTGATGGGGGAGTAATGGGACGGGGGAACGGGGGTTGGACAAAAACCCCGCCAAACATTCGAGCACAGCCTCAAACAACAACCTCAAAAATTCATGTAGGACAAAGGGCCAAGCGCCAAAGAAAAAATGTCATGCAATTAAGATGAGAACAAAAAGCGTACACAAATATGATTAACGAAAAATAAATATTGCGCAACTAAAATCCCAACCTCCCCTCCCAAAAATCTAATGTTCCGCTAAGGGACAGATATTAACTAAACAGGTTAGTGCTATCTTATATACTGCAAAATATATATAAAAACACTGAAAATATATTGTAAAACGCCGTGATCAGATTCGAAAACAGAACAAAGAAACAGAAACAATTAGGAAGCAACAAATGCCAAAATAAAGGCATCATGGTACCACTTTGAAATGTAATCATACTAGATAAACATAGAAAGCGTTTTATTGAATGTCAGACTTAACGTACCCCCCTTAAGTTTACCCCAGCGAAAGGTAACCCTCAATTTACTTCGTGACCCTCCCTTCAATCTGAGAGGTACCTTCCCACCCTTTCTCGTTTTACCTACGTACTTTCCCTTTCATAAAACAATCAATCGAGATGGATCTACCATCTTTTTTGTACATCATTCTATTATTCGAATTTACTTAGGTGGAAAGTGTTTGAAATGATAAGTAAATAAAAATGATAAGATTGCCACATTGTTTTTTTTTTTTCGTCTTCTTCTTCTTTTCACCATTGTGTTTGCTTGGTTGAGACCAGAGTTTTTGCTCGGGCCCCGCAATGTAGTAGTGTATGCATCTGTTGTCATTGAGCATGATATTAACATATACCTCTCTTTAGAATTAAAGTATGTTAAATTTGAACAGTAGAACAATGCACATCCGGCATTCTTTGTGACGTTTTTTGAAGCGAATAAATTCGGCCAGCCACTTAGAATCACGAACAAGCAAAAAGAAAAACAGTAGCAATATTATTTATCATTTGTTTTAGTACACATTCTCTAGACTAGTTCACAGCTGGGCTTTTTTCGGGAAATTTCAAGATATCAAAACGCGTTACATACATTTTGAAAGGTTGAGGAAAATGCAAAAAAAAAAAAAAAAAAACTTACATCCTTTCCCATGATTTTGCGCGCACTCACGTTAGAGTGTACACAGGCGGACCAGGCCAATTCCCTGTGGCTTATTAATCGAAGGGTCGCGAGATCGAGCCCCATAGAAATCACTAAAAAATATTTGTAGTCTATTTCTTTTTTTTCTTCTTTAGATTAAAAATTCCCTGTGCTGTAAATAACTTTTTTCTGAAAACAAAACATTTTTTAAACATGTTTTTATATTTTTATCCCCCCACGGAATATTACGTGGGGGGATAAAAATATAAAAACATGTTTAAAAAATGTTTTGTTTTCAGTAAAAAGTTATTTACAGCACAGGGAATTTTTGTCTCTAAAGAAGAAGAAGAAAAGAAAGAAATAGACTACAAATATTTTTTAGTGATTTCTATGGGGCTCGATCTCGCGACCCTTCGATTAATAAGCCACAGCGAATTGGCCTGGTCCGCCTGTGGAGTGTAAAATAACTTGGTCCAGCTCTGGACCATCTCACGTACGGGCTACACGAAATTGAATAGAGACGTTGTTTTGCAATGCACTATCTAAATATATAGCATTATTATTATTCATTAAAATAACACGCATTAGTATTAGAAAACAGAATACAGTTTTGATTTTATTACATGTATACATTACACTTGACATGTTTTCTTCAACAATAAATACAATTATCATGAAAACAAAATATTTGATAATATAGACGTTTTCACATGAGTGTAAAATGGTACATCTTCGACACGGCAGATGATTCGATTCCTTTATTAAAAACCACGGTTATGACACGATACGGTTTCTTACTCATATTAAAACGACTATATGGAAAATCATTTGAACTCCAGCTGCTTATCTGCGAAACTATTTCAATATAACATGCATAATTTGTTATTTACACATATATTTTATTTTGCCTCTGCCCTATCAGGGTTAGAGACTGTAAAACATTCCTGATTTGGCTAAAAAGCATACTTTCACAAATAATAACAATTAGAAAAAGCTTGGCTTCGTTGCTTTCAAGATTCACAAACTGAAATCAGTTTTAAGTTTTCATCGATAATAATCTTAATGCACTTTTTCAAGGCAGTTCAAAGTGTTTTGCCATCTGCAGATAACTCTTGTCACCTAAACAATTGAATTCGATATTATCTTTCTTATATTATCAATACTCCATTTTGAAATTATTATACATAATATTCACAATTTTTCTTTCTTGGACTGTGTGTGTTGTTGTCATTTAGAATATAACATATATCTTCATCTCTTTTCTCCTCTTTTTGGAGTTGTTTTCCCAGAACTTTGCCTAATAAAAAATAAAAAAAATCACCAAAATAAAAATGATAGAAGTGCAGGTGTATTATTCAATCTCTACTTGACCATTTAAATTTGTACTTCTAAAAAAGATTGCGACTGAAAGATATATATCAAAGCTTGGCCAATCAAATACATCATTCAATAAAAATATGAATTATGTCACTTTGTTTTCAAAAGTACAAATTTAAATTAGTCAAGTTAACAAATCAAAAAACAGTGTTGGGTGTGTTTTGATCAGAGTATAAAACACGGAAAACTGTTTTTAACCAAGGGGAGGGCACAGGGTGGACCCAGAAAAGCAAAAGGTCCGCTCAAAACTATTATTTATTTATAAAATACGTGTGAAAGACCAATGTGAAAAGACTAAGACAAAGTGTAATGGAATGCAATAAGGTGTAATAATCACCGAAAATACAAAGAATAAAGTCATTCAAAAGGACTGTAAAGCGCAATAAATTGTAATGCAGGTTTTCACAGGTTTTTTTGAAAAGCACCCCGATTTTGTGAAAATGATATGACAGCTAATAAAAAAATCTATTAAAAACCCATCAATGGTCCAGGGTTTTTATATATATTTTTGACCAATCGTAGATAACTAACTAAGATAGATCAAGTACAGATTTTAAAATGGTACATAAATATCATAGAATATGCTAGTCAATCATTTTATCACGTGAGCCACAAAAATAACTGGAGGCAGTAAGGAGCATAGCAAACAGCTGTAAGCCAACCACAGTTGAAGACAATAGAAGTGAATGTGAGGATGAAGGGTTTGGCTACTGTTTGGTGCTCACAAGTAACTCTCACAGCCAAGGCAGGCTTTGAGCACAACTTTGCTGGTAAAGGGAAAGTCAAAAAAATACATGATTGAAGAACTGACTTAACAGAACTAACCTTTTTTTACCACCAGTATTTGTAGGTTGAAAAACACTTGAAGCAGACATTAAGTTTTCAATGTACTGACCAAGAACCTACAAAAACAAATCAGTAAATACATCATAAGGAAATGTACCTGCTTTAATTCAGCACACTCTGATATCGGTGAAAGGTTTGAAAGTTGAGCTCATATATGAAATACCTGGTTTTCAGACTTGAGCTTTAAATTTTCATCTTTAACAGCATCAACTCTTTGCGATAGATCTGTAATGAAATATTGCACATTATGCACATTAGGATTGGTTCTTCTTTCACCATTTCAAGATTGTGCACACTAATGTGTGCTGTCATCAATTTTATTCTAAACAGAAAAATTTGATTTTACACACGCTTCCATAATCATTGGATTTTTCTGTTGTACACATGCTAGAATAAAAGCAAAAACGTGATAAATAGTTTGTGTCATACAACACTTATGCTTTTTTTCTTGCCTAGCAGCCTGCCGTTATTCAGGCTTCATGCAATGGGCACTGGTTTTCAAATAGAATATGTACAGAATATTTGGTGCATTTTATGATTGTTCTACTCCTCTTGATGATTTAGGATGGTTTTTGGAACAATTATCTGTGAACATGTTTTGATATCTGACCACCTCCCACCATCATAATCCCTAGAATTTAAACATATTGTTTTCAAGTGACTTTATATTCAGGACAATTGCTGAGAGACTATCATTGAAAAAGAAAACCAATTTTGCTGTGAAATTTGGAGCTATAATATGTTACTTGATAACATGAAAATCTCAAAAATAACAACAACAATTGAGCATGCCGAGTGGTCTCGCAATCTGGCGGCCCTAGGTTTGATTCCCAGTCTGGCCACATAAATTGTATTTGTCTGGGTTTCTGATTTGGTCAATATATAACTTCTTGGTCATATTTTCTATAAATTAGCCAACTGAATTGCCTCCTAGCCAGTTGGGATTCTTAAAAAATGTTTCGTTTCATTTGTGGGCTACCTGGAAACTATCTTTAACGCTAAGTACTATTTAATAAACGAGCAGCAGTGTTTTATCAGGTATAAAATCCCGAGTGCGAAGCCCAGAGGGATTTTATACCTGATACAACACGTGCTGCGAGTTTATTGAATGGCTTAAAAAATGGATTAATAATTCATGACTATTTTGTCCAATATCGATGAAACTAAACAAAACGAAATGGAATTGAAGGTTGTTTGCATTTGGGAATTGCACAACAATAGCAAAGGTCAAATTTAAATATGCAAAACTTTGTCAGTATCTTATTCAGTCGACTGTGGTGTTTTGATACTTCGCTTGCATGGGTGAAAACATGCTTGCGAAACGAGCGTTTAGGTCACCAAAGTCTAAAGAAGAAGAGAAAAACGCATTGGAACAGTGCATCCCATAGTTCACGTTTGTCTGCAAAGTTGTTGTTTAAATTTTTTTCCGAACGGAAAATAGGTCAAGTCAACAGAGATCCTTCGATAGAGCAGCGTAGTTTTGAAGCTGACATTGGAAATATCGGGCTAAGTATTCAATAATTGTACTTTCCGTTTGTAAGCTATCACAAAATAAATGTTCGGATTAATGTTTTTTATATTTTATTCCTACTATCTTCAAACTTGAAGCACTATATAACATCACACGTAACATTATACATTAATATTCATAGATAATGCCACATGTGCAATTATATAATGCTTCATGTTCATTTGTATTCCATTGTTTTTCTACTATATACCCCATTATTCCCCTGGGCCATATTCAAAACCATCCCCGGGCTTTATAGTTTCAAGCGTACTTTATGTGGAAAAGAGTGCTTTCCTCGTGACCAGAGAGGAGCATCGGATTGGACAAAATGGTCATGAATTATTAATGAATTTTTTAAGTGTAGCTACCAAATTAAATACAGTAATTTATAATTTTGTTTTCTTTTTATTAACAATAATCAGGGATCCTAGCGATTGATTTGACACATTTTAAAACCTGATCTACAGAAAATCCAATTCGAGAAAATGGACTATCCCAGCTGATCCTTATACCCCTGCTACTGACAATGAGAACACAAGATTGGAGTACACTACAACAGTCTGTAATTCAATTCAGGTTTAATATAAATTATCAAAACCATTGAATTAGTTATAAAGCTGTACTGTATTTTGAAAAATAATGCATGACAGGCATAAATCAAAGCTTAGCCAATCAAACACAGTATTCAATAAAATGATGCATTCTGATTGGCTAAGGTTTACTATGTATCCGTCACACAAACTACAAACTTTTTCAAAAGAACAGAATGATTTAAATATAAACAACCTACATTCAGTAGCTGTTCAGACAAACTTACCATCAAGAGTATTTTGCAATTCAAGAACTTCATTTATGAGTCTGTTTTTCTCTTCTGCTTCATCTTCATCAAGTATTTCAACTTATAAACACAACATAAAAGTTAAAAGGGGTTTGAAGCAAGGCATAAGAAACAGACAGACAGAGATGTCATGTTGCATTACACTTGACAATATAATATGGCAGCCATGTTTGTGGTCAAGTGGAACAATAACAGTAATACGCATGCCAACATGGACATGATATAACAAATTAAAATATGTGAAGTATATGTACAGTAAAATTACAAAACATTTACTCTTCGTAACTTGGCCTCTAAACAGATTACTTGTTGCATTTGTCCACAAAACATGTTGTTCAGAGGTGGCTGAAGTAATGTGAGTGCAAGCCTCTCTATATATATGGATGTAATATAAAATAGCATGGTCACATGGGCACAATATGACAAGTAATTCAAATTCTAAAAAAATATGGCCACAAGCCAATACGCTTGCCTACTGTTTCCCACCCATGCAAAAACAATATTCTATGGTGAGTCACATTACAATCTCACTTTATATTACCTAGTCATGCATGCACTAGCTTCCTTTCCATGCATTATTTATAGGCAATAACACTAAGAGAAGGACAGTAGAATAGCTAGACCTAACATACCTAAAATCACTTCCCAAACTCCTTTGTGTTACAAAAGTAGTGAATGACTGTAAATCTCCATTTAAACCCTAGTGAGGTCAGACTTTAAAGGAGATGTTGGTGCATCACAAACAGTTGCTCGCTTGTATCAAGAAACTAATTTTGATTGGTAGTTTACAAGAAAAAAGACCAGAGTAAATTCAAAAATGGTTCAGATTGGTCCATTCAAGATTCAAAAATTAATGAAATAACAATGGGGACAGATTAGGAACTCAAGTGAGCAGGCATTTGTGGGGTAAGAAGCATGGAGTGACAAACAGTCCCTAAAAACAACTGTGAGCCAAGGAGTCCAGCATTACCCACATAATTCATGACAAAATAGACATGCAATGCCAAGACTAATAATAGAAATACTTCATTGATTTTCTCACAAATATAATTATTGTCAAATTTGTTGCATAATGAGATGTTTCAACTGAAATGAAGCTGCTTAGGTCTTGAATGATCATCAGGCAACCAGGTATAGATACAATGATGCTAGACAGCAACAACATACATGATGAAAATTGTGAGAACATCAATAAAGTATTATCAATTTTATCCTCATCATCATCATCATCATCATCAGGTTGATAGTACATGTACCTTGTGTATTTTTTGCCTTGTTCATACTCGGGCTATCACTTCTGAAATTCCCTTTAACTTAGATAAATACATGGAAATTAAACCTTCATTATTTTAATTAAATAGCGATTATGCAAGATTTGTTAGGTTTAAAACTGAGAATTTGTATATTACTATTAGAGCTAAAACCTACACATAAAATTACAAATCAAAATATTATTCTTTACTAGCCAGCTTTCATTATAATTCTTTCAAAGCTATCAATAAAAAAGGACGTCAAGTGCATTCACTGAGCTTCAAAAAGATGCATTTACTAGCTATTCCTATATACATATTCTTGCAAATGCCATTAAAAAAAATCACAAACAAATGACGATAACTGCAGAACAATTTATAAATCTAAATTCAGTTGATTTTTCCCCCCAAACAATCCATCAGTTTCAATTTCGCAGGCTATTACATACCACCACTCGTTATTTCGTCGTCTGAAGATAGTGGTATTGAAACCATCTTTATGTCGGTCTTGTTATCTTGGTCGCTACTAGACATTTTGAAGAAAAAATCGTCAATACTTGAAACGACAGAACGGTGAGGATCGACGATGAACAAACTTCAAAACAACCTGAGCCCGCGTTCTGATTAATCACAAAGTGCGCGCATGCTAAATTTTTTTTTTCAAAATGGCGCACTATAGACAGAACGAAAGCTTTCATAACAACGTTCAAGTACTGCAAGAAGGGTACGGATATACTGACAGCGAAAATAAATACCATGCTACAGGCTCGATCACACTAGTTAGAACTAAACATTATGTTATTTTGGTCGATACGGGAAGTCCTAGAGATAAAGACAAATTGTTGGAGTCGTTGTCCAAACTCAAAGTCAATTTGGATGACGTCGATTACGTTGTGTGTACTCACGGACATGTAGATCATGTTGGGAACTTAAATCTCTTTCCTAAAGCAGTACATATAGTTGGTTATGATATCTGCAAAAATGATGACATCTATGTCGAAAACAATCTCAAAAATGGTGATCATTTCATCTTGGAGGCTGATAGCGTTGAAATAGTTCCAACTCCAGGCCATACAGGCGAAGATATCACTGTTTTGGTATATAATACCATAAATGGTACTGTTGCTATCACTGGGGATTTATTTGAATGCCAAGATGATGAGAGCAGCTGGCGAGATATTAGTCAGTATGTCACTAAACAAGAAGTTAATAGAGAAAAAATAACGAAAATGTCGAATTGGATAGTGCCTGGCCATGGGGCAATGTTTAAAATTAAACGTTAATCGGCGGTTTGTGTGGTGACGTGGAATACTAAGAAGACATGAATCTGAACATAGAGGGAAACCATATTTAATAAAAGGAAAGATGTAGCAAGCTGTTTGGTTTACATATATATAGATAGCCGGAGAAGCGGCTCTCTAAGGAGAGGGGGTGGTGATTTGGGGCGAGGAGGGGAATTGGGGGCCGAATCCCACTCCTCGCCCCAAATCCCCTCCTCCCCTAAGAGAGCCGCTACACAGACTAATATAAACATGAAAATATGCATTGGGATGAATATATAGAAGGAGCATGTATACTCCAAACTATTGCATGGATTAGGCATATCCTATAAACAGGAAACATGACTGATAGATACATTACTGTTTTCTCATCGAGAGGCGTTGGTGTGGATTAAGAAAATCAGGGATAATTGACAAGATGATGAAGGAAAATTAAGGACACTTGAAAAATGAACTATGAACAAACACTTTTCTACATGTATTATTTTAATTTTTCAATGTGAATGTTTAAATTGGTATGTCTGTACTGTAAAATTCTACTCTATTCTATGTTCTAAAACTCTCGCACGTACAAGTTATAGACAAATATTGTACTACCATCTAGATTCGCCGTAAGAAGGACTTTGATAACCAGATATACCACTGTTCGCTTTTAAAATTAGGCTAGTTACAGAACGCAGTATTTTCTGGAAGCTTAAAAGAACTTTAAAAGAACTTTGTTAAAAATAAACGGTTCTTTTTTAAAAACCCGTGTTTCGAGCGAACAAGTTTGAATTCCGGTTGTACATTTTTTACATGAGATGTGCATGGAATCATATCCAAATTATAAAATATGTTCAAAAATAAATGCATTGTTTATAAATGCAAAATGACCAACGTTTAAGGATTCAGACAATGTATAGTTCAGGGGCGGTGGGAGGGGAAGGGGGGGGAGGTTGGGTGCACCATAATCCCCCACCCCTCTCCAGCCTATGCCTAGAGCCCAAGCATCTCGCATTTCCCACACAGTAAACAGCTCCTGCATCCCAGAAAGTTACGTATTGTGGCACGTAGCATCTAATTGGAAAACTTTACAAACCGGAAAATCACAAAACAATTTTTTTTGACTGTGTAAACTCATGCATTAATATCTTTTAACCAATATTTTGTAAGCCCCCCCCCCCCCAAAAAAAAAATATATATATATATATATATTGCACGTGTACCCTGTGTCCTCCCCTTAGTTACGGCCCTGATTAAGGTGCACTATAAATGGGACGTGTGCTTGATTTGTTGTTTTATTTGTTGTTCTTCTTACAATTCAACAGTATATACTGTTTGCACTTGTGGTCGGTGCAACTACAATACACCCACAAGAGTCATCTCAATGTCCTACTTACAATCATTTATATTAATGCTTTGACAATTATTTTAACTCAGATGTTTTTTATTTTAAGCTTCTTAACACACCCATCAGGACCACTTTGACATTTTGTTCGCTCAAGAGGACAGTCAAACAGTTGTTTTACACTTCCAGCACGATCCTGCTTACATTTTTCGTAGATGTCGTCGCATGTCATCATACAGTTGTCGTAACCCGTCACTGGATCCGGATCATCAGATTCATCCTTTACTTTGAGCCCACTCACAAATGTGGACAGCAGTACGGCCAGGCACACCATCGTCGTTAAACCTTTCATGATTCCTTACTTGGAGTTTCGATGTGCAAATAATGTTATCTGCTTCAAAAACGAAAGACCATGAATAAATGAGTAAAAATGAAACCACCGAATGAATAAACCTAAGATTAACCAAATACCGAATGTGTTCACAATGTATAGCATGAAGGGGGTGAGCTACATTGAGGGAAATCTGGAAAGATTTCTCTCAGAAAAAGCGTATATCAAAGTATTAATAGGACAATAACATGACTTTTGGAGGGCATATTGTTTATTTGTGGCCCGAGTAGCGTCATTTGCGCCCGAGCGCAGCGCAGCGATTATCATCAATACATTATTATCATTATGTTACTCTTACTACACATAGCAAAATGTAAAAAATGTTAATTTATTTTAATACTGAGCAAAACTTGCGCTCAAACCGAACATACAATCTAGTGTAATGTTAAAGACAATAAAAAATGTGGATTCAAAAAGGTATATCCTAAATTTTACTAAACATAAATACAAAATTGAGAGCAGTTTGACAGTCTTTATATGACAAAAAAGGTTTTTTTAAAGTTTTTTTTCACTAGTCACTGTCCGATTCACTCTGTATACAGATTCGGCGGCGTTTTGGTGGGTTAATCTCTGTAGGTTTTGGTTCTCCATGATACACATTCATCGTTTCAATATGTATGTGCTGTGTACAATACGGTTGAGCCATAGAAATGAACTGATTTGCACTTGTTTGAATTGAGGTAGGAATCGTGGTTGCTTGTTTATCACCTGACTGAAAAGCCTCTGTTAAAAGACGAGAAGTTTCTCGTTGTGTAATTCGCACTTTTAAAGCTAGACCAAGTAGTGCATAAATTTCAAATCTCCGTAAAATATATGTAGCTCAGATCTTTTCACTTCAGATCGAGATGATTGGACCAAGTTCTCGTGGCTCAGTTGGAGTTATCAATTCTCAAGTGAGGGAGTGTTGTAGCGCAGCTCAGGTCCGGGGGTGGGGAGGACTCCGGGGATAAACGATCGGGGATGCTCGGAATTTTTCAAAAATATCCCTAAAAGATACCCGGCGTTTTTCAAAGGGCATGGCTTAGTAAATTTTTCATCTCTAAAAGATACCAAAAAGTGAGAATTTGGAAAATTTCATATTTTAAACCCTAAAAGATACCAAATCGCTGATTTTTACCCCTAAAAGATACGACGAGCATCCCCGAACGTTTACCATCGGAGTCCAAACCCCCGTGAGCTCTGGTCGGTTCCTTCAAAAAGCGAACGCGAAATCTTCATTTCTTTCACATATTTTGGCATTCAGTTACATCCAACAGAATCAATGATAGACTTGTCGGAATATTGGTAATTGATTTTCAAGGTATTGAGAAGAAATGGAGACACAACGCTGGCTTATTCCTACGTTGAAATTTCATTAGTAGGCGCGCGTGATCTATATTTTGTATTAGGTCAGAAAGAGAGTCTTCCGAAAAAAGCCGCACTTAAAAACAAAATCGGAAAACGTATGAAATAAAATAAAAAGGGCAAAAATGGCAAAATTCATCTTTTGCGACAGTGAATAAAACTCTACCTTTTATAAAACTATCATGAATATCATCACCGTAAAAAGTTTTTTTCTTACCTCCAACGTATTAAATGTCGAAGATAGTTTTCAAGATCTGATCCAACCAGTCACTCGACCCGACACATCAATACCTGGTTTTTAGAACGTATCCAAATAAAAGTATCCAAAATGGTCATATAGATTATAGGCATAGAGATTTTGGCACTAGGTAAGAATCTAGATGGATGGATCAAATAGAAATTGCAAATTAACGTATCAAGTACCCCACACATGAGTGTCACTCTAAATACTTCGCACAATCAAGCAAGGTAGTTGGGGAAACGATTTCATAAATTAACAAAAAACGTTTTAAACCTGTCTATATGTTTGATATGTACTAACATATGTTTCCAGGGTGCTGTTTTAATGACAGATAGTATGTATATTGATGGTACAACAATTAGAGAATACAATAACTGTACTATAATCAAACACGATATTTTTTGTGCTTTCAACAACCTAAAAATTAAATTCCCACAATGAGATTGCTATGCTCGGAGGGATCCCAGTAATTGTATATTTAGTATTTTAGTTGAGATTGTGGTAAATATGCGAGAAATAATGTTATAATTCAAAATTCATAACTAGAATTATAATTTGAAAAATATGTTTTACTTATTTGATAAATATGTTTTGATCATTTAATAAATTTGTTTTAACGACTATTGTAGAGTGCTTGACAAGATTTTTATGGAATCGCCTTAACATTCTGAGAAAAAGCGTACATTTGAAGACTGCGTGCATGTGTTTATTAAATCGTTACAGTTGAGCTAATAACCGCGCGTTATAATTAAATTAACCTGAAAGTATACATAGAACGTCACTCCTGAGTATTTCCAATACAAATAGAAATAAAGGAAAAACGAAAATCTTTTAACGATCAGTTCTTAGAATACTGCTTTTAAAATGGCCCTAGGACCTTGGATCTTCTTTGCATATATTAAAAAAATTCACATTTATTCTATTCAACTTTTTTTTGTTTTTCTTTCGTTAATTATATCTATTTCTCTAGAATAAATTTTTTGTTATCGGTTTTTTTATATATATGAAACATATTATTTATGACCTACCCGGGGCTCGAACCCGAATCCTCTCGCAAGCGAATCCATCTATATAACCACTGAGCTAACTATGATTCATTTGACAAATTAAGCAAACAACTTACGTTATAATCAAGCAATTCATATTTAATAAAGCAATTCAGTCATCATTTAGTAATTCCAATTCAGTTGCAATCAAACAATTCAGTTACAATCAAACAATTATATATGTTCTAATTAAACAATTCAGTTATAATGATGCAATTCAGTTAGTCAAACAATTCAATAGTCATTCACTCGATACAACTTGGTATTGTAAAACACTTTAATTTTACAATTTGTAAACATGGCTCTTGAGTTTTCGGATTGCGAAAGCGAAGAGACGAATTGTTACCTGTCATTTCGCAAGTGAATTGATAAAACACCTTCAATCTTGCTTAAGCAAATTTAACTATACCCAAGAGGCTAACAAAGTATAGCAAAGCATTCGAGCTGGCATACCACTACAAAGGAACTCCTTTGTTCAAATCAATTTAGGTTCTAACACTGCTTTAAAGTTATGAATTTTAAATGATAGTTTGAGAAGTTAGATCAAAAACTCGTGCTTCGTGTTTCATCACGGGACCCAAACACCTCAAAGGTGCTAAAAGCACTCGGGCTACGGCCTCGTGCTTTAATCACCTTCTCGGTATTTGGATCCCGTGATGAAACACTCGCACTCGTATTTGATCTATTACATAAAAAATTCAATATTCAAAGTTGTTAAGTAAACCGAGGTGACAGAGGTTTCGAAAAAATAATTCACAATGCATCTTGGATGAGACTTCACCTTTAACTGCATGGAAATGTTAAAATTGCTCAATAATAAAAAGCTCGCATGAGCTATAAATTAAAGTGTTATGTCTGCTTGGGCTAACAGGATGCTAGCATGAAGCTCAAAGACTAAAATTTTTTCATGCTTCTACTATGAAACGATCACGATTCCAGTTTGTATCAAATAGTGGGGGAAAATCAGGGATTACTTGTCTCTTTTCAATAGTAAGGTAGGTAACAAGATATTAAATTACCGCGGTTCGACTGACCGATCGATTTACTGATGTTACAGATTGTACAGGTCAAGGGTTAATTGCAACTTTTTTTCGTAAATAACAGGATATCGTGTGTTGTAGGTTGACACGCGATGTCGATTGATTCTTATTGCCTTACGGGATTCCTTATGTGTAACCGCGTTGATGTTCCGGAGAGGAACTTTTGAAAAGTGGAGAGGGGGAGGAGACGGACGGTCAGAAAAGGACTCTTTTCTGCTGCAAAAATTGATTAAAATTGATTTGTTGCAAAACAAGCTAAAAAAATGTACAAATTTAACAACACTATTGATTAATGAGTGTTTTTACAATCCACTGACATTAGATTTATTTGACGACCCGGCTGCGTATTGTAACACCAGCAAAACGATCACGAACAAAAGTAAAAACAAAAGTCTAAAGATCTAATTCTCTAAACAAACAAGCAACCAAAGTTGCCAGTAAATAGCTGGTAATTGTTTATTTTCATTGGCAATTTATATTTGGTTGTCGCGGTTGTGACACGTTTTACCGTACCGACTAGGTAGCTATAGTTAGCATACAAAGAGGAAAGTTCTGTAATGTAGAAGGACTAAAAGAGTTTCCTTCCTATGGAAGGCCTGTTCTAGGAAAACTTACCAATTCTGAAACAGAAACTCTTACTTGTACAATGTTACCTAAAATGGTCAAATAATTTGCAAATATTTGTTTCCAAATGGTGACCATATGCTTCCTGTGTTCTCAGTACGTGACATGATCTCTAGTATTCTCGAAAACTCCAAAGCAATTTCTTGCAACTTAACCTGTTCTCAAAGTTGTATTACAAAATCATTGCAAATACATCTGTGCCAAGTAGAAGAAAACATTTCCATCAGCAAGATGTTTTTAGCTTTATACATGGAAGTGTGCCTCAAGCCTTTAGTTTAATATCACAACTTGAGCGCGCAAAAGAAATCGCACCATGTCCCCTTTAAGAAGAACATGAACGAACACTGAACAAACATTCAACCACTACAAAAATACCAAAGAGAAATGCAATTATTGTTGACAACTTCACTGCCTCACAAGATGAAAACGAAGAGTGATTAGATTTTTTGTAAATCGAGTGACGCGATGGTCACTTTATGTACCCTAAAAGTTACTAAAACTTATTCTAGAGAGTGAACTTCTATCAGGACAGCCTAAGGGACACCAGTGCTGGGAGTTCCTACCCTTGGCAGCTGCCATGTAACTTATTCTAGAGAGTGAACTTCTATCAGGACAGCCTAAGGGACACCAGTGCTGGGAGTTCCTACCCTTGGCAGCTGCCATGTAATTATAATAAATTTAAACTTTCTGGTTCTCCGTCCGGTTGATGCTTCTCATAATTATATACGTACATCGGAAAGAGTGCTGTTTGTGAGAACTAAATGCTTGGCAAGTTCTGTATCAGGTGGAACAAGCCATCGTTTTCTGTATATGACTTCCTTACAGATTTTACACTACCAGACCTAATAAACAGGGGTTTTTTTTTCAGGACCACACCCACCTAGACTTCCACAGCTTGCTATTTTATATTATTTGAGTGAGCGACGCAAACCAAGTATTTTCCATCGTAACTTAAACTTGAAAGACGTTTTTATTCGTTCTATTAAAAATGCGGTGGTAATCAATTTAGTTTTGGTTAGGTTTTAGGTCGGTTTAGTATTCTCCAGATGAACTTCCTTTGTGCATGGCATAGTCTACTTACGAACCATTTTGCAAAATATACATATCAAGTTTCAATTAGAATTACACTTTTCGACCTTTTGTAGCATATTATAGATCAGATTTCGCTCAATTACGTAGTTCAATAATACGTATTTAAAGGTCCGACGGCAGCAATCGCAAAACATTAGTTGCTTCTGCTTGGCGAAAGAGCCGAATGACAATGATTTACTGGGTTGTACTGTTTGGGCTTTTTGCTGTGTGCGTTCAAGGACAGTTCACGTCCACAGGTATATACAATTTTCAAATAATACTTTGTAGTCATTATTATCAATTCCTACTTTAGTTCTGTGAAATGATATAAACACACAATGTACATACAATGTACAATTTGCTTAAGATCTATTAAGATACACTCACTACAAATCTGCTTAAATGAACTAGTCACACTCGTCTTAAGAAGTTGTATCTTTTAAATTACGCGCGATTGGTCGCACAGTGGGAATGGCTCTTATAATAATAGTGAGGGCAGCCATATATAAACTCCAGTTTACTACAATGGAAATTACCAAAAACGATGCAAAAGAGCTTCACCGCAAGGAACACATTAAGAAAAGTGTTAACAGATGTTCACGGGGTCACGTTAACCCTCACACATGCTTTCAAGCATTCAATTTATAATCGGAAGGGTCTTCTAGAAAATATGTTGATGGGGCAATTGCAATGCGTTATGGCTGTATCTAATGACTAGGCCGTTTTGCATTTCAATTGAGAGGCCTGTTAGCTGGTGACAGTAAGCAGAAGCAACGTGCGCAGGCGCAGAAGTGTGCTTCTTATTTGACGATTTTGTTTGTTTTTACGCTCGTGAGTGGACAGGCCCAAACACTAGATCAGATTTAAAATGAAATTAAGTGCAGTAAGCATAAACTAGATAAACTGTGTGTCTTGCGTGCAATCTTGGAAGTACATTCTTGACCTTTCAATTACATGTCTGAATGTGCGTTTATACTGACAGCATCCCCAAAAACACTGGCTGTCAGGGGAGGGGAAGTAGCCGTCACGATCAGTCTTTCTTCTGTTATGAATACTGTATCATGAAAGTAGCCAATGAAATAGTTCTCAACAAATCAGCAGGCTATACATATTATTTATGGCCATTGATAGCCAATTTTTAGAATAAGATCATGTGCGTATTTTAGCTACATGTTATGCATTTTTCAACAAAACTGTACATCTAATTTTGCTCAGTATTTCATGAGTATTTTAGCGTTATTTTACACATATTAAATTAATATATTCAACGCGTACTTTAGATATGTTTTATTCTTATTTTAATTTAGATATATGCTATGTTTATTCTTAGGGGATCTTCAGTGTTATCGAAATGGTAAATACCGAGATCCTGGTACAACGTGGGTTGATTCGTCGTGTACTTATAAATGTAATTGTTATCCCGGTGGTCGCTACAGCTGTCGATCACTTTGCAACAATATATTCAGCGATGTGAGATGTGGTCGCAACCAGGTGAAGAAATACAGGAAAGCTCCAGTGCCTGGGACACCGCGCTGCCAGTGCGACAAACCGTATTGTGATACACGAGGTAAGTAAATGATATTACGATGATCTTGTGAATGCAGCAAATTAAGTAATGCTGAAAAAAGGAAATGTATTATATCATAGCTTAAAGAGCTGCGATAACGTTGCGATTTAATTGTGTTTGGATTTGAAAAAGGTGCCGGGACGTGTAAACGTCATGATGATAATCAATGTTAATTTCTTTCAAGAGGGTAAGACTTGACAATGTAATTAATAATTGTTAAGGAAGAGCTGCACTTTATATCATTAAGAGGAAGCGTATTCCAAAATCAAGTTGTGCCAATTAGATTTTCTGCGCCTCGAAAATGTTTTCCAAAATATCCTGTGGAGATTGGTTTGACTTACGTGGTGGTACACACTTCTTGAATCCTATAGATCCAGCCCTTATTTTCTGATGCTTTTTAACAGTGGACTCCTTTGCGATTTTTGACGAGTATAATAATTTGCTATTTTTGTCTGCTTTTAAGCTTCCATAAAGTGTTACCGTAATGGAAAATACTACAACAAAGGTGAAACGTGGGTCGATTCCAGTTGTACTTATAAATGTAGTTGTGGTGATGGTGGTCGCTACAGCTGTCGATCACTTTGCAACAATATATTCAGCGATGTGAGATGTGGTAGTAACCAGGTGAAGAAATACAGGAAAGCTCCAGTACCTGGGACACCGCGCTGCCAGTGCGACAAACCGTATTGTGAAACTAAACAAACACGAAAAGGTAATGTTTCTTCAGTTTTTCCATAAATAGCGATATTTCTTGTATCTCAATTTAGTTTTAGTAATAATCTTGTCTGGATTGTCAATAAATTTTCTGGTGATGTTTGCTGTTACGATCTCTAGGGTATTTGCCAGTTGTGTCTCTCTCCTTTGCGACCAGGGATTTTCTCCAGGCTCTTTGGTTTTCCTCCCTCATTACAAAAATCAAAAGTGTGCATGTAAAGATGTGTACAAAATAGTGAATGTAGGGGTAGTGAGTGTGAGACCGTCTCTCCAATTAGTAGAAATGCTAAATTACTTGATAACAAAGTTTATTATCTGTTATTATTATTATTAGAAAACTTGGAACGACAGACCTTGAAACGCTTTCGTGTTGCTTATAAAAAGCATTTACTAATTGATGAAAATGAATTTGCATTTTGTTGGTATACTCGTGCAAATACTTTAGCTTTCACCTTTATTTAGATCAATTTGACATACATTTGACTCTTTAGAGAATATTTCCCCGACATCTGGTTATTACTTCAAGTTTATTTTGTTCTTTTTTAGCCACTAAAAAGGTTGCAAGAGCTTGATTTCTCTTCCATCCTCTATATCATACTTGTAACTTTATTTTATGCAACGTTCCTTTGTGTAATTTGTGGAAATAAAAACCTTTGATTATTTAATATGTACTAATTAATGGTTGTATTGACATTAGCGTTTCTATATTCCAGATTATTGTTTTTATAATAACAAACGCTACAGTGTTGGTCAGTCATACATTGATAATGCCTGTAAATGGAAGTGCACATGTTACAAAGGAGGTCGAGTTAATTGTGTCACAGTGTGTGCGACGTATAGTCTAAGATGCCCTAGCTATCAGACACTTAAGTACACCAATGTTCCTGTTCCTGGATCTAATTGTAAGTGTCGAAAACCAGAATGCGTCAACAGGCAACCACGTGAGTATCACCAAAGTCCGACTTACACGATTTGTCGTGCGATTTATAGTTTATGACTCGGAGAGGGGGACTCCGATCGGAATAGGATGGGGATGCTCGTCGGAATTTTTGAAAATGACCCCTAAAAGGTACCAAAATGCTATCCAGAAGGGCGTGGCAATACATGGGTTGTATCCCTAAAAGGTACGAGCTCAAATACTAGCAATTGGATAAAATGGTCGTAAAATGGAGATCTTGTTTTTGGTTATCAACGTATACCCTAAAATCAACCAACTTTAATTATGAGAATCTGGAAACCGCTGAGACACCATAAAAGGTGCCAGATCTCATCGATTTTAAACTCTAAAAGGTACGACGAGCATCCCCGCCCTCCAATATATTGGAGTCCCTCCTCCCGTGTTAACGACTAGTCTTAACTTCTAAAACTAGAAGTTACGACTAAATCCGGATATTTTTGTACTTGTATAAATGTTTTCACGTGTCCCCAATTAGTGTGAAAAATGCTAAATAACATTGACACGAAGATAAACTATTATTATTATTACTATTTTAGAAGCTTTCAAACAATTTGGATATGCATTGTTGTGAATGATCTGATATTAAGTCAGGTTGAAGTGTGTGGTTTCATATTATCAGTTTTCTAATGCTCATGCTAATTAGACATCCGTATATATATTATCCTTGACTTGTTTCAGGTGTATGTAGATATGGAGGTAAAACGTATCCAGTTGGTCAATCGTTCGTTGATCCAGCATGTACTGGACGTTGCACTTGTCAACAAGATGGCCGTGTGTCCTGTATCGATTTGTGCAGTACATCTACTTTGCTGATCTGTAGATCTGATGAAGCAAAGCAGACCAAACGACTTCTCGTACCCGGATCAAAGTGCTACTGCAACAAACAAGTTTGCGTCAAAAAGCAAGGTACAATTCGCTTGTAGGTTGTATATTTTGTCCAGTGTGTATTTTTTTTTATTATTTATTTTTATTTTTTTTGTGTGTGTGTGTGCTGAATACTGGTTTGTTTCATTTTGCTTTCTGTTTTGTGGAATAATTTGTACGAGTATTTTCGTTCCATCTCTCTAATTGTTTGTTCGCTATAGATTTCTACCTGTTTCATTTGGTTCATTAAAGTTTTTTGATCCAGGGGCGGATCTGGGCCTGTTTTCAGGAGGGGGTGTTAATTGACTCTTCAAAATACTAATATGCACAGGATCACACAGAGGATTTAGAAATAAATTTGAGAAATCAAAAACAAATTTGCTTAAAGTATCTCTAGGAGCGTGTGTACATCCCACTGCACTACTCCAGCAGATTCGCCCTTGCATGTGATCTGTAAAAGCATGCATTCGTCTGGTTGGTTATTCCTCCAATGATAAAGTCGTACGTTTTTGTAAGAGTTGGAAACAGTGCGCCGTATATCGTATCGTAACCGTAGTTTGTGGAGTCGCGTTACTAGTTTTCTTAAAAACATCTACGATACTGTTTAATTCTTACTCATAATAAAACTCATTCGAATAATCTGCTGTATTGTATCCTTATCGTAACCGTGTCGTGAAGCTTCTCATTTATACGAAAATGACTTATGTATTTCTGTACTGTGGACATTGTTTGCCATTAATCTCCAGTGAATCTTTTCAGGTATCTGTAGATATCGAGGGATCACCTATCAAGCAGGTCAATCTATAATCGATTCAACATGTACTGCTCGCTGTACTTGTAAACAAGACGGTAGTATGCCCTGTATTGACCTATGCCGCCCAACAGTCTATGCCGCCTGTGGGTCTGATCAAGTCCAACAGATTAAACGAGTTCCTGCACCGGGAACACAGTGTTTTTGTGATAAACCAGTCTGCGTCAAAAAGCAAGGTGCATTTGTGTTTTTACTGTCGATCTGCATGTTTGACTGTGTGATAACCTGTTTGTGTGTATAGTATATTTGTTCACATGTTTTTAACAGTATGCGGCAGTTAAATGCAGTAACACTTCTTTGGCCAACAAATACGCATTTTCAAATTTAAGCATTTCTGTCGACAATTCTGTTGATTGATCTAGTTTGGTGGATTGTTGTGTCATAATTGGGTTTCCTTTGTTTGTTTTATTCCCTGTTGACGTATGCTAGCTGTTGTTGTTGTTTTGGCATGGCAGTTGTATTTATTGAATGGTTTAGGTTATGTTTGTTTGTTGGTTGGTTGGTTGGTTGGTTGGTTGGTTTCTAGGTTCTAGCTAGCTCATACATTTCTTTGTTTAATGTCAATAAGAAATAGGCTTTCGTGTAAAAGGAAATTACTCCATCTTTGTTTGCAATATATTGCTCATTAGCATATGATCAATACCAGCAAAAGTGCTACCGATGAATTGATAATAATCTGACAAATGATGAGGGTAAAACAAAAGAGCTGTATAGGTGTTTAAGAAAAGTGTTCCGTACAAAAGAAGAGAAAACGACTTTAAATGTACAAAGAAGACATATACAAGAAAATAGAAGAAAAAGTGGTTCAATATTCAATATCCCAACAACAAAAAAGCTAACCTAATTTACTCATATTCGAAAAACATGTAAGTCAGAAATATGTCTCAGAAAGAATATGTGTACTTGTATATGTACAGCCAGCTGATGCACTTTATATATGATATTATCACTTTCTTTCTGACAGTTCGCTGCTACCGTAATGGGAAATACTACAACGCTGGTCAAAAGTGGATCGAGCCGCCATGTAGATACAAGTGTAGTTGTGGATCTGATGGAGTCTATAGCTGTCAGTCAGTCTGTCCAACCATCACCAAGACATGTACTAGTAACCAGGTCAAGCAAATAAGGCGCACAGGGGTTCCGGGATCGAACTGTCAGTGTAGTGAGCCCATTTGTGTCGATATAACACCAGGTAAACGGTCATTGTCATCATAATCATTATGTTGTCATCATTATCTATATGGCTCAATCCTGTCTAGTAGACTAGTCCAGCTATTTATTTCATCCAGTTAATACATCCCTTGATAGGTGACACTAAAATCTATCAATTCATTCACTTTGTTCGAATTATTTTGTCCACCATCCTCTCATAATTGGTTAGTCCCTTCACTCGCTTTCCATTTATTTATTCATTAACCTTTAAGTCCATTCACTACTCATTGATTGATTTATTCATTTGTTGATTCATTTAATTACTCATCCAACCATCCATCCATTCATTCGTTCATTCACTTGTTTATTAATTCATTTTGGACATATTCATTTCCAGTCGTGCAGTACTGCAATTTCCGTGGCAGCTACTACAGAGTAGGCACATCATTTGTTGACCCATCATGCAAATGGAAGTGTGACTGCAATACGGGTGGTGTCTATAAGTGCTCGGCTGCATGTTGGTATATTAGGAAAAGATGTGGCCCATTTCAAAAGAAGATGTTCCGATACACTCCCGTCCCGGGCTCTAAAAGCTGTCGCTGTAAAATCCCTTACTGTTCTTCTAACAGGTAGATCGTCTTATATTTTTGTTGTATTTCTAGTTATAACATAACTAAACTGAGATATATAGAAACAGTTGCACTCTAGTATCTTACTAGTTTTTTTATCAGATATAAAGTGCTAAACGTAACCTAAAAAAGGGTTTTCTTTTTTCAATCCGCGTCGGATTGACTTTATTAATAACACTCATTCCTGCAAACACAATAAGTTTTAAGAAACTCTTTAATTTGCAATTGTGAAATTGCATTGAAATTGTAATTAATCGCTAAATTTTTTCCCCTTAGAGCTAGCAGGAACGGTTAGATTCGAGTAGTAAATCCTACCAAAAACATTTGCGTTAGTTCTGATTCTTCTAGACTAATTGCAATGTTACGTTCATTTTCACAGATAAAAACAAATGAATCGTTGGTTAATTCATCCATGTCAGTAAGTACTTTTTGTTACTATTCATTTACGTTGTTATATATGATCAGCACATATATATATCTATATCACTCGGCCATTGTATTAAGAGAGGGATGAACTCTGGGATATATAAGAGGTTAACGGGCTCGAATCCGTCTCGAGTAATATGTATAGTTCAATGTGTTCTATGTCTTGCTAAGCGGCGTTTTGTCAGGATCCTCCGGTTTTCTTTTCACATATATATTAACGAACGCTCAGTTGAAATGTTTAAGAAAGTCGTAGATAGAGATAGAGCCGACAAATTTGTCAAGTGTTGTTAATTCGGTGCATAACAATTGGTGTAATAATTTTTATATTATACTACTTTCCATTTATCATTTACAATTTTTGTATTTTTTTCTATTTTTTCCTTTTTCAGAACAAAAAAGACAAAGAGAGTAAATTGCAAATAAGTAATATTGGTTAGAGTTATATAGTGAAAATCATGATCAATTATATGAATACTGAGCATGGACAGAGCAAGATAATTGTTAAAGGAAAACGTTCATCGTGATACTGGGCCCTAAAAGTATTATAAAATATAACTAAAAAAAAGTCATCATATTAGTTGGTTATATTTGGGTTTTTTTCTTGTATGCGTTATATTAGCTTATAGAGATGTGGTTTCGTATTAATAAATTCATTGGACGTCGCGTCCACAGACCTGGGTTCGATTCCTAGGACGGGTGGTCACATCATGTTCTACTTGATTGCATAAGGTGCAGTTCGTGAGCCCTGTTAATTCGCAGCTCGATAATTAGTTCTTCAAACGCTTAAATGATTTTACTCAGAAATGGTCGAGTTAGACCTTTGCTGATTTATATGCAGATGTTAGGGCTTAAATTAATACATGTAAAGAACGTACTTGTTTTGAATAAAACAAATGACAGAATCTCTTAATCTTTTGAAAGCCTTGTCACAAGTTCATGGTTTTGTATTTACAGCTTTTACCAAATTAATGAGAACACACCATCTATATGTGTATATATATAGTTTCGCTCGTTTCAGTCGATTATATCAAAATACTTGTAATGTTCTTTGGCTGAAAGATACTGTGGAAACAAACTTGCTGTGGAGTTGTTCAGTTCACATGTCATCAATACTTGGTTGTAGTTGAAGGACTTGCATTTGTCGTCAAGGTTACAGTATGTCATGCACAGAAAGTAGCTGTCGACTTCATAAACGCGATGTTCAACCTGATTGCGAAGAGCCAGTGATTGTTCTGAAGAATGGAACATTGTGCTTGGATTTTCTACAATATGATAAACAAAACTATAAGGAAACGGAGAATTTAAACATCGTAGATCCTAGAAATGCTGATGAATATACTCAATAATAGTTTTTTTTAATATGAATTTGCATAAAAATATATGTTGTCCCTGTGTTTTCCCCAAGAGCTAGCAAAATAGAATACTCTTGGAAGAATGTTATTTGCACACTCAAAACCTTGAAGTAAAAGCGAGGAACCATATAAATAATTGATGAACCATTTATCACATTTCCATTTGCTATCAATGACTGCTTGTTTACCGTTTTTATCAGCTTGCACACAGTATCTTGCTTTCCAAGCCTCGTCTAGCTTCTTCAGGTTATACACATAGAACATGTAGCAGTTACGTACATAGATATCTACACTGTAGTGACAACAGTTCCTGTTGCTATGGAAGCACACCTTTCTCTTCACAATACCCTCGTTGACGGTTGGTAAGGCTCCTTGCATGTGTCCTGGGGCTGTAGCTCCACATCGGTTTTCAGGTACGCAAGTGGTTGGTATGCGGAGATAATTGTGGTTGTCTTTGAAGAGATACCAGTCAGTGTCATTGAGTTTGCTGTCATCATTGATAAATGATGAAAAACTTGTCACCAAGCGAGATCCATCAGATAGGGATTGGTATTTGCTGCACATGTCGAAAGGCTCTACAATAAAACAAGACAGTTTTTAAATAGATACGTTGATACTGTCTAGCATGTATCACCGATATATACCTTTGACATGGAGGTAAAAGATTCTGCTGGTCTTTCCCAATGTGTTGCTTGCACTACAGTTGTAGAATCCTTCTTGAGCTCTTGAGACACCAGTAAGGATGAGATGTGTGCCACTGGTTTTACTCTGTAGGACTTGACCTTTGTGTGTCCATGTGATAGTGATGGGAGTGTCGCCTACTGCTTCACACTTCAGAATGACATCATGGTTTCTGTACACAGTGATGTAGGAAGGGCTGTCTGGATTGGCAATTACCGGAGAGCCCAAGGGTCCTACAAGACCAATACAGATGCCTTTATTAAGGATCTATAGCTGATATAGAGAAGTCGAACTGAGAGTCGAACTTGGAAAACTGGGAACTGTAAATTGTTTGTAAAAGAAAATTTTCTCACGAAGAAAAATTCTCTGTTTCCTTAATTGGTCAGTTGTACGGGGAGGAGGTATGACGTGTCACTCTCCGTTCCTTTCTTTTCCAAGTGTCTTATTTACAGTTAAATTATTGTATAGTGTGTTCAAATTGCAAGTAAGTACATGGAGTCTCTGTGATCATTTGGATTTTTTATTTTTTATTTAATTTATATATTTTATTTATTTATTTATTTATTTATTTTTTTTTTTTGAAACCAAAATTCACCCCAAGTTGAAAATTCTGGATCCGTTCCAGTGTTTCTTCAATCAGTTATAAGGATAGATAGAGAACTACACAAGCAGGATCGTAAATTTGTTGTTGAATGGATTTGCTCAACAACGAGAGTCACAACCCCAAGTACAAATGGGGAGAATGTAATTAACTTTTCCAAATTCATTAATAACCCATGATCTAGAACAATACAAAATCACTACGCGAAGGCATCTGTAAATACTGATATAGAATTTGTCCTGATTTGCATAAGGTTTAGCCGAATTACATCTAATGGCCTACTTGCACTAAGAGGTCACGTGACCAAATCGAACAGTTCGATAAAAATAAAGTCCAGAAATAAAAAGAGCATATGGAAATAGTAATACTGCAACATTTCAGCTTCTAATGCACAACACAACAAAAAATGACCATAAATTGAAAGTCATTAAATTTCTTAAGATTCGTTCGTTGGCTGGTAAAGAGTATCACCTAACGCGTTTTCTCGAACGATTCTTAAGAAAAAAATGAGATTTTGAAAACACTGCTATTTCTGTTTACTTATATATAGCGAGTTGAAACTTGTTCTTTTTACTAATTCAAACATGCGCTTTTATTTATGGACCTCATTTCTACGACACTTGAAGATTTAGTGGAGATGACATGACCTTTTAGTGCAAGTAGTCCATTTCAAATTTGTAAATCTCAAATGGCAGCATTGATCTAGAGATTTGTTAAGTAATGTGCAATATACGCTCCTGTTCGCTGTTCTAAATCCTCATACAGATAGGACGCGAATATTGTATACATTACATAAAAGCCCCGACACTTTCCTTTAACCTTGAAACTCTCTTAACTCTTTATTTCCTTCTTACCGTTTCGACGGCCTAATACTGATGCTCTTAAACATAAGTGTCCCGTCCAAGTTGTTGGATTGATTCTGATAAACTGAGCTTTGATGTCTCTATTAAACATGTTCGTTACGTACGCAATGGGAACTGAATTTCCTGTGAAAATCTGTAAACAAAAAGATGATCCTTAAAATTCCGGTAACTTATAAAAGCAGATAGTTATAGTAAACGCACTTGCACCGTGAAATATAATCAAAGTAAATAGTATTTATAAGTCTCTATTTACAGACTAATTGTATTTATCACTGAACCACAGACCCGCGTACTTAATCGATAGCAATCGATCATTGAAAATTAATCAATAAATCGATATTGATCGATAACAATTAGCTAATTGGTATTGATTGGTATCGGACAATCGATGATCAATCGATAGTCACACGAAGCCAAGGTATCGATTGGTATCGATTGGCTGAAAAAAATATTTTAACGCAACTTTTCAGCAGTGATCGTGACTGTTCTGGAATCCAGTATTTCCCTCGTAAATTTTATTGGCTTCCTTTCAGTCTCTGCGTTACCAACTACGATTTCATCAAGTAAATGGAATATACTGAACATCAATGTAATTCAGTTATCCTCAGTAAATTGCATGCTTATTCAGAAAACTATGTATACAATTAAAGGGTTCAGAGCGAAAACGGCGTAAGTGCATTTTAGGATAAATTTCTTCGAATTTCAAATATTCACCAAATCAATCAAAAAAGGCATCTAATGACTTATTTTGGTCTAAAAATAAACATCTTCTATTTTTTTCCGAAGAACTTGTCCGAAAAAGGTGTAATTCGGCCCGTAGTTACGCTTTCGCTTTGCTTGACAACCGTTCACTCTTGCGTGAAAAGCACAAATTTGTATAAGGACGATAATCTCTGAGTAAATATGCATAAGTACAAATCTTAGAGTGCGCGCACTAAAAATGTGCAACATACATACCACTAAATAGTGCTATTTTTTGCTAATTCTATTTTTTTTTTCTTTTTCTTTTTCTTTTTTTTGTTGTTGTTGTTGTTGTTGTTGTTGTTGTTGTTTTTTTGTTTTTTTTGTTTTTGTTTAATAAGCGCTATTTACAAATAAACCTATTAATATATATGTATTTTTTGGCTAAAAACTTGGCCTTCGAGCAAAAAGTTTAATATCCTAAGCAAATTTAGTTCTTCTTCTAATCTTATGCAAGTTTTTCAAGTTTTATTTCATTCTTCTTACACCGCTAAAGCACTACGAACATGCCTATTTCGAACTACACGTGTTTTGACAAAAATACCACTGCAATGCATTCTGGGAAATCAACGAAATTTTCGGCAGCTGTCATAGCCTCCCCCCATTTCAAGTTTTTTTCTAACGCTACCTCGGAATTCTGCCGAATTTTCAGGCTTGTTGTGTTCTTTGATCGCCAAAACTTACAAAAATACCCGCGGCAGTCCGAGAATTTGCCTCTAAAACAGTCTTTAAGTGATGATTTCTTCAACGGTCGCAAAGATTCACGAGTGCGAAAAAAACACTAATTTTTACTCGAAATCATCTCACCTGCTTGATTTCTTTCAAACAGTAGACTCATCACAACTAGAAAGCTTAATGATGTTGTTCCAGAAGCGTTTAGAGGCAAATTAATAGCAAAAAACAACGACGAAATCACGAATGATGCGAATTCGTCAAAGTTCTGATTAGACTGAAAACCTGTTTCAAACGTGTTAAACATGTTTACCAGTTTCATGCCTCCCCAGTAACACAAAAACACAGGAGTCTTGATCGAAGCAAAAAAGAAACTACCCAGGACGAGCTTAAGGTTTGTACGACTCAAAAAATCCCTAAAATCGCCAAAAAATGTCCTTTTTCGGACAATTTCTTCGGAAAAAAAAAATAGAAGATGTTTGTTTTTAGACCAAATTGAATTGTTAGATGCCTTTTTTTTGATTGATTTGGTGACAATTCGAAAATTCGAAAAAATTATAGCCTAAAATGCACTTACGCCGTTCTCGCTCTGAACCCTTCAATTATTTAATTTACCGAAACCGCCTCGATTGGCTTTATTGATATGCGCAAGCGTAGTAAATGCAACGTGAAATTAGTTGAAAATAAAATTAATAAATGTCAAATGGAAATGTTTAAAATCTTTTTTACAAGATTAAACTGTTCTAATATTTTGAACTTTGCACTTCGTCACATTTCTGATTTAAGGTAGTTCGGGACCCTTGCTACTGCGCATCCTGCTCGCGCATGTGAAATCAAATAAAATTTCTCGTGCGGTTAAAAGACATTTTGTTGTAGAGCCAAAATATGGTCATTCTTGAACTTTTTGTTAAAAAATAACATCATATCATTGCATACGGGCCTCAAAAGCAGCTAGTGCCCATTCCCGCGCGTCCAAAACATTGAAATCATTTTATTTTCCGCGCGTTTTTTGCTTATAGCTCTAAAATTAGCACGGTGACACCCGATTATTTTTCTTTTTTAATTTTGACTTTTTGGGGGTAAAGTGTACAAAAAATTAATGAAGCTCTTCTTTTAAATCTCCGTAGAATATCTCAGTTGATGTCTTCTCCAAGGAATAAATTCATGAGAGCTATAGCGAAGGGAGCATTTTGTCAGAATCTTATAGCAGATTTGTAAAAAACTTTCAAATTTGTTCGCAAGAATATAACTTTCAACAAATTTGATGTTACTTCTTTTAGTTGAAATGGGGCAAAAATGGGCCTTTTACCACCCCCCACAGTTCCAAAACAAGCGCGGTGACCCCTATTTTTTATTTCATTTTTGTTTTTCATATGTGTCAGTCCTTATGTGGAAAAAGTTTTTAAAAATTCTATCGGCGGGAAGTGTGGATCCCGAACTACCTTAAACAACAAGAAAAGTTTGTTTTGAAATAGCCGAACGTACGTTTTTTTCCGATTTGTTAAAATATCGAGAAGTTCGTCTTTGTTTACGTGATATTGTAACTTAACCGAAAACCGATGGCTTTCAATCAATGATAATCAATGATCGACTGGTAATCGATGACTCTCAATCGATGATGATCGATGATCGATTGACAATCGATGACTCAATCGATAACGATCGACGATCGACTGGCAATCGATAAAAGGTCACATCAATGTTCCCTATCGATTGGTCATCGATTATCAAACATCAATCGATTAATTGATATCGATTGTTATTGATTGGTATCGATTGGCATCGATTATCGAATTCATTGATTAAGTACGCCGGGACCAGAACAACTTAACAGGAACAAAGGGAAATACACAAGAGACAGGAGACAATCAATCAACCTTTATTTGGAATTTATTTCTGCATGAAGAGATTTTTTATTGTTAATAGTAATAATTCTTTTTAAAACCTTTTTACGTAGGCTATATAAATACGGACAAATTAATCTAGATGTTAGTAGATTATTTCAACCTCCTTCTCAATGACATTCCATCTACTTCAGCTGTGTGAAAGCTACTTCAACAACTTCACATTACAAGAAACATATCAAACAATTGCTATAGGGAAATTGCTGTTCGATCGGCCATTTTGTTTAACCATATTTGGTAAATTTTACCTTATTTGGAAGAACGCTTGAACTCTTTTTTGCCATTTCCGTCTTAGCGTTAAAGGCTTAAAGTTAAAACTGCCAGATATTGTAGAGAATCAAAAAACTCAAAATGTCTGTCACATTTGATCAACTTGAAGCCTCAGTTTCGTGAAAAAAGCCCATAATTTAAAAAACACAGGGTTCCCGCGCGAACAGCATTCAAATGTTTAATATGAAAAGGCATAGACGTAGCGCGGGAAAGGTTTTCTCTTTAAGTAATGCAACGGCGGCAAGAATATATACGTTGGCGTACGAGTATCGATCCTTGTAGAATTTATTTTTTCGACGAAACTGGTTTTAATTCCGAGACTGATCAGCGAGATTATGGACAAACAGAATGTGTGTTTCCTCTGGCTTCATACCGCAGTAAAAGTCCTACTCTTTTAAAATACTCAGAAAAAGTCCAGTTTCATGTTCTTCATTGCTCAGGCTAAGCCTCGATAGTATGTGATATATTCTTTTGTAGGAGGTACATCCCGTGGGAATGCACCAATCCAAAAACAAATAAATACCAATGGTTTTGTCTGGACTGTTTTGATGATTTACTTACAATTGAGGCTTAACCTGAGCAATGACGAATTTGAAATTGGTCTATTGGTCTTTGTGACTTTACTGAAGGATTAATTCAAGCTATTCCCATCGAAGGAAACTACAACACTATTTTAGTTAATGATGTAGTAGAATTCCAGCTTCTTCCTTTACTACCTAGAAACACTTTCCTAGTATGTGACAATGCAAGTATTCACAATGACGCCAATCTGGCAAGAATACTTGCAGCAAAGAATATCACCCTAGTAAAGCTTCCAGTATACAGCTACGATTTTAAACCAATATCGAAATGGCGTTTGGTCTGGCGAAGTCTATTGCAAGACAAACCCCTGGCGCTCTGGAGGATAATCCAATGTTGGCAATATTGGATGCTTTTTTACAAATAAATGTCATAACGATAAGGAAATTCTACCGCAAATCGTGGAGAATTTTACGTTAGATCATGTTTTTTTTCTAATAAAAGCTTTCCAGAAATAGAAAACAATGAAATTAAGGTTGAGTGATTATCGCTTGTCTCTTGTGTATTACTCTTTCTTTCTGTTAAGTTGTTCTGGTTCAGTGATAAAGACAATTAGTCTGTAAATAGAGACTAACAAATACTAGAGTGCAAACAATATATCCCTGAAACACTAATTACTAAATAGTACAAAATAGTGCTAATTAAACAAAAGAAAACAATAGAACTTGCATAAAATAGCACTATTTAGTATTACTAAAGTTTCACGGATTAATTGTTTGCACTCTACTTTTTTGATTTTATTTTACTCTATATTAGATAGTTATCACTATATACACTCCAAAACTGTTACACTGTTTGTCTTAGTTGTATATAGAGTTTTCCAATCAAAGCGTTAATAATAAGCATTGTACCTTGTCTTGTGATCCTTGTGGATCGTCCTTGTAGTATGTCCATACGTTATTATCAAGACTGTATAATATCTACAAAACATAAAGTTAATCTGAATGGATACTTTCCATTGCTTAATTAGAGATACACCATTTCATAAGTAAAACGACTAAATAGTTCATCAGGTAATGTTAATGTTATGTTATCACTACCTAAAAAAATAATCGTACCAAAACTAGCATTTCTGGTTTATATAAATTGACTGAGCCTATCTAAAGGTGGTAAAAATGTATACTTTATCTATGTCAACAAAAGACACCCGTGCTGCAAATGTGTGGGAGAAACCAAACGTTTTGGGGAATATAGTGTAAATGCCTGGCTAGTGATCACATCTCGCCGTACCTTGTAGGCTGTTATCATGTGTCCAGTGTATCCATTGAGTCCCCTTGATTGCGTGACAATACCCATGACAAGCATTGTGTGACCCAAGTTAAATCGAAGCCATTGATTGGTATCCTGAACCTTAGAACACCATCCGTAGCTTAACCGATGATAATTTAGTCTTCCTTGAACAGCACCATGATCACTACTATACTCTGTTGAAGCCGTTATCCGACTGTCTGGAATCTCTTTTGTTGCAATGCCAAGATCAGCTGGGATCGCTAAAATAAAATTATAAAACGTGGAAAAGGAACTATGAGAGATTATGTTAGGCTTCTCATCAAGGAATTATTTACAAAACGTCTAACCAAACACCTACAGCATACCATATGTCCGTAACTATGGTCTGGCCTGTCACTTTTTCTCCGTGAAAAAAAACTTGTACCAATTAATGTATTCAAATGGTTGAAATGTCATCTGTTAACGATGTATCTCTATATTCAACGCGAACATTTCGACTAGAATTAATACAACATTTGCATTACTTTTTGACATCTTCAGCTTATATAATGTCGTTTTCCATAAACCAAAAAGCATTCAGGGATTGTCGAGTTAGGGCTGAATTAACTCTGCGGGGGGTCTTTTGTGTTAAATCGCGAAATTTCAAAGGAATTTGACGAACATCGCTCATCTCGACTGTATTAAAATCAATCTAGAAATTTGTTTGTAAATGCCTTTTTGTTTTCTCCAGAACTATCCGATGGATTTACTGTTGAGACATCAATCAGAGTATTTGATTCTCACCTCTTCCATATGAATACACCTCTACTCTCATACTGATGTGGTTATGCCATGTGATGGGGTTGAAACGAACAAATCGAGCATATATGACAGTGGAGAGTTGGTGACGAACTACCGTCTCTGTATCTGTATTGCCTTGGAAATTCTATGAAAGCAGCTTTGAAAATAAACATTTACAACAACAGTGTAATACTAAGCACTCGTATAAATTTTCACTCATGCTTGAATAAAGATCATATAAGGCCAGATATTTCTGGCCTCCTGTACACGACAATCGTTTAATGTGTGCCAACCAAAGTTGGTGGCGGGACACGGGACGATTTGCGTAGACACGGCACAGTGTTGTGTGAACAAGTTTTAAAGATACGCTGTTCGCACCCGATGAAAATTAGTTTATATGACACCATTTACCAATACTCCGTGCGTACAACACAAATGAGAGCCGTGAAAAAAAAACATGGGCCTTATGGTTTAGTTACAAATCGGTGATTCCCTGAAAACCCAACATCATATCAGAAATAGTCCGTATCTTAACTACGAATGCGATTATGGAATTTGCATAACCTTCCTGGCTTGGTTTTGGTCTTTGTATTCAGAGAAGCTTGTCCCGTCGTTACTGTACGAAAGCCAATAACTTGTCACCCATTGAATGTAGGTAGTCGTCAAATGTCGTCCTTGTGTTGCTACTGCTGTCACAAAGCGCACTTTACTTAAGTCTATCTGCAGCCACTGATTGGTGTCTAATGCGTTACTACTCCAACTTTCAAAGTTCCCGTGCCTTGTCGAGTACAAACGTGCATAGGATGTTGAATGAGATGAATGTGTCGAAGAAGCCGTTATGGAACTGTCAGGTATATCTCCACTAGCCATTCCAAGTGCACGATAAGGGTCTATTCAATTTATAATAATGAAAAATATTAATGCTTTGAGTGTTACAACTGAATTGGTTTTAAACGATCAGAACGTCCGTATCTGTGTCAAGCTCAATCAACAGGCTCACTAGACTACGTTATTTGAAAATTAAAATAGCAAAAGGAGCAAACCCTTTTTTTAAAACTGTGCTGATTTCCTGATAGTTTTTTATTATTTTACTGCTGAGGAGCTTTTTTCAGGCAAAACCGTTTTTCAATGCATGAACACCTATAAGCTATATGATAAACAAGAACAAACAAGAAAGCTATTTTAAAATATTTTTAGAAGATTGATTGATTGGATTTCATTTGTCCAGAATTAGTAGGGGAGGTGGGACTTGCAGTAAAAATATCGGGTATGCTAAAAAATACCCTTAAAGCCCGATTTACACGGTTTGATTTGTCGCGTGCGTTTTGTTGTATACGATTACTAGTCGTAACTTCTAAAACAAGTCGCAAGCGCTCCAAAATGTTTTTAAGAATGTCTTACGATTAGTTTTAGAAGGTTTTGAACCTCACGACTAGTTGTATACTACAAATCGCACACGACAATTCTCACCGAGTAAATCAGACTTTGTAGATATGTGCACGTCCCAAGAAGGGCGTGACCAAGCAAATTTTCTACCCCTAAAACATACAATCAGAAAAGCATTCTTTAGATAAACTCTAGAGTTAGCATAAGCTAGCTTTTAAAAAGTCCCTAGAATATGCTAATTTTTTTATTTATCTATTTATTTTTTTAAGCGGAAATTAAACTTTTATATATCAGGACATACAATGAGCATTCCCTATACTTTTACATGAAAATCCGCCCGCCAGGAGATTTGTCCATCTGAAATTTATCATTGTTCATAATTGAGCGGCTTCCAACAGGTTTTATATTAATTTGTTATAATAATCTTGTACTTTTTACTTTTTTTCTTTTGAAAATCTGATATGTTGATTATAAAACATGCCAGGACTCTGTTCACTTTGAATGGATATCTATCCTTTTTTATCCCAGTTGCATTGGTTGGCGTAGCAGCACAAGGGTTAAAACGATTTGACTCTTGTTTGTGTATCCCCTACCTGCATTACATCCAAACAGTTGAAGTCTCACACACACGTGACCATGCCACGTTTCTGGTTTGATGCGAACATACTGAGCAGAGATGATATTCTTTAAAATGTAACTGAAAACAGATCCTGTATCGTACGACCCTGTAAACTAAATCGCAAAATAAACAATCAACAACATTGCTAAGTAATAAGTGTCAGTTTGAGGACGTTCGCGCGCAAAAGAAATGATCATCAGATATTTTTAAAACTTCACATGAGCAAACTGCATAAAGTTGGTGTTTAAAATAGCAAATAAAAACTGGGGGTACGGGTGTTGAGGCGCGCTATATGAAACACTATACTGTTGAATGCCTCATTAACTCCTAACGTAAAGAGAAACGTCGGTAAAAATATAGTTATAAAATGAAACATCCTCTTGATGTTTTGAATATAACTTGAAGCATTAAATATAAAATTCGTGATAATTTTAAACTTTTAAATCCGCTCATTGCAGCCATAAAGCGGAGGTTTTTAACTCCTTCAGAGCTCGATTTGTTAAGTAAATTTAACTCAATCATCGGTTTTTGTTTGTTTTGAAATATGTCGTAGAGCATGTGAGTTCCTTTATTTCTAAACAAAAAAATGCAGGTACCGGAATTGATTTTTGGGATATTTTGCTCGCAACTTGGAAAAATCGACAAAAAATTAGCCAAAGCATAGCGGGCACTTGCGTGCTGGGACACTAGTTTGAAATCGTCAAAACGTTTCGCGAACGGTGAAAAATGACGAATTTTATCCGCACACGTTAGTTTTTTTGCTCATGAGGAAGTGAGGGAAACTTTTCGTTAGACAGATTGCTCACCATATGTGGCGGACTTAATGGTCCTGATTACTTAAGCAAAAAGTCATCACGATTTTTTCTTAGAAAGATGATTTAAAGATAATTTATCGATTAATCGAAAAATGGATAGAAAGCTATATGGTCGCGCGCCCGTTTTCAAGATAAAAAATTTTGAACGAAACAATGTTTTGACATTTTTTAAAAAAACAAATGGCGAAAAAATGCATTTTTCACAAGAAATTATTATTCAAAAACTAACAAAGCTATTGACGTAGATTTTACAGGCAATTTCAACCAGACATTATTTTACACAAATATGGGAAAATAAATTGTATATGTTCTAATATTTTGTCAAAATGTACAGTTCTGTTGTCGTCTTTGACTTGAAAAGTGAATCCCTAAACCACTTGTAATAGAGCTAGGTACACAAGTGGGATCTCTCTTCTTTATTGTCTAGATGAGCTGCTACTGTGAGCAACTCCTACTTCTCTCTTTAAATTTTACAATGCTATGGTTTTTATAACAATAATTTACATTTACGATTGACTAGTTACTTGTCAGTCAACAAGCGTTTTGCAGTTGCAACCTAAACATGTTTGCTAAATGGTGATTGGTGCAACCTAGTCACGAGGTCTTCGTGAAAAGATTTTTGCGAGATGGAAAATACAATAAAACACTAGGAAGATAAACGAGTGTAGAAATGAAACAGACTGAGATGGTTGGGGTAAACCACCTTAACAAAACCGTACTAATAAGAAAAGTAACAAAACGAAATTAAAAGAGAAAAACGATGTTTAGATCACGTGACTAGAGGCAGCGCCCTTGTTTACTGGCAAAGTCCAACCTAAGTAGTACAGCAGAAAGAGCTGTAGCAATGATTATAGATTAATTTTTAATAATAACCTCTGTGTACGTGCATGTAACCGAGACAATAATCTACTTAGGAAATTAATAAAGAAGCATTATGTCACTTTGTCAAAATCCCTCTTTGGCACGACAACAGAAATCGACGCAAAATCGATCCCTATTGGCCAACTTGTATGAAATGACATAAGGACACTATTACAGCTTAAGGAGTAAAATAATAGTTCTCTCTAATTATATTGATTTATGAAGAAGATCCCGTTTTTGTGATCTTTAACAATGTGAGGACACTAAATGTTATATGTTGAAATTATAAGCATGTTAAGGAAAAACGTACATAAAACAAGTTAAACTGAATTAAAACTAACATTGGAAAGACGCTCTAACTAAACAGAATTTTTGATGTTATTCTTGTGTTAGGAAGCAACTAGTGACAAGTGTTCAAATAATCTATTTATCCGCTTTGACATAAGTGGGATAAATGACGTGAACATATACATTACAACAATTCGTTAAAGATCAATTTCCTTAAGCGCTATAATCATAGAGAATCAATTCTGATATTTAACTCTGCGCGCTAGTAGAAATATAGATATTATTACTTAGCGCAACACAAGCCAATATATGTCAATATTGTTGTTAAAATTCTCTCTTTACACACTTACCATCGCGTGTTATGTTGAAAAGTCATCAGGATTTTTTTCAAATCTCGCCAAAAGAAAGATTTTTACGAAATCTTTCAGAAAAAATGAAGGAAAATATAGAGCCCCGTGCAAAAAATGATGGTTTTGTCTGGTTGAAGCATAATTTTCAAAGGCTCCTTGTATCATTCTTATGTTGCGTTTTGGCGGGATTTGGCGCGCGCGCGGCATTTTCAGCGGTAAATTGCTCGCAGGCACATGTTTCAAGCGTTGTTGTTTTTCTAAAGTGATCAGGACCCTTAATTGTTGGGAATAAGTAGAGATGATATCATAACAAAAAACCGCTAGTGTCAGTAAATCCAGGGAAATCCCATGCACGAATCCCATTGAATTGTTTGAGTATTGTCAAGTACATACTACGTTATGCGTCATATGTGGCAAACCGATATCATTGAACTAATAAAAACTAATTAGTCACTTACCACTCGTCTAGCTCCAGTCTCCGTGTAAGTTATCCACTGACTTGCAAGAATTCCATAAGATATACTAAACGTCTTTAGAAATTCATCTTCCTTTGGATTTCCTTGTATTGCGATTGATTTGATCATCTTTACGAGTCCAAGGTCTGCTATAAGGTACTGGTCAGCGTTAGCTACACTAGCACACCAAGCACACGTATTGTGGAGTATTGCTTGATGTGGTCCATGACTTGAAGAAGGATTTCTTATTGAGATTGACGATAGGTTCGCATTACCGAGTAGGATGAGAGGCTCGTTGCAATCTTGAATGATTTAAAGATTACCAAACTTAGATTTAATTAAACTTAAATAATAGATTTATTTATTCATTGGTTGATGTTATTGACTTAGATATGGATTATTTATTGATTATCAAAGACGTAAATTAACAAATCAAAAACAGTTTTCCGTGTTTGAAATTCTGATCAAAACACGCGTGATGTGAGAGAACAAGAGAGATTCGTAGGAAACCACGACGCGTCGCGTACTATCCCATTTATTTTATAAACTAGACCCTGAATTCAGGGTGAAGTCGTGCCCTGCATATGCCTTGGATGGCATTTCAATGCATTTACACAGTTTTAAGTTTTTCTAATTTTTTTTTTTTTTTTCTTATCAGGTAACATGGTGTTGAAGTGGTATTTCATTTTATTACTATCTGGTTGTTTTTGTCCAATTCATTTATGTTTTCACAAAATGTTTTAATTGTTGTTGTTTGTTTGTCAGTTGACATGTGCATTGTAAAAAGAATTGATTGACATCGTCATCCAACATTTGCACGAGTTTGTTTTTCAAAGAGTTCGTAATTGCATGAGCCCGTAGTCGTGCCCTGCATATGCCTTGGATGGCATTTCAATGCATTTACACAGTTTTAAGTTTTTCTAATTTTTTTTTTTTTCTTATCAGGTAACATGGTGTTGAAGTGGTATTTCATTTTATTACTATCTGGTTGTTTTTGTCCAATTCATTTATGTTTTCACAAAATGTTTTAATTGTTGTTGTTTGTTTGTCAGTTGACATGTGCATTGTAAAAAGAATTGATTGACATCGTCATCCAACATTTGCACGAGTTTGTTTTTCAAAGAGTTCGTAATTGCATGAGCCCGTAGGGCGAATGCAATTTGGCTCTTTGAAAAACAAACGAGTGCAAATTAATCCAAATTGAACGAGAAACCATCTTATTCACACAGTTCAACAAAACATCCGGCGTA
Source organism: Diadumene lineata (assembly GCA_918843875.1). Classification (NCBI taxonomy): domain Eukaryota; kingdom Metazoa; phylum Cnidaria; class Anthozoa; order Actiniaria; family Diadumenidae; genus Diadumene; species Diadumene lineata. The sequence goes on along the minus strand of OU974070.1, from coordinate 20,229,014 downwards.
GTATGGTTAGTTCGAGTTGCTCGATCACATATTATACTAAATCAGCATTTCCATCCACTCCCTGAACTGGCAGTTCTACTTTGTTGACATACATCGTGTATGAAAAGTTATTTTTCATTGTGAATAGTTGATAAATCTGCATTGATCCTAAAGCTCTCCGTGCTTATAGCTCTTACGGAAAGCATGCGTAAGTTGCTTTACATGTAATCTGCTTCGTTCAAGCGGGGGTTCAAGGTCTCGTTAATTGATTGAACAATTCTTGGGTTGCACGTTACGTCATGGACGCCATGTTGGATGACGATGACAAAGCATTCCTCATTAGTTTCTCTTTGTTTGTTTATCCAACATGGCGGCAAAAGCTTTGTTCTTTATTATCCAAGGGATTCTTGGTTACGTGGTTGCAACCCAAGAATATGGAAGTGTGCATTTTGATATTATTGTAGTACATGCTGAAAAACTCTACAGCTCTTTATTGGCATCAATAATGTATTTTTTTCATTGAATTTTACAAAACATTTGGAAATGTTAACACTCATCAAAGCTTAGCGATTTAAATCAACACAAAGTATTTTTTGAATCATTTTGACAATAGCGATTGGAAACAGAAAAAATTCTACCTTGACAGACAAATTGACATAATCTTGAGCTTTACATGGCCTTGGACGATAAAACTGGTATAAATAAAGCCAAAAACCAACGAGAATACATCGTCAAGTCGAAAGAAACCAATGCCGAATAGTTTCTGTCATGCGCATACACGGTGGGATCAAACACAGGCAATCTCATACTCAGAGCCCGCGTTTTTCCTCGCCAGCAGCGGATAACAAGGGCTCTGACATAATCCGATTTTTGTTAAAATTTGATTGGTCATTCAATTTTGACAACCACTCAAGCGCAAACAACCGGAAACACAAATAAACTCAAGCTAGATGTTTGTGACCGTTTTTAGCAGTAGAAAAAATTAGTAAAAATTAAGCCTGTACTTGTGAATCGCTATTTTCTTTACCTTCCTAAAGAATTTCAGCCATTTGAAGCAAGAGTTAGGAAATTATTTAATGTTTCGCCCTTCGTCACATACGGCCTGCCAACGGCCGACAGAATTTCTCTTCTAGCTCGTCGAAAATCACAATTAACCTAAAATCCCTTCGGGTTATGTTTACTCAATAAATAATCATTACAATCTATGAATTTTGTTCCAAAAATTCCACAATATCACTGGGAAAAATCCATTTTCATTGACGATATCGCCGTATGTTGATCGATGCGCCGATCGATGATGGATATCGATTACATTAGAATTACAACGGATTTTACTTTTAAATATCAGCTCTGACATAATCTCGATTCCCCATTGGTCGGTTTGTACATTGGCCATAAACGCGCATGCGCAGCCGGAAGTCCAAGAAATCTTGGACTTTTCAGTGGATTATGCCAGAGTCCTTGTTTCGAGCCGCTGGCCGAAGTAACGAGGACTCAGGGTACGAGATTGAAACACAGGTAGCCCAAAAACACTATTGTGCAAATTAGCGCCAGTGTCCTTTCGGCTGTGACTGACCATGTTTGACATCATGCTCGACATAGAACAAACCATCAGCATTTTTAGAGCCGTGCTCTCGGCCTGAAGGCATGAGCACGACTAAAAAGTTAAAGTTCGCGCGCCGGTGACTAGGTGAAGGGAAAACAATTCTTGCTAGGCGAATATTAACCAACCAAATTTACTCTTCTAAAAATGGCAAAGTAATTTTTAGTGTTTTTTTATTTTATATTGTTTTCTTGTTTGAGTGTTACAGTGAAATACAAGTTCAGAATTACCTTCATTTGCCATAACAACGATTGTCTGCTGAAAGTAAATAAAACAATACTCAGTTTCAAAGCAATTGAGGTAAAACTACATATTTAAATAAAATAATACCATGATTGCCTCAAGAGCTAGGCATTATAAGAGGGAGGAAAACCCTGAAGAAAAAGTTTTGATGCGCAACATTTTGTTTTCGCGCGAAATCGTTGGTACAGACGAGGGAGTTTTGCTCCTGGAGCATGTTGCGGGAGCGTGTTTTTTTTCCTCATATATATATAACACATGGCGAACTTCTAAATTTCTTAGAAACAAAACTTATAAAAAACATTGCTATCTTTTCATTGCTTTCAAAATGCCTTTTTATCCAAAAACACATCAATGAATAAGAGGGTGGTTTCAAAAGGTATTCTCGTGTGTTAAGTTATAAATCAATGTTGTTCACCGAACTTTACGCCAAAGTGTACTTTCGATGATCGACAACTTTCTGACTCAGTAGTTATCAAAAAGCTGCATAAGATCATAAGATATTAATAGCTTACTAAAATGTTCATATCGTATCAGGTTTTTCATTATTGTGGGAGCATTTAGGTGATTTACACCAAGGGGATTTACTAAATTATAGCATTTACGAAAGCTGGTCTGTCTTCACTTGAGTTGAGAAATGTTTTTTGAGTTTTGATACAATTGTGTGCATAAAAATAAAAATAGTAAACAACACAAAGGTTCAAAACTCTAACACAGAAATTTGATTAAATTTAACATTGTATATTATTTTATTGTATTGTATTATATTGTATTGATAAAAAACATGTTCTTCTACTTGATCATGAACTAATAAAATAACACCGGATTCTCTTCCAATTAAGGCAAGATTTTTATGAAATTACAAATTAGTCATGTGTCACACTTTTTGTGGCTACTGCAGTATAACTGCGTAGCCACTATGCTGTCGGTTTGAGTGAGTGAGTGAGTGTTAGCTTTTGTCCCCTCCCCCCCTTATGTTGAAAATCCCCTCACCCCTCCTGTTGGTACATTACCTAGGCTAGCATGTGTACTGCTTATACAATACATGCTCAATTGCTATTTATAATACAAAATTTGTTTTGACTCTCAAATGTGGGATAAGTAATTTCAGTACTATTTTACAAAATTAACTCAAAACTATTTATTATGAAAGACATTGACAGCTTTACCTTGTAATAAGTACCCTTTGAGCGAATTTTGATTTTTCAGGTTTTTGTTTGAGTAAAAAATGCATTTGCGAAAGTTGTTTCTTTAAATTATGCAAATGCGCCGTAGTATATCTTTCATTGTTTAACGTAAAAAACCTATCCAAAATCAAAAAAATTATTCAAATAGATATGCGAATTATTCTTAAACTGCTTTAATTGTTCCTTACAGTAGTTCTTTGCGGCAGAGCTTTTCTTCTCATGAAACAAATACCGACTAAACAGGAATAAATGGTCATGAACTGAAGATTGATGTGCACCAAAAACGCTTCGTATTTAACCATGGAGGTTTGCTATATGTTCGCTGGGTATTTTTATCAGTCTTTGATACAGGAATATCTGTAAAACGTCCATGCGAAAAAAAGAAGATGAAATAGACAGGAAGAAGAAAATATAAAAAGAGAAATAGAGAAAAAGTTTTCCACAATCCTAATCGGAGACTTCACAACCGGGTTTCCTGCCCATCATAAAGGAACGCCTGGGGACTATATGTGGCTATATTTTGAGGTAAGTTGGAAGAATTTTCCATCATTTTATTGCTTTTCGCGTCTTTTTACTCGGGGTACCCCCCAAGGGGGCCCCGAGTTAAGGTTTCGGCTTCGGTCTATCTATGTATGTATCATGCAGAATTTTTGAAAATTGCAAGTTACTGCGCATGTCTTTCGTGGCCGTGGAGCCCACAGGAAGCCCAAATTTACCGGAAGTAGATATCATTGGTTGACACAGGAACTAGATGTCATGGTCGTCAAGGAGACTACAGTGACCACGAGCGATGTCACAAGACATTTCGCCGAAACTGAACTTGTCAATTTCTGCACAGTTCTGCACAAGATGTCGACGAAAACGAATGCAGATAATGAGGAGTTCAAATTACATACAAATGCACACACCGTTCGCGGTAGACTCACACTAAAAGATGTCAAAGAGCGTCATTTTCGAATCGACTCGTTCCGCGAACTCCAAAGCTCAAACGAAACGCAAATGAATACAAATACTGAGACTCAAACGAACTCAAACAATGAAAGCACCAGTTACAAAGACGCCATGTTGGAATCGCATAACTCGAAGACAAATTCGCTTCTTTGCTGGTTTGTGACAACGATAACTGTGTTTTGTTTATCAATTATTTGTACTGAAAGTTGTGCCAATTAGTTGTAGTGCTAATTTGTTCGTTTATTGTCTAGTTTTTTCCCCCGCTGTGTCATGCATAGTTGCCAACCTTCTTTTACGCCATGTTGTAATACCATTCAACCATTTCTTCGCGTCTTTAGAAAATGATTGTGATGTCTTTGAGAAAACTTTAGAATGAATAAAAGCAAAAAAATGAGGTAAAGAATGCGTAAATATATTGTAAAAAATATACCAATGTCATCTAAGATTCATTGTTATGTCAATAAATGTAATTTTCTTCATGACGAAGTCAAACACTGTCCTATGATTAAGTGTTATTTATGGCATTCGAAATTCAAAAAGAAGGGGCTGGTAATCAAAAATGTGCATCGATCAGGAAAACATAAAATGCAAAATCTTACAACAAGGAAGTGTAAGTCATTGAAATCAAATTCAAAAGATGTTTTGAAAACGTTCACACATATATCTCATACTAACAAAAATCTCAATCATAAAAATAATTATTGTAAGTTTACTTTAAGTAGGGATGTAGTGTATATCAAACACCGGCATGCAATAACTTCTTCAGCTGATCTAGTAAACATAAATATCTTTTTCTGCATGCTTTGTGTATTTCAAATCCATGAGAATTTTGCGCTTGCAAAGCAGAAATACAAGAAAAAATATACTCCAACATTTTACCTTCAAATCAGTACGTGCACAACATAAAAATTACAAACTACCCCCGAAAATATTTACCACAATAGTTGCCACAAATGTTCAATGACGCTAAGATGCTATTATACGAAAGATTTTTCAATGCCTCAAATTTACAAATCTCTCCTTGCAAGTACCCCGAGTAAGCACTCTCTGAGTGTCTAGTTAGAAATGTTTTATAGCCGTGCGTAGAGAGTTTACTTTTTTAAATTACGCTTTTTGATAAATTCCGGATCTTAAAAGATCACTTTTGTATTAAAAGATGAATTGGTTTGGCACTCGACCAGTCCATTCGAACGAAGTTCGTACAAAACATACAACTATTCGTCTTTGATCACTGTGACTTTGGACATTATTTGCACTTCGAACTATATCCTGGTAATAGTTATAATCTCCATTCGGAGCTACAAAATGCTCTTTTGAGAGAGAGAGCGCAAATATTCTTGTTCGCGAGGGCGAAAACATGATCTCCCTCGAATGTAAATATTGTCCCGTGATATGCTATAATATCTGTTCTTTCTGTAGGTACACAATTCAAACAATACTGAAATGAAGCAAGAACAGAATATGTAGAAATACCCAAAATGTCAACTCCTATCAACACCAAAAGTCTTCAACAGCCAGTTTATTGTTATAACATAGTATCACACTGGTATTTTTCCCCGGGGAACGATTGGGGATGCTCGTATCTTTTTGGGGTAAAAATCGACGATTTGGTATCTTTTATGGTTTAAAAATATGAAATTTGTCAAATTCTCACTTTTTGGTATCTTTTAGGGGTTGGAAGCCACTGAAACTCGTGATTTTGGTATCTTTTAGGGATGAAAACTTGTGAAGCTACGCCCTTTTGGTATTTTTGAGAAATTCCGACGAGCATCCCCGATCGTTTATCTCCGAAGTACCACCCCCCCCTGTTATTTTTCAAACTTTACTAAGTTTTATAATTTTTCTTTTGTCTAATTTCATTGTTATTAGTAACAGTAGTCATTAGAATTTTCACCCCACTAATAGTTAGAAGTTGTTAGAGTTTTATAGAATTATACTTATATTTAAAATCTGTTTGCACTCGAGAAATAGGTTTCTGCCTTTTGAAATATTTACTTATTGGAATCACTAACCTGCATTATTGCCAGTACAACAATCTTCCACATTTTTAGAGCCGTTTCAAAAGCTCGTTGTTATCTTCAATGGCCGTTTTTTTGTCTAATTAACAAAATACTGCAAAAGAGTAAATATAAATAGAAGTTGAGATGCAAAACTTGAATAAATAATAGATAAGTTTAATAATTGTTCGTTAAAGCTACCAAAGCTAACTGTAGGTGACAGAACCATGCTGAGTAATTAATTGCCGTGACATGTTATGTAAAACGACTTGTACAATATAATGTAGCGGCATATTCTTTATGGCGAAATGTTTTCGGTGTTGTGTCTCGCCCGACTTGTTTTCCATTCTATTCCATGTCTTCTCCACTTTGACGTCACGAGGCCCCTTAGCAACAACAGCTCTCCCTTGGGGACGGTCACAGGACGATTAACCAACTTAAAACTGTCATGAACATTACTACAACAATGCTTCTACATATCAAGCTATTAAACTTAATTTATGTGTTTCAATCTCAAACGAACAAATTGATAATTGTGTAGTTAGTTGTCGCGGTATCAGCCATTTCATTTCATACTCGTGTAAACTGCAAATGTTTGCAGCTAATTTTGTGATTAAATTTTACCAAATGTTTTGATAATAGGAGGTTTCATTCACCGATAATTATAGACTAAAGCTACTCTGCATCCAGAGCCAGAGTTTTCTCCCCCGCACCTGACGTATTTTTTTGAATGACAAGACTTCATTCTGCTCATCAATCCTTTTTTGTAGAGTCTGCCTTTGAAATTGAGCGCAAGAAAGCGAAGAACATAAGTACATAAATAACATAATGTCAAGAATGTAAAAATATAAGCGAATAAAAACAGTGTAGAAACTATATAACTCTTGACACTTTTGAACCTTCGGTTAGAATTCGATCAATAGTATCTGTTGTCCAAGTCAAAATGTTGCACGAATTTGCACATAACAAATCCGAAGGCTCACAAAAGTCACCGAAACGATTATTTCCCTGATGAATACTCCCACGAACGAAAAATTTAGAATTTAACATAAAAAGTGTGTCTATCTCTACTTAAACTAGCAAATGCTAAAAAGATGTCTCCTGTATATATATTGTTGTAAATAAATAAATAAATAAATAAATAAAAGTTGCAAACTTTATACCTATACTCACGACGATCAGGAAGCGAAGAGAAACCTCGTTTCCTAACGTAATCCGTAGATTACGGTTGATTTCGTAATACAGGCGCTTCTGATTACTCAGTGCAGTCGTTTGACTACCGCTGATGATATGGTTGATATGGAATGCAGGCGAGGGAAATCATCAATACAATACAATACAATACAATAAAGGTTTATTCAAGATGCAAATTAAAGGTGACAGTTACAAGATAAATTAAGCGTAGCAAAGCAATACAGAACATTAATAACAAAAGTGGCATCATGAAAAGGAAGTTAAGAGGTTAGCCCTATGTGAAAACTCCCTAAAAAACTACTAACAGATAAACGACTTTAAGCTAAGCGACATAAAACGACTAATTGAAAAATTGTGTAAATATATAAAAGCTAGGTGTAATAGCTTAATAACAAAAGATAAATAAATAGTAATAGTGATGAAATAAAATAAGTTAAATGCCTAAATGATCTTTCAATTTCTTCTTAAAGTCTGAAAGGCTATTTGCTTGTACAATATGAGCCGGTAGTGAGTTCCAGTGTTTAATTATTCTGATAAAAAAGGAGAATCCATCGCGACAAGGTCCATCCATCCACTTCAAATACTTGCGGGACACAGGGAGCCCGCAAGTGACCTCTTTCGGTGAAAATATATACATATTTTGTATTTTTTGGGGTGTCGGTTTTGTAAAAATGCCAGATTTTATGTTTGGCAGCCGATCAGAGGATGTTATGGTGATTAATGACATGTAACTGACTGAAACTATGCCCTAAATATTAGATTACAACGAACTGAAAATGACATAAAATGCTTGACAATTTAAATGCCTCTTCTCGCACGAAGAAAGGAAGATACAAAAAAAACGTAAATTAAATCATTAATTTATGACAGTCAAACAGGCATTTTTTAACTGACAAGGACAACCAAGCTTGAAACGTAGCTTAAGTGTTACCGTGAGCATCCCAGATCGAGTAATATTTTTCTATATAGACAAATTGAACACCGTAAATATGCACGCATAGAATGAACGTGGTAAAGGTGTAATTTATAAATGCGTTTGGTGTGTTGTAATGAATTGAAAGAAAGATTTAAAAAAATATATCGGAATAATCATAAATGCATATAGATTATATTAAAATCGCTTTGAATTTATTCTTGATTTGGAATAAGTAATTACTTAAAATAAAATACTGATGCGATGGCCAATTAAGTGTTGGTTCTTTAAAATAACGATACCAAAAATTGCCGAAAAGTGCAAACTTCAATTCGGAGAGAGCCAAATTCCCGATCCATTTTTACTCCAATAGAAGACAGGCGAGGAACATAGCCGATAGTTACGCAACTGAAGTACTTCTGCCATGGGTAAATTTCAGGGCCAATTACCAGCTTTCAATTGAACTGATAAAAAAAACTAATTACAAGTCTTAAATCATTAAAGGATGTTATTGTTGCTATTGAAAGGGTACCAGTTAATGCAATGACTTGGCCAACTTCACTTGTGCATTATAGCTAATTCGCGCGACACTTGATGAGCCCAAAACTTTTCATTTGAACTTGAACATTTTGCGTAAGCTTTGTCTCATTGGAGAGAAATAACAATGTGGATCATAATGCTATTCATATTGAGTGAGGTAAGCGAATAACTTATATAACTACCAAAAAGCGCTTTGTTTGGTTAGTCAAAAAAACTAACTAACAATTGAGAATGATAGCATTTGAACAAATGCATATATGGTCTCACGTAAAAATACAATTTTTTATTTTCATATTCACTTTAAACATGACTCAAAAACGGTTTGAATAACAGCTGTTATGCACCACTGCAAAAGAAATAAATAAAATAAACTATAATGACCAGTAAAATCTGGAATACAGTTAAAATCCTGCGTAGATTTTTCCAAGTCAGCCGGAACAAGTTTTTATATGAATGGTGCTTAACATGAAATCAGGCTGTTCAGGTCCTTAAGGATACAAGTACGGGACAAAAAAACCTATTTAAATGAACAGTGTAGGTCGATTGTAGGTTCAAATAAAGCTTCCAAATAAAGTATATATAAACAACAAACTCGATAAAAAATAACAAAGCGATTAAACACGAAACGCACCTTTTTGTAGGTAATAATGACCCCTTTGAATTGCTCACTTTCGATATTCTGGTTGAACGACCATACACAAAACGATCGAAGACGAGTCTCCGGGGAAACAATCAATATTCCTAATGATATTTTTTATTTCCCCGGAGCCTCGTCTTCAGTTGTTTTGTGCATGGCCTCTCAATCAGATATCCAAAGTGAGCTATTGCCATGAGCCAGACTCGTACCCAGTCAATACTTTCGTGTCGCGTTCGCTCTATGAGCGATAAGAAGCGACTGGGTACGAATCTGTCTTCCTAGGGAGAATAAGCATTTTTAGAAAAACATTTTCAACAAAAAAATTATCCCTTGAAATTATTTTACATTCAATATCTTTCTATTTTTGTCTCGTGTATCCTTAATCAGGGTCCGAATAAATCGCTATCCATAGGAAAAATCTATAAAATTTGATGCAATGGATAACCAGTTTTGTCTTATGGAATACTTTGTTCTGGCTTCTAGCAACTGGCCCCTGGTTGTTTGTTTTGGTTAAGAAATGAATACTTCTAGTGGCCCATGTTATATTAAATTATTCTCACACTACTAGTTGATATGGAACACAGTAGAGTGCAAAAGAACATAATTGATAAAGCCATATATAAAGCTATTAGGAATTAGGGAAATTATTAACCTGGTAGTCAAATTTCTGGCTGTAATGGTTCTGATGTAAAAGGGTTCTTAAAACAAAAATGTCAGGTTCTTATACGAGTGGTTGGTTTCTAACATATCAAAAGTTTAATTAACTTACAGTTTATTGAAGTGAGCTAGTTAGGAAAGCCGCAGCAAAACTCGTGATGAATATGGAAAGTGAAGTGCTTTTAAGATAACAAGATAAAAAGAAACAAAAACATCAATTTAGAGAATGAAGAACAAAATAACTAATTGATGAAGACGGCGAAGAGGAAAGAAAGAAGGAACTCATTTTAACTGCATTTTTTTAAAACTGGAATAAAAGTCATAGTTGAGAAAACGCAAAACTAGTCCACCTGTTCAACTGTTTAATCAGCTAGGACAGTAGGCGCTAATTCAACGCCTTGGCGTTTTACCAAATTAGTTGACATCGTTAATTATTAAACTCGTATGAGAAAAAAAACATTATTACTAATCAAGATTATTTTCTGAACAACATTTTTTATTTATTTATGTTAGTTATCTAGTTTGGTTACTGATTTTTTTACTGTAATTCTCAGGTTGATATAACTTACTTTGTTTATGAAAGGTTTTCCTTTATTGTGAGGTTACTTTACCATGAATACCTGACTGTTTTTTACTGTAATTCTCAGGTTGATATAACTTACTTTGCTTATAAAAGGTTTTCCTTTATTGTGAGGTTACTTTACCATGAATACCTGACTGTTTTTTACTGTAATTCTCAGGTTGATATAACTTACTTTGCTTATAAAAGGTTTTCCTTTATTGTGAGGTTACTTTACCATGAATACCTGACTGTTTTTTACTGTAATTCTCAGGTTGATATAACTTACTTTGTTTATAAAAGGTTTTCCTTTATTGTGAGGTTACTTTACCATGAATACCTGACTGTTTTTTCTGGTTTATATCTAATACTCTGAATTTATTTTTACTTTTAGTCAACAAAGGTTGTCAAAGGACTTGATGAAGGTAGGACGCACACAAAAAATAAAAACAAACTTAACAATAACAATAAAAAGTTGTAGTAAACCTTGTCGGTCATAATGTAGTGTGTTAAAAAGTAAATGATACTTTCTAGTCCTTAATTATAGACAAGTGATAAACAATCAAGTATAAGTTAAAAATATTCACATAAAAGTGAGTAAGGGTCTCATACTGAACCATCGAGCATCTCTACCCACTTTTCGAGTGAGTCTCCAGGTTTTTATATCGTATTCATGGTGCAGTAAACGGTGCTATCAGCAATAAGACGGCCTTTAACTTGTCAATGGTGCAATTAACTTTTAAATATGTTTATCAACAAGGTTGTAACGAGCCTCTCATCCTTCCCGGTAATGCAAACCTATCGTCAACCTCAACAAGAAATCGTTCTTCAAGTTATGGACCATATCAAGCAATACTCCACAACACGCATGCTTGGTGTGCTAGTGTAGCTAACGCTGACCAATACCTTATAGTAGACCTTGGACTCGTGAAGATGATCAAATCAATCGCAATACAAGGAAATCCAAAGGAAGATGAATTTCTAAAGACGTTTAGTATATCTTATGGAATTTTTGCAAGTCAGTGGCTTACGTACACGGAGACTGGTGCTAGACGAGTGGTAAGTGAGTCGGTTGTAAAAAAATAATCTATTGTATGTATTTCGCAACAGTACAAGGAAACGTAGGTTCATTCCATAGCAAAGTCATGAGCTGGAAATAAGTGAATAATGCGCAAAAAGTCGATCGGCCCCGTGTAACAGATCGTGAAAAACGTTGACCTGCGTATATAATAGTTTATGATTCAGTTTACAGGTTCGTCCGATACAGGATCTGTTTTCAGTTACATTTTAAAGAACATCATCGCTGCTCAGTATGTTCGCATCAAACCAGAAACGTGGCATGGCCACTTGTGTGTAAGACTTCAACTGTTTGGATGTAATGCAGGTAAGGATCGTTGGTTTATTCTGTTCTCATATATAAAATATTACAATAAACCAGTGACTATACTTCCTATTTTGGACAAAAATTAGAAACTAGGGCAAGCCACAAAAGTTTCACAAACTTTACGCTTTCCCAAATAAACTACCTTTGTTGTGAGTAAATTTAAATATTAATGTTAAACCAAAGTAATTAACCAGTATTTTGCTGTTGAGTGCCCAACAATTGCACCCACAAAGTGTTTTGAAAATATTAAATTGTATAAATCATTTATGAATGGATGTTTAGAGGCCCAGTTCAGACAATTTGCTATGCGCCCCTCAATCCCCTAGCGGCCATTTTCTGTTTACGGAAATTCTGTAGTTTGCGGTATTCAATTTTAATCTGTTTCCATCCGCTAACAAAAATAATTGTATGAAGGTCTAACGCTCTGAAGCTGTTGCCAAGACATCTAAGAATACTTTGAAATAGTTATTTTACACGAAAATAATTGTATGAAGGTCTAACGCTCTCAAGCTGTTGCCAAGACATCTAAGAATACTTTGAAATAGTTATTTTACACGAAAATAATTGTATGAAGGTCTAACGCTCTCAAGCTGTTGCCAAGACATCTAAGAATACTTTGAAATAGTTATTTTACACGAAAATAATTGTATGAAGGTCTAACGCTCTCAAGCTGTTGCCAAGACATCTAACAATACTTTGAAATAGTTATTTTACACGATTCTTCAACAATCGCACACAAAAAATACGACATTCTGGACGGTCATTAATCAAGTAGACAACTGATGGCGACTGCTTCGCGAAGAAGACCGTGTCTTTCTTTCCCTATATAACACTATCAATTGCAGTCACAGTACTCGCGATCCTTAAAAAAACCCTTTACATGGTTTATTAAAACTTCCTTATAAAGTAAAGCCAATATTTTGAAGTGTGTTATTGTTTGATCCGTATGTCGAGGCTTCGGACAAACTCTATTCTTGATTTGAGTCGATACATTAAATATCAACATTTATATTTGCATTCGATTAATCTGCTATCGAAGCTTCCATTTCAAAGATAACATTTCTTTCGATAAGAACAAACTTTTTGAATACAAAAAATCTCACACAGGTCTCCACAACTTCTCGCGTCGCCTCTTCAGCTGAGTATGAATGTCAAACACGGCAAAGTAGTACCTCGCTTTCATGCAAATCAAAACAATAATAGACGCGCGCAAAGCATAATGGTCTGAACTGGGCCTTTAAATAACTCCTTTGCTCATCAGCTATATTTAGTGTCTGTAGTTCCTTTACTTTGGTGAAGTAGGAGAAGAGACCGTGAGCTAGATGATATGTTGTTGTTGTTTACAGTATAGGTCTGATAAACTTAACATTTTCAACTTTTTCTGCTCATTGTTTATACCAGATCCTTTTGGTGCACTTGGAATGGCAAGTGAAGATATACCTGACAGTGCCATAACGGCTTCATCTGCACATCAAGGGCTACCAGCAGTCCGCGGACGTCTGTACTCGACAAAGTACGGTGACTTTACAGCCTGGGGTAGTGGGGTAGTAAACACCAATCAATGGCTGAGAATTGACTTAAGCAAAGTGCGCTTTGTGACAGCAGTAGCAACACAAGGACGACATTTTACTCCTCAATGGGTGAAAAGTTATTGGCTTTCGTATAGTACAGACGGAACAATCTTCTCTGAATACAAAGACCAAAACCAAATTAGAAAGGTACTGCGGGCTTGTTGATTGCGTGCCTTAGAGCAAAACAAAATATGTTTCAAATCTGAAATTGCAATCTTAGCAGAAGCAATTTTACATTTTGTTTTCGGAAATCAAATGCATTTGGGAAAAATGCTATATGAGTTATAGCTACAGTAGTCATTGCTAATAAAACCTCTACTATATTTGAAAGTTGTTCTTTCAAAAGCTTATTATTTATCGTGGTTATAAAATAGACGCAGATTACCAGCTGTTAGCTTTACTATACATCTATACACAATGAATCGTGCATGATGGGATGATTCGCGGTGGACAAATTGGTTCTTCAGTTAATCAGTATACAATCATTGCGTTTGCAGGTTTGTCTCAAAATAAGCCCAAATAAATGAAAATAAACGCTCAGTATTTTTAATTCTGTTTCCCCAGACCTTTCAAGGCAATACAGACACAGAGACGGTAGTTCGTCACCAACTCTCCACTGTCATATATGCTCGATTTGTTCGTTTCAACCCCATCACATGGAATGGCTATATCAGCATGAGGGTAGAGGTGTATTCGTATGGTAGAGGTATGTTTATGCGCATATTTTATTCACGCTCACGTGTATATGCCACTCACTCATCCGAGTCATAAAGTTATCTTTATATGGTCATTAGTTTTACTGAGAAACGACAATTTGTTTCCTTTATTTAATTTTTTTACGAATGAACGAAATGCTACAAAGAATTGCACTCCGGCAGTGCAATGCAAGGTTCGTTCTCCGTTTTTACATATACCGGCATATTTATGAATCCCTTATCAGATGCCTCCATTTGGATTCTGCTTGCATCCAATTCGCCCACACCCCCCCCCCCCCCCCCAAAGAAAATACATATATCAATATCTATATAATCCTGTTTTAGATATTCCTACTGATCTTGGCTTTGCAACAAATGAGATTCCAAATAGTCAGATGACGTCATCTTCGGCACTTTCTGAACATGATTCTTTTCAAGGGAGACTTAATTATCATCGTTTAGCCTATGCATGGTGTGCTAAGGTTCAGGATACCAATCAATGGCTTCAATTTAACTTGGGTCACACAATGCTTGTCATGGGTATTGTCACGCAATCAAGAGGACGTGCACCATACACAGGACAGATGATAACTGCCTACAAGGTATGAAGAGATACAGTCACTATCCGAGAGAAGCTAAAAGAATTTACTGATTATTAGGGGCCTTTTTATTAAGATTACAGGAAGGGTTCACGGCATGTTACGGGGTCCCTTTGTAAAACAATCGCGCGTCGGATCTTTTGCTATTTGAATAAATCATATATCATTTTAAAGCTAAATAACTGAAGAAAATGACCAGGTTGTTTTTATTCAACAAGCGAAGAAATGTTGCGAGTTTTAACGCTCCAAATGAAGACAGGGTCCTGAAGGGGGGGTCCCAATCCCGGTTCCCGGTCGTTTTTTTGGTCAACATCCCGGTCCCGGTAGGCAAAATCTCGGTCCCGCCATTTTGAAATATGCTAGTGCAGTATGAGACCGCTGAACGTAAATTTGCAGGTTCAAGGGACAAAAATGCCCTAAACTTACGGATTAGGGACCTCTTTGATTATGGGCCTTGTTATAACTGTCAACATGTTAAAAATAACATAAAGTACTTCAATTCTTTCATGACTTTTACTCTTTTTTATTATCACTTCTGATAAAGACACTTCAAACAGGAGAGATTTGAGACATGTTGAGAAAATCCCGTTCCCATTGAGGCATATTGAATCCCGTTCCCGGCGACCCAAATCCCGTTTTCCCGGCCTAAAATAGAGCCAATCCCGGCTCCCATTATACCCCTTCAGGACCCTGTGAAGAGTGAGTGTTGTTGTTTGAAAAGGTAACCTAAGAATCATCACATTCGTGGCTACAAAACCGTGTGAGCGATTTTTGATATTTTTTTTACTTTTTATTTTATGGTGAAAAGTATCAGATTTCACTAAAAACAATGGATAAAAAAAATTCAATTCCAGTTTATTTTTAAACCAAATAAAATATCAAAAATCGCTCACACGGTTTTGTAGTTAATTATGTGATGATTGACACTGTGCAAAAATTTAAGCAATCCGACCAAATGTATTCTTGGGTTACTTTTTCAAACAAAATCTCTCATTTTTCATTTAGAGCGCTAAAACTCGTGATCTTTTTATCATTTTGAATAAATAAAAGCACAGTCATATTCTTCAGTTATTCAACTTTAAAATGTTATATAATTCCTCCAAATAACAAACGATCTGACGCGCTGGCACTTTTTTTACGTAAAAACCCCGTGAACCCTTCCTGTAACCTTAAAATAATAACCCTTGCCATATTTTCTGTACATCAAATATTTGTTATTTTTAATACTCGCAAGGCTGCTGAATTTTCCTAGTGAATTTTCTAAATAAACAATGACATGTACAACATTAACGTGATGTTTTGTAGGTATTGTACGGTCTTGATGGCAGTACATGGGAGTACTATAAGGACGATCCACAAGGATCACAAGTCAAGGTATCTTAAATTAATTAATAGTAACATGATGACGTTATAGCAATGTAAAATCATCATCTTGAAAACATATCTAATTCCCGATGAAGAATTCGCTCAGGTTTTTTTAGTAATATAGTTTGTGCTTTTTGTGGGACCTAAAGATATATTGTGATGGGGTTCCTGTGTTGGAGACTTGCATGCTGTGACAACATGGCGGATTAAAAGCTTGTCTTCAATCTTGGACGCATCTTACTGGTATAGAGTGTCCATGAATGCTACATTTTCCATAAGGTTTACCATGAATATCATGCTTGATCTTAACACTCGTTGTCCTAATCATTTGCTAAATAGATAAAATAAAATGGTTCACATTGAGAAGAAAATCATCATCATCGTTATGTACAAAAAGATTTGTCTCGTTAAAGATTGGATTGTAATTAGAAGAAATGGTTGCGTATTTGACACTAATATGGCAAAGAACCAATTTCTAGAAAATATATATAATCGTGGATAAAAACATCCACCCTATAGAATTTTTTTAGAAATTATCGGCTAGAGTTATCACCTGTGGATAGCGCTATCAATGCAGGTTTCGTATAACCGGCGACACGTGCACTCTCACAGACTTACTGGATCTTCCATTTTGTTTACAGATTTTCACAGGAAATTCAGTTCCCATTGCGTACGTAACCAACATGTTCAATAGAGACATCAAAGCTCAGTTTATCAGAATCAATCCAACAAGTTGGAAGGAACACATATCGTTAAGAGCATCATTATTGGGACGTCGAAGCGGTAAGAGCGAAATACTTTTCAAGAGAGATACAAGGGTAATTTATCAATGAGCAGGTTTTTTCGGGCTTTTCTTTTTGATGACATCCCTTTTACACCTTAATAATAATAAACTATTACAAAAAACCAACATGATTATATTAACTGCTAACAGAACGCTTAAAATTGCTATCTTGCAGGACCGTTGGGCTCGCCGGTGTTAGCCAATCAACAAAGCCCCTCGTACATTAAGGTCTACAAGAACCATGATGTCACTCTGAATTGTGAAGCAGTAGGCGACACTCCCCTTACTATCACATGGACACACAAAGGTCAAGTCCTCCAGAGTAAAACCAGTGACACACATCTCATCCTTACTGGTGTCTCAAGAGCTCAAGAAGGATTATACAACTGTAGTGCAAGCAACACACTGGGAAAGACCAGCAGAATCTTTTACCTCCATGTCAAAGGTAAATATTGGTGATGTATGCTAGACAGTATCAACGTATCTATTTAAAAACTGTTGTAAATATAACGATAAGTTGTACACCGTAGAGTGCTTCGAGAAAAACTGACGTTTCGGACGTTAGTCCTTCGTCGGAGTAATACGAGAAAAAAGGAAAAAAGAATGGATAAGAGAAGGGAAAACGATAAAACAAAGCATGACAAAAGGTCCGAAACGTCAGTTTTTCTCGAATCACTCTACGGTGTACAACTTATCGTTATATTTACAACTGTTTCTTTAGAAACACCGACGCAGTCCTTGCTAGTATTTTTTATTAGTTTTCACCTCTCTATTTAAAAACTGTCTTATTTTATTGTAGAGCCTTTCGACATGTGCAGCAAATACCAATCCCTATCTGATGGATCTCGCTTGGTGTCCAGTTCTTCATCTTCCATCAATGATGACAGCAAAGTCAACGAGACTGACTGGTATCTCTTCAAAGACCATCATAATTATCTCCGTATACCAACCACTTGCGTACCCGAAAACCGATGTGGAGCTACAGCCCCAGGACACATGCAAGGAGCCTTACCAACCGTTAACGAGGGTATTGTGAAGAGAAAGATGTGCTTCCATAGCAACGGTAACTGTTGTCACAACAGTGTAGATATCTATGTACGTAACTGCTACATGTTCTATGTGTACAACCTGAAGAAGCTGGACGAGGCTTGGAAAGCAAGATACTGTGTGCAAGCTGATATAAACGGTAAACTAACATAATACAGTACAAAACATCTCAATACTGCAAAATTGTACAATTTAACAACAATATTTCGTCTTTTATCTAAGTTTTAAACAAAACACGAACAAAATTCGAATTAGTGTTACATTTGTATCTATTACGGGACCTTTCGGGGCGACTAGCTCAAAATGAATGGTAGAGACGAGGTACTTCTTTAAAAATGTTTATTTAACAGCTTTCTAGAGTTAAACCCCCTAAACACGGTTCAACTCTAATTCTCTATATATATCCTAATCCTATGTTACAATTTTGTACAGCTCTTTTTATAGCTGATAAATCTAAATCCAATTAACATGATTGATGTCACAATATTCGATATTAACTAAGAATTTTCGAGAGGCGTTGTCTTAATGATTTTGGAGAAGTTCTTATAGGAAAATAGTAAAATCTGGAAAATAGTTCCTGGACAATGAAAATGCGATTCACAAGAAAGCGTTTGGTCATAGAAAGGTCAACTATGACAACGGATAAACGGTATTAAAGTACAGTTTAAGTGCACGATAGAATTAATATCAACAGGGTGCATAATAGCCAAAATCGTCACGAAACAAGTACAAGCATGTACAATCATGACCAAAGTAGTACATAATTTTCAATGTTTGTCAAGGTCAATTTGACTGTACTTTGAACTTATGATATACATGTGACTTGCTGGAAAACGTGACGCAAGCGACGCTGCCTTGTGAATCGTATTTGCAATTTATTATATGACCGTGAATCTTGGAGTCTGGACACTAGCAAATGGAGCAATCTGATTGGTTATACGCGCTTCCCGACAGGTTAATATCCCCCTGTATTAAGACCGCGGACCGATCGACTGAGTAGCTGCCGAGTAGCTGGCTTTTTCACGATTGAACAGCTGATTGTTTTTTACATTTTCAAAACATTTTCATGGGAGCATAGGTCGTTGGTGAGAATAAACACCACAGAAAATCCCATTCGATGTGTTTTTTATCGTTATTATTATTTTTTACCGCAATTTTTGTAGTTTTTCTCTACTTGTTTTTTGGTTACTGTCAAAAAAGTCCTGTTCAATGCAATCGATCGTCCGAACTTCACAATACTGAAATCACACAATTTGCACAGAAATATCCAGCTTTAGTCGAGAATGCCTATAACAAAAAAAAGATTCTTCGTTCTGTAAGGTTTCTTTCTTTCTTTGTTGAGAATTTGATGTTAGAGTGTTCAAAAATAGATCCAAAGCCGCCACAAAACGACTGCAAGTGATCGCTAAATCCAAACTCGTAAAACTAGACCAAAACGATCTCATTTCAAAACAAACACAAGTTTAAATTATTACTCGTAATTGATAATCGAGAATAGATAGAAATGGCATTTATAAAGTTGATTTTTTGGTGTGTTATTGCGAGAAAACAATGAACAAACAAGTTTGCTTGATCAAAACTATGCCAAATTCAAGGTTTGAGCTTTTCCGACGAAAACGAACAAAAACTACCAAGAGAGACGATTTGTCAAATCATGAAAACATTTATTGTATTAAGCTACTTACATTTTCTTAATTTCCATTGATAATTTGTCCATTTACACATTTTTTCTTGAGAAAAACGTCTTGCTAACTTTAGCACACCGTCCGGCTCCAGCATAGTCTCCCTCGCATACGTCACTTGTGTCACGCAACGCTTACTTGGGGAGCTTAGCGTTGCGTGACACAAGTGACGTATGCGAGGGAGACTAGCTCCAGCATCGACTGACAGCATTTTCAAGGGTTTGTCGAAGTTTTCAACCAGTCACCGCGCGAAAAATATCGTGATTGATTGATTGATTTTAGTTTTTTTGAAAAAAAAAAAACATTTTGTTCTAGTTTTTAAATTAAAAAGGTCATATAATAAATGCCTTATTAACCGAGCTTGGTCGGTCTGTACAGGAGAATCTTGACAGCATCGGTCGGGTACAGACCTCACTGCGTTCGGTCTGTACTTTTCGACATCGGTCAAGATTCTCCTGTACAGACCTCCCGCTCGGTTAATAAGATCTAAATATTAACTAAATAATCAATAGCTGTTCAAATATTGTTCAATAAAAATGAATAAAAGATAATTGGGTAAATTGTGTCTGGTAACATATCCGAAGATTCAGGGACAGCCTAATGTCCTATGTCACTATGACGTCACTTAAGACAATTTGAGAATAGATTACTTCGTCAATAGCCCGTGAATTTGTAGAAATCTTCTAATCTTCCCTTCAAATAAACAACCTGATACGATATAATGTTTAGGTAATAAAAAGCGCTATTTCTATCCATAGATTGCATGGAAAAATGATATGCATTATCATTTTAACCCAATGAAGATTAATTATTATATGCAAAGTGGTCAATCACCACATTTTAACCAATTTTTATTGATTTTGTAGAAAATCCAAGCACAATGTTCCATTCTTCAGAACAATCACTGGCTCTTCGCAATCAGGTTGAACATCGCATTTATGATGTCGACAGCTACTTTCAGTGCTTGACATACTGTAACCTTGACGACAAATGCAAGTCCTTCAACTACAACAAGGTATTGATGACATGTGAACTGAACAACTCCACAGCAAATTTGTTTCCACAGTATCTTTCAGCCAAAGAAGATTACAAGTATTTTGATCTCATAGAATGAGAAAGTGCCTCGATATCCCGGAGATATATTGAACTAAACTATAAACATTTGTTTTTAAAAACGTCGGAGGGAATGCCGTTGGTCGAATGTCGATGAATTGTTCGCTGACGAAACATGCAAAAATTAACATGAATTAAGACACCGTTTTGGCAAAACGCGGCAATTGTTCAGATACAGTGTCTAAAAAAACGGTTAACTTTTGGCATCCAAAAAATTATTAAACAAGAAACGAAATAAACCATGGTTAAGGACCAATCAGAGCACGCGTTAAAATGAATCTATATTTTAATTAACATTGACAAAAATACACCAAATTTCGCAGTTTCAATGTTATTTTTTATCATAGGGTATTCTATAAAGGTTACAATATAGAGAACCTGAGCACCATCAATCCTGCGGTCCCCTTGCTCCGTTTTAATTTTTCTCCCCTTTCTCATTTGAAACTACATTCGTTTTCGTATGAGTGGGAAACAGTACGCTTACAGTACGGCTACGATACGGCAGATTATGTTTTCTTAGAAACTACGGTTACGATACGATACTGTTTCCCACTCATACGAAAACGACTCTCAGCTAACCTGGTCTAACCTGGGGAATCAATAAATGTGAAATCGATGCCTTTTTTGATTGATTTGGTGAAAATGCGAAAAAATTATCCGAACATGCACTTAAGCCGTTTTAGCTTTAAACCCTTCAATTACAGTAAGCATGATTGAACTGGTTACTGAATTTGAAGTAAATGCTGACTACAGCTTTTATAATAATATAAAATAAGATTATTTATTTAAGTTGAATGAATATTGATTTGTGATCACTAAAGCCCGGGGGGGGGGGGGGGGGTACTCCCTTCAGATCTGGGTAGAGGTGTTCCGCTGGGATCCTGTAGGGGTTACCCTGTTTATGACAAAAAAATACCTAACTTCCATACCCTGTTTATGACAAATTACAATCGTTTACAAACATTATATGATTTGTATAAATATATCATTCAGACGCACGTGCTGCTCTTATCTTTTTGTAAAGTCAACGATCTTATTTCTGCCAATTTCCTGAATGCGAAATAATTTTTCTCATTTTTTGGGCCCTGAGTATGTCAGGAAGTTTGGATTAAATCGGAGATAGAGTATAATTGGATACCCTGTTCATGACAACAAGGTCGAAAAACCATACCCTGTTCAGCGGATCATCCCCGTATAGTCGATATAGGGTAGTACCCCCCCGGGCACTAAAGTAAGATTCTAATATACCAGTAAGTACAATAATCTTCTGTGAAATATTTGCGTATGGTCTATTAAAGATTTATAGTCTGTGGTATACTTTGTTATTGTTTGTGCATATTTCTTTGTAGTAACCATGTACTCCTGCAATTTAAATTCTTTTTATCAGATGCGTTCTCATTAATATTGACATTAAAGTCTCCCATTAATTACTTTCAAACTATTTTGATCATGAATCATCAAAGTTATATTGTCTATGTACATATTTCATATATCTTCTTCAGACGTTTTTTTTTTTGCCATCCTTTTTCAGTTCTTTCATTTCGAGCCATGTACTTTTGTAATCGATTCATTTTGAATACTGCTCATGGCAAGATTGAATTGAATCAGCTCGTTTTCCCCTCAGTACGATAAGTTGATAACATTGCTATTAAAAGAACATCCAGAAACAAAGAAAGAATACCATCAAGGCAAACATCACGAGAGAATGCAAGCATATAAAAACAAACCACTCCATGGACAATACTTAAGAAATATCGAAAGTACGAACAACTGCCTAAATAAAGGAGACCTCAAAATAGAAGCTGAAGGCCTCATCACAGCAGCACAAGATCAGTCATTGCCAGTGAAAGCACTAAATAATATCTATAAGAACAATGAGTCACGGCTTTGTCGACTATGTAAAGAAAAAACTGAAACTGTTGAACATATAGTCTCAGGATGTAAAGTGCTTGCTGGAAATGAGTACAAGACATGACAATGTGGCAAGGAATATTCATTGGCATCTATGTGAGAAGAATGGAATAGAATGTTAAGACAAATGGTTGAAGCATCAACCCAAACCAGTTGAAGAAAATGATGATGTCAAGATACTGTGGGACTTTAATATTTACACAGATAAAAAAATATCAGCCAGAAGACCTGACATCGTTGTGATAGACAAAAACAACAAAAGATTACAAATAATTTACATCTCCGTAACTGATCAGTGACCACAGAATACAAGAGAAGGGAAACAAAAAAGGTCAACAAATACCAAGATCTAAGGATTAAAGTAGAAAGACTTTGGAAAATGAAAACAACAACAGTACCAGTAATCATTGTATTACTGGGAGCGATACCCGCTCAATTGAAAGAACAATTGAAAAGACTAGGAATCAGCTATTGTAATATAACGAACATCCAAAAATCTGTACTTCTGGGCACGCCCCATATCATTAAAAAAGTGCTCCAGCTCTCAGGATCAGGATAGCGCTTGAGCTCCAGTTATGTAACTTCTGTCAGCATTTAATATTGTAAAATCATTTGTGTTTGCTATGAAATATAAGATATTATTTTATAGTTGAGATACTACGCACGTTTTCTTTGGTCAAGAAGCGTGCTTTATAAGTGAACAAAGTACGGCGACGACATCAATTTTTGTAACGCGCGCTCTGATTGATCAATAGGCGATGTGCGCGGACGCAATTTTGGATTTATAGCGCGCAGGGAATCACGGGAAACTGAGTCCTTGGTCTACACTTGGCAGTCGCCATGATTTGTGCTTCGCTAGAATAGCTGTAAAATTTCCATGACAAGTCCAACGAAATTGTTGAGTGTCTATTATCTGTTACCTGCTTTTTTGAGTGAACAGATTCAAGACAGTTATAGTGGCGTCCGCGCACATCGCCCATTGACAAGAACGTTCACCACCGATCCTGTCAGGGTGAAAGTTGGTTGAAGCTCACAAGTGGAAAGTTTTTATCGCCTAAAATGAAAGGAAATCGTGCTTTTTAGCAAATCTTAAATAGAATTAGAAATTGCTTTTCTGTAAGTAGAAAAAAATATTTTAATTTACTTTTTTTTCTGCTGTTTTGCCCGGCTGTTTTGGTGTTTGAGTGTTTGATGTCAGTTTCTCAATCGTGCAATTCACTTGTATGCGAAAGAAAAGCACAAAGGATCAAGTTTGTAGACAAAAGCTGAATGAAAATGCACATCTCTATGGGTTTTTGTTAAGTTGTTTTCGTTGCCTGTTTTGACTTTTTTCGGTTCAAAATGGTCGTGATTCCTAAGATTTTTTTATGCAGGTTTTCTTTGCCATTCAGCTTTTAGCAATTCACCTGAAAATTAAAAGCAAGTATATAATAAATCAAATAAAAGAAGCTTGAGCGTGCTTTGTTCAGTAGTAGAACACTCGAGCTTTCAGCTCGTTCTTATCCCATCACTTCTTTCGCAATATATTCACTGTCCATCGTGTTCTATTACTGATTATGAAATATTTGAGATTCAACGCGCGTTCTGATTGGCTTAGACGCATGCTCTATTTATCAAATAGAAGAGGCTTGAGCGTGTTTTGCACAGTAATAGAACACGATGGAAAGTGACAAGAACACGAAAGAAGTGATGGAAGAAGAACGAGCTGAAAGAGTGCTCTCCTCACTTTCCAGAGTGTTCTACGCTCAAGTTGCAAGCACGCTCAAGTCTCTTCTATTTGATAAATATTGCGACGAACCTAAATCCTGAACATTCCAATTATTCATAATATACATGTAGAACGTTCTGGTAGTTTCTGTTAGTCAGTATAGTGATTATCTTGTTCTAGTATATTCTAGATGCTTGAGATGCCTGGAAGTTTCTAGAATCAGTATTGTACATGCTTGTAGTCATGCTTAAGTATTTTCTAGAAAATTCATCGTTATGTAATATGCGATATTTGGATACATTCAGAATGCTCTAAAATGTGACGTAATTTACTAAATATAGAAACACAACGTGTTTATAAGTAGAGCATTCGGCTCAGCTAACCATTCCAGGTCGTAGTGGAATCGAGTTACGACGAATAAACAGGGGATTTTACATACAACAACTGTGTAGACGTTTATTGAGTCGTGACAATATAAATAAATCAACATGATTAAAATGAGATACAATACACAAGAGAGAATGTCTTTTTGAAATGATATGGGTATACGAGTGTCAATTTGGTAAACAAGTTAAATGTCTACGATATAACATAATGTATTATAAGCAAGCTTCTTATTATTGTTGGACATTTGGATAAGTTTTAAAACTGCAAGAAATATGAAAAAAAAAATAAATCTTGCCAGCTTACGGTGAACTGGACCGAGATTTAGGATTTTTACACAGAACGCCCTAATGCAATTTTTATCAACCATCAACAGAAGTTCAGATCGAGAAGCAATCAGATTACAGAAATGGACAAACGAATTCACTCTGTAAATTATAGATGATTCACTAAGAATGTATACCTCACTCAGCGCAGTTCTCTTGTTTGGAAAATCATCAATTATTTAGCAACTTTCAGCTAGAGATGTAGATGGCTTCACATCAAAAAGCCTCATTTTGAAGTGATGATCCATTCATAAAGAAAAAGCACGAAAAAAGTTCAACTTATAACTAACGAAATGTGGACGATTGTTGCGCTTGTCATAACGAAGGTTAGTAATCTATGTACGATTACCCAACATCGATAGAATGAATTATCACCTCATCAATATTTGCAAGTTATTGTTTTGACCATTTCAATAGCCTTAATTTTTGCATATCTTCTCATTTTGAGCTGTTTTAGAAATTCTTTTATTAAATTATATGTCAAATAATATAAATTGTGGTATCTAATTTTAGCCATATATTTATTCTGTGCGAAACGGATAATATCAACAACAGGATCTACACTAACTCAAGTCCTCAATGAAGTGCAGGTAGAATGTTCGCAAAGAAAATTAATTGACATCATTTATTGAATTACATCAAAGTGGTTAACGTTCACTGAGTGTGAAAATTAAATTATTTGATTGATAAGACTGATCATGAATTAGTATTTGGGAGCTCGTTTCTATATCCAATGCTGACTTTCAAGCCAATAAGGGTTACTTAAGGTAATTTCGTGGTAATAAAACTAGCCATAGAATTTTAATAAAACTTTTTATAGTTAAACATTTTGAGTGTTTCATCAAAAATATAAAATAAAAATTTTGGGTCACCGTATTGGATTTTGCGAGAAAGATTTTTAAAGTATACCCACTTTTGTCAATGTAGCGTCTAACATTCGAAAATGGGCATCATTCATAAAAGTATTTCTTTACTGAGCTTGGTCAATACCAAATATTTTGAACGTACTTTAATGTGCTACTTATACAATTGGCTACCGATGTAAAGCAAACGATTTGCACTAAAATGTAACAGCGAAGAGAAATATAGCAAAAATTAACAAAATGTTCGAATTTTTACGGGCCTCATCGATGCTTTGAACGAAACACTTTTCGAAAAATCTCTCCATAGAATGATGTCATCGATCATATATGTTTTAAAAAAAACAGGATTTCAAATGATATAATAAATAAAAATGATTGGTGCCCGTATTGGTTTGCGAGATATTTTGAGAAATATCCTCAAATTAAATAATATCAAGGCTTTTCCGAGTAATGACTGGGTCGAGTTTAAAGAAATTCGTAATTTTTCGCTTGAAGTGTGAGAACTGTTCGTATTTTTCTCAGACATAATTCTGTATCAATTGATGATAAGAAATGTAAAACTCTAAATTTAGAAATATGCGCAGAACTGTGCGCAGTGCAAAACTACGGAACTACCTTAAGTGAAAAGTCATCAGGACATTATCTTAGAAAGATATTTTATGGAAAATTTATCGCTGAATTGAAAAATGGAAAGAAAAATGGTCCCGTGCATGTTTATGAGATAATGAAATTTGAATGGAACTATGTTTTGGCATTTTTGAAAAACAGATGGTGAAAAATGCATTTTAAAAAAAAAACAATAAAACTATTGACGTAGTTTTCACAGGCAATCTCAACTAGGCATTATTTTAAACAAATATAGGAAAATAAATTGTATGAGTTTTTAAAACTTTGGTAAAATTTACAGCCGTCTTTGTCTTCGTCTTTGACTCAAAACCGCTTCAAAAAGTGAAACCCTAAACCACTTACAATCGCTTTGTCATCAGGATTTTCTGAAATCTCGCCAATAAAATACAATAATACAATAATAGAGTTTAAAAGTGAGGGTTTTGGCTGGTTAAAGCATCGTTTTTGAAGAATCCTTTTGATATTCTCGTGTTTTCTTTTGGCGGGTTTTTGCGCTCGCGCGGCGTTTTCAGCGTTAATTTGCTCACGGGCATGCGATTTAAACGTTGTTGTTCTAAAGTAGTCAGCATGGAATTCTTTAGATCAGTTCTATTTTAAAGCCCGCCGCACACGGTGAGCAATTTGCCTCGCGAGCCATTTCCTCACTGGCTCGCGTGTGCGGATAAAATTCGTCATTTTTCACCGCTCGCGAGGTGCTGAGTAAATTTTCTAGCGTGTTTGAAATCGTCAAGACGTCTCGCGAGCGGTGAAAAATGACGAATTTTATCCGCACACGGTGAGTTTTTTGTCTCGTGAGCCAGTGAGGAAATGGCTCGCGAGGCAAATTGCTCACCGTGTGCGGCGGGCTTTATGAACCCCCTAAAAACATAATAGGTAAATCGAATATAAACTGATTATATACCAATCGCGTTTAAATAAAACTATGTAGCATTATCACTATAAGCTCTAAATGCATGCTCACGGTTAGAGTGCCTTTTCAATTCAATTCAAGTTTTTGCATACCAGAAGGATACCAGCAGATCATCAACGTTCAAAATAGTAAATACCAAAATGAAATTGTAAAGAGATAGTTGGAGATTTCCAATTCCTTGGAAGCTTAACACTTATACATTATCAAAAATTTGGAAAAAGGGCTTTGTTTCTGTGATATTGTGCTCAAAACTTGTAAAAATGACAAAATAAATATGCACTTTCGTGTCATTTGTGTCGAAATTTTCTTACAGCGAAATAGCAGTAGGAAACGTTTGGTATGGCTTCGGTGTGAAAGTTTTGTTTTAAAATTTATCTGAATTAATGTTGGTATACCCCCAAAGACGTGAATTCCTCATTTTTCTATTTGCAGGTGGTAACGGTCGCTGTGGCGAACGATAAAGGTACTCGCGTTAGCTAACATCATTCAATCAGTCAACAACGAATTCATTATTGCATATATCAAAAGATGTTGCTTATAGACAATACTAAATTCATGCGTAACCTACTATTTATAGGAGTTAATAAAATTGATTTTCAGACTCATTCTCAGGTACTCAAATATCTCGAAAGAGGATCTTTAAATACCACAGTTGGAATACTGAACTTAACAGATGACCTTTAGGTACCAAGATCCGGTTGTACGAAGCATAGACAGCGTCATTAACCGGATAAATAGAGATAACTCAATGGAAAATGCGCACGTACGGTTTTTATGCACAAGTTGAGAAGTATCAAGAAAACGAACGAGTGAGCGAAGCGAACTCAAGTAATTTTCTGATACGAATCAACGAGTGTATAAAAATCGTACAAACATTTTCCATCGTGTAATTTATTTATTCCATAGATACTGAGATTTATAAATATATTTTTTGACAATTTTAGTCTCATATCGGAGTAGCAGTTTTTCAAGCTAAAGGGAGACAGAATGACATAAGACTACATCTAAAATAAAGCTTAGTACAGTAAAAATCATAGTTTGTCCCCTCAACGTATGCGGTAAAAATTAAAATAATAATTGAAACAGTCTAAAATAACAACCCAAACAATTAATGCACCAAAGAATCAAAGATGAAATAATATCTTTAATAATAATATTAATTTGCCAGTTTTCAAATGACAAGTTTACATTCGTCGTGAGCGACTTGGCAGACTGGACCGGACTTAGCCTTCGCTCGAATGCAAATTATAAAACGGTTTTTGTACCTTTTGACGATTCAGACCGACTTTTTGCTGTTGGTTTTTCAGCTTCATTATTCTTAACGTGTTTATGTTTCTTCTGGGTGTAAGAGTAGTGTTTTTTTGTTCTTGTTTTTTTTTTTTCTGAATATGGATTGTTGTTCGATTGCTCCTTCAGTGTAGAGGAGCGTGACGGCGGCTTCGTTTCATGATCTATCGGCGAAGTTTATTTAATGAAAACAACTCAAAAATTCTATATCTTTGGCAGATGAGTACCTTAAAGCTCCTGGCATCTTTTAGTTTCCCGTTTTTTGTGGTTATTTCCATAGAAAGTAGCAGACGTTTGCACTCGAGTTAATTGAGTTAATTGTGTCAGCGAAATCACGCAGATGTTTTTTCTCGATTTGTGTTTTAGACGACAGAATTATTCACAAAAAAGTATTCTCACCATCATCGTCATTATTTTGATTTGTTTGCAATGCTAAAGATTATTCATTTGGCTTTTTTTCAGTGAAGCACCTAAACCTGCATTGTTGAGCAGTTATTTTCATTCTGGACTAGCAAAAGCGCCTGAAAGTTTGTTGACCGTTAGCTTTGGCCGTTCGCGCTTCTGATTGGACGTAGGGTTTTCACTCACTAGTGAGAAAACATGGCATACTTCCAATCAGGAGCGCGAACAATGAGAAACATCGTTCACGTCTCTGATTGGCTGAGAGTAGTGAGCAAACGAATATTTATGGAATGGAATTTCCTTGCGTAAATCTCAGTATCTATGGAATAAATCTCTATCCAGTGGATAAATTCTGAAGATATCTTCATACAACCGGCCCCAGAATGTGAATAACTTTTAAATGTGTTTATCATTCAAGATTGTAACGAGCCTCTCATCCTTCCCGGTAATGCCAACCTATCGTCAACCTCAACAAGAAATCCTTCTTCAAGTTATGGACCACATCAAGCAATACTCCGCAATACGTCTGCTTGGTGTGCCGATGTAGCTAACGCTGACCAGTACCTTATAGCAGACCTGGGTCTCGTGAAGATGATCAAATCGATCGCAATACAAGGAAATCCAAAGGAAGATGAATTTCTAAAGACGTTTAGTATATCTTATGGAATTCTTGCAAGTCAGTGGATACCTTACACGGAGACTGGTTCTAGACGAGTGGTAAGTGACTAATTTATCATATGATCATAACTTGCTCCGACACACGACTACTTCAGTTGGAATTGCTAGTCCCATCGATATCATGGTGCGAATTTCGATCAAGTACAGAGGAATCAAGCCAAAATGTCCGTAATCTGTGGTATAACTGGTTTTAACAATACAACAAAATATCGGTTAAGTTAGTGGCGCGACAAATTAAACAGAAACTTAACGTTAAGGTGGTGTTTCATGGGCCAACTTCTAACGCCGGTTTTACGCGCAACGCTTTAAAGATCGGTAAACACTAGGCGACAAGTCGCAGCGACTTATCCCCGCGATAAGTCACCTTAGTGTGCACTTGGGTTCAACAATGGCAACCGGTTGGATTTCGTGCGTCAAGTCGCAGCAACAAAATTCTGTCGCGGCGACAACAATTTTCGCCAAAAATACTTAGTACACGTGGGGGGAAAAATCGATGCCGTGTAATATAGCACCATTGACAATTTTCCGCGCAATGTTTCATTGTGCAACATATTGCAAGTTTTTGAACTGACCTGAAAAACGTGCAACGCAAGATGACGAATATTGTTCAAATCGATGCGTGTGCCATGTCCATCGACGATGTGTAGCGCAACATTGTTAAAAGGCGGCAGTTATGCAACTCCACGTGATCGAGCAAGTTAGCAAAGTCATGACCTGGAAAAAAGTGATTAATGCGCAAAAAGTCGATCGGCCCCGTGTAACAGGTCGGGAAAAACGTTGACCAGCGTATATAATAGTTTATGATTCAGTTTACAGGGTCGTCCGATACAGGATCTGTTTTCAGTTACATTTTAAAGAATATCATCGCTGCTCAGTATGTTCGCATCAAACCAGAAACGTGGCATGGTCACGTGTGTGTGAGACTTCAACTGTTTGGATGTAATGCAGGTATATTTTAATGCATTCTAGGAATATTTGATTTTTAAACGAAGTTCGAAAATGCATCAATGCGTTGTATTCAAACATTTTTATACTTCACAGTATAACAATGAGCACTATTTCAACCTTTTCGTTGACCTTAGCTTATTTATTTATTTTTAATTAATCATCTGAACGTTGAACATTTAAAAACTCCTCAAAAGAGATCTTTTAAAATAGCTCCAATTGATTTCTTAGTTTATTTATATTCATATTTTAAGATATTTTTCAATCATTGTAAAAAGCATTGAGACTTAGTTAATGCGTTTTTAACAGTAATATTTGGGAAATGTATTGCACGTGTTTAGTGACATTTTAAGACAGAAAAAATAACCAGTCATATACATGGATTTTTTTTATAGATTTAGAATTGTATGCATTACTGCACACGCGCATTTTGGTAGTTCGAGACCAGTTCAGCGACCTGAACGATGCTATCGAGCGATCAAGTTGAGCATTAGAAAAATCAAACACCAATGCAAACCTAGCTATTTCTAAAAAAAAAACAAAAAAAAAAAAAACAACAACAACAACAACAGAATTATAATCAATACAGAATAAATTAATTCAGTCAAAGTAATCCCATGGTTGATTCTTTCATACGTGAATTTCGAAGGGGTAAATTTTATAGCTTTTTAACTGAATGTCATATTATTATTATTATCTTTTAAGGGAGTTTTCATAAATTATGCCTCGGGGTGGGCTGGAGGAAAATTAGAAAATAATGTGCAAGGACTAACATCCCCCACACATTTTATCTCAGGTTTTTTTTACCCCCCCCCCCCCCCTTCATGTGATCATTACAGTAAACATCCCCCCCCCCAGAAAAAGAAAAAAAAAGAATAATAATAAAAAACAACGCGCAAACATACACACAAAAACACTTTGTCATCAAAAGTAGGATTTTACCTTAATACTTTTCAATTCAGACGTACACTTGATATCATTGTTGCATACCATTTTTCAATGAAGTACTCCTGCCACCTACTTTTCAAGTCAGTATATGAATATTCTTGCCTCCCTCAGAATTCAAGAGTCATATCGCAACGCCAGATAACGTGGTAATTGGGTCGAGAGGTTGAGAAAATAATAAGGTCTATGATGATTTGATTGTTAACAAGGAAAGCAAAAATGGTCATGCTCTTAATGTAAAGAAATACCAGGTGTATCCAAGTAAACAGTACAAGAAGTAAGGTCAGCAGAAAATACTAAAGATCATTTATGGAATTTTGTCCAAAAGATCCTCCAACCTGTTTGACAAGTCTAAACAGATTCTTGCATATCACAGTAGTAATGAATTGCCTTTCTTTATGAAAAAGAACTTAAGATACTCAATGACATAAAGAATGAAACAGACAAAGCATTGAACAATGTAATTCACTGCCATAAAATGTTGAAAAAGAGATATTATCCAACAACAGTAAATACTGCAGAAGAGAGTAGAAGGAAAAGACTGAGGCTGAAGGAAAATAGGAGAAAAGCTAAAAAGGATTTCTCCTCTTCATTTGGTACTCCTTTTATGAAAAGGAGCATCTGTCCTCTTTAAATGCAAAGTATCTTCTACCCAGAAAGCATTCAAAGCCTCTTCAGTATCTGCTAGAAAACAATTGCTTCCAAGAAGATGCAATAGAATCTATCCGAAGTATCATATTCGCCCTAGAGGTACAGAAGATTACAAAGAAGAAAATAAATATCTGTAAAAAAAAAAACGCCTAGCAAGGTACCATGTGGACAGAAAACTCTTCTTGACATGTTTGGGAAAGCGGCAACTGCTAACCATGAAAAAGAGGATGTAAATGAAGAAGAGGATGAAGAAGGAAAGGATGAAGAAGAAAATAGCAGTGATGGTGGTGGTAGTTTTGATGGTCCTGAATCTGAACTTTAATAGAAATTAGAAAATACTTTGGCATCTTCAAGTGCTATTTGCATTTGGACGTTTATGTTCAAAACATTTGTAAAAACTGTCAAAAGAAGTGCAATGGTGTATGATCAGCCAAACACACTACTGAATTCTTTTTTAACAGTTTTATTGTACAAATTTTTAGTGCTTAGTATATTTTTACTGCTTTTTGCTTTGTCATGGTAGTAATATCCATGAATACATATAGCTTGTTGTTTTTTATCATTATTATAAAATGCCCATCAGTTACCTTTTGTCCTTATCACTATAGACTGTTGTTGAAATGTATCAATCCTTAATGTCTGTATCAGCCCCCCACCCTTTATGTCAGTCAATTGCCTAAGAGCCCCCCCCCCCCTCCTTTGTGCAAATATGTTTCAAAGCCCCCTACTTTTCCTCCAGTCCCGCTTAGGCATAATTAATGAAAGCTCCCTAAATCATTTGAGAAATCCATAAAAGCAGAATTGAACAGACAAGACAGTATAACAAGAGCCATCACTGAGCTAGTGCATATTGTTAACCCACGAACACACGTGGAAACTGTTACGTCTACGTAACACACGGGTAGGATCGTATGACATTTCTCACAAATTGTCGTTTACTAGGTCCTTATCGTGCACTTGGAATGGCAAGTGGGGATATACCTGACAGTGCCATCACGGCCTCTTCGGCACATTCTTCGCTACCAGTAAACAGTGGTCGTTTGTACTCGACAAGGCACGGTAGTCGTGAATGTTGGGGTAGTGGCGTATTAGACACCAACCAGTGGCTGCAGATAGACTTAAGCAAAGTCAGATTTGTGACAACAGTAGCAACACAAGGACGACATTTAGGTACTCAATGGGTGAAAAGTTATTGGCTTTCGTACAGTAATAATACGACAGCATTCACTGAATATAAAGATCAAAGCCAAATTAGAAAGGCAAGTTAATTAATATTTACTGCAATGCTCTCGTCCCATGTAAAGAAATCTGGAATCAGCCACCTAAAATTTGTTATTGGAATCTGGAATCCTTCACTTGGAATCCAGAAAACAGACCTTAGGTGATCCGGAATATGAAATCTTGAAGGATTTCCTTACATGGTGCGAAATGTGGTGCTCAGTATATCATACCATAACAAAATACTAAATTGATTTTGGAGATATAGAACAATAGATTCATTTCAGGTAAACTCCAATAAATGTTCATCGAACGTCAATCTCGTTTCAGACTTTCCAAGGAAACACAGATTCAGAGACGGTAGTTCGTCACCTACTCTCCCCTGTTATATTTGCTCGATTTGTTCGTTTCAACCCCATCACATGGAATAACTATATCAGCATGAGAGTAGAGGTGTATTCATATGGAAGAGGTTTGTATGCTGTAGTCAATTCAAGTTCATATACCAAGAGGTTTTAAGGTTATGCTGAATGGATCTTTTGTCCGAAGAGGGATGGGAGGGGTTAAAACGATACCCTGAATAACCACATCCTGCTCAGCACACCATGCCCGTATAGTTCATATATTGGAGTTTCCCCCACACCTCTCGGAGTGGACTTGGGATCTCTTACACCCTCACCAAGTCACTGTTCGACACTAATTTATTATCCCACAATCACAGAAAACAGGCGATGATTACATGACAACAATAACTTGGCTGAAAACATGCAATTTTGAACTTATAAGATCCACGCATTTGTGCGTAGGAGTGTCAAGAACACCCTTTCACAGAAATCATGAAATAACTTTAGCCGATTTCAAATGAGACATTAAGAATGCAGGCATTTTTTATCGGGAGGGGGCAGGGTGGTGGTTTTAACGGGGGTACACCCCAAAACTAGTTAAAGGTGGGGGGCTAGGCATAATTTGAGGCATTGCGAAGGGGGTGGGGGGTCACAATTTTTATTTCTACATTTTTAACAATCAATATAGCACTAATAAACAGGAACTAATGTGCAAATTGAAATATAACAGGAACGATATGTAAATGAATTTCAGGCATTTATCGGTGTCAGAGATCATATTTATCAGCCAACCATTAAACAGGATCAAACAATAGTCGATATGTCATGATAGATTCACCAAAGTAACATGTTCATGGACGTTGTCGACCATAAGACATAAAGATAAGATGGCAACATTAGAATTCCACATCATCAGTTTTGTCCACACTGTCACTATCTTCATCAGTACTATTGTCAGTATATTCAAACTGTCTTCCTGCTCTGAACACATGTACAAAAAAAATTAATTCATCTGCGACCTTCTGTCTTAGAAGGTAAGAAGCCTACTACCAGCTGCATTTGTTAAGTAGTTGCTTACAATATCTGCAACACACTTTGCTTCAATCCCTTCTTTCACTGAATCAATGTCTTTGACATCAATAATTTGAAAGACAGTAGATAGCGAAATATATTTGGGAGTTCAACATCAATTAGATTGGTGACACGTTGTATACTCGTTTGATATTGGAATTATAGCGCGTTTGCCTTTTCTCTCTCTCTCTCTCTCTCTTTCGCTTTCGCTTTCCTCCTATTTTCTTTCTTTTTCCTTTTCTCGAGGGTATTAAACTTCTGAGTGGAGCCTTTGAATATTCGCCTTTACTCCCCGGGGGGGACTCCGGGGGTAAACGATCGGGGATGCTCGTCGAATGTTTTTTGAAATACCCCTAAACGATACCGGACGTTTTTCAAAAGGGCGTGGCTTCACAAATTTTTCATCCCTAAAAGATATCAAAATCATGAGTTTCAGTGGCTTCCAACCCCTGAAAGATACCAAAAAGTGGGAATTTGGCAAATTTTCTTATATTTAAAACCTAAAAGATACCAAATCGTCCCCCTCCCGGACTTTACTCATCTACAAGTCGCTGCAACAATACGTTTTGTGCAATCACACTCGATATTTATCTTTCAATTTCATCAGTTTTTGCTTCAACATTAAATTCATGTTGTAAAGCATTTTAGTTCATTATTTTAAGCGCATCGTCATGAATTTTCACGTCTTCCAATGTTGCACCGAGCTTGTTTAAGATGTGTGTGTTCATCAACACCATGCATCAGATGTCTTCCATCCCTGGGTTTGATAATGCAATTTTTCGCTAACGGCTTAGTGTATCTGCTTGAACCACCATATGAGATCACATAGTGAACTGAAGGCTTTGAAAAGAGAGGAAGATGAATGTGAAGCTGATGGAACAGATACAAAAGAGGAAGAAATTGAATACAGTGATAATAATGAAGAGAATATTGATGATTATGGCGATGAGCAAGAGGACGTCGACTGATGTGATACTTGCAGTGATTGGAAGCATCTCCTTAAATGTCACTCTTTGACTGTAGAATTATTAATAGATATACCAAATTTATTTTTACTTTTAATTGAAGACCTACCTAAGTGTAGTAACTACGATAAAGTACATTAGAAATACAATGTAAATACTCTATGAATGTAACACCAAAAAGTCAGTACATATTATTAATTTCTTCATTACAACATGCTTATTGAGAATTAAAAATGGGGGGGGGTTCATGTAATAAGCCATGGAGAATAGGGGTGGGTCACTTGAAAAACCATACCTAACTAAGGGGTTTTATTTATTTATTTATTTTTTTTTATTTATTTTTTTTTTTAAGAAAGTTGCAATAACCACCAGCCCCACT
This sequence comes from Diadumene lineata, assembly GCA_918843875.1. Lineage (NCBI taxonomy): Eukaryota > Metazoa > Cnidaria > Anthozoa > Actiniaria > Diadumenidae > Diadumene > Diadumene lineata. The sequence goes on along the minus strand of OU974070.1, from coordinate 20,192,703 downwards.
CCTCTCCCGCCCCCCCCCCCCCCCCCCCCGATAAAAAATGAAGGGTTCCTAAAATTTGCATCCGAAATTTCACAATAACCTATCATAAACATTGTCCACGTTATTATGGTGAGGAATGTTCAAATATCTATCGGAAATCTCTAACAATAAGATAGAAGCCAAAAGTAAGATTTCACCCTTAGCCAGCACGGCAAAAACAAAGCTAAAACAAAGCATTGCATGTGCACTGTCACACTTGAACAACTTGTACAAAGAGTTATAACAATAGGTTTCCGTCCCTCTATTGACTATGATTTCACAAAATCTACTTATTACAGTGATCCCTACTGATCTTGGCATTGCAACGAAAGAGATTCCAGACAGTCAGATAACAGCTTCAACAGAATTTAGTAATAATCATGGTGCCGTTCAAGGAAGACTAAATAATCATCGTTTAGCCTATGCATGGTGTGCTAAAGTTCAAGATACCAATCAATGGCTTCAATTTAACATGGGTCACACAATGCTTGTCATGGGTATTGTCACGCAATCAAGGGGATTCGCTGGATACACAGGACAGATGATAACAGCCTACAAGGTACGAGGTTTTTGTAGTTTTGTACTTTTCGCTGACATTAAAATTTTCATACCTTTACTCTACATTATTTGTTTTGTTATAAAAGTTCTTCATTTCTTTAGGGTCTCTCAGAGGTTTTCAAACTCTCAGAATGAAAGTTGGTACCTTTTAGGGTATTCGCATTCAAGGATATTCAAAAGCAAGGTCTCGATTTTACCACCATAATATCCCATTGTTCGTATTTGGAGTAAAAATAATGTATTGCCACGCCCACCTGGATACATCTTTGGTACTTTTTACTTAGTCCCCCCCCCCGACCTGGGTTACAATTAAACAGATTTCGATTGTAACGAGGGCGTTTTGGCAAGCACGCACGCAAAAGTCATTTTAAAGATCCTTAATGCAGTTCATCTATTTAGGAAAGGGTAAATTTAGAACATATTTGTGAATTTCACAAATATACGAACGTGTATATACGCGTAATAAACGCTACCATCGTGTAGGCGACATATCTCGTTCCGAAGTTGTCCATGTTATATAACCGCAGTAGATGGCATTTTCAAAGAAAAGTATAGACAATAGACTTTCCCTGCTTTCGTTTGACTGGCCACAAAACAATAGATTTATGTCGAGGTTGGAGTGTATAAAATGCAGAGAATGTATGTTAAGGTTACAAAATGAGAGAGTATGCTGTATCGGCTTTACAAATACGAGGCGATACAGCACGAGCTCGAATTTTGTAAACGGCTTTTAAGGCCGGCACACACTATGTCGCAGCGACAATTTCCTCCCGTGTGTACTAACATTTTTTGGCGAAAATTGTTGTCGCCGCGACTAAATTTTGTTGCTGCGACTTGCCGCATGAAATCCAAACGGTTGGGATTGCTGAACCAGTGCACACTGAGGCGACATATCGCGGGGACAAGTCGCTGCGACTTGTCGCCTAGTGTGTGCCGGCCTTAACAGGATGGATGGCATTCTTTTCACTCACATTTTCTCTTGGGAATGGTTGAAAACTATGCCGAATTCAAGGACTTGTTCGTTAGTTGTTGACGCAGACGAAGCAAAAGATATAAGCCACTTTCGAAAACTAAAAACCGTTGAAGAGCAAGATAATCTTTTACAAAATTGCACTCCAGCTAACACACAATATAGCACATAATGGGCAGCAAATATATTTTGACAATAGCAGGCTTCTCGTGAAAGCAAAATTTTAACAAAAAATGAAGAAACAACTAAAGAAATAGATAAAATACAAGACTTGCAAAGCCATCGAGGAGTTTAATATGATGCTATTCTCATTGGCATTTTGGATGGCGAATTTTATCCAAAAAGTAGCTAAATCTAATGGTGAGCTCTACCCACCAAGAACGTTGTACTCTATAGTGTGTGGAATGAATCGCCACATGCAAAATGTAAACAGCCAAGCGCCGAATTGTCACTGAAGGCATGTAATAAATTAAAGAGCTAAAAACATGATGTCTTTATTTCTTATTTGATATATAGAATATCTAGTGTAATTGTTAGTTATATTATTTACTTGGTCTGTTTTTCTTAATCACACAATTATTCATCAAATTATCACTGATTTACAAAACTCATAAATATCAGTTACAAAACTCATAAATATCAGTTACAAAACTCATAAATATCAGTTACAAAACTCATAAATATCAGTTACAAAACTCATAAATATCAGTTACAAAACTCATAAATATCAGTTACAAAACTCATAAATATCAGTTACAAAACTCATAAATATCAGTTACAAAACTCATAAATATCAGTTACAAAACTCATAAATATCAGTTACAAAACTCATAAATATCAGTTACAAAACTCATAAATATCAGTTACAAAACTCATAAAATATCAGTTACAAAACTCATAAATATCAGTTACAAAACTCATAAATATCAGTTACAAAACTCATGAATGTCAGTTACAAAACTCATGAACTTTTTACATTATTTATATTGATGTTTATATGATATATATTTTTTAGATGACTAAATCGTTTTTCACTATGAATTGTAAAGGCATTGAGATTTTGTAATGCCTCAGAACTGCAATTATATTATTATTATTATGAATATCGATTACAAAATAGATGCATATACATACAACACGTGCAATTTACATCGGCCCCGCACTCCCCTGAAATTTTTTCAATGCCGCCCCCATCTTATAGCTTGCTGATATATATTGAGTTATACAAATAGAAACACGTGACTGATTAATCGCTTTTTATTGGTTTTAAACCTAATTAATTATTCATGAGTTTTAGAAGGATTTATACACTTCAGCCTCAGTGTGAATCTATTGTTTTGTGGCCAGTCAAGCGAAGGCGAGCAAGGTCTATTAACACGTTTAGATTAACTTTTTATCTGAGATATTTATAAGTAATACCATGGCACGAGGGAAATTAGCGATTAAATTTCCCCGAATGGCGAGGGAAAATTTGTTGAAGTCCCAAGGGCGCAGCACCTCGGATTCTTTTGTCTTCCGCGGGAATTACAATCCCGAATTTCCCTCATGCAAAGACATGAGGGAAATTTAGAAGACAAAGAAATCCTTTGTCTTTTACTAAATTTCCCTCTTACATATATTATACAGAGGGAAATTTAATAAAAGACAAAGGATTTCTTTGTCTTCTAAATTTCCCTCATGTCTATGCATGAGGGAAATTTAGAAGACAATTCCTTGTCCTCCTCGCATGGACTACCTAAAGTCCCTGCTACTCACTAGAGCAAAACGCGTTCTACTTATAAAAATTGCTGATCGCTTTTCTGTGGGACGCGTTTCTCCGTTCTTGTGCATCGTGTTTCTCAACTTTGCGCATGCTCGACCATAAAATAAATTAAAAACTAGCGCTTCTTCTCAGAACGTGAAAATGCTGCGATTTCATAAGTAATGCAAGGATAAAGGGTAGCAAAAGAAAATGTCGGGTATTTTTTAGATTTAATAATTTTATTACAAAAAAACAACAACTTAATTATAATATATAAAATCTATAAACTTGAAACAGTGATTAAAAATATAATAAAGGACTGTTGACCCAGATCGATAGGTTAGTTATGTTTTGCATTTGTTGCCATGACTGTTCTAATCGTTGGCAAAAGGACTTGATCAGGAAAATAGTCCAAAGAAAAATTTTCCTCATCGGGTATAGAGCGATCTTCAAAAGCTAAAGATAGATAGCATCCCCTTCGATCAGAATTTCGTGAATGGTTTGAGATTTACAAGTTAAAATATCGCTTGAATTAGCCCACAACAAAGCTGAAAGACTCATGAAAGCACACTGCCGTCCTCTGGATATATTTCCAAAACGACTATCACTTTGATGAATACTCCCACGAGCGAAAACTACATGAAAAAAAACATGATAATTCCTTGCAAAGTACCTTCTACAAAGTGCAGAAATCCAAAAGAACGACCTCGTGTTTAGATATGGCGTATGTCATTTGTTGACGACCGCTGATTACGTAGCTATTATACCGCCTTACAGCCCAAAGCTATTGACCGCTGATCAATAGGTACGCCGTAAAATTCATCCATCGGCACAAACCACAGGCAGCCCAAGCAATCTACTTGTCTTCTTTTCAAAATGGCGGTTCATTGGAAGTACGCGAGTTCGAATCCCACGATGGGAGACTTGAAAAAAAAAATATTTTCTTATCACTTGATTTTTAAACCATATTTGTCTTACTATTTTTACTTTTTATTTTTCAATAAATGGATTTTTTTCATTCATGTTTTGTATTTTTTTTCCCTTTATTGCATATATTACTAGAAGGCAGGAAACTACGATACACACTACCCCTTCTTCAACGGCAAAAAAATACTCCAAAATCAACAAAAATGGCACTAAAACTACATCAGCATAGAAGCTCAATAAACAAGCTTTCAATAAATTGCACTTTACAACAATTACTTACGAGAAAATAATCAAAATTTTGCCATTTTCTTGCAAAATTCGACTGATTTTTCGATGAGCCGAAGCGTGGTTGTTAGCGAGTGGACATCACGTGACCTCTTATAACGAACTCTGATTTGATTGGTCAAGGGTTACCATGGTTGTAGTACCAAAACATTTTCCTCGGGGGAGGTGTGCACAAAAAACATATGGATTTGGCGGACTCCATGCAACTACTTTGGTACAGTAAAAGAGGTTTACATGAAACATCGTTCTAAAAACCTCTAAAGAACTAAAAAAATATTACAAAATAATTTGAAATACATCTGCAGAGTATCGTACTGCAAGTCCGTAAAATTTGTTTGTCAAAAAACATCGTGTCGAAAACGGCAAGAGATTACCGATCGGCTGAAGTTGCTCTATGTTGATATTCTTTTAAAATGGTTCAGCTGATTTCATAAAGTTCTTCGAAAGTTACCATCAATATAGTTCTTGATAACTATTTCCAAATTCGTACCGTCAATCTACAAATGTTCTGTGAATAATCCACCATCGAGCCGATCTAGAGCGATGAAAGCGCTTTGGAAATATCAGATTGTTTGGTTAGGCACTCCTCCCCTCGAGTGAATTTTTGGTACTGTGAAGTCACGTGATGTCCACTCGCTGACAACCACGCTTCGGCTCATCGAAAAATCAGTCGAATTTTGCAAGAAAATGGCAAAATTTTGATTATTTTCTCGTAAGTAATTGTTGTAAAGTGCAATTTATTGAAAGCTTGTTTATTGAGCTTCTATGCTGATGTAGTTTTTATGCCATTTTTGTTGATTTTGGAGTATTTTTTTGCCGTTGAAGAAGGGGTAGTGTGTATCGTAGTTTCCTGCCTTCTAGTAATATATGTAATAAAGGGAAAAAAAATACAAAACATGAATGAAAAAAATCCATTTATTAAAAAATAAAAAGTAAAAATAGTAAGACAAATATGGTTTAAAAATCAAGTGATAAGAAAATAATTTTTTTTTTCAAGTCTCCCAGCGTGGGATTCGAACTCGCGTACTTCCAATGAACCGCCATTTTGAAAAGAAGACAAGTAGATTGCTTGGGCTGCCTGTGCACAAACAAACTTGAAAAAATCGTCTTTTGAATCGGATATTATCGTGCGACACAGGAAACCCGCAAGGGGAGTTTTCAGTTGAAATAGTCTGCTGCTCGCTCGCTTCGCAGCAATGACAAGTTTAAGTTGTTTAACAAGGTTTATTTTTCTCTTTGAATGTTTATTTTTTTATCTCCCTCTCTCTATATATTTTTTGCAAATTAGTTTCAGTGATTTTGTTCTTCGCGCATCCTTGACTTCAAACCCGCACGACTAAAACCGCACTTTTTTTTACTTTTTTCCTCGGTAATCATGGTATTACAAAGTAATACCATGTCACTCGGGAAATTAGCGTTTAAATTTCCCCGAATACCTCGGGAAATTTAATCGCTAATTTCCCTCGTGCCATGGTATTACTTATAATTATAAGCAGGGACAGCTCGTCTCATGTAAACAGGGCCTTAGAGTCTAGTTTCGGTGTAAAGGTCTTTCGGTTTTATTTTTTATTAAAAAAAATAACAAGCTGGGAACACCACATTTCATCAACAATTTAAAGTAAGACAGATCGACAGTAGAGTATTAATCTGTATCCTATGAGACAATGACAAAGACCACGTAAATGATTTCATCTCTTTACTTGTATACTATTGGATTAGCTTTACTAAATAAACAATGACATGTATCACGTTAATGTAATGTTTTGTAGGTATTGTACGGTGTTGATGGCAGTACATGGGAGTACTATAAGGACGATCCACAAGGATCACAGGTCAAGGTATGCTATGCTCATCTAGTGATTGTATTGGGAAAACATAAGAACTGAACAAAACAGATTGGCACCATTTACAGGACCTAAATTGGAAAACATACAGTTGCGTGAAGAGAACATTACTATGAAGGAGTATTGTCTAAGTGACGAGATTAGATTTTAAATTTTACTGTCAAAGCTCAAAGCTTATGGCTTTGGTCAATCTGCATATAATTGATTCATATTTAAACAATCGCACTCAGCAATGCTTAGTAAACAATTATTTATCAAATGAGCGCTCTTTATTGTGTGGAATTCCCCAGGGGACAATACTGGGACCTTTATTATCCTCATATACATTAATGACTTACCTAACTGTTTGCTTTACTCACTCGTCAATACTAACGTGCGGGTATGTATGCCGACGATGCACATCTTACTTATGCTAATAATAATTTAGATGCTATAAATTCTCACATATATGAACCACGACCTAAACTGTATAAACAGAATTTATGCTAATAGGATCACGCCAAAGACTGGCAACATTTGATGACATTCCAAACTTGTGTATCGATATTAAACAAGTCGAGCACAATAATTAATCTTGTATGGAATGAACATATTGCTGTGCTGACTAGAAAAATTGCTTCTGGCATAGGAGCTCTCAAGCGCTTGAGGCCCTTTCTTCCACCTACAACACAATTTATTTACAACTCATTAATTCAACCTCATTTTGATTATTGTTGTGTTGTGTGGGACAGTTGCAATTAAACACTTGCAGAGAGGCTTCAAAAACTTCAAAACCGAGCGGCGAGAGTTCTGACATTTTCTAGCTATGACACTAATGCTGACAAACGTTTTCGACGTCTTAGCTGGAAGAAGCTTAATGTCCAGCGAAAAATACACAAAGCACACCTAGTGTACAAGTCACTCAATAACCTCGTCCCGGAGTATCTAAGTACCATTTTCAAACAACGTAGTATTGGGTACTCCCTGAGAAACATGAAAAACAGCTTTAGCTATATAAAAACTTTTTTCGAAACAAATTGATCCTTGATATTTAACAGATTGTTTTATAATTTTGGAACGGCATTGTTCGTGAGTTCCAGTTCTGAAATTAATTTTTCACAAATGTAGTACTATATGTCAACGTAAAAACGATGTCTCAGCTCTTTGATGTCTATCCGTGTTTGTTACAGCTAAAATCGTTGCACCGCGACCGCGCGCCTTTGCAATTTTGATTAGGTTTTTTTTTCTGCGACATCAACCTTCGATCCAACGATGTGGCATCATTGTGCATTGTAACTTACCTAAACAGTGGCGGCGGAACCGGGGGGGGGGGGGGGGGGGGGGCGGGGGCACGTGCTTTGTTGTCATCATAGAGAACGCTGATGCCGAAAACTTCTCTTGTTTACAGATTTTCACAGGAAATTCAGTTCCCATTGCGTACGTAACCAACATGTTCAATAGAGATATCAAAGCTCAGTATATCAGAATCAATCCAACAACTTGGGCGGGACACATAAGTTTAAGAGCATCAGTGTTAGGCCGTCGAAACGGTAAGAAATGAATGATAGAACCAGAAAAGGAGCGGACGAAGAATCAGGGGAAGCATGTTTATTTAGAAATCACGAATCATGCATGGCGCTATACAACTAACAAATCACGAATCATGCATGGCGCTATACAACTAACAAATCACGAATCATGCATGGCGCTATAGAACTAACAAATCACGAATCATGCATGGCGCTATAGAACTAACAAATCACGAATCATGCATGGCGCTATACAACTAACAAATCACGAATCATGCATGGCGCTATACAACTAACAAATCACGAATCATGCATGGCGCTATAGAACTAACAAATCACGAATCATGCATGGCGCTATAGAACTAACAAATCACGAATCATGCATGGCGCTATACAACTAACAAATCACGAATCATGCATGGCGCTATACAACTAACAAATCACGAATCATGCATGGCGCTATACAACTAACAAATCACGAATCATGCATGGCGCTATACAACTAACAAATCAGTAATTCATCTAAACATCCAAGAATGGACTTTAAAAAGAAACATGACTGATTCTTAGGAAAATCACAAGTTTTTTAATTCCAGACATGTTTCGGCGTGACTACCATCATCAGTGGATGTTGATGTTAATTACAAGTAAGATCTAAAGTTAAAGTAATCAAGCACGTGAGAATATTGTGCATTAGAAAAAAACAATAACTATTATATAGTTGAATTACACAATAAGAGCAAGCTTTGTGTGTATAATTTGTTGATTTAGGATAGCTTGTTCCCACTTAATATGCATTGCCTCTTTTATTTTTAACTGAAAATCAGTTTGAGCGGTGTCACTAAAACAAGGAATTACCTGGAAAGACCTAGAATGAGCTGGAATGATCCAGAACGAGCTGGAAACACCTGGAATGACCAAGAATGACCCAAAAAATAATTTTTGATTTAATTTGTCTCCATATACTTGATTTAAACTAGCTAAACAAAGTCTGATGATTTCTCAGTTCGAAAAGGCTGATGGAATAGTAACCATAAGACACCTCATAGAATATTTTTTCGGCACGCACAATTAGCAGGGTCGAAGGGACCCTCAAATACCGAAATACCGCTTTGAGCCAGGTTCACACTAGCGACATAACGACATAAACATAACGGTGTGAACATGAAAACATAACGGCATAAGAAAAGAACTCATTCTTTCTTTATGTCGTTATGTTTATGTCTTCATGTCGTTATGCAACATTTATGTCGCGTGTGAACACGATCATAAACAATAACGGTGTTATGTCAGGGTTATGTCGCTAGCTAGCAGGCTTTAGAGTGGTTTGCAAAAACCCGTGGAATACCATATGGCGTGTTACACTTTATTACGGTTTATATATTGTCCGCAATTTCTTTGGATTTTCTTTTAAATCGAAAATTATTTTTGGGGTCATTCTTGGGTCATTCTTGGTCATTCCAAGTGTTTCCAGCTCGTTCTAGGTCTTTCCAGGTAATTCCTTGTTTTAGTAACTACCGTCAATTCTATTCTAGCCTCCTATTGTTTCTTTGACAAAAAGGGTTGTAACGTTTTCAAGCAATGATTTTTTTGTGTGCCCATTTAGCTCTATTACATTATTTAAAGAAAACGTTCCACCTCCCGCTCCTTCGGATCAATGTCATGAAAGTGCATGGACGATCCTTTCATATAGCAACCAGGCATGGCCACTTATGGCCACAGAAAAAAGAAAAGGCGATTTTAGGTGATTTTCCTAAGAATTATTTCAACGCTACCACTTAACAAAACATGAGTAAACAGAAAATGAATCCATTAGTCCATGACAATTTTATGTAAACAATAAAGACAAGTCCGAAGAAACCTAGCATAATGTACATTTTAATAAGAAGTCATATTTTGGGTGCATGTGATATATACAAAACTTAAACAGCACGCAAAAATACACTTTTTATGTACCCCATAAACAAACACAACTGCGAACTATTTATGTCTTGTTATAAGACGTACTCGGTTTTCAACTCTGAAATGTATTTCTTCTATGTGCACTGCCCGTTCGTCACCTTCACGTGCTCCCTATCATCGTTAAGCCCAGCAACGATCGACAACAAGACCGTTACGCTGTCTTAGCCCTTGCTAATCGTCTCAAGAGGGCTGGCTCTTGGAAACTGAAGGCTGTAAATCTACTTAGCATTTTCACTGAATCTCTGTTATTTCTTAATCTTAATATGAGTGGTATAACATGGCCAGAAATTTCGGACATTGAGCCCGCGATCGCAAAGCGGAGTTCCCCAATCGAACTACTTTGATATTACATTAAAAAATATATAAAATGTATGTGAGACGAGAAGATTCATGTAAATAAAACCTTGGGGATAATTTTTTTTCATTTTGCCAAGTTTGAATTGAATTCTATATCTAATTGCTATCTCACACAAACTATAAAAAAAGTCAAACTTGATGGACTTACTTTTCCTTTCCATGTCATTAATTTTGCCATTCGCTATCGCCGATCTTCCTAACATCTACCTTAGAATAGCCAGAAGTACCCATACTTTTTCACTTGGTTCCAAAAAATCCTTGACTAATTTTTAATTTGCCAAGTTCGATCTAAGTAGAGTAATGTTTCCTTTATTCACTTTCGAAGAAATTTGAATTCTTTAGCATCGACAAAGTTTTCCATTTTGCAGTCGAAGTTTTTCATTTTTCTTGTAATTTGTTATAATTATGGTAATAAACTTATTAAATCATTGTGTTATCAAGCAAAATAAAGCTTAAATACTGTGTGCAAAAATAGCAGAACAAATTTTATTTATTAAGAGCATTTATAGGGAACTTCAACAATATACAACAGTAAATTACAGAATTCAAAATTAGAATGTGATGTAACTTAGTAGTTGCAAGAAAATGTATAACTTTCAAAATTAACTTGATATTAAACAAAATAATACTATATGGATTAGCTTATTTCGTTGAATATTACTTATTGAGTCTGCTGTTAAGTTCCCATGAACAAAACTGCAAGGGCCAATCTTTTCACTTTACAAGAAATTGCTCCTCCGGTAACGAATATTTTGGAATTTTATTAATCGGGGGATCGGTAAGCCAAGTCCATAAAGTTTGACATGCAACAAAACATCGAACGATAAAAGATCACTCACCTTATTTATTGTTCTTTTAGAGATTATTCTTTCAACTTCAAAATAATTTGGATATGTTTTACTTTACTTTTACTCTTCCTTTTTTCATGTAAAATAACCGACGAAATGTTGTTTAATTGCTGATAGTAACCATCGTCATAGCGTTCTCTCTGAGGGTCGCCATATTGTTATCTATCTCGGATGGGGAATTCCGCTGCCCTAACCGCGGGCGCAAAATTACCGAAATTTCTGGCCATGACCAGGTACTTCCCCTTTATTTCAGGACCCTTAGGCTCGCCAGTGTTAGCTAATCAACAAAGCCCCTCGTACATTACTGTTTACAAGAACCATGACGTCACTCTGAATTGTGAAGCAGTAGGCGACACTCCCATCACTATCACATGGACACACAAAGGTCAAGTCCTCCAGAGTAAAACCAGTGACACACATCTCATCCTTACTGGTGTCTCAAGAGCTCAAGAAGGATTCTACAACTGTAGTGCAAGCAACACACTGGGAAAGACCAGCAGAATCTTTTACCTCCATGTCAAAGGTATATATCGGTGATGTATGCTAGACAGTATCAACGTATCTATTTAAAAACTGTCTTATTTTATTGTAGAGCCTTTTGACATGTGCAGCAAATATGAATCCCTATCTGATGGTTCTCGCTTGGTGACCAGTTCTTCATCCTACATGAATGATGACAGCAAACTCAATGACACTGATTGGTATCTCTTTAAAGGCAACCACAATTATCTCCGTATACCAACCACTTGCGTACCTGAAAACCGATGTGGAGCTACAGCCCCAGGACACATGCAAGGAGCATTACCAACCGTCAACGAGGGTATTGTGAAGAGAAAGGTGTGCTTCCATAGCAACGCGAACTGTTGTCACTACAGTGTAGATATCTATGTACGTAACTGCTACATGTTCTATGTGTACAACCTGAAGAAGCTGGACGAGGCTTGGAAAGCAAGATACTGTGCTGAAAACTATAGCGGTATTTGTTTTATATGTATATATATATATCAATCTGCCATTGTATAAATATCACATTCCCTTTTATTCAACGTCTGCAGAGTTGCCAAATGGGAGGAAATTCTAAATCCACCGAATATTTGCATTCCGTATCCGGAATCCTCCACTTGAAATTTTCCCTTACCTATTGGAGTCAACAATACTTCCAAATAAAACGTTCTGTTCTCCGAAAAGAAGAAGTATTAAGCGCTTTCAGCCTCCCTTCACCCCTCCTGGGCCCATCTCTTTTCACCCACGCCATTACAACTACAGTGTTGTAAAGAAGATGTAACGGTAAAAAAAAAACACTGGAAATCAAAGACGCGGGGATTTCTCTTGTACTTTTTGTATATGCATCATTTGTGTGTCTGAATTCTGATGTACTCTTTCTACACAGGGAAAACGACCAGGATGTTCCACTCTCTAGGTAGATCTGGCCCATCTTTAAATCCAAATTTCGTCACTCGCAAACTTTATGCAGTATCTGATGTAACAACGTGCGTGACATACTGTCTGCTTGATGGACAAGGCAAGGCTTTTGCGTATAACCCTGCAGTCTCCAGTTGTATCCTTAGTAACGCTACTTTTGGTCAACTTCAAAGTGGTGCAGCTCTTGCAAAGAATGATCAGAAGACGTATCAATATTTCCACAGTCTCGAAACAATCACTGTCAACTAGAAAGCCTCACTAATAAACTGCTACAGTGAATGCTTTATTACCGATTTCATTGTTAAGGACTTTCTTTGACAAAAAGGGTTGTAACGTTTTCAAGCAATGATTTTTTTGTGTCCATTTAGCTCTATTACATTATTTATAGAAAACGTTCCACCTCCCGCTCCTTCGGAGAAATGTCATGAAAGTGCATGGACGATCCTTTCATACAGCAACCACTAGGCATGGCCACTAATGGCCACAGGAAAAAAGTAATGTAATAAATATGCTCTTAAAACTCTGCTCTCTATTGTTTCAACTGTTTTGTCAAAGATCGTAGCTTCACTTTGGTCAATTTTCATGAGCTTTATCAATGATGCCATCGAGCTTGGCGCATTTGTAACGGCTCAACCAAAAAATTAAAAATCTCAGCAACTTTCGTCACCGTGACAACGGAGGTCGATCTTTTCGATCTTTGAGACTCATACACCATATCACCACATGGGCACACCTTAAGTTAAATAAAAAAATTATAATCTGGAGCATTTTACATTAATCTTTCCGTATATGTTGATTTTTGCCTATAGGTTTGACAGTCAAAACAAAAACGTGTTTTGGCAGATTGTAAAATGGCGAAGAAATAGTCTAATAGACAACAGAATTTCAAAACAGACGAAGTGAGACAAATTGTCACTGTTTTACCATATATGGTAGAATGACGTAAACACGTCGTGTAATACGGCTAGATATTTGAACTGTTTTACCATATATCGTAATACGGCTAGGTATTCGAACTGTTTTACCATATATGGTAGAATGACACAAACTCATCGTGTAATACGGCTAAATATTTGAACTGTTTTACCATATATCGTAGAATAACACAAAGTCAAAAACAACGGACCATGAGGTCGCTGTTAGGCCTACAATAAATAAAGCGTGATTAAATGATTAATCTTCTCAATTTTTAGTGGACAATAAGACTTGACGGCGACTATTTTCGTGATTGTGTGTCAAATCTTTTTCTATTCGTTTCAAATGCTTTACGGATATTTCGTACTTTAGAATCACCGCCATCACCAATTGTCAATTCAATAACTTGTAAGCCATGTTTTGTGCTCATTAAAGTATCCTTCAAGTGTTGTTTTAAGATGTCTATTTGATCCTGCACTCTGGCTAAACCATGTTGTCCCGCATTCAACTCCAACGACTCGCTAATACCAATCAAAACATCATCAGGCAAGGCATGGCGTAATTTGCGGATATTGATATAAATCTGATTACGATTCCTGGAAAGAAAACACAATAAGACCTACTTCAGGTAACGAACAGATTAATTTCAAAAATGGATATGAATGATGGCACTAAATGGCGTATGATTTAGACACTGAATGTGGTGATAGTGAGTGTGAATTGTTGTGAACAAGGAGTGTTCTTTTCTGTTTGAAATCGTCATTGTTGACATTAATGTCTTTGTTCGTTTATTCAATCTTTCTTTTATACATTTGTAGTCAGAGTATATATATCCACTCCCGGGTAGACAAGCGTTGGTTTCCAGATGCTGAACGGGCTTTGGAATTCAAACATATAGACATATAGTTTTACTTTTTGCTTTTTTAAGCGTTTAGTATTACAATCAAAGTACACAACTAAAACCATACTGAATAGAAAGGATTTAAATGCACTCATAGTAGCCAAATAACCATACCATTAATATAACTAATATCATTATAAAATTAAATATACAAATACAGACCGTTACCTGGTGAAAAGCAGTAGTTGACGACGCTTTGAGTCTACAAGGACACCTACTCCTTGTTGAGCACCAGTGATGTCATTACTTTGGTGTAGGATTTCGGCTAATTGGCCTGGTGTTGCAGCATCACCAATATGATCTACGCCCAGGTTTTGATTCAATACATCAATGACATTAAACGGGACTTGGTTGAGGGATAACTTAAGAAAAGCAACAACAAAAACCATGAAGTATTTTGAGAACAACACCTTTTCTGTTTATTAATAGTCGATTTTAAAAATAAAACGGAGACGTAAAGACACTTGTATATGTGTTAAAATTAGCTAACAAGACGGTAGAGAAAAAAACGCAAGCAAGAAAAGACCGAGAAGTCGTTCGTTGTGTCTGACCCAAGCCGCACGTGTAAACGAAAAAGTTGAGATAACTGCTTGGACAAGGAATATCTTGGCTTACGTTTCCTGTAGTGCGAGTGTCAGTAATTGGGGGGCTTTCGCTTCGTTTCTCTCGCAAATAAACTTAACAAAAAAGTTATTTTTTTCAACTAGGAAGATCCTAGTGCTAGGATCGCCTAGTTCTCTATAACCAATGCCTTTTGGGTGCTAACGCTTATGCAGTACTGATGACTACAATTCATGGGAAACAAAACATAGAAAACCAAATATGAAACTTACCGTGGTCAGCATGGAAATAGTCTTGAGAGCTGTTTCATCTTGGTTGACTTGTTTACCATCGGTTCTTGTCGATATACTAACATTTCCATTGACAAGCAGATTAACATCCAAAGTAACATGACCACAACTCATACCCTGTCTGGATAATGCTTGTTTGGCATCGCAATCAGTCCATGTTAAAACAAGCATGTTGGTGCAATGCTTCTCTTTAAAAAATTCAGGCATAGTGGTTACCAGGGTAACATTGTAATCAATACTTGCATCAGGTTTCTGTTTCTTAGCTAGAGGTTCTTCTAGCATGATGTCATTGTTTTGTTTGACAGCTAAAAGTCTTCGATTGTGAGTATCATTCATTATGCAGCATGATGAACGTGCTCTTTCATTTGAACAGCCAATAAGAGATAATGAAACATCTGATATGTCATTCCTGGTGGAAAATAAAAGGCACCTTAGAGGAAGGTAAAAAAACGTATGAACATGATCAAGAGAGTATGAGATAAGAGAGCTTATCCCCGGACCCCATCAGGGGCTCTACTTCGTCGTGCTATTTTTAGAAACTTCTTACCAATCTCCGCACTTTTGTCTTGAGATGTTTTGAAGATGCAACCTCTCCTCCTGCAATCTGGCCGATCAAGTTCCGTTCCCGAAATAACTTCAGTTTAAATATAGAACTAGACCCTGAATTCAGGGTTTACTCGTGCCCAAGAACGGAGGTTCTTAAAAACCGAAAACAAAACAAAACAAGAAACAAAACGACACAAAATATGCAATACGGTTTCTTTGCGACATCTCGAACTTGCCTTTAAGCTCTTATAATACCACAGGCAGCCCAAGCAATCTACTCGCTTCGCTCGCAGCAACTAGAAGGCAGGAAACTATCATCCATACCACCTCTTCTTTAACGGCAAAAAATACTCCAAAATCAACAAGAATTACACAAAAACTACATCAGCATAAAAGCTCAATAAACAAGATTTCAATAAATTGCACTTTACTTCAATTTTTCACGAAAAAATACTGCAAATTTTCGCTTTTTCTTTCAAAATTCGGCAGATTTTCCAATCAGTTGAAGCGTGGACCATAGCGAGTGAACATTATTCGTTGTTTGCCCTTTGTTATGTTTCTCTCAATTTCGCAAAGTTCAGCCTAAAAAGAGATCCTTTTAGACTTGAAAAGTGACCAAATAGTCTCCTTTGGGTAAGATACCAAAAGATCCTTTTGAAATATTTGTCTTTTTTCGCTTTTGTTAATACACATCGCTAAACAATCGTTCTTCAACTCGAGTGAGCGAACTTCGATATGTATACGTCTACAAGCTCGAAAATTCTCACTTTCGCAATGAATTTCTTGCTACTTTTTGATCTTGTTCACTTCTAATAATTCTTCTTAACAATCCCACGAATTGTTTTTCCTTAAATTAAGTTTTATTTAGCTGTTTTGATGCGACATGGAAGCATTCGTTTTAATTATTTTTTTAGCTGTTTTGATGCGACATGGAAGCATTCGTTTTAATTATTTAAAAAAATTGTTTATTAAAAAATAACTGAATATAAAATTGCAAAAGAAAGATTACTTAAGAATAAGAAAAAAGAATATAAAAAAAAAAGAACCAAAAAAGAGATTGGCCGTTCGGAGACTTGAACTCGTACTACTTATATATTGCTTAATGGATCTCACGAACATTATGTTTGGCGCGATGGCAAGTCGGGTAAGGTGTAGCCTGACAACCCAAAGGTCGCAGGTTCGAGCCCGTGGTCCGTCCATAGAAATTTCTTTCTTTGTTAGTTAAATTAATCAGACCTGATGGAACTTGTCTGAACTTGTCTAAACTTCTAACAGCGAAAAAAACGGAGGAAAAAAAAACAAGAAACTCGCAGCAGAACTATACTTAGGCCGAGGGCACGAGTAATGAAAAGATTCCTTGATGAGTATAAAGCCCAATGCAGGGGATACGCTCTCTTATCTCATACTCTCTTGACATGATATGATAGTATCGAAAGTGGAAAGGGGGAGGGCTGAGGATATTTTTGCTAATTTTAGTACTGGTCGATTATTAGATTTTGAATGGGTTGCATTTGATTATAATGGCTACAACTGTTGTTGGATTCTTTACTATCAGAATCAAAATTCATAGTATTATTTTTTCTACCAACAGAATCGTGATTGATGATAAAAAACAGAAACAAAAGACTGCTAAAATTATTTCTTTATTTGTGAATTTGAGGTGCCCTTGATACAGTATATTGGACCAATTGTACAAAGCCTGAATTAAAGTTATCTGCTGGATAAAAGTTATCAACCCCATAGAATTTCTTAAGAACTTATCCACTGGATAGGGATTTATCCACTGGATAGTGATTTATCCACTGGATAGGGATTTATCCACTGGATAGGGATTTATCCACTGGATAGGGATTTATCCACTGGATAGGGATTTATCCACTGGATAGGGATTTATCCTCTGGATAGGGATTTATCCACTGGATAGGGATTTATCCACTGGATAGGGATTTATCCACTGGATAGGGATTTATCCACTGGATAGGGATTTATCCACTGGATAGGGATTTATCCACTGGATAGGGATTTATCTGCTGGATAGGGATTTATCCACTGGATAGGGATTTATCCACTGGATAGTGATTTATCCACTAGATAGGGATTTATACACTGGATAGGGATTTATACACTGGATAGGGATTTATCCACTGGATAGGGATTTATCTGGTGGATAGGTGCTATCCAGGCTTTGTGCAACTGGTAGAACACCAAAAGTGGAGACTGAATTACCATTTCTTGTTGTGAATCAAATGAACTCCAATAACCCACTGGTTGTTGATAACTCTCTGCCATACATCTGTTGTATGGATATCAAATTGTGTTGGTGGTTCAACCAGACATTGGCTGTCTTGATTCGCAGCTTGACAAGACTCTTAAGGTGATAATAATGGTAAAAATTACCAGTAAATAACATAAACATTTATATCAAAAATTATCTTAATTAAAAATATAAATGTTCTGAACTACACATTTCACATCTAAAATTTAATGACATGAAAAACTTGTAAAAGTAGTCAGAGATAAAATCACTTCATGAAGATTACAACTACTGGCCATTGCTATCTCCATCTGAACTGAGTGCTCAGAATCTAGAGCTATGGGAGCCCACACAAGGACATCAGGGGAGAGGAAGACCAAAAGCAACCTATTTTGATACGCTGAAGAGGGACAACACCAGAGACATGCAGAAAGATAGTTTCACTGATGGTACACATTACCCTCCTCCGCAGGCAACTCTTTGCTCCCTTTAAGAAAAATCCTCCTCCCTTTGCAATGGTTATTTTTGCCGTGAGGGACCAAACTTATCCCCAGGGCCACTCCGTTTGCTTTTTTTCAAAATGGCGGTTGCTGACACATTGACCCTGGCACTAGCTGATTTGACACATTACTGTTAGCCATATTGATTTGATTGGTCATGTGTTCAAAAACTCCAAAAATCTTGCAGATTTTGATTGTGTCAAGCCAGCCAGTGCCAGAGTCAATGTGTGAGTGCCAGGCATTTTGAAAAAATTGCGAACAGAGTGGCCCTGGGGATGAGGTTGGTGAGTGACTAGTGAGTCCCCTTCTTGTCCCATTCTCCTTTGCCTCTCTCAAGCAGCAGCAGTAGTACAATGTAGTTTACACATTTTTCTTTATTCATGGAAATACCAAAATTTATGGTTTTGACCCATTAAAATGTAACTGTAATGTAAATGTAACAATATTGCCAGGCACATATATTCATTATCTCAAAATGGCACTTGACTGGACTAGACTGGGGAAAGTAGCATGGAACAACTGTAAAGGGCCAAATGAAAAGGTGGCTAGCTGAAGGTTTGCAAAATTGTGTTTGATCATGTTGGCCAGATAGTACAAAGGAAATTTATGTAGAAATGAAATGACTGACCCTTGATGCATCATTTCTATGCTGTTCTTGCCATCAGTAAAACACAGTCAGGTGTCATTTTGGAATAAGGTGTATTGAATGGGTACTTTTTTATCTGGTTTCTTACCTTTACTTGTTTGATCTCCAATCAAAGGTACCAGGCTGGAACTCTATTGAGAGAAACAATAGTAAACAAATAAATAAACAAGCAAATAAACAAAACAAACAAATAAATAATACAAAGAAAAGAAACAAACAAATCATCAGGCAAACAAATTTGATATTAATGTGATAAATAAGGTTCAAAATGAAAATGAATCCTTGTATCTAACTTGTGTCATCTTGCAATTGGTAATATTTATCAAGTGAATATTATGGAACTAATGATAAATGAATGAACAAATGAATGAAGATTCTTTAAAATAATAACACAGGTAGCCCAATCTTGCCACTTATCTCAAGGAATATATGGTGAGTTTTAGTTAGGTCAAAACTATTTCAATAAAGTATCAATATTAAAAGTTTGAATAAGTCACTTCATGTGACAGTGTGTTTATTTTTCACCTTCATAGACAGTTTGAGCGAATTTCACTAAATCAAACTTTATCTACATATTTTCGACCTAACTAAAAATCTCCATATATTCCTTGAGATAAGTGGTGAGATTGGATTACCTGTGATAATAATGGAAGATTGAGGTCATACAAACATTTAAATAATATTACTTAATGCAGACAACAAAGTACTTACTGCAGTGACCTTTCTGTTAGGTGGGTTTGAATTGATTGTTCTGTTGGGATACGCTGTTATCTTGCATAACATCTTGCAAGTATTATCAATCATTTTCCTCTTATTGTTATACTCTATTCTAAGTTCAGATAAGTATGACTTGCTTGCCTATATCAAACATAATACATGTGTGGAATATGAAAATCTCCGAAAACTTTAGTGAGAGACATTTGCCTGTTTCTATCTTCACTCTTAGTGGGAAAATCTTTAAGAGTCACTAGAAAGGGACCAAAATACAATGTAAATAAGGTAGTGTCTTATTTTTATGCAACATTTCTTGTAACACTGTTGTATAATGAAGCCACTCATTGATGAACTATGCTCTAACTGGGGGAGGGGGGGGATGGTGGTGGGAGCTGCAAGCCTGAGAGATATAGATTTAAAATTTCTTACTACCATTATTGGCTCCTCCATAGCCTACTCTTTTTCGAATAGTGGTGTGGACTTGTTAATGTCCAATCTTGTGCAATTTTCAATTCAACCATTTGAAGATATGATAACAAAGACAGCATTTCTCCACAATTAAATTAAGACCCTGAGTGAACAGGTTTGGACACTGGGACTGAACCTGTGACCTCCTGCACAACATAACAATGCTCAACCAACTGAGCCAACAGGGAGGTGGTTGAAAATCTATATCCATTATATTAAATTTAAGGACAGCAATAAGAAACTTATTTCAATTTGTAATTCGCTGCACATTTTAATCATCATGACACCACAAGTATGATGCTTTTAACGTATCGAGAATTCATCAATAATAAACAGTGTACAACAATTATTCAAAACAAGCTCAGTCTGACTATCTTACGGTATTTCTAACCTGAAGCCTTGTTCTTAAAGCGTGTATTGTGGACAGAATACTATCATTATTTGATTGACATTTCTGAGATGATGAGCTGGATTTGTGTAGCATCTGCCAAATTCAACAAGAAAGATTAATATAAAAAGGAATGTTGAATAGAAGGAGAAGCAAAGACCAAAATAATGCAAACCTGAAATGACAAAAGGGATGCAGGATGATAGTAATTTACTTTTATTGTAAAATGTAGGAAAAAAAGAATAAAAACAACTGTTCTGAATCACTGATTGACCGAGTAGCCACTAAGACTTGAGTTGGCAAGATCAAGACCATTAGATGTAACACAGTTTTACAAAAAGTAGTTTTCATTGTGCAAAGATGTATAAATTCAAGTTCATTTTACCTGATCTGATCCAATAGTTAGTCCATTCATATTAACCAGAGTAAATCTTGTCATAATGTTGTCTACATCTCCAATGTTGTGCATTAAGCAAACTTGTTTGGTACCATTTTCCAGGAAATCATCAACTAAAGGAATTCCAGGACTAGACCATTGATTTACCACCTACAATATAGTCACATTATGATAGGAATAATTATTGAAGAAAGCAGTCAATTTCAAAAAGTTTGATCTTTGTAAACAGCTATATAAATAGAAAATATCCACACCAACACACACCCATATAACAAAGTCATTTTAAACAATTCTATAGAGGCAAGGGGTATAAGAGAAGGAAAAAAAGTGATGAAAGTTCCAGAGAAAAAATGGGGTGCACTTAAAATAATTATGACCTATCAATATAATCAGTATATTTTCTGGAACTCAATTCACTTTGTATCTGATATTGCATTCATTTGTACCTTATTTTGTGATAAATTAATAACACAGACCATCTTTTCTTTGGATTGTATGACAGCACAAATATCCCTACTTCCTGACTATAAAAAGAACCAAATATCAATGGCATTAGCAGTGCATGATTTCTACAGGTATTATAGAAGAATGAAACTTTACAGCATCAAATGGAAGACTGTGATCATAAATTACTAAAATGTCCTGCAATGGCAATTTGTGAGACAAGCTACTGTTCAAAGATTGCTAAGAAGATTGCTAAGTCAATCGGAATTCTATACAGATGTAGGCACTATCTCAATCTTGCCACTTTGAAAAACCTATATTACAGCTTCATATACTCTTATATATCATATGGAGCTCTGATATGGGGCAGCAACTACAAAACAAGGATACTTTCAATACATAAATTGCAAAAACGCGCATTGCGTATTATGACCTTTTCTGATCCAAAGGCGCCCAGTAGACCAATATTCCAAAGACTGGAGCTACTGAACGTTTTTGAGATTGTTAAATCTCAACTTTGTGAAATGGTCTATCAAGATACAACCAAACAGTTACCAGATATATTTATGGACTATTTCAAAGACATTAGTTCTATACACAATTATAATACTCGTGCTAAGACAAACAAAAAATTATTTTTGCCTCGAAAAAATCTTAATTATGGAAAATTTGGTGTCAAATTCGCTGCTGTTTCAAACTGGAACGAGATACCAATTGGTATCAAAAACTGTACCTCAATTACAGTTTTTAAAAAGAATCTGAAAACATTTCTTATTTCAAAATAACCGACACGAAGAGCATTATTTTAGCAAATGTATATGTATTGTTATGCGGTGTATATTATGTATATATATGCATAAACATACATATAGTATCAAAGCTTATATTACAAGCATTCATAGCTGTTTTCTCTTCTCTGAGTAATTTTCATAACTTTTTGTACTCTAAATATTAGTTTTCTATCTAGCGTACTGTCATCTTCAGCTTTTTATTAAGATAAATTTAGTATTAGGTGCAGAAATCTCGTTTAACCCTTTCGGGTTTTTTTTTCTGCTCCTACCACAATTTACTGTGACTTATTATAAATTTAATCTCCTTTTGTATATATTGCTGTGGAAAATAATAAAACCTTGAAACCTTGAAACCAAAGTGTCATAAAGTGCTCAACTTCTGGGTGCTCAACTTCCTGGTAATTTCATGTCCTTGGCACTTTGAAAAATGGGGTCTTTCTACATGTTCAGAAAACTGTTGTATCCTGTAATGTATGATTAAAAATCTTTTTTTTTTTTTTTTTTGTATTATGATGGAATTCATGCTTCAGACCAACAAAAAGAATTGCAAAACAAGTTATTATAAAATACTGACTGTAATCTGTCAGGCTGGGGAAGGGGTTTTCCGTGATCCGTGATTCGACCTATATTTATGCCGTGATCCGTGAAAAGCAGAAAAAACATGCCGTGATTCGTGAAATTGAAGTCGGTCGTGACCCGTGATCGGCATATTTTTGTTGCCGTGATTCGTGATTTTAGCGATTATATGTCGTGAAAAAAATTAAAAAATCTTGCAAACCTCGTCTACCGGTAAGACAAACAAAAAAACCTTGACCTTGCAGTGACTTGAAACCTGAGATCCTATTGCTTTAAACAATAACTGGAATAAGTTAATTATCATATACTGTTTGTTTCAAATTTCACCCTCGTGGCTCTACTTGCTTGTTTGCTGGCAAACATCGCTCCACGACTACTGTTCGTGTTTTCGTGTCTCTGTATTCTTACTCTGCTGGAAAGAGTGCCATCCAGAAAGAGAAATTCAATGTTCTCATTTGTGTAGCGAAACACACAAATCTTTCTCAGAGTTTAGGAAGCAGCGAGTGAATTTTGTCAGAATAAATGAAATCGCCAATGCATCATTAAATGTTGATGGTGAGTTAATATATATTTTTTCAATTTTAGGTATTGATCTTAAATTTTGATATTTTTATCAAATATTTTACTATAAACTTTATATTAATGAATATTACTATGTATTTAGTACAGCTTATACCATGGATTTGCTTTGTGCGTCTCTCTGTTTGTTTTTGTTGATGCTTAAAGCGCCGAAGGCCGAGTCGTTTTGATGCGGCGCTTCGCGCCTCAACCGAGGCAGGGACAGGGTGAGTGAAATCGAACCTCTGGGACCAGGGTAAACAACTTATAATTAATTCACACATATATACAATGTATATTTCAGTTAAAACATTGCATTTGTATTTGTAGAGATAAGCAGATCTGTTAATTTAGACTTGAAAAAAGTCTAAAAGACGAATGAATAGACATAGAAAAAAAAGGCAAATACAAAAGTTCGTGATTCGTGAAATGCCTTTTTTTAATGCCGTGATCCGTGAAATTAGCAAAAAAACGTCCGTGATTCGTGAACGGTACCCCCCCTTCCCCAGCCTGATCTGTGGTGCTGTGTTGATAGCTGTGACTTCTTGGTAAGGACTGTTGTGACACACTATTTTATAACACATTGGAGCAGATGTTCTTACCTTGATGATATCAATAATACAAGGATTTTCAAATGGTAGCTGCCAATGTGCCACTACTTTGCCTTCTGCAAACTTTAGTAGTTGACCTTTTGTAGTTCCAATATAAAACACCTTGATTCTTTGAGGCACATAGACAACGTGAACAGATGAAAGAATAGTTTCCTCATGGACACATAAACAGCTTACAATAGATAAATATATACTGGGGACAAACATATCACTTGGTATAATTCCATCATCGGCATCAATTACGATAATATTCCCTGTAGAAGTTCTTGCTTTAGTCACAAGGCGATTTTTTCCAAAATCATACCACGTAAATATCAAACTCTCAACATTGGGATATAAAAATGAACTGTGTTTTAAATTTCGACTCTGTGTACTACGGAGAATGTGAACTTCATCTTTCCACACCCAGGAAAGGCTTGGTCCATCAGAAAGTATGAACGATGTTGACGAAAGTTGAGATGCATGAGAGAAACTTGAAACTTTTCTAGGTGTTCTGTCGTTGACAAGGATATAGAAATGAATAGTTGACGGCTTCTTTGTGTCACTAATCTCCTCAACCAATATACATGGCTGTTTTAAACCGCTAGATTCTTCTACAATGCAGCTGAAATCTAAGATTTTTGTATTGTGGCCATCAGTGTTAAGGTTGAGTTGATTTTCTCTCGCTAACACAAACCTTCTTTGGTTCTTGTCGAACACGAATACGACAATGTTTGTCTCAGAGTTTTGGCGTTTTAAGACCCATGTCTCATTTCTAAAGGATATAGCATAGAATTTTGACATCACTTGTTAGGAAGATTCAAATATGAATACAGCCATGATCCAGATCGACTGTAATTCGTTCTGTCATCCTTCTGGTCCTACATTTTATTTCAGATTTTGGAGGGAACCATGGGATAGCCGCTGGGCAGTTTGTTTGAGGTATCCATGATGATATTTAAAAATTTCTATTGCAAATGAAAAAGGTAAAATTTTATAATTCAAAAAAAATTTCGCATTTTCTTTTTCATGTTTTCTTCATCTTCAAAATATTCAAACAAAACATTTTTCAATTTCACTTTTTTTTTTTCTCAATTTAATATTCCAGAGCATGCGCAATATATTTTCGTTTCTCCACGTGCGAAGCGTTTTAGAACGCCTGGCATAAAAAAAAGTCATCTTTCTTCTTCGATCGATTGTAAAATGGCGCCCTCAGTTTACCGCCTTTTTCAAACGCCGGGATTATCTCCTGGATCCTATGAGGTCGTCTTTTCCAAGCTTAAGAATCTAGTTTCTGACCAAGAGCTACAAAACTTCACAACTGAGTTGTGTTTTTATGTAAATGCCGAGCACGAGTTGACAGTCGAAGAGAAAGACCAACTTTGGCGACTGTTCAGCAAACCATTTCAATCTTGCAAGACAACAGAAAATTCTCAAATTATTCCCGTGAAACCTTCTACCGAAGCCTCATCCAGTATAACCATTGAAATTGGTCCTCGTCTGAACTTTTCCACTGCTTTTTCGACAAACGCCGTCTCGATATGTAAGTCTGTTGGGCTGACTAAAATTGACCGAATCGAGCAGTCGCGTCGCTATGTCTTCGAAGTCCAACCAAAAGATGGCTTCTCAAAGCCATTTACCAAAGAAGACGAGCAGAAATTAGTCGATGCACTACATGATCGTATGACAGAGTGTAGATACTTAAAGCCTATTGAGAGTTTTGTGATTGACATCAAACCAGAGGATTGTTATGATGTTGATATTTTAGGCCAAGGAAGAACAGCTCTCGAGAAAGTCAACAGTGATCTTGGTCTTGCTTTTGATGACTGGGATCTAGATTATTACAGCAATTTGTTTAAAGAGAGGATTGGACGTAACCCAACCAATGTGGAGTGTTTTGATCTGGCACAGTCTAATAGTGAACATTCTCGTCATTGGTTCTTTAGAGGGACGTTGGTAGTCGATGGCAACAAGATAGACAACTCATTGATGAAGATGGTCATGAAGACACAGGATACAAGTAATGATAACAATGTTATCAAGTTTAGTGATAATAGTAGGTAAGAATATAGAACAATATTTTATTTTACAAATTAGTTATATTTCATAATTTCGTATGGATTTGGTCCTTTCTGGACTAACAATCAATTTCAAGGACAGAACAGATTGTAAATTAACCATGTTGCTAGAATGTGTTAAAACAAGCTTTGTCATTGATTGGTAGTCCAGAAAAGACAAATACCAAAGCGTGTTTTGAAACAGCTTTGAAATGATGGCTGAGTAGTGATGAAACAAAGTTTTATTGGCTGTAATGCTAATTATTGTTGTAATTTGTGCCTGCAACCAGAACCAGAATATCCTCTTCTAGTCGCTACATTGAAATAATAACCAATCACTGCTGTATGGCATGTGCATGAGACATGCATGAAAGAAGACTTTGCCAGCTACTATTAAATTTGCAATCAGCTGATTGACTGGGGTAAAATTACATGCATCCTTGTTGGAGTGTTTGTAGTATGACAGGATTGTAAATAATTGATATTTAATTATTATCACAGTGCCATTAAAGGGTATAATGTAGCAATCTTAAAACCACAAGATGTCACCAAATCAAGCAAGTTCCAATTACACAAAGATGTTACAAGACACATCATCTTTTCTGCAGAAACACACAACTTTCCTACAGGTATAAATCACTTACAGACAACAGATCTGTAGATGCAGGAGACTGACTACAGTGCATTGTTAGTGCATAGGCTCAAACATTTTTCTTTATTAAAAGGGGGGGGATGCCTTGGAAATAAAAGCAGTTCCTTCACCATTGGTCTTCCATACTAAGATAACAAAGGGACTTTTGTGCTTGTGTTAATTGTCATATTTTGTCTGATGTTTTTCTTTAGCTGGTTCTCCAGCTTTCTTTCCTTCTTAAAAGTCAATATTATATTGTATATTTGAGTACAAACACTCAAACTGTGCAACATAAATACTACTAAGTATTGCTATGTTATACTAATGTTGTGTTGATTGTTTCTTTAATTAGCACTATTTACTACTCGACAATTGAGAACTATTACAAATGTTTATTATTTGCACCCTATCATAAATGATCAATATTAGGCTCCCTGAGCATTTATTAAATTTCCCTGAACAAAGGGGGGCATTAAGTAGATAGGGGGAAATTCTTAGAGAGAAGTGCTTATTTCAGTACTCTGGGGCTGGTTGTACGAAGCATGGTTAAAGTTATCCACTCCATAAGATTTCTTTTGGAATTATCTGCTGGACAGGGAATTCTTCTGTGGATGGGGCTATCCATGCTCCACACAACCAGCCCATGGACAAAAATATTTCATGACAAATTACAATATCAATCATTCTTTGCAAGGTGTTGCACCATTTCCAGGTGCTACAACTGGTACTGGTGGGCGTATAAGAGATGTCCAGGCAGCAGGACGTGGTGCTCATGTTGTGGCAGGAACAGCTGGATATTGTTTTGGAAATTTACATGTTCCAGGTAAATTGCTGTCACTATTACTACAATGTACAGAATATTTTTAGTAAATATCCATGTAACATTATTGCTGGCGTTTCTGTATATAAATAAGCCTTAAAAAAAATTGAGAAGAAATTGCTGCCTTTGTATTATCTGCAAAATGAATAGGATTTTATGTCTTCTTAATATAGGATGCTAAGCAGCTAAACCATTTGTGTACTAGTCTTAATGGGACTTGTATGTCTTATTGCTAGTACACTAATTTATGAAGACTTGTGATCTACTTACAAGTCTTGTGACTAGAGCACAAGTCTTCAGAAATAAACAAACAAATAAATAATTAATTGAATAAATAAATATAGGGAGTCCCCAGACCTATTAGTCCTTCATTCAATAATTTGTATTGACTGTTTTTGTGAATACTTGAACTTGAAATGTTTTTGATCACTTAGGTTTTTATTATGATCTAACTAGTGGCTCTCTTCATTATATGATCTCTTGTCCCCAGACTTCTCAGAATGTTACTGCTCAGGTTATGACCTGAGATTGTTCTGTTAACTTTTGATTTGATATAAAGGATATGATTTACCATGGGAAGACATCAGTGAGTACCCTAATAACATGGCTCCAGCCCTTGATGTTGCTATCCAAGCAAGTAATGGAGCTTCAGATTATGGTAACAAGTTTGGAGAACCTGTTGTAACTGGTTTTGCAAGATCATTTGGAATGAAAATGCCTGATGATGAAAGGCGTGAATGGATCAAACCTATCATGTTTAGTGGTGGTATTGGAATGTTGGATAGCAATAATATCCTTAAATTAGAACCAGAGAAAGGTAACTATTCATTTGAATAAACACTAAAGAGACTGTTAGTTCATATTCTGTTAGCATACACTACTTAAATTGAAGGTCAATAACATTTTGATGGTAGCACCCATATGGCATGTACATTTTACTTGTAAAGAAGCTTCAACATAATTGATATTTTATTTTAATATACCTTTCATATAAATTTTTAGAAAATCAGTCTTCAAAATGAATAGCACAGCTCTTGAGCCTTCTTTGTGGTTTGTTGTGAGTTTATGTTGAAATTTAACTTCATCCAAGTACCCTATTAAATGGTAATGTTTTGTATACAAAAAGATAATTTGACAAGTGCTTGCTATTTAAGGTATGGAAGTTGTCAAAGTTGGAGGCCCTGTATACAGAATTGGTGTAGGTGGTGGTGCAGCCTCATCTATTCAAGTACAAGGTGACAATGTTGCTGATTTAGACTTTGGTGCTGTACAGAGAGGGGATGCAGAGATGGAACAGAAAATGAACAGAGCTATAAGAGCTTGTCTGGAGGCTGATTCAAATCCTATTTGTAGCATCCATGATCAAGGAGCTGGTGGAAATGGTAATTCATAACTTTGTTAGTTTACTAGAATTAATATGAGTGATTATTTTGTGGTTACTGTTGATAAGTGGTTAAACTAGTCTAGACTATATCAGTGTTTAGCAATGAAACATTTATATATGGATTGAATTTTTAGTGATTTGTGTCACTGTTTTGTGGAACTGACAGTCAATCCTCAAATGTCAAGATTGCTTCAGACCAACACAGAACAATAAAAGTGGTTTTTGTTGTAACGCTCTTACTGTACCTAAGTTTCAACATACTGAAAATAGAAAACACAAAAAGTGAGCTGCACTGAATTCTCTCAACCTTTTGTTATTTGCAGGAAATGTGCTGAAAGAAATCTGTGAGCCTGCTGGGGCTATCATCAAAGCACAGGAATTTCTTCTTGGTGATCCAACAATCTCTATTCTTGAACTATGGGGTGCAGAGTATCAAGAGAGTAATGCCTTATTGGTCAAGAACAATGACATATCTAAACTACAAGAGATTTGTACAAGAGAGAAAGTACCTGTGTCAGTTGTAGGAAGTATCACAGGTAATTAAATAAACCCTTTCACAACTGGGGTTTATTAGGCCTACAATGACCGAAGTATGTTCCTAGCCCTAACCAGGCAGTTGGACAAAAATCACAATGACCCAGTCACTTAATGACTACTAGAGTGTTCTTTATGGTGGCCATTGATTGATGAAACACAGTCATTTTGATAGTTTTTAGCCTGTGTTTACCATCTCAGAAAAAGCAGCAGATTATATAATGATGAGTTTTAGTCATTTTAGTTGTCAAGTAATGCCATGAATGAAATTACCACGCACCAAACACCACCTAATAAAGGCAGTGTGTACATGCATAGCTCAGCCACTTTGGAGAAAGGAGGGTGCAGTAACCCCCTACCTAACCCCCTACCTACCCCTACCCCCTCACACAAACACATGCACACTTTGTGCACCATAAAATACAAATGTTGATAAAATATATTTTTGTGTGTTCATATTCAAATATTATGTCCAAATGACTGTTGCTAGATTTCAGATCATCAAACTCTTACATTTCATCCAAACATTTTAAGGTAATGGTCGTATTGTGCTAGAAGATCAGGCTACTTCCAATGGTCAATGTAATGCCTCAGAAGAGAAACCACCAAAACGACAGAAGACATCTAAGTATCCAGTTGATCTGGAACTTGATGTTGTACTTGGAAAGATGCCTAAAAAGGTATAATGCCTAAAGAACAAAAGTTTGTTGTTTCATTGAGCATTC
Source organism: Diadumene lineata (assembly GCA_918843875.1). Lineage (NCBI taxonomy): Eukaryota > Metazoa > Cnidaria > Anthozoa > Actiniaria > Diadumenidae > Diadumene > Diadumene lineata. Next base: position 20,162,573 of record OU974070.1, on the reverse strand, counting down.
CTCATAGTGTCATGTTTATGAGGATAAAGAAGTGTTTGACCTGAGGAGAGCTAGTATGCAACTCATATTTCAAAATGATATTTTTAATGCTGATGAACAATATTTGCATGTATTTTACGTGATTAAGAAGTAAACTATAAACTTAGCAGTTGTTATCTTGTTACTGTTAAAGTGCTACGAATTCAACCTTCACCACCTCATGTTTACTAGTCAACCACGTGTTTGCAATTTGTTTGTCTGATAAGGACACCAGGTGGATTTTGTTTAAGTAAATACATGATTAAATTAAGTTGCTTATAAATACAAAATGCCCCCCATTGATATTACGTACAGTATTGTCATTTGGCCAACTGTCATTGCATAGTTCACACTAAGTGGATTTTGTGTTATTTGTTAAAGTGTATAACTATCTGAATATTCTTTTCTTAGGTTTTCAATTTAGATCGTATTAAGCCCAAGTTAAATCCTCTAAAGTTAAGCAAAGACCTTTCTGTTGGTGATGCACTGAACAGAGTGTTAAGGCTTCCTTCAGTTGCAAGTAAACGTTACCTTACAAATAAAGTAAGTTCTATGACTTATTGTCTTGCTATAATTAATATCTTGTAATAATGGACAGATCTAGAGTGCACACACTAAAAGTGTGCAACATAAATACCACTAAATAGTGCTAAATTTTTATGCTAACTCTATTGTTTAGTTTGTTTACTTAGTGCTACTTATTGCTAAATAGTGATAACTGTTGCACTAATTTAAGTGTTAGCACTCTAAAGTAACTTTGTATTTTGCTGAATGGATACAGCAAACCATATTACAACATTTGCCTATTTCTTGCCTTCAAAATAATTCACAAGTGGTCCATAACTCTGTTTGTGTGTTTATTTGCCTGTCAATGTATAAATTTATCTCTTGTTCTGTTTTCATTTATTTGGTTTCTCTATGATGCTATCTTTCTATTGTTTTTTTGTTCTCGTTTTACTTTTTTTTATTTTTCAATGCATTGTCCATGCTTTTTTTGCAAACATGCTAACATGTTTTTGGGAGTTTTTTACTGCCTATCATTATAATCTAACACAGTGAAAACTACCATCAGGTTGATCGAAGTGTCACAGGCCTTATTGCCCAGCAACAGTGTGTAGGTCCATTACACACACCACTGGCAGATGTTGCAGTCACAGCTTTGTCACACTATGACACTAAAGGATCTGCAACAGCAATTGGAGAACAGCCAATCAAAATACTTGTTGACCCAGGATGTGGTGCTCGCATGACTATAGGAGAAGCTTTGACAAATCTTGTGTTTGCAAAGGTTACAGATTTAAAGGTAAAAGCGCAATTCCGTGTTGTTCCTGTTGCAATGATGTTTCACAATGTGATTTTAAATAGATCAGATGCCACATTGGGATATCCTAGTGCTATCAGAGTTTCTCTTCTATTCAATGGGCATATTGTTCTGACTGGCTAACCTCTGTTACAAACCTGCCACACAATTGTTTTGAAAAGCTATTTTAAAAGATTTATGTGGTCAAGAACTGATTTATATTACAATGTTCAATGGTTTGTTGTTGTTGTTCATAGTGATGTTACTACTTGTAATAATGTATTCTATTTCAATCATGTTGTCCTCACAAATGAATAATGGTCATGTTGTGAATCACAACTTATATATTGTATATCTACCAGGATGTCAAGTGCAGTGCTAACTGGATGTGGGCAGCTAAGTTGCCTGGAGAAGGTGCAGCATTGTACGATGCTTGTGATGCAATGTGCAGTATCATGGCTGACCTTGGCATTGCTGTTGATGGTGGTAAAGACTCACTTAGCATGGCTGCTCGTGTTGGTAAAAATACTGTCAAAGCTCCTGGTGACTTAGTGGTATCTGTGTACTGTGCATGTCCAGATGTAACACTCAAAGTAACACCAGACCTGAAACTCGGCCCACATGGAAAGCTTGTCTATGTAGATATGAATGGCTCCAACAAGTACAGACTGGGTGGCAGTGCACTTGCACAAGTTTATAATCAAATTGGGGATATATCTCCCGATCTCAATGACGTGAAGGTAAAAGAGATATTAAAATCCTCATTAGTAAATTTCTTTTCAATTTGCGACCTTTTTTGTTGCTATTTTACACATATTTTGGCTTAAAAGTAGTACTAAAGCACACCATAATTATTACCCTACCAACATTTTATACAAGCTGTTAATTCTCAATTCTACAAATATAAAAGATTCAGGACTTACTCATTGCTATTCGTGATGAATGTTTTGCGAAGGTGATTGACATGGAATTATTTTAGTTCCTAATAATATATAAATGCTATTTTTTCAGGGTTTTGTTGTTGGCTTCAATACAACTCAGTCTCTTATCGAAAAGAAACTGATCAGCTCTGGCCATGATGTTAGTGATGGGGGTCTGGTAACAACACTTCTTGAGATGGCTTTTGCAGGGAATTATGGGATAGATATCAATCTCAATTACCAGTCAAAAGACCTTCCTTGTGTTAGTAAGCCCATCGATCTCTTGTTCGCTGAAGAACTTGGTTTAGTGCTAGAAGTTAACGAAGAGAATCTAGACGAAGTTCTCAATAGTTACAAGTCCAATAACATCCCATGCTATGTCATAGGTCAAGTAGGAAGTTCGACTGAAGATGCTCATGTGTCAATCAAAGTCGATGATGACGTTGTCCTCAAGGGAAAGATGGCCGAGTTAAGAGATACTTGGGAAGCCACAAGTTTTCAGTTGGAAAGACTTCAATGTAACCCACGATGCGTTGAAGCAGAAGAATCAGGTCTTAAGTACAGAAGGGCACCTCCGTACAGCCTGTCATTCACTCCAACTCCAGTGAAACCTAGAAACAGCGAGGTATCAGCACCAAGGTTGGCTGTGATCAGAGAAGAAGGTAGTAATGGTGACCGTGAGATGGTAGCTTCATTCCATATGTCTGGTTTTGACGTATGGGATGTCACCATGATGGATATTTGCCAGGGTTCTTTAAATCTAGACATGTTTCGAGGTGTTGTATTCGTTGGTGGCTTCAGCTATGCTGATGTCTTGGGTTCAGCTAAAGGATGGGCAGCAGTCTGTCAAATGAATGCTAATGCCCGCCAACAGTTCGATGCCTTCTTTGCACGTGAAGATACTTTCAGTTTGGGTATCTGCAATGGGTGCCAACTAATGGGGCTTCTGGGATGGATCGGGTCAGACGTACAGGCCTCGACCGCAAAAAATCAGTTCTCTCCTACTCAAGGTGTATGTTTCACCCACAATACTTCTGAAAGGTTCGAGTCCCGTTTTGTCACAGTATCAATTGAAGCAAGTCCTTCCATCATGCTGCAAGGAATGGAAGGGTCGACGTTAGGTGTGTGGGTTGCCCATGGTGAAGGGAGACCTGAATATCGTCATCAGGGTATCCTTGACAACATACTCAACAACAAACTGGCGCCAGTGCGTTATGTAGATGACGATGGTAGCATAACAATGAAGTACCCTCTGAACCCCAATGGTTCACCCAACGGTATTGCTGGTATTTGTTCACCAAACGGCCGTCACCTCGCTATGATGCCACACCCTGAAAGATGTACGTTGCTGTGGCAGTGGCCATGGATGCCGGAGGATTGGCGACATGATTTGAAATCATCACCATGGTTACGTATGTTTTGCAATGCATATGATTGGTGTTTGCAAAATAGTTAAAGTACTTGTTTGAGATCAGCGTCATATTGCTTAGTAATATGTGGGTAACAGCGTCTATTAAACTTTCCCTAGGACATCACAAGCTTATGATATTAGTTATTAGTTTGGTCCTCGCTTGCAGCGTAAGCAACAAACACACCCTTGTTAACAGGTTTATCAAGTAAGTCAGTGTGAACCTCCTGGAAAAGTCACAATATTTGTAATGTGTGCGAAAAATGTCAATTTAAAGGGGGAATAAAGTTATATTCAACAATAGTAAGAATAACAAGGAGTCAATTACTGATTCTGTACATGTGGTTTTTGCTATTTGTGAGTCTGAGGTTTCATCTAGTAAATTAAATAAATTGCAAAGCAAAAATTATATAACGAACGTACTAAAACATGAACTGTTAAAATATACTATAAACTATATATTGCATACTGTAATTAGTGATGCCTATTTATATCACTTTAAACTCCACTGTTTTTGCTAAATATAAATGCCTGTTATTTATTAAATTGAAGTGTGAAATTGCTGTCTATATGTGGGGTGGGTGATGGATGCGAAGCAATCATCTTGCATTTTGAATTTTTGAAATTCCACGTTCAATCCAACTTACGCTTCTCAACAATGCGGAACTTTTAGAGACTGAGATGTGCCGAGTAAGAGATTACCTACAGCCAAGAGAGAGATTCTTTTGTGCATCTCTAAGCAATGCTTCCGAGAATACGTTTTTATGGAAATTTACCTCGAGAGCTCGGCACCCAGCATTCTTTAATAGATAATCACTGAGGCACACAGCATTCGTGGGTATAATGCAGGCAGCTGAGGGCGCAGCCCGAAGCTGCCTGCATTATACCCACGAATGCTGTGTGACGAATTGATTATCTAGTATAATTATTGTTCTTATCGTTGTCTTATTCGTTTTCGTTATATTGACTGCTAAGCGGAACTCGCTGCATTATTAAAAATAATGCTTTTAGCTAGAAGCATTATTTTTGATAATGCAGTTTGCTGTTTGTTGAAGTGTGACCTATGCATTCGTTGGGATAATACTGAGTAAAAACAATGGGTTGTGATGAGAACAGTGATTATAAGGGAGTAGTAATTTATTAAAGTATGAAGAAACATGTTCCCGTTGAAATAAATAAATATTTTCACATTTAACTGCTAATATATAAGCAGCCGGAGCTGCACTTGCATCCTTTTTTTTTTCGGCGAAATCTCTATCCCCTTCACCTATATATTATTACGAGTTGACCCGGCATTAGAACCAGGCAGCCTGCGTAGTTTCGTCTTGTGGTACTTCCCTTTTATCCTGTTCATACCGAGTATTTTTATTATATTCAATAAGTTTAATCCTTTAGTTTCTAACTATAGACGAATAGCTCTTAGGTTGCTTGGAATCAAACTTATGGAAAAGTGGCGCCCCTTGAAATTCATGCTAAAACAGCACGCACCCAGTCAAATTTAAGCGCAGAAACCCGTAAGCGGTTGAAACGTGTAGCACGGTTCCATGCTCCGAAATATTCCAACATAATTTTGTCACCATATTTGGTCAATCATTGATACATGGAGATCTATTCAAAAAGGCCGCTGATACTGTATCCCCATGGCTGTTACTGTTCCGCTGCCCCTGAAAGCAATGTACTGGTTCACGCAGCCTTCTAACCAGTTTCTTAGATCTTCATCAGTAACTCATGGTCGATCCTGACTGGTCATCAACACTCTTCTTCCTTGTAATTCCCCAATCACCCTGTCCTCCATTGTATGTACAAGATCTTCCCAAACCACCCAAGGGACTCCTTTGAAATGTCAGCGCTAAGGGGGCCTCAATGAACCTTCAGTTAGGTGGGGTTTGGTTAGGTTTATATTCTTATAAAACATTGTAAAAGTTTTGAAATCACCCGAAAAAAATATTAATGAATAAGAGAAAAAATAACTTATGCTCTTGGTGGTAAAAACAAAATGTCAGTTGTGTGAATGTATCACGGAGGAGCACCGTTTAGTCCTCCCCGACCCCTCTAGTTTTCGAGAGTGAGTCTTCATATTTTGAACGCGTCGCGCTGTATATGAAAAGTTTTTTCTTCATACTATCAAGATTACATCTCTAAAAGTCTGCTTTTATGGCCTAATGCACGTCAGAATTTTCTTTCTGTCTTTTGGATAACGTTTTCCCGCGTTTTTTCAGTCCCTTAGGAATCTCAGACACTCGTTACCAGTCTACCAGCGTAGCCTCGTTATGGAATATATAACCACGTGCTAATTTCAACCAATCAGTTTAGAGAAGCGTGGCTCCCAAAGACCTTGCGCGTCGTGTAGTCTTTCTCTTTGATCGATCATTCGTTAGCTGGAAAGCATAAAACTGTCCTTCCTTTAGACCTTATTATCACACAAGGACTAACTCTAAATCAAGGTAAGCAACTTCTTTATGTTTTTAAAAGCTCAACAAATGTTTTAGAATGAAAGAACTGCATTTAGAATGCCAATTTTAGAACAAATCTCGACCTCAAAGTTCGCACAAAAAAGCCGGTAGTTCTTCGAAATACCTAAAGATCCACATACTTCAGATCGGTCAAATGTGGCCGTTGATTCTCTTGCATTCTGCTAGATCTATCTCTTTCAGTACAATTATATGATTCTTATTAGTTTTGTGAAAATCGTAAGGGATATATTGTAGAATTTAGTGTTGGTTGTAACTTCGTTCACGTGCTCGAAGCCGCCCCCACTAGAAACTTCAACTACGTGTATGGATCCGATTTTTCTACCCTGCCTCGAAGATTTATCGGGTAAAATTTTACCGGAAAAATTATCAAAGAAATGACGGTAAATTATTCGTAAATGCACCGGGTAGCGAAGACCTTTTTTCGCGAACTGATCTGGACCTTTTATCGCTATATCGTCACCAGGATTGCGCAATTTTGTGCTTTAAAAATGATTTTTTTTAATCATCAATTTTAACAGAGTCATATGATTTTATTTTGTGATATCAGATCACTAGAACATACTTTAGAAAATAGTTCCTAAGCTTGCTTATTGTTACAACATTTCTTTTGTATAGTTTGCTTTTTGTTTAAAATGTCTGAAGTTGATGATTGAATATAAATACCGGAAATTTAATTTCACTGTAAAAAAAATATCTAAATTGAACAATAAAAAAATGTGGTATTGGTTTATGCTTTAATAGTTATACTCTTTGCATTTGTTATGATATGGTAATTGTAACTATCTGCAATTTTGTTTTATTTAGATGTCAAAATCATCACAAAAGAAGCTACATTTTGTTGAGAACTTTGGTCTCAGTGGAGCAGCTGCTATCATATCTAAAACTGCTGCAGCACCTATTGAACGAGTCAAACTTCTGGTTCAAAATCAAGATGAGATGTTAAAACAAGGCCGTCTGGAAACACCATACAGGGGAGTCGTTGATTGTACCATGAGAACTTATAGAACAGAGGGTTTTCTCTCATTCTGGAGAGGTAAGTATTGTTCTTGTTTCCAGCACACAGTGTGGTACTTGAATAGTCCAAATCACAATCCATGTAAAAAATAGTTTGAAATCATGTATCACTGATTTAGGCCAAGTTGATTTAGCTATAATGCAACATTACAAAAGCTTGAGTAGCCTTGAATACCTTTATATCATGATCAAATATCTATTTGCATAATATCAGAAATTTAAGACAAACTACATGGACTCGCATGTTGGAAAACCATGCTGAGCCAACAAAGCTAATATTCTTTTGTTCTTTTTTTAGGTAACTTGGCCAACTGTATCAGGTACTTCCCAACACAAGCCTTGAACTTTGCCTTCAAAGATCAGGTCAAAGCTCTCTTCAAACCCAAGAAAACAGATAGTAATGCTATCAAGTTCTCCAAGAACATTGCTTCTGGTGGTGCTGCTGGTGCTATGTCGCTTTTCTTTGTCTATTCTCTTGATTACTGCCGAACAAGGTTGGCCAATGATGCTAAAGCTGGCAAGAAAGGTGGTGAGCGTCAGTTCAATGGAATGATTGATGTATATCGCCAAACACTCAAGAGTGATGGTATTGTTGGACTATACCGAGGTTTTGTCATCTCTTGTGTTGGTATCATTGTATACCGTGGTTTCTATTTTGGTCTGTACGATACTCTTAAGCCAATTCTGTTGGGTGAAGATGCTGGTGTATTGATCTCTTTTGTGCTTGGTTATGGTGTAACAGTTTCTGCTGGTTTGGCCTCGTATCCTATTGATACAATCCGTAGACGTATGATGATGACATCTGGCCAAGCTGTGAAATACAAGGGTTCTATTGATTGTACTGTTCAAATCATCAAGAATGAGGGGGTAATGTCACTCATGAAGGGAGCTGGTGCTAACATCTTGAGAGGAATGGCTGGCGCTGGTGTTCTCGCCGGGTTTGACAAATTCAAGGAATTGTACATATATTACCGATTTTCTGATGAAAACTAAACAGATAAGAGTGAATGATTTTAGTAACTTAAGATGTGTCCATAAATGCGATTGCACAGTGACTTCAAATATCAGAACATTCATTTTGTAAATGTGTGGTGATCAGGAGGGATGTGATTGTTTTGTATAGCAATGTCAATTTAAATGTTTTTCAGTCACTATGTATATCAAGTTTTGAAAATAAAACTACAGGCTTGTGTCAACTTATGTTTTTGGTTTTCTGTTATTTATTTGAGGCCAGAATTGTTTTGGGTACATGCAGAAACCCCCCAATATAAGAATGTGGCCACGACAGCTCAAAATGAATACAAGACAGAGTAAACTCAATTCTATATTCTCTGATATTTTGAGCTTGATGATATTGTTAAAATTGAAGCCATAAGATTTTTTTGAAATTGTTAAAAATAAGGATTACATGACTGGCAGTACAAAAGTTACAGATATTCTGCTGAAAGGGGTAACATTTTTGGGCTCTGGGAAAAGAGTCATTTGAGTACAATGTTAGACCACTGAAAGGTCTTTGAAGGGGTGCAACTTTCTAAAATTTAGTAACAGTGGTACAAAGAATTTGTAAAGGTTGGCCAGTTATGGTGGGGCATCGCATTATGAAAGAGTGAGTAGTTCTATCTTTAAAATATTTCATTTCATAGAAATAATGACATACAACTGTGGGGAGGCAAATGATCACATCCACTTTTTGGTCTTCCCTGTAGTATAAGGTACCATGGTAATTTTGTCACTTTCCCTCATGTTGATGATAATATTGCATTACAGCTTTTGATAGTCATACTGTACCATTGACATATTTTAACATCCAGAGCATTCAATGTTTCATTACAGTCAAAGCACCTGAAGCATACCCTCAAAAAGATCATTGGTTTTAGTAATCAAATATCAAACTAATTATTCAATTCCAATAATTAAATTTGAAAACAAGTCTATGAAATTTAAAACATCTTTCTTGACAATTCAGCAACAGTTTCTAGACAATTCAAAAACTCATTATTAATTCATGAGCATCTAATCCAATCCATGGTCCTATTTTGGTCCCATGCATGAGGTTTTATACCCCATAAAGTACTCTAATTTGTATTCAACAAGTCCTTATATAATTACTCTAGAGTCTTTATATAAAGGTTCATTGAATAGTAATGAGATTACTTTGCATGGTATGAAGCAACCTCTGTTCAATCATGTGACCAAAATGGTCCAAGGAATTTAACCTGTTCTCCTTGAACTCTCAAGGACCAGACTCAAATGTGAACACACATCAGAAATTCTGCGCATGATCAGAATGACTACTCAATTTTAAAACTTTTTTCGCTTATTTTTCAAAATTGTATTTGAAATATTTGGTTTTATAAGTGTTGGAGTTTTTGAAGTCGCTGTGCTCGAGTTTTTATACTTGTAAAACACTGCTGCTCATTTTTTATATAGTACATAAATCCTGTTTAAGACATTTTTCAAATATTTTTTTTGCCTCTAACTGTGACTTATTGTTTATTTGGTGTTTAAGTCAGAGGAAGGAGACTTTCTGGCTAAAAGATCTTTAATTCAACTTTTGATTTAATTTTCTCCACTGACAATGTTATAGCAGGCTTAAATTTCAACTATGATGGTATGCTGAAAGAACTCAACTAACCTAACTTGACTTTCATCATTATTTTAAACAATAATGTCTCAAGCTTTAAATCTATTTATCAACTTCCAGCTTCTCCATTTTCTGTTCTAGACATCCTGGTTGTTGTTGTCCTTTGCTTTTGTTCTTTTTCTTTTGTTTCTTAGCTTCAGGCTTTTCGTCAATTGGTGCTGGTTTCACAAACGTCATGAAGTGCAAGTCTGCAGGAAGATAAGGGTGCAGGATTGCTGGCATGCGTACTCCTTCCTCTTCTTGACAATTTTCAAGTATAGCACAGATTACTCTTGTGACGGCACACATGGTTGCATTTAACATATGCACATATTCAACCTGAAAGTGAAAATTAAACAAAAAATTACACTCTCAAACCGAAAAAGTGAAGTGTGCAGATACATCATTTTACTTTATCTTTCTATATTCAGCTGGTAATTTTATGATACCCTGGACAGTGGAACAGTATACCATTGCACACCCTTAAGTTCCAGGTTTTCACAATATGCTATTTGTATCAACTTTAATTTTTATCTGTGACTTTGAATAAAGGATGTTGTGAATCCACTCATTATAACAGTTTATCAGCATTCTTTTCTAATGAAATTTGACAAAGGACATTGGCAAACATTCTACAGTAGGGAAAGGTCTGTATTCCTAAGCAGTGATTTTAGACATCTCAAATCACTGTTAGGGCCATTTTCCAACCATACATACATGTTTTCTTATGTCCAAAGTCAGATTTCATAAGGAAGGAATGCAGACGAAATCACATCCAAATGAGCAGATTCATTCAGATCCTTAATTCAACAGTTGACTCTCAAACAACATTAAATCATGCCTTGAATATTTCCTTTGGGGTTTTAATGTGTAAAAGGGAAAGGGGAATGGAAAAGGTACGATAAGGAAAACACTTAATTCATAAATTTACTCACACTTGATCCCATTTTCTTGGTTTGCCCATATCGTACTTGGAGTCTTCTTGCTTGATAGTCAGTACAATTAGAACATGACACTAATTCTCTGAAAGCACCACTGGCAGGAAACCATGCTTCAAGATCCAGTTTCTTTGCTGCAGCATTGTTAAGAGCACCTAATATTAAGCAACAGCTCATGTTTAGGGTACAAACACTAACAGTGTACAAAATATCACACAACCCATTTGAATATACCATACACAATGAGATGTAAATGGTCAAGAACAAATCCAAACAATGTTAAATATATTACATTTATAGTGAATTATTCAGGAAGATTGTACACAATTTTGTCCTAGGTATCCCTAAATCACAATGCAGCAAAGCTGGTTGATTTTGAGATAGAAAGTGCATACCTGAAACAATATTGACTATTCTGTAAGGGATTCCAAGTGATTTGGTAAATTCCTCTGCATTGTTGATCATCTCATTAAACATTTCCCAGGAAGCATTATCATGAGGGGAACAGAGTACAAACTGTTCAACCTAACAACAACAACAAATTTGCAATTGTCTCAAACTGTATGAAAATGAATGACAGGATACTAAACCCTATGAACAGAGTCTACCACCTTGAAGACTGGGTATAAAAATTATTTAATGATCAACACAGACTGTTTTAAGGATGCCAGCTAGGCTAACAAGACCACAGTGTGCATCCCCTGCAATCACTCTTGTCTGAAAAATAGGATGCTGACAAACACTCGACATGTCCTTGTAGAGGTTTATTTTCAAAAAAAATCTGCAAAGCAGGATAACAGTGTGTTATAATTATCTTTAAAAAAATCATTAGTTCACTGGTTTTCTCCAAAGTGATACAGCATTCACATATACTAAGTACAGTATATCTAAGATATATTACTAAGTATATATACTTTCTTTAACTAATCTTTGTCAATACCTTCTCAAACTGATGGACTCTAAATATGCCTCTTGTATCCCGACCATGAGCACCAACTTCCTGTCTGAAACATGATGAAAAACCTGCATATTTCTTTGGTAGATCATTCTTGTCCATCCACTCACCACGATGGAATGCAGCGATGGGCTGTTCACTGGTTGCTATCAGATACTTTTCTTCATATCCAACCTCATCTGACCCTTTTCCAATGACCTGAAATATATGATCAATTGGATCAAGGTATTACTGACAAGATAATGGTCTAGGTTATTGACAATAGCTCATCAAAACGTTAATTAGTCAGCACCTTGTGACTTGTAATACTTAGAGTGCAAACAATATATCCCTGAAACACTAATTACTAAATAGTGCTAATCAAACAAAAGAAAACAATAGAATTTGCATAAAATAGCACTATTTAGTATTACTAAAGTTTCACAGATTAATTGTTTGCACTCTACAATAATAATGTAATAATTTAGTAATTATCAATTATAATTAATAATTATCATTGACAAACTGACAGCTGCCAATCAAGTAGTCAACAAAAATACTAAAGGCCTGTTAATGGTTCCTGTTAGACGACAGTTAGTAAATGCCTATCTCCATGGTAAACTATTTTTCTAAATTGTAGGAATAAGGTCACAATATCATTTAATTTCTAAAACAAAAACAACCAAGCCATCAAAGTGCTTTGTAGCGACAATGTAAATGCACCATTTCAAAACAACTCTGTTTTAAAAACAATGACTAATAATTTTAGACGTTCTATAAATTAAATATTTTAGATGTATATTGAATAAATATATTTTTAGTGTAAATTAGCCTGAAAGGCCTTTTATCGGAGTGACTAAATCAAGTTTCATTATTCCTTTGCATGATATATATGAAAGCTGGTCATGGTTGAAAAGAAACTCATTATAATTCAATTCAATGATAATAGTTTAAAAATCAAACCTTGTAGAGTTCCTCATCAAACTGACTTAGTTGTGCAACTTCTTGCATGGCTTCTTTTCTCATGAAGTAAGGAGTTGAAAGAGGAGTGAAGCCTTTCTCATACAGCATACGAGTTGCAAGTTGGATTAAAGCATGCTCTAAGAACACCAATGGACCCTTGAAATACATTCACATAACTTTAGTCAAATTTATTTAATACTGACAACAACAATTACTATTTATAGAATACAAACACAAAATGTGTAACAGGGATGGCGAAGCTGCCCCCCCCCAGATCTTCTGAGATTGATTGAGATTATTTTAAATTTTGAATGATATGGGTGTAGAGGGTGGATAAGAAATTCAACCTAGCAATGGCTGTGGGGAACATAGAAGACTGCTATTAGTGTCAATCTTCCAACTCAAGAATGTGGATAAGATGTGTAAGTAGCTGTGCAGTAACTGTAGGTGATACTTTTATTACCTTGAGAAAATAACCCCTTCCACCAGCAACCGCTGATCCTCGTTCTGTATCAACACCATCCACCATGTGTACTAAATCAACATGGGAATACTTCTTACGTACTTCACAGTCTCCAAACGTACGCTCAACTGGATTCTCATCCTAAAGATTTAAACATGGATTTTTTTTAAAAAAACGATTGCAGAAGAGGTAATTGAAATATCATATTCAAGATAGTTTTGAACCAAGTTCTAGGATCTGTGGCTTTGCCAACCAAAACAGATGGGGTCAACTACAGTCAATAACATACCTCATCATTACTGATGTGTACTGATTCATGAAGCCAGTTGCCAACTTCAAACAGCTTGTCATTTCTCAATTTTTCCATACTGACCACTTCGTTGCTACATTTTTCCATCCCTTCATCAACTAAAGTTCTGACCTTTTTTATTTGGGTTACTGTCAGGCTCTGAAATAAAGTGGATAGTAATGGAAATAGTAATGGTTTTGAATGATATTACTCCTACAAAGTCAGTTTTACCTTCTTTCTATGGTGTACAACTTATCTATATATTGACAGAAGACCTGATACTTCTATTCCCCATAAAAAAACAGTGACATCAACATGCATGAGGACAATTTGATCTAAATGCACTTACTATAAGTGAGAACAGTACCCACTCAGGAGACTGTCCTTCTAAAAACACTCTATTATTATCTAAAATGAGCATATTCTTTTGACAGATAGTACCCATTCAGTGTGCTACAGTATACAGGAGGCTGTCCTTCTAAAAACACTCTATTATTATCTAAAATGAGCATATTCTTTTGACAGATAGTATCTGACCAGTAAGTGTGCTACCTGTAGATCTTCAGGCACAAGTGTTTCAAGCTTGTCCAGGATCTCTTGTGGAATAACTTCACTATCTCCCACTGGTTCTTTTTTCTGTAGGCAAAGATTAATTACAATAAAATACAAAATAAAAGAATTTGAAGAACACACAGAGCAGAAACAACTAGGGGGAAATACAACATTCAAGCTATAAATATAGGAGCAGAAGGGTTTACTTAAATATTGTGTTCATATAAATGTGGTGTACATAAATCTCTTCTAAAAATCAGATCTCTTCTAAAAACCAGAGAAAATTTGCAATATATTTGATTTGCAGCATCAATGGCTATTTTGAACTATGAGTATCAAATATTGACCCATTAACCCTTTCGCTCCTGGAGATTTTTGGCGTTTTTAGGCGTTTTTTGACACATACAAACTTTTAGCTCGTCCAGAGCAGTTTGTTTTTGGCTTCGATCAAGATTCCTGTGTTTTTGTGTTACCGGGGAGGCATGAAGCTGGCAAACAGGTTTAACACGTTAGAAACAGGTTTTCAGTCTAATCAGAACTTTGACGAATTCGCATCATTCGTGATTTCGTCGTTGTTTTTTGCTATTATTTTGCCTCTAAACGCTTCTGGAAAAGCATCATTAAGCTTTCTAGTTGTGATGAGTCTACTGTTTGAAAGAAATCAAGCTGGTGAGATGATTTCCAGTTAAAATTCGTGTTTTTTTCGCACTCGTGAATTTTGGTGACCGTTGAAGAAATCATCACTTCAAGACTGTTTTAGAGGCAAAATCTCGGACTGCCGCGGCTATTTTTGCAAGTTGTGGTGATAGAAGAACACAACAAGCCTGAAAATTCGGCAGAATTCCGAGGTAGCGTTAGACTTATAAAAAAACTTGAAATGGGGGGAGGCTATGACGGCTGCCGAAAATTTGGTTGATTTCCCAGAATGCATTGCAGTGGTATTTTTGTCGAAACATGTGTAGTTCGAAATAGGCATGTTCGTAGGGATTTAGCGCTGTAAGTAGAATGAAATAAAACTTGAAAAACTTGCATACGCTTAGTAGAAGGACTGAATTTTCCTAGGATATGAAACTTTTTGCTTGAAGATAAGGTTTTTTGCCAAAAAACTTGACCTGCAAAATGTGTGATTTTCAACATCTGAAAATAGCGAAAAAACGTGATTTTCCTGCTTTTGAAAGTTTGAACTGTATGTTTTTGCCCAAATTGCTAGTTTCTTCAACCTGAATGATACTTAAAAGTTAGCCACATTTCTAGTGTTTGCTTTGAATGGTGATTTATGGCATTAATGACTTAATTCAGGAGGATATGATTTTTTAAAGCAAGGTAGTTCTCTACGGCCGGTTTTGGCCGGTACAGGAGCGAAAGGGTTAATATGGTGTCAAAATTATGCTCCAGTAAAATTAGTTTCATTCTACTTAGATAATCAAGTTTAGTCCATACATACAATTGCAGTTATATTATTATTTAGCCCTTCTATTATGGAGGACTGTTATCAAGGCAGGTCAAAACAATAGAGATGACCTACCAAAAATTACAGGAAGATAGGTACCCTAGGGCTGGTTTTTGGCTTAAAAAATAGCATTTCAGATATAAATTTGATGGTTTATTAAAATGTGATGTCATTCTCATATAACTATATGTATCCCCTTTTTATCTGATGGAATTAATGTGAATTGGTTTACTTCTTATTACATAAATTTCACAAAGATTTAAATACATTCTTTGCAGAACATGGTCACATGACTTTGTCGATCAAACAACTTTGAAAGAGCTCAAAATGAATACGGAATATCGATAGAGTATGCTAAAGTTGACATTCTCTGAAATTTTTATAAGCTTGATGCCTACAAGATATTTTTGAAATCATTTAAAAGTAACAAGGATTGTATGACAGACTGGCAAGTCTTTACAGTCAGCCATACAATCTCTTGTAAATTTTTTACAATTAAAGAAAAATTCCCATATCTCCTGTTTTCAAGAAAATGAGTCTCACATTAAAGGTATATGCTTATTCTGGAATTCTCTATTTTTTGTTATTTATTCATTATTTTTTTGGGGGGGGGGTGGGGGGAGGGAGGGGGGGGGGCTGATCAGGTCATGCGACCATGTCCTGCAAAGAGCCCATCCATTGGTGGGTTGATTATACAGTGTGCGTAGAGAACAGACACTTCATTGCCTATCTTGACACTACACATCTGACCAATCATGCATGTAGAACACTTTATACATAAAAGGAATCCCATAAAAGTACAGTGGATCGATCTGGACAACTCAGCAGATACATTTATTTTACCAAACAGCAAAAAGCTAAGTCATTTTTTTCAATATCCTATAGAAATTTTGATTTGACTTCACAGAATACAATGTTGAAGAAGTTGAATCAATGAACACGTTTACGAAATTCTTTTACATTCTTTCAAGGGAGAGATTGGTTGCCCTTCCCAACACGAAGTTCATGAAATCAATTTTGGTGGTGAACAATTGACAGAATTCTTAGAAACAAATAATCATAAATATGCAGTAACGTGTTGCAAGCAATTGTATTTAAAAGTCATCCTACACATAGTATTTCAACACACGTGTGTAGCTTTATGAACCGGCTTTTTTACAAATACAGTAGATGGAATGAAAATTATTGTATAAGCTTATACAGACCTTCATCTTTTCACCAATTTGCTTGCTGCATAAATTCCGTAGTTTGTTCCAGTTGTCCATTGAAAATCGAGCTAAATATACATAAAACATTAAATTAGAAATAGTAGAAAACGGCTGAATAAAAATAATGAGTCGTCCTTACTTTTTCTCCATTGTGAATCAACTTCGACAACTTGGTCGACTAAAGTTACGTCTGAATATCGTTTACTTTGATTCTCACGAATTTTATCTGGATTTCCCCCTTTATCGACTCTAAAAAGATCAAGATCTAAGACCATTTTGGTTGGAGATTTGCTGAAAAATCGTGAAAGTGATGAATTGGTGTACACAAGACAAATCTGATGCAACCTGCCGACTAAAACTCGGTGCATGACCGATCAACCAGGGAAGACTAAGTACTAATATAGCGTAAAATACTGGAGTTCCTGTGTTTTTAGTTCTAAACAATAAAGTAATGCACTTATCAACGGCTTTCCCAGGGGTCGACCCCGGAGACACCCCCGGGGAATAGAAATTTCAAGCAATCAAAACTTTGTGAACACCCGTGGGTAGCGGGCAAGACAAGGATTACAAAGTCCCCACCCCCAGGGCATTTGTAAATACACCGTCTACGTAGATAAATTGTTAGTACTCTTGGCCATCCCTCAAAAGGATATAACTTCGGAAGGCTTTCCGACGAACTGAATCCGAAGCCGACGGCTGTACTCCGATTCTTTCCGATCAATTTAATTGGGAGATTCAGTACATTCAAGACTCCAAAGTACTTAAAATTTACAGATAACTATTCAAAGACACGCTCTTTCACATAGCACATGTTTTGGACCTTTTGAGACCATAATAATCAACTTTACACAGGAAGCCCAAACGCAACAAAACCCCATGGGGAAGTCCCGGGGGTATGAACATAAAGACTAAATTCGTTCCAATCCCCCACCTCGCAGGACAGAAAAAATAACCAAACTACACCAATCCCCTACTACTCCCCTATGTGCCCCCAGGGTGTCTCCGGGGTCAACCCCCGGGAAAGCCGCTGATAAGTGCATAAGTGTTATGGAACGTAAGAAAAATAAAAGCAAAAAATGGAAGAGCAAAATTATGCAAAAAGAATGTGTCATCGCCCAAACAAAACATTATAAAAAAGGAATAAAAAAGGAATGAGAAAACAATGTCGACTGTTTATATCAGGCCAAGGACCAGTCACTACTTAGCTGGGAAGGGGTGCGGGAAACAAGGAGGGGGAAATCAATTCATATGCTTGGTCAAATTAATGAGAATTTGTATCACTTTTTAAACTGCCCATAAAATGAGGGGAGGGTATAGGAAAATGTCAGGTAACTGATTAACTGATTTGTTTATCCTTGGATTTGAGAGCAGCACAAAAGTGGTACTTGGCTAGTATCTCTGAGACTCATTCATACTCACTACCTCTAAACTTGAAATACTCTGCATATTATGGTGGATTATCAAAAATTGTGATCAAAGTTGTTTGTTTCATCTTATAACAGTGTTAATGCCACAAACTGATTAACATTAAAATCTGTCTTGCCCAGTTGTCAGGTGATATTTGACAGGAGAGCTACATGTACAAGTGTTTTTGCATCTCTATATAAGGCCCAGAGCATCCTACCTATGTGAGTATCAAGGAGCTTGAGACAAGTTGAGGACTAGACCCCCCATCTACTCTAACATTCAACACACTGAGGAATAACATTTTTATAGCTAATTTCTTTTTATTTTGTGACTCCGTACATGCTAAGCTCAAAACCTTGCAAACTACATGCACCAGAGATCCCCTGAAAATTTGGTAGGGACTGTTCAAGGTATGGTTGAAAAGGATCCTAAAATAATAAATTTACACTTAGCTGCACCTTTTTTACAATTTACAAACTTATGCATAGTTAGGTGGGGTCTACAACAAAAAATCCAACACTTCAAGGTACAGAGTGAGCCAGAGGAAATGAAAGATGTCTCACTGATCTGTTTAACACCTTCACCCACTTTTCAAGGGAGTCTCCCATGGGATTACAGGCATATAGTCATAGAACAACATTTTACCAACAAGTTACATGTTACAGAAGTATTCATTTTTAGATTACAGAATGTGCACATAACAAAAGTTACCTATAATTTCATATTTTTGTTAAGTACTACCAATTCATTTTATTGTTATTCCTTACTTCTATTCATTGGATTCAGTATCTATAAACAAGAGAATGTGAGATTCTCTTGCTATAAAACAATATCCATGTCTATATAAGTACTCTAAGATTCAAGTCATCTAAAATTTCTATATATTGTTTCAATTAGGCTGTTCCAACGTAGCTAGTAACTTTGCCAGTTTTCTTGATGATCTCTAACAGTTTGTCTGATGACAGACTGGAAGTTACAAACACTTTCTGGCGTTCCATATCAATATCCACATTGGTTACTTCTGAAAGAATCAATGACTTTTAAAATTAGAACCCTACTTTTTATGATATATCTTTATATTTGCATACAAATGTATAGTGAATTATGGATATACAGATATTCTTGAAATGGTTGTCCAGTTGAAATACTGATTTAGCGAATAGCAAAGTCATTTGCATATCTTATGATTTTTAATTTTTAAGAAATGATGATTCAAAATGGGTAAAATAACATCAACACAATTTTTTATAATGAACTATGTAACTATTATAATATGTGTAAAATTCTAATTATAAAATTCTTATTAATTTTGTTGATTTTGCATATTGAGTAGGAAGCAGTACAGTCGTTTTCATCTAAGCGTGAACACCAGACACTAAAACGTTTGCTAATTGGCTGTTCAAACGTCAACGTTCAGTCACGCGGAACGTTGATGTTGACATTAGTCGTTGAACACTTTGCCCGCCAAGAAGTAAGATGTTTTCTGTGAACGAATTAGGCCGATGTTACAAGAATGGCCAACATATTTCTTTGGATTTAAGAAATCAAGTCATAGAGCTGGCAGCAAACCATTCTATGCGCAAGATTTCAAGACGCTTGAGAATCCAACCGTCTACAGTTTCAAAAATACTGAAGCAGTATAATATTCAGGGAACGGTGAAGCCGAACTCAAGAGAGCATGTTAGAACTTTAAAAAAGTTAACTTATGATGACTCTATCTTACTTGAAACCATTGTGCTAGACAAAGGAACTTCTTCTCTCAAAGAAATACAGACAAATCTTAACACTTATGGAAACTGCGGCGTTTTATCTTTACTGACAATATGAAGACATAATTTTCCAAGCAATGTGAAATATTCTCGCAAGCGCTTGGGAAAAATATCTGGCGAAAGATTTACTCGCACTAATCTTGCATATACACAACTTTATCTTGATTATATGTCAACCAAGGATCCAACAACTGTAAAATTCTTTGATGAATCGGGCTTTCAGCTCCCTGACAGTGGACTACATGTAGCCATGTTCCAACCCTGCTGAAATCGCTCCCACGAGTGACTGAGTTTGGCGCCAACATCAACGTTCCGCGTGACTGAAGGTTGACGTTTGAACAGCCAATTAGCAAACGTTTTAGTGTCTGGTGTTCACGCTTAGATGAAAACGACTGTAGTGTATTGTATCCAGCTAACAGTAATTTCTATGAAAACATTTCCACTTTATGTCGTACTGTTTTGCCATCATGTGAAAGATTCTAATGATAGTAC
This sequence comes from Diadumene lineata, assembly GCA_918843875.1. Classification (NCBI taxonomy): domain Eukaryota; kingdom Metazoa; phylum Cnidaria; class Anthozoa; order Actiniaria; family Diadumenidae; genus Diadumene; species Diadumene lineata. The sequence continues at coordinate 20,142,351 of OU974070.1, read as the reverse complement.
TAGACAATATTGCATCCTTCATCCCTGCAGCTCTTCTCACTGGCAAGGTTGTGCGTACAAGAATGTCAGAGAACATTAATGTTGTAAAACATAGCTCATAAAAATAACTGAGCATTGCATATTAGCTACCTGGAACTTTTGCTAGTACTCTTTCAACTGCACCAGAACATCCACTACAAGTCATTTCAACACTAAATTCATGCTTCTATAAAACAAAAAAAACATGTAGAAATTTAAAGTATTTATTATTGTATTACTAATTATTTGCCAAATATGTTTTACAATCAGGGCCGTATGTGTGCAATAATAAACAATTGGATATCATGGTAAAATTGAGATCTTTTTAAACATTTGTGAATACCCTGAAAGGTACCAACTTTTGTTATATAACATACAGTGTTTCTCTCATGTGATAAAAAACGTATCAACACATGTGTTCAGTGGTGATATTCCTATTTATCAATTTGGATTTTTGTTCTGCCAATCACAAAGCGAGATTTACACGCATGGAGATATGAAATTTATCTTCTTTCAAAAATGGCTTTCATTTTAAACCATCGAAAACAAACAAAAAATCAGATTTAGTGAAAAGCCTATTTTCATCACTTTGATATTCGAAATTTAAAAAAATACTCATGATTTGCATTCGATAGCCCTCTTAATCACACAAACCTTTATATGGTTTGTACAGCTTCTTAGATACCATATAAGCTACATACACGTATGGAGATCGGTCAATGAATACTCATATAAGCGTTTGAGCCTAAACAATTCACAAAGAATACTACAACGATTATAATCCTACATTTATCAAGTACTAAGGGACCGTTCATTTTTTGTCGGGAGGGGGGGGCTGGTGGTTTTGAGGGGGGGGCCACCTATTTTAAAACCTTGCTAGAGGGGGGGCCAAACAAAATATAAAGTATTGCAAAGGGGGGGCCACAATTTTATTTCTACATTTTTTTACAATCGTTAAAGAATTGGTTTACAAAATAATGAACCAATCAAGGCAATCAATTTGTACTCATATTTCATCATTATGATAATAAATTGCTGCATAAAAACATTTAAAACGTTGATTTGATTTCAGTACAAGCTGTGATTAGCGGTCATTGTAATTTGATACCACTGAATACTTCTTTCTGAATTGTACAAATTTGTGAGTACTGTACTTAATAGATACATTCATTCTAATATTTAAACTGGAACTATGTGTAAATTGAAATATATTAACGGCAAAAAAAAAGAGATTATACTAGGCCGGTTTGTTAAAAAAGACTGATGAAACTATCATTTAACTGAGGTTGTAATGACAATTATCAAAGCATGTTTAAAAAGAACGTTGACGACCATAGAGCTTATCATGCAGGAAGACATTTATACTAAAGGTGGCATGGACTGACTGCATTTATAATTCTTCATCATCAACAGCTCTGTCTACACTATCGCTATCTTCATCACTGTCAGTATATTCATCGCCATCACCAGCATCATCTGAGTCATCCTCATACAAGCTAAGATTGTCAATGTCAATTGAACCAGCGTCTTCATCAGGATACATGTACGAAAATACTTTATTTGCAACCTCCTCTCTTAGATTGGTTAGGAGCCTACTAGCAGCCGCGTTTGTCAAGTATTTTGTTCAATGTTATTAATGTAAAGAAAAATCAATAGCACTTAACGTAAATGCATATTTATATATGTATATATATAAATATGGGGGGGGGTCATGGGAATAAGGCAGGGACGAGGGGGTGGGCCACTAAATAAAAACTGTTCTCAAGTGGGGGGGCCATGCAATTTCCCCCGAAAAAAATTCAAAAACCACCAGCCCCCCCCTCCCGACAAAAAATGAACGGTCCCTAAATTCATATGATAATAAGCTACAATTACGTGCACTGTTCGAAAAAAAAAATAAGAAGTTATGAATTCAGTGAATAGCCCGCAGAATTGAACAGATAGATAACTGTTGTAGCTGTTTTATGCCTAAATAACGACTTACCGTAGTCATTTTTTTGTACTTGAGACTTTGGGAACTAACTCAGTGTTTTTCACAGGGAGAAACTGAATCTCAGGAAGACGCAGTCCGCAGGGTCAGGACTAGACTCTTCCTCAGTCTCTCGCTCCGTCGCTACGCTCTCCGCATAGAGACTGTTACACCAGAATAGCAGCGAGTCTTTGATTGGCCGTTAGAATCTGATTCGTAGCTGAATTCCTATTGGTCTTATGCAAATCACAAAATGTATAAACAATGACAACGTTGAGCAGTGGAATTCAACGATTGTCGCTGGCAGTATAACGGTCATTTTTTGGTTCATTTTTTGTAAATTATAGTATCTTGGCTCACAAATGAACATGCATGGTATTTATTTCTGGCGTTATATCCCCGTCAAAATTCATGTTTAACAATTCAACATTGATGTAACAGAATTCTTGTTTTAGTTGACAATGCAACATTGTTAAGTCATCCTTCAACATGCAAGTTTTATAATTCAATATTGTTCGTATAACATCCAACGTTCTTGTTCTATTTTCGACATTCGAGTTTTACAATTCAACATATATTCATATCACAATTCAACATTCGTCCTTCACACTGCAACATGCTTGCTCGAAATTGAACTTCACGCACGGGTGGTTTGACCTTGACAACTGAATCCGCTGTACAAACTTGTGCAGGCTCAAATGATAGTTTATAGACTGAAGAAAAAAAGAATGCCGGCAAACTTGTGTATATGAGCCTTACATTACCGTAAATCAAATCATTCATTCAGACTTATCAAACCTACTCGTGTTGAATTGCAGGAAACTAACAACAGAAACCGAGCTCGAACTAAAATGACATGCAATTTTTCTTCACCTGATGTAATAAAATACCATTGTAATTATTGTACCCTATACCATTATATTTTGTTTGATAGCGAAAATTTGGGCATCTTTACCTCGCAATAAATATTCATTTGGATAGCTAACGCTATACATTCCGCGGTAAACTGATAAATAAATAAATTAAAAAAAACCTGCTCGATTTCTGTGACTCTCACTCTTTGGACAAAGTGTTGTGATTACCCTAAATTTGAGCTTGATACCACACAAATATTCAAGTTAAAGCTAGATTATATTATTCTCTTTAATATAAACTTAAATTTCAATATCCCACAACAAGTATCAAACAAACAGACAGACAGACAGACAGACGGACGGACGGACGGACGGACGGACAGACAGACAGACAGACGGACAGACAAACAAACAAACAAATAAACGAACGAACGAATGAATGAATGAATAAATAAATAAATAAATAAAGTAATCATTACTGACACAGTTCGAATTTCATGATTCTGCAGCTTGCATATTTTTAATTTCGATGATTGATATTTTGATATTTCGCCTTTATATATAGTTTGAGTTGTAAGTTTGTAAGTTTGAATGAATGATTCGATTGACGATAATGTAAGGCTCATAACACATTGTTTTTCTTCAGCCTATAAACTATAACTTCTAACTTTAGGTTACATACAAAATAGTTTGTACAGCGGATTCAGTTGTCAAGGTCAAACCACCCGTGCGTGAAGTTCAATTTCGAGCAAGCATGTTGCAGTGTGAAGGACGAATGTTGAATTGTGATATGAACGTTGAATTGTAAAACTCGAATGTCGAAAATAGAATAAGAACGTTGGATGATATACGAACAATGTTGAATTACAAAACTTGCATGTTGAAAGATGAAGTAACAATGTTGGATTGTCAACTAAAACAAGAATTCTGTTACATCAATGTTGAATTGTTAAACATGAATTTTGACGGGGATATAACGCCATATTTATTGAGATTCTCAGGAAGTATTTTTTGTCCTGTAAAGTCTGTTTCTTGGACTTTTAGAGCTCCAAACTTTGCTTACAAATGGAGCGCAAACTTCGAACCCGATCACTTGTAAAACACGTAGGTAAAACGTATCGAAATCAATCTTTATTTAACTATTGGTTGTGAATAAAATGCCTGTACATATTGAGCTTAATATTTCGTGAAATGTGTTGATTGAATCGTAATTCGAGCTTACACGACTGAAATCAAAGGAATTTTGACTTTGGCGGCTTGTACAGAAGCCCGTGGGACCCTGCCCCGGTCTGTGTTTTTGTTCTATGTGTTCTTGTTCAAACTTGTTACTAATGTTTCGCAAAGCATCCCGGGTCCCACATTTGTGGGACCTATAATCCTTTGCGAGATTCTAGTGTAACAGTCTCTATGCGGAGAGCGTAGCGACGGAGCGAGAGACTGAGGAAGAGTCTAGGTCAGGACATGGAAGAAAGTCTAAGAGTTATGGAAGAGCAACTACCACAGGAAGCCCACTTCTTGATTTCACGCAGGAAGCCCGACGAAAAGAGATACTGATGATTACAAAATTATAAAGCAGCCCAAGACAAAAATGTGATACGTCCATACAAGGGGGTCCACTATACTATATCATTTGGTTTTTACATCCCGCTTGTACCGTAACAGCAGTTTTTTCGATTTCCCGACACCGAGAAAAAATCGCAAATTTGAACAATTTTATCGTATTAATTATCCTAGACCGTTTTCATTTCTCGTCATCCATTGTCAAAATTCCCTTACCCCGATACCTCGAAGTACCAAATCTCGATCCTGCCAGCTAAACATTTTGATTTCCAAATTCCCAATTGATTCGAAATGATTTAATTGCATAATTGGCACTCAACTCATAGTGAAATTAAACAATTGAAACATTTTCCTAGAATAGTACTGTCTTGCCAGTACCAGCGATTCATTGTCCAAGTCATACTCTCTTGGTCTTTACATGCACTTTGACAAGTAAACGAACATAACAGAACAAAGAAGAAAGAAGTCGCGGGTAATATTAGCAAAGAAAGAAAGAAATTAAAAAGGTCTAACACGCAGCGTTACAGGGAAACGCAGGGACGTCGGAGCGTTATTTTGTGTGTATCTGTGTGTGGGTGGGGGGCTAATATTCAGACTTAGATTATATTAGAACTCACGAATGCGCGCAATGAAATCATCCATGACTTGCTGTATTGCAACATATTTTACTTTTTACACGCGCTTTATTGCATAGACATGCATATTATTCATTGTAAATTCAATTGAAAATATTCAAACATATAATGAGAACAAAAAATCTTAATGAGCAAAAGTGTGTGTGTGTGTGGGGGGGGGGGGGGGGGGGGAGGGGAGTCCGACGTACCTGAAACGTCATTTGACTTTTCAGTCTCATTTTAGAGTAGCATCTCATGGCTTCATATCTCGCGATTACAGTATTTTTGGCATTTTTTTCAACATGTATCCTTTGAGCAAATCGATTTGAAAACGTTTTCATTTTGATAACTCAGTGCATTTGAGTCCATTCCTACTATTTTTAGAGAATTTGAAGCAGTAGAAAGCTAAGAAAATAAGAAGCTAAATAAAGAAGGTGTTTATAGAGTGTCCACACTGTAAGTAATTTTATAATTTTTCGTACGTCCCTATCATGTTTTTTTATACAAATACACATTCAATGCAAAATTATTATTATTATAATTATAGAGAGAACAATTTTGATTAGCCAAAGGAAGTTTGTGTAGACGGTATGCTCTCTGGTCCAGACCAGTTTAAGCTATTATGCCCAAGCCCCACAGCCACAAAAACTGCTAAGGAAATATATCTATTCAAGTCATTGAACGTTAACATGTGCAAAAACCATGTGACATTTATTTATCATTTGTTTACTCGCTTCCTTGTCATTTCATATAAAAATGTGTTAATCGGTCATTTTCTGTCCACACATCTCTTAACGTTGTCATTTTTTGGCCCCTGTCAACTCTTCAGACGAGCTTATTAGGAGTTATAAAGTAAGTCAGATCGCTTCATCATCATTCCCTGGTGACAACGAGTGTGCCTTTCTCTGTACAGCGGCGAACTCTAACTGTAGGCTCTGTACGTTCTTCTCAAAGCTTTTCCAGGACGACCCATTTGTACAAATCATAGACGTGTGATTGTTCATTTGCTCTTGTAACGTGGAGATTTGACTTCTAATAAAGAAAGAAATCATATCTGTCATTCAATAATAATCTTGAGCGTAAGAGAAGGAAAGTAAGAACTAACTAGTTTGAGCCATTGTGCAATGCGTAGCACTGTGAGAGAGCTTTGTCGAGACGCCTTAGTCAAGAGTGCTTGTGGGTGATATGGATCGCAAAATGCTGGTAGTACCAGCCTTTAATCGCTGGGTTCGTTTTAAATAGAATTTAGGGCTGGCGAGTGTCAGTGCCATCTTAGCCTGTTCCATCAGGAATAGTTCTTTGCCGGTATATATTGCTGAAGAAGGCTGAATAGCCGAAACGTCCGAAATAAACAGCGCTTTTATAGTTGCAAGTTGTGTGGCCTTGATTCATTTTATTCTACTTATATATATAAGTTTATTTCAAATTATTAATGACAGAACATGTTAGAGAAAGTTCCGTCAAAAAATCAAAACTAAGTTAAGTTTTGAAACAATGGTACTGGTAGCGATACAACGTAAAATCATTCATTGATTCCCTTACTAACTGCTGACATAATAATCCATTCATCCTGCAGCTATCATTCATTCAGTCACCTATATTACAAAGGTATTGTTGTTATGCTGTAGCCATTCATCCTGCAGCTATCATTCATTCATTCACCTATATTACAAAGGTATTGTTGTTATGCTGTAGCCATTCATCCTGCAGCTATCATTCATTCATTCACCTATATTACAAAGGTATTGTTGTTATGCTGTAGCCATTCATCCTGCAGCTATCATTCATTCATTCACCTATATTACAAAGGTATTGTTGTTATGCTGTAGCCATTCATCCTGCAGCTATCATTCATTCATTCACCTATATTACAAAGGTATTGTTGTTATGCTGTATCCTACCTTAACGACGTCATGCAATTTCGAAGACTGCTCAAAGAACTGCAAAAAGGATACATCAAAAATAAAGAAATACATACTTTGGCACTACTCGCGCATAATTCTAAATTAAAACGCAGATGAAACAAAATTGATAATATAACCATGCCCAAGTACCAACCAATTTTAGACATTATTATTATAAAATTTTTTCTGGCAGCTAAAGTGGTTATTTTATAGTACACGCTTTTAGATAATAATAGAAGTGTTTTCACGTGACATGTGCATGCAAAGTCCCTACCTTTTAAATTCTAAATCATTTGCTGGTTCTGTAAATGGAACCTTCGCAACAAATGAAGTCCCATCGGCTTTGTGCTTGACAAATTCTTGCAACTCTGTAACGTCCAACGAGTTCAAGATGGCAGTCTTTAGATAGCGAAGTTGTTGTGCTGCAGCGAAGAGATCTTGTTTGGAAACTTCACTTTCTTGTTTTGCTGCGACAAGCTCGTCTCTTGCTTTGAAATACTTTTCCTGGTTTTCATTCTTGGCTTTCCTAGCAATGGACACTTCTTTTCGCAAATAAGCAGCTTCGCTGTTAGCGACTTGGATTGCAGTTTTCAGTGTTTCAATCTCACTGTGATGTCGTTCACTTGATAATCTCAGCTGCTCTTTGGCGTATTCAAGTTCTTTGCTACGTTGCTTTACCTTCCATTCAAGACTTTTCAAAATATCATCTTTGATATTCTCGCGCTCCTTCAAGGCATTGGTGTCAAGTTCAAGATTTTGAACAAGCATTTTCGTGTTTAAAAGTCTTTCTTGATAGTCCCGTTCTCGACATTTGCTGTCATGCAATTCTTTAGTACAATTTTCATACCTTGTGTTTATATGTTCAACCTCTACGCATGTTTTTGTCAGCTTTTTTAAAATATGTTCGGCTTCTCGTTCGCTTTCATTCAATTTAATTTTCAATTGTGAAGAGTCTCTTCTCTCACTAACAAGTTGATTACGAAGTTCTTCAATTGTTTCACTCTGATTTCTTGCAGTATGCTCTAGTAAATTTATTTTATCAAAAGCTTCTTTTTCTTCTCTTTCTTTCTCTCGAGACACGAGGTCTAATTGTGATTGTAATTCTGAGATTTTCGAGTTTGTTATAGCAGATAGTTTCTCTACGCTGGAGCAGTGTTCTCGTAAAGCTTTTTGACTAGTTTTTAGCCCTGAAAGCCGTCCTCTCTCTCGCTCTAGCTCAATAGAAATCATAAGTTGATTTTCTAGTTCTTTCTTCTGTTCGCATATTAGTCTCCGAGCTCTTTGCAATTCCTTTTCAAGTGCGTCTATTGTGTTCTGCTGTACCGCTGCAGCATCGCGCGCTTTTTGTTCAAGATCTTTGCACATCATCGCAAGCGATTGCTTTTCCTGATTCAGAGTTTCAATTTCTTGGCTTCTCTGATCCATCTCACTTTCTGCCTTCTTGGAAATCTCTCTGATTACGTTATCGTAATGTTTCTTTATATTTTCGTTATCTTTCACATTAGTTGATTCTATATTTATTATCTTTTTCTGTAAACTTTCTGTATGACTTTTATACTGCACACCTTGCTGTACCAATTTGCCTTTCATCAGATCCACTTCTTGTTTTAGACTGATAGCCTCGTCTCTATGACGAGTCGTTTCGCACTGTAAGGCAGATTGTAACTGCTCCATTTTTTGTTGTAGCGATTCCTGTTCAGCTTTTTTAATAGTGGTGCAGTCTTGTAAAGCTTGTTTAGTCGATTCCAATTCACCCTCCAGCAGGGCTTTTTGTGAACATGATTCGTAGAATTTTTTTTCGGTGTCTGATAGCTTGCTAAATAAAAAAAAAACAGTTTAGGAATTAAAAAAAACATTTTTTTTAATAAATTCATTGGTTGTCTGTCTGTCTGTCTGGCTGGCTGGCTGGCTGGCTGGCTTAGTGGCTGTTTGTCTGTCTGTTTCTGTCTGTCTGTCTGTCTGTCTGTCTGTCTGTCTGTCTGTCTGTCTGTCTGTCAACCTACCCGTTTGATGTTTGTAGCTTTTCAAATAGCAGTTCATTTTCCTTGTGTGCCTTATCAAAATTAAGTTTGCTTTGTTTCAGGTTTTCACTCAAAGCACGAGCTTCTGCTTGGACCTTTGCCTTGTCAAGTTGTAGTGTTTGGATAGTTTCATCTCTCTGTTTAATTGTATCTCGCAGTTCCTCCATTATTCCCTTATGATGTTCTATCTCTTCACGGAGGAAACTCAGCTCGCTGATGAAGGTATCTTTTTGCTTAGTTACTTCTTCAAGCTGGCTACTTTTCAAAGCCAAGTCTCTCTTCATCATTTTAAAACGTCTTTCTACTTTGTCCAGTTCAAGTCTGAGCATTTGAACAGCGGTGTCCAGTCCTTCTTTTTCCTCTTGAGCTTCTTGTATACTTTCAGTAAGAAAGGTATTCTTACGCTGCAACTCAACAATAATACTATCTTTGTCTTCTTTTTCAAGAGCTAAGTTCGCAAGTTTTTTCTCGTTGTTTTCGATTTTGGAATTCAAATTTTGAATGTTCATTTCACAGGTTTTGTTGAGGTTTCTTGCTTGTGTTAGCTGTTTGTAAATTTCTTCTTTATCTTCGCTGAGTCGGTTCAATAAGGCTTCCTTTTCATCTGCATCGATTCTTAACGTCTTCAGCTCTTCACATAGTGTTTGCGCAGACTGTGCTATGTTCTGCAGTACGATATTTTCGTCTTGCAAAGATTCTATCTTAACAGCCAATTCTCTTTGAATTGTGTTCTTTTCTGTCTGTATTTTCAGTAATGTTGCATCTTGACTCATGAGATCTTTTTCTACTTTTTCTAAATGTCCCAGGATTATTGCTTTTTCATTGATGGCATTCTCTTGTGTTTCGGACAGTTGCTGGGCAATTTTAGCATTGTCGCATTTTAGCTCTTCCACTTGTCTATTTTGAGTTAGAAAACCTGATTGGTACTCGCTCAGTTCTAACTGTAGTTTCATTTGGGATTCTTTGGAAACTTCCAGTTGTTTCATTAGCCAAGACTTCGCTTTCATTAGTGTTGAAATGTCAGATGACAGCATAGCATTTTCTTTAAAAGATGTTTCGTAACAATTTTTAGATTCCTCTAGAGCGCATGTCAACTTCTTTAGCTCGTTTTTCAAAGTCTGCACACCCTCGGACTTAGATATCATCTCTCCTTCGAGTGTTTTCAGGTTTTCTTGAAGATTTTGTACACTAAGTTGAGAATAATGTAACTTCTCTTCGACATCCTTGACTTTGATGTCCTTCTCGTTATTAATTTTTTGGAGCGTCGCAATTGACTTCTCAAGGTTTTGTTCCTTTTCACGAAGTTGCTGCAACTCGTACTTCGGTTTTTCGAGAAAAGGGCCATCAATGCCTTGATCCTCTGGTCTATTTTCGTACACCTGTAGTTTGTGGCTCAGCTGTTTTCGCTCCTCGAGAACTTCAGTATATTCAGTAGTTAGAGTTTCTAGTTTTCCCACCATGTTTGCAAGCTGTAATTTGTAGTTGTAGCTCTCGTCTATACTCATTTCATTTTCAATGTTTTGTTCATTTGTGGATCCAGGTTGCGTTAACAGCTTGTCTTGGTTCTGTAAAGGTTGTTGCGAGCTAGTTTTTATGGGTGTGCTGGAACTAGCTAACACCACAGACATTTGTGTGGGATGTGACGAAGGAAGCTCACGGCTTTGTCTTTTTATTTGATGACCTAAAAGCAATTTGTGAAGCAATTAGATGTGTAATAAGTAAAAATGAATGAAACAAATCAATAGAAAAGCAAACAGAGTTAAACAGCGACATATATAGAAAAATGCTCCCATAAATGCTTGAAAATGAATATAAAATGCAACTCAATACTCAGCTCAAAGAGCGTTCACTTGGGCTTTTTGTGCAAGAATTGAATGTTTTAATCAAAGCCCAAGTTTGTTTGAAATGATGACTAATGTAAGATATAAGAATGACATAACGAGACTGAACGCCTTTTTGAGGACCAAAACCGTGGTGATCACCAATCGACTATGATATGGTAATGATCTGGTACTTGTAGTTATGAATAACGTCATAGTGCGAATAACTTTTTTGAAATTGGTTAACCTTTCAATAATTACATATAATAGATAGACATAGATTGTAAAATTGCGTGAAATTATTCCCGAATGAGGACACTAAAAAATAAAACATGTATGTATGTATAGCGATACTTGATGTTTACTAACAAACAAATTGTTATGGCTAATGTACCAACCAGAACAACAATAGGCTCTATTAAAATAACGGCCAATCACTGTCTGGTAGGCACATGAATAACAAAGGCTTGCGCCAGCTGAAGTATCGCTATAACAGATGAGGATTCCTAAAGAAGACCGAGTAATGCTGTTCATGACTTAGTATATGACTTAAGCATACTACACTTTATTACACCTTATTATGCTTTATTGTACATATTATTTTGAATTTATTTTGTGTGTTCACTGTATTACATTTTGTTACGCTTTGCTACGACTCTAAACGAATGACCTACCATAGACCGTGTACATCCGTTCCCGGGGGTGAGGGAGGGGACGGATATACACAGGTTAGACTTACCGCTAATGTTCTTGCTCTTAAGTTTGCCATATTCAGCGGCATCACTGTGTTTCTGTGTGAATTCGTCCCTCTGTTTGAATGGTTCAAAATAACGTGTACTTTCCTCATCTAATTCGAACTCAAGCTGTATTCCTGAATCACTAAGACTTTGAGCCAGAACCTCAGACTCCATAGAATCGTGGCGAGGACGGGTCATATCTAAATAGAAACAAATAGCATTGTTATGGAAATGTTACTTGAAAACCCGGTCTAATTCTAAGATTCGCAGACAAATAGAAGGCATCACATGGGCTCGTGGAGATACGAAATTTATCTTCGAGTGTTGAAAAAATATCTCACGAATTTTGAACACGACAAAATAAATTTCGTATCTCCAAGCGCCCATGTAATATAATTATGCATAAAATCAACTTAATAGCAAGGCCGAATTTCAGTAATGAAGTAAGTGGAGAACGGAAGGTTTCTGTCCCGCTCGCCTAATGATGCTAGATAATATCGTAAAAGCATCTCTTTAACTGCTCTTTCTTGTAAGCTATAACAAGACCAGAAAACAAAATCTTTGAAAACGATATATTGCACCGTAATCACATCTTTTAAACTTTATACCAATAAATCTTTACATCAGAACATAATCCCCCTTCTTGCAACACCAAGGAAGATACATTTATTTTATTTTTTTAGTGACCTGCCTTACCTTCGCCAACGGAACCTGATCCAATTGCTCGAAGCCTTGGTTGTCGATCTATTACATATGGAGCTTGTTGTATACCCGTATTCATGGTAATTTCATCAGTCAAATAAGGAACAGTATCTGTTGGGAAAGTGGATACACAATCAGGTCCTTTATTAGTAAGGGCTGTCTCTTGGTAACGGTACAGAATTGCAGGGATTGTCACGTCATCAGCATCCAAGTAGGTCCCCTGAGATGATGGGCCTAAATAGTCGTTATCTGTTTGTTGTTTTACAATGCTGTAAAACAGTGTTGGTGCAGCTGCATTCATGTGGGCCCTGGTGTTTTGTTCCATGCTGTTAACGTCCCCTTCGCCTTTCTCCAGTACGCCAGGTTCCTTATCTGAGTACAAATCAAGGACTAATTTTCGTAAACGTTGCTCATACTGACAAGGATTGGTTGACAAGACTGTTGGAATTTTGTCGGAGTTTTTGTAATCAAGCTCGCTGTCATAAGCAACCAAGTTGTTTATTGTTTCATAGTACTGTTGGCTGAACAAATCACGTGATAATCCAGTCTTCAAAGCATTTATGATCGTTTCCATGGAGACTGCATGGTCCTATGGAAAACATTAGAGATTTATAATGGCCAGTTCCAGTGAATGAATTAAGACGTAAAACAACGAATCGTACTTTACTTTAAAGAAATATTCCTAAAACTCAATTGATTTTTTTACTGAAATGCATTTATGGCTGAGGATCGAGTCAATGCGCTTTCCAGTCTCCTTTGGGTCCCATTCCCGGAGTAATTAATCGATAAAATCAATCAAGGCATTTCATTGTATGACTATCGATTAATTATTGATTACAGACATTAATGGGTATTATTCCACCAATTTTATCGACTAATATCGATTGATCGATAAGCTAATCGATAATCGTTTTTCATCGATTAGGCTCCGGATCCATTAGAAATGATTTGAGGGTTCTCCAAATACGGTCTAAATAGAGGGGGTGGCGTAATAGAGGGGGTGGCGTAATAGAGGGGGCGGCGTAATAGAGGGGGCGGCGTAATAGAGGGGACGGCGTAATAGAGGAGACGGTGTATTGTATAGGGACCGTAAAATTTACCAAATGCTGTCAATTAAAACGATACAGAATATTCCATCATTTCGGCGACTTCATTTTCCTCTCATATCGGTCTGAATTACATAATTTTTCCTTTGGCTGCCTGTAAGTATAAAGCCTAACACAAGAAACGCAGCTAGATTCAGTGGCGACTTTTCCTTTGATATTTTGACAATGAAATCGCGATCTTTTCTTCGCATCATCCAAAATAACAATCACAGAGAACAGTCAGACGAGGAGTCAGACCTCTAGTGAAACATTAAAAACTATTTATAAAGATCTGACTGGCTTTAAATCCATGAAAATAAAGTCTTTTCACTTACAATTCATACGATTGATTCCTCAGACTATGGTGCTGCGTATTTTCAAGTCATAACATCCATGGCTTCGTGGTGTTTTGGACGCCAAACATCGTGAAACGCGGAACTTGATATACGTAGAAATGTAATTTGAGTAGGGACAAATGAAATATGATAAGACCCCAACACCACAGGAACCCCAAAAAGATTCCCAAAACCTGAAATTGGCCCGTGCCACGAGTACCAATAAAACCTTCTCTTAAAAGCAATAATGATAAAAATAATAATTATATATATAATGTTTTAAGAGCATTCCGTTACTTATTCAAACATAGTTTTCTCGCATTCGACAGCTAAAAACGCCGGGCTTGGGGGGCGAGGGACTCCGAGGATAAACGATCGGGATGCTCGTCAGAATTTTTCAAAAATACCGCCTAAAACTGATACCGGACATTTTTCAAACGGGCGCGGCTTCACAAATTGTACATCCCTAAAAGATATCAAAATTCCGATGAGTTTCTGTGGCTTTCAACCCTTAAAAGATACCAAAAAGTGAGAATTTGACAAATTTCATATTTTTAAACCCTAAAAGAGAACAAGAGCATTCCCGATCGTTTACCCTCGGAGTGAACCTCTCTCCCCCCTCCTCCGGGGGAACAAACAGAATTGATGCTTGATAGACATGATTGATCGTGCAGCCGAAGTGATTTTGTGGAACCGTATTGCCTCGCCCGCACCTCCACATCTACGACGATCATCCCCGTCCCGGGAGGGTTAGGGATGGCACTTCCGTACTGACAGAGGGTGAGGATTTTCGTCGAGCCTTTTAGCTAGGTATCAATCAATCAATCAATCAATCAATCAATCAATCAATCAATCAATCAATCAATCAATCAAGCAATCACATGAATCAATCAATCAATCAATCAATCAATCAATCAATCAAGCAATCACATGAATCAATCAATCAATTAATCAATTTTATTCTATAACCATATGTTTAGAATTCAAATACAAATAATTATGCAAAATTTGCAATTCAGTGGTACCTTTATGGTGCCTTGGAACTTATTTTAATTAATTTTAATTTTAAAAGCTTCCAAAGTGGTCTCCGGTATCTTCGAGTCTGTGTTTTTGGTCGGCCATCAACATGCCACGCCCAGCTGGATAGGGGTTATTACCAAAACTTCCATCATATCCGCCCTGAACTTATACGAGTCCTCCCATTTGCGCATAGTCTTTCTCTCTATAATATTTGAATGCGCCAGCTTTTTTACGTTTGATATATTCCAACGCAAAAAACCTCATAGTTTTTATGGGACACCCCCAGTAATGATGACTGGTACAACAGTAAACGTATTAAATAGGCTGTAAAGTTATTTTAGTATTACTAATTTTTGATGGCTTTATTGCGTGCACTATGTTTTACGTGGGTTTCCGAGGGCTTTTTTGAAAACTACTTTGACGTTAGGAAAGGGCATAGATTATAGGAAAGGAGGGCCAGTAATGTTTAAAGAATAACTTTATTGGTATGAAAACAAGAGCAAGACCATACTATTGTAAATACAGTATTTTAATTACATATAAAAAATTGTAAAATCATCTCACAACGCTAATATTTTATAATAATATTTTGGGAAATTCAAATAGCACAAGTATATCCTATCTACATTTGTTGGGATAAAAATTAAAACTAAATCACCTCACTGTCTCACTGTATATGGTTATTTGTTACTTATTACTGTTTCTTGCTTACAAAATAGTCTAATGAAGATTTCTACACAGGCCTTTTTAGTCTTGATCCCCTTTTTGTAACTGTCCCTCCTAATAAGGAGGTCTCCACTAGCAAGCTGATAAGGTACCCTATACCTAAAGTGACCCTTGCTAACATTTAAAATCAAGATATACAATAAAGAATAAGAATGTTTTCTCTGTGTGTAAAAGCTTCGTAGGCTCCAAACAAATCCAGTGAACAACACGACTGAACATTCTCCACCCATCAAACATTTTCCATTCTTCAGTCCACTGAACAAGGTGGTCAGTGAACATTTCACTGACTGACCAAGTGTTTAGTGAATTGCTGGAGATAAAGCAAGAACACACAGCAGTGTAGCACTAGCCATTAGTACAAAATACTTCACAATAATACTGTCAAATCCATCATAAATGCTATACATATATATTAATTTATCAGTATATATAATGCTCTATAATTTCTGTTAGTATTTTACAAGTGCATATATATATTTCACAATATTACTATCATACCATCATAATTAATTAATAATGGCACATTTTTTGTGGTATACACAAATATCACATTAGAGGGATATGTTTAAACAATGCTGCATTCAGTATTGATAAATTGCCCATCCAGCTTTCAGTCCTGGTCCTTCTAATTCCACAAGGTATGTTAATGTATGGTTGTTTTAATAAACTAATGAATTATAGAGAACTCAAGTGTGACATCACAAAAAGCTTGTTTTGGAGTTTTGTCAGAGATTTCAATAATCAAAAATATTTAGAAAGTGATAGGAAAGGTTTGTTGAAGAAACAGATGAGATATGATTGAGCAGTTGGATGTAAATTAAAATGAATATTGCTATAGATTGTTTCTTAATAGTCCACCAGTTTATAAAGATACAAACCAGCACTAAAGTAAGACAATTTGTGGCAGCATTCTCTGAAATAATGTTGTTAGAATTCAAACTTTTTTTTTTAAATTTGAATTGAAACATACAAACATTTTTTTTTGTAACTTCACCACTTGAGTACTCTATTTTCCACAGAGTCAGTTTGCGCTGTTTGGAAATACTGCCCTTCATTCGCATGCATTATTGATTTTATATAATGAACATTTGCAGCACAGATACACACTTGAATAGCTTGTTTGTAATGCTTGATATGCTGCTTTGGGTATCTGTCATTAGCAACAAAACTTCCTCCTTGATCCACTGTCTAGTTTTATATCCCCTTTGTCTAAAGAGAAAAGCAAGGTGCAATAAAACACTTTAGAAGAGGAATTAAAAATCAAAATATTGAAATTCACTTGACAGTCAATCACTTTAAAAATTAATAAAAAGGAGATTGCATCATTAACAAAAAAATTACATCAACAAAAATGAGAACAGATCAAACCTGAAGTTGATAGTGTTTTTCATTGGAATTATTTAATTAAAACAAATAACTAAACAAAAACAAGCAAACATAAAAAACAAGAACTAAACCAGAAAGAATGGTAAGTATCACATTTAGTGAAATATTCACAACTCTATTGCTATGATAGTTTACAAAAGTACAAGAACAGGAATGCATTAAATAATAAATAATAATATGAAGGGAGAAAAATATTTATGGTGAGGAAATTAAGATACTAACTTTGTCCTGGAACTTTGTTTAGTCTCATAAAATCTTCTGCTATTTTTTCGAACACTTTGTCTGTGGCAAAAAAGGATAGAAGTACCTAAGTTAAGTTTAAATAAATGTCTAATGAATGCAATTGAGCATATCAAATGGACAACCCATTGACATCATCATGACAACAAAGTCCACAAGAGATCTGATATCATGGTACCTTCAAAGATGCCAAGTCAATCATGGCAAAACATGTTCTAAGATTTTCTCAGTTTCTTTGCAGTTCTCTAAATCTCATTTTCAACTCAATCTGTTCTGTCTTGAACTTTAATTCATTGGTCTCAAAATCTCAAAATTCAAAACCAACCGTACTGTTCTCTAAGACCGATATGTGCAAAAGTCTTGGAACGTTAAAGCAAAAAGTCTTGGTCTCTAAAACTAAAAATATCTGTGAACCTCCATTCTCCACATCTCCATTCTCCACCCATAATATAAAGAAAGAATGAAATACATGCAATAGGCTTGATATGTTCTTACCAACATTAGTTCCCCTTTTGCTGGATGTTTCAAACACGTCTGCTCCAATATCTACACATTTAAATTCAAACCAATTAATAAATAACTCTAAAGCACTCAGTTCATATTGAAAAGATAAATAAGAGAAATGAGAATTATCTCCCTTCATGGCCAAGAGGGGGCATATAAAGAATTACAGATTTAAATAATAATTATTCAGCTATTTATTGTACCTCTTCCATAGCTATTAACAGCTCTTGTAAGCACCTCCCTTGGAGCAATCGCATCTTCTATCAAATCTAGTTTAGTTCCACAAAGATATATTCTGCATTCCTGTCAATAAACAATAATATTGATTTCAGCATAGAGTTGAATCATCAAAGTTACTGTGACTTCTCAATAGCATTTATTTAATTAAAAGATGACATTTCAAAAGCAAGGAAGATCAATAATTATTAAAAAGAGAAATCTGTATGCCAAATGTAACAAATAAAAAAAGAAATGTGCATGCCAAATGTAACAAATAAAAAAAATATGCATGCCAAATGTAACAAATAAAAACTTTAAGAGAAATATATACATCAAATATAACAAATAACAAATAACCACTGAATTATTTAATAGTCAAAACCTGTGTTTTGACTTTTAAACAGATCCACAGATGACATCACAAGGTTTTAACAATTTTTTTTGGTTCTCTCCACAGATATTATCTGTGTATCTATAAGTTAGAGTAGAGATGCATGGCAATGAGGAATTAATTTTGAAATAAAATACATACTGGTTCAGCTTCCTTTAACTGATCCACCCAAAACTTAGCCTTGGCAAAGCTAGGTTCATCTGTAAGATCTGCTCACAAGGGGAAAAAAGTTCACATGATAAATATTTGATATCTAAAATAAAAGTGATCATTTGAAAAAATGAATAATAAATAAATTTTCACTGAACAAATGAATGACAAATGATTGAACAAATAAATGAATGAGCAAATGAATGATTATATTTCCCATCTGGCCCACATGAAAAGGCACTAACACCCTACACTACATATCATCAACTCTATTCAAAAACATGACTCAACTCACATTTCTTGATTTCAGGGAGAGTACAACAGAACTTTAGCATGTCAATTTCAAGTACTTTTCACGAACAATAAAGTACTAATAATTGAGCATTCAAAAAAAGCACAGCACACTGGTAGTTGTAATATTACCGGTAATTAACCTCATCATGCAAATTAATGCCCATAGACTTTTTCAAAATGGTTAGAATTGTGTCTTTCATATCAGGACATTAAACTAGGGTTCAGTCCCTCAAGTAAATGTTTACTAACCATAACACAAAATAGCTGCCCTTGCACTTCTATAATACATGGCACTCATGGCTTGATATCGTTCTGCACCAGCAGTATCCTGCATCAAAAATCAATGACTTACTATAAAGAAAAACACTTGTCTCATTTTTCAACAAACCTACTTCCAATACAAATAAACAAAACAAATTGACCAAAGAAATAATTCATAATACTTTTTTAAATAAACTAGACAATCATAAAATTAGACTGGACTCTGTCTTTATTGAAGCCCAAGTAATAAGCAAGATCAACATTTGAATCAATTTAAAATTTATTAAATTGGGTTGAAATAAATTGGTTTTACATGTCCAAAATATATTTATGAATTTGCAGATAAAAATGCTCACATGAATAAGCATTCAGTATTTGAATGCCATTACATAACAGTAAATACTGCAAGTGACCAATTTACTTGATTTTTAACAGTGTTTTTCATTACTATGCTTCTTACCCATATAGCTAGAGAAAGGTTTTTCCCTTGAACATAAAGATCTTTCCTGCAGAAAGCAGCTCCAATTGTCTGAAAAAGACAGCAAACAATATGGACATGCAACAAACACAGTAGAAGACCTTTATTCAAGAATATTTACCAACAGACTGGTCTCCTCAACAAAATTTGAATTTAGTATTATAGTATGTATGTGGTTAGACAGGACCTCCAGTTTATTATTTACTTCTCAAGAAAACTGAATTCTTAAGATGAAATGACTATCTTACTGAAATGTTGGTATTTTGGTAAAGCTTACATTGCACCATTCAATGCTAGGGCATATCTAGTGCAGTGTTGTGGTACTAATCCCATCTTACTCCACATGTATTGAGTGATGGCTTTTGTTCCACATTCAATCACAGTTGCTTATAATATGATAATGTGACTATTGTGCAAATGAATTTCGAGAAGTTTTTAATTTTAGGGCGAGCAACAATGTAGACAAGCATTTCTGGTGGCCATGAAGAACAACAGCCATCAATCAATCAATATTGAAGCAAATTACTTGAACTTTACAGAAAAAAATAAAAACACGGCACAAAGGTAGAGATATTTATTTTATCATAATTTATGTATTTAATTTGTTTGCTCGCTAATGTATAGGTTGGGATACCTTTACTTTCACCTCAATTTGTTGAAATTTTTATTTCTCCCTAGAAACACTACCAGTCACTCATGGCAGAACACCTCCATATAAATATCTAGACACCATCTGGCCCTTGTTATGAAAATTCAAATCTTTATTCCAATAATTTTATAATAAGAAGCAAAAAGCAAAACCAAACAAGAAACACATTTATTATGAATTTGTTTATGCTATGAGTTTGTAATGTACTTGATCATATACTATTATTAGAGCTTAGATCTACTGAAGAAAGCGATGTTGAATCCACAAATACCTTTGGCAACAGAACATTTCAGCTATAGACTATGACAATCAAATACTAGAATTTACTCACTTGGTATTTACAACATCGAATAATTAGATGTCAAAGCAAATTGGATCATGGCATTTGCAAATAGATTGAAACAGCTAGCTCACGCCGTCCACCGGCTAAAATAATATATTTAGATTGGGGATAATTTTAATGAAGCGATTGCGATTCCATAAAAAAATGAACATGGGAAATTTTGAATGATATTGAGATACGTGGGCTAATTAGAGTTTAACTTCGCTTAAGTTTAGTTCCGGAGCTAATTATTTTTATCTTTGCAAGTTCTGACACGGTTGTAACAACAAAAGAGAAGTAAACTTTGGACTGCAAAGTAGAGAAGGAACATTTTCTAACAAAACGCAATGAAGCGTACTTCCTATGCTCTCTACCACTGCTGAAAGCACTTTTAACGAATCGGCTTCTAATACATACGAACAAAGGCACTTTACTATTGTGGTTTTACATTAACAAAGTTACTTACCGAAGGAGTTTCCTCGCTGAACGCTCTCGTTATATATCGCGTCACAAGACAAGTTTTACCGCTGTTCACTTTGCCCAAAAGGACAACTTTCAGGTACGTTTTCTCTTGCATTACATGGAGAAACAAATAAACACCAAACGAAAATCAATAATCCAGCAATCTGCAAAGAATGAAGCACTATTAAAGGCTTTGATTTGGAGGTCTTCCAGTGAAAGACGCGGAATCCGCCATTATATCCTTAACTGCTGACCAGTTACATTTGCGCGGGCTCAGTATTTCATCTCCCGTAACTACCTTAGGGGGAGGGATACAAGGTTACTGAAGCTTTATTTTGCTTTTTTTGCCCCTCCCCAAGTTTATCTAATTTGTAAGCCGTGAAATTTGAGAAGGGAAACGACAAAAATCATCCATTCATAGCACGCAAAACACGGCTTACTTTCAAGCTCTCCAAGCGGGATATAAGTGAAATGCCAAAATATTTTGGAATCTCAACTTTATTGTCAGAAGGGTGAACAATCTCCTAAGCTCTGTAATGTCACACAAAGGACAGATCAGGAATTTTCAAAAGGGGTGATTTAATTTTTTCTTTGGAAAACAAAATAAAAAATAAAAAATTTAATGCTTGAGTGATTAACAGTGAATGAAGGCCACACTACTTGCAACTATAGAAGCGCTGTTTATTCATTTATTTATAGCGGAGCTCCGCGCGGGCCGAAGGCCCGCGCAAGCGGAGCACCATAATTAAGAAAATATGGTAAACCATCGAGCTCATTTGAAATCGACCACAGGAAGCCCGGATTTCGAAAATACGTACGTCCGTCCGTGTACATTCACGCAAAATTTGCTGACCAGTTTTAGTGGGCGCCAAAACAATCATTATTTTTGCAGTTTGATGCAGTTCACTAAAATGTTTCTACAAAATGTATTTCTACACTTGACAATTAAAAAGAGCATGAAAATGGTAAAGCTAAGCTGACAGCTTGAAGAGATTTGACTGAGAAAGAGAAACAAAGAACGCGGCGTGAAAAAGAAAGATAACTACGATTCAACGATGAAAAGCTACTTCAAAATATTTTCACTGACAAAATAAGTGAAAGTCGCTCATGGAGCTGTTTTTAACCATTCAAATGTGCAGTCATGCAGAGCTGTAATAATTCATTCAATAGTCATTCAAAGCTGGAGATTTTCTGGAAGAGTTTATTTGACAACTTTGTCAGATGGTAAAAAAGGCCGTATTCTTCATGGATTCTTCGTGGCGTTTTTCAGTCATTACTTATCGACTAATCTACTTTTAAAAGTAAAATCGACGGCGACAAATTTTCATAAAAACAAAAACAAAACAAATATGCGCTGCATTTGCAGCAATTCAAAAGAGGTGAACAACAAGACGAACACGACTCACGAAGATATATAATTTCACTCTGTTCATTCATCAATTTTTACGGAATATTCATACCACGAAGAGCTGTAGGATCAATGCAGATTTATCAACTATTCACGACAAAAAAACTTTTCACACAAGATGTTTGTCAACAAAGTAGGACTGTCAATTCATGGAGTGGATGGAAATGCAAATTTAGTACAATGTGTGATCGAGCAACACGAGCTTGCCATCGCCGTTCAGTTGAACTGTGTAAACTTTTTAGAGGCGGTGAAAATGGTTTTTGCTACTTTTAAAATTCTAAAAACAAGCTTATTGTAATCAGAACTGAGTTCAGTGGAAAAGTGACAGTACAGGACAAGAAACGTGGCGCCGGTATGTTTATATTTTTTGACGATCTTTTATGAATTTTTTTTCACCATCCACATGAAAGCAGTTTGCAATAATTATATTCACTTGTTTTTGTAAGATATTTATCCATCGTTGATATCTTTATGTGTGTGGGTTTTTTTAATTTGATTTTTGTAATTCTTTGATTTGTTATTGAAAATAAAACGCTTGTATGAATTCGTCAGTGTACTCATCTGCAAGTTAAAATTTCAAAACTTCATACTAGCTATTTTTTAATTACGCAGTATTCACATTTGATAATTAAAAATTCACAACCGTTTTAGATAGCTAGATTATCAATAAGTAATTCATTTCAAATTTCACCAGAAAAGTGAAATTTTTGTCGATATTGTTATAACATTTTTTTTCAAACGTGAAAGAGCGTAAAGCGAGAAGCGCACGGGTGCTTACAACTCAAAGAAGCCATCTTAGTGCTTTTCTAACCTCTCATTGGACAATCAATTTTAATTGACAAGTGCTATTTTTACCATGCATAACAACATATTTTTCGCATTTTTGCGTATAATAAATTGTTGTCGCATGCATAAAGCTTTGTGCATTTCAATTGATTATATGATTATTTGATCATGAAAAGAAAATAACAGCAAAAAAAAAAAAACAAGAAAAAAAAACAAGAATTTGATAATTTGTAGTGAATGAACAAATGAAAGAATGAATGATTGAATAAAAAGTTCATTTCATTAAATCGGAGCTCCGCTATTAGGTTTACCTAATTTTTATATTACATTTATCCATTTACTTGCAAAACGTAATAGGCGAGACTCAAACTTTCAGTACATCAATTTGTTTCTTTTATTTTTATGTACTGTTTTAATTTTTGAGGTCTAAAACCCAAAGGCTTTCGTAGCAAATGTAATGAAATAAACAAGGAAATGTTATAATTATGAAAACATCTCTGTTTTTTGGAGACAAACTTGTTTGAGCTTAGCTTATTTGTAGTTGCAGTTCCACGTGAAGATCCCAGGTCGGTCATCGCTCTACGTAACAATACAATGTTCACCATGCATGTCGCGATGCATGTTTTTAGTAGGTTCGAGGCAGTTCCGAGGAAGATGAACGTAGGATTATTTTGGTGTCCTTTCCTTATCTTCTCCCATCACCATCTTGTACACGAAGGTGAACATCTGGAGGGCTGATGCAAATTCATATAGATTGATGCGAGAATTGGGACTTCTTCTAAGTCATGTCCACATTGATCTGCGCTTTTGAGAGAACGCTCATTGGTGATGTTTGTAGGCGCGTTTTTGTCCACGTGTATGTCATCCCCATGGTCTTGTAAACGCGAAGGAAAAAAGGGCAAGAAACACCAAGGCCAGAAAGTACGTCATGACGTTCTCATTGGATTCCCCTCGGTAGGCTGGTGATAGTGGATAAAACAGTTCTTCTTTACAAACATCTTGGTAGCAGATTCCCGACTGGTCTGTTGACCTAGAAAAACAGAAAATAATGTGCCTTTTGAATCTAAGTTCCTGTCTAGAGTTTAAGGGGCCCATTAAATGAAGCTTTTCAAACAGGGCTGATTTTGGAATATTTGGCGGGAAAAGAAACAGTAAATAAAATGCATGCGTAATACCAGTATTGCTACACATAATAAAGTGCAGAAAATCAGTTTCTAAAAAACTTTTGAATTAGTGTCGTATCGTAGTACAAATGTAACCATATCGTTTCCTGTACACGCAAAAAACGACTTCATGGAAATCGGTTACTGACGTATATACCTTTTCACTCTAGCTGGTGGAGTTGAGGATACTTGAATAAACACAACACTGGTCTCTAGCAGGAAAGTCATCTCTCTAGGGCTAGAATAATTCCCATCATCACTCCTGTTGGGCGAGCTGCTGTTACTGCCCCCAGACGAATTACGTGCTGATGCATTCACGGATACTGTGGCAGTCATGTTAGAGGCTGCGGTGGGCGTGACAGCATTATTACTTTGTGTTGCGTTAGATGTGGGTGCTAAGCAACTAAGACCATAACCGCTGACACACTGGAACTGCCATGTTGCATATTTGTAACTGAAGGTAAAAAAGATAAATAGACAACTTGCAATGAAAGGACAGGTGCAATTTAACATAGCCAGAGTGTACCAAATATGAGCTTGTAACATTCAACACATCAGGAGAAATTATAAGACGATGATGGTCATGAATCGCTTTTCAGAAAAAATCATAAAACTCCTTGAAATCACTCACCTAAACGCTTACCGTACCACCATTTTAGTGTTACTGCTTCCGTAAATCAAAACCCCGATTATCACCCGAATGAAAACTAACCGATCATGATTTATCGTTGTTCGTACAAACGTCGGTATGAGTAGGTTTAGACGAAATTCGAAAGTAGCTCGGTGAAGTTTGGGGGTTTGACTGACAGGAGCCAAAGGAACAAAATGCCGATAAGCGTTTGAGTTTGAAGAACACGAAAAACTGAAGTAAAAAGGTATTTTAAAACTCCTAACCAGTTACTGGGTACGATTAAAACACATCATACTCTCTTACCTTACTTTAAGTCCAACGATCTCCATTTGTGGTACTCCCTTATATCGACCTGCTTCTGACACTAGAAACTCGAACACGAGTCCATACGGAATGTCTCTACATACGCCAACAATGGTATTACTCAACGGTTCTTTGATAGTCTCTCTATTAGATATAGAGAATGAGTATTATCTACAGATGTTTAGGCGAGCCATGTGATGTCACATTGCCCAATGGAGTACGGCGGCCATGTTGGTGGTCAAGTAAAACAAACTAACAATGATATGAAGTCAAAAATACATTTTTCTTCATAAATGGCCCACAGCCTACTGATTTCTTTGAAGAACTGAACCACCAACATGATATTTACGTGAAGCCAATAAAATCCCTGAAAAGTAGAACTCTACCCTCACAATAAAAGCAATACAATTATGAGCTTCAAGCAATTTATTAAATCATTTGCATCTTTGATTTAGCCATTTCCTTTTGGTACCTTATTATTGGAAGCCAATCTTCATCGACAGTAGTAAGTGCATTTCCGGTACGTCCCACGTGCGTAGCTTTCAGAGAGACTTCTTGATTGGCTATCACTAGCTCTCTGATACGTGAACAGTTCTTCAAATCATCCATAGTGAGTTTAAGCGCACATCCAGTAGATGACATCTCGCCATATAAAATAGGACTGGACGAAGAAGATGTACAAAGAACATTACCACTAGGAGATCTGACGGGCAAATTTGTCAGTGTGGAGTTCTATGATAAAAGTAATATATTGATAAATAAAGGATTTCTTATATTTATACTTCAAAAACTACTCCATCCATTGTCAAGGAATGGAGTATTAAAGGCGACCTTTACATTAGAATGACCATTATCTATGTATCTCCTACTTTATATAATATGATGATTATCATCATCACCTGTAGCAGCAATCATCATCATTATCATCGTTATCACTATCATTATTTTCATTATTATCATCATACCTAGTATCGTTATCATCACATCAGCATCACCAATAACAACATGAGCATCACCAACATCATCAGCATCACCATCATCAGCATCATCATCAACATCAGCAACATCAGCATCACCATTATCAGCATCATCATCAACATCAGCAACATCAGCATCACCATTATCAGCATCATCATCAACATCAGCAACATCAGCATCACCATTATCAGCATCATTATCAAAATCAGCATCACCATTATCAGCATCATCTTCACCATTATCAACATCAGTATATAACAATC
Source organism: Diadumene lineata (assembly GCA_918843875.1). Lineage (NCBI taxonomy): Eukaryota > Metazoa > Cnidaria > Anthozoa > Actiniaria > Diadumenidae > Diadumene > Diadumene lineata. The sequence continues at coordinate 20,116,098 of OU974070.1, read as the reverse complement.
ACCATCATTAAATGTCACTATTATCATTACAGCACTAACCTGGGCTGACCGAGCCAATGCTAGCACAGGTAACCCTCTAATATATCCTGGATTACCAGAACGATTCACAACATTGCTACCAGATACACTAGATTTGTTTGATACTCGGACAAATGTCGTCTTGAAGTACTGCATCAAAATATTGACATTAGAATCTGATGTTGCAATGTTTGAGTAGGTCAGAGTCTGTACTTTAACAACACCAAGAGTAACCATGACAGTGACTTTATTCACTTGTTGTCCAGACACATCAAATCGATATGTCACATTAAGCACCACATTAGAACATGTCTTGGAGGTCTGATTAAGAACTGGAAGTGGAGGAGCTGTTTTACCATCATCAAATGCACATCGCCAAGGAGATGAGCTAAGACTGCTGCCCTCAGTACAAAAGTACCGCACTTCAATGTTTGCAAGTTCTGGCTGCTCATTTTGGTTTTGACTAAGCGTGCCTTTACTCAGTACTGCTGATGGTACAGGACATGGCGGGCTTCTGATATCTTTTGGCATTAGATAACTTGATGCGCTTAATGATGAGGTTGAAGTACACAGGGACTCCACAGTCTCTGTTGTGCAAGTCGACTCAGTATTTTCCAAGAAGCGTACAGGCACTGTTTGTGAGCAAAAACCATTGAAAACTTTGTTGGGTAGGGTCAGGGTTCCCAATGTTGCTGACAAGTATTTATTGTCGTTACTATTAGCAGCTGTCTTAATACTGGTCCCTAGTTTGTATGTGCCTGGTGAGGAGGTCTGAGACTGGCTAGCAAACTGATAGGAGTAGCTAGAAAAAAAGAAAACATGCTCATAATGACAGCAACTATATTGGAGTTATATCTCGTGTAATATTTTCAAAAGGCAATATTCTTTTTCTTTCTCCCTTATGTTGTTTAGGTTTACTAGCATTATATGTCATATATATCAATTAATACTTAAGATAATCCATCAAATAGCAAACAGCCAAATCTAGCCAATCTTAACCAAGTCTACATTGAATCAATTCTATTCTTGATGCTTGATTTACCAACCAAGCAATTAAACAACTGACAAAATAGCCAATGGGTAGTTCCACAGAAAATGTTTCTTTTTCCTCAACCCCAAGCGCTAGAATTTCCATAATTGAACCATACATGTACAATGACATGAAATTTCCTGGATTCTTGACCCTAATGCTGCAAACTTCTCCATCTTCTATGGGGAGAGAAGAAATTCGCAGCATTATATCAAATTTCAAGGGCTTTTCAAGTGTCTTCAAAATAATGAGGGGAGGCGCTGCTTGTTGAACATAATTGTCATATAACAATAGATGGTGATGTTTCGTATTTTGTCCCATATCATTTTTTGCATGATTGTAGGTTTTGATTATAGCTGAATTCAAAGCCTACACTGCTTTTATTCAAGTGGCTCCATATTATCTACTAACAAATATGCATACCATTTTCACTTGTATAATACAAGAAGATGTGACCTAATATGAATAAGTTTCGCCAAAACAGTTTTAGGATTAGCAGGGCAAAAGCATATAACAAACTTCTGCCCAAAATTAGCTTGAAGCGCCATCTCAAGGCAGCATAATATATGTACACCTATGTGATATGTCTATTAATTTTTCTCCGCAATCATGTTCATATGTAACTTGTTTGTAATTATCTATTTTCTAAAATATGTTGTGTTAGACAGGACTCTACTTAAACTAGCAAATGCTAAATAGATGTCTCCTGTGTAAATGTTGTAAATAAATAATCAATAAATAAAGTGTCAATGTATTTAGTCTTGTTTGAGACCAATTGGGGAGAATTGTTTGGTTTGAGTGTGGATCTGTTTGTTTACTTCTATACTCAGGTGATACTTGTGGTACTTGTGCTTCTCCTTGAAATCCATGAAAATCCATGGAATTGAAAACATTTTAAAGTGCCCAGTTACCTTGTTTTCGTAGCCACTGATCGTAGTGTCTTATAGCTGGGTACATCTGTAGCTGACCTGGGAGTTGTGTAGTTATACCAATAACCAATAAAAGGACTGGTACTAGTAAATACACATAATACAGGATGCAAATCACCTGCATCAGGCCACGTTGCTTGGCAACTGAACTCAAATGGTCTTTCACTACTATCACCACCAAAGAACCCTTTGGTACAGGCGAACAATGACTTCTCACTGGATAAGCAGTCCTAAAATGGAAACCAACAAGGCCTCAAAATCTTGGAGCAGAGCCTGCAGTGATTGGATCAAAAGATTACTATGTTTTGATTCAGTCATCATTCGTCACCATCAAAAACAGATTAAAAAATCTAAGCTGAGTCTGTCTGAATTGGACCATTCTTAGGCTGGAATAGGGTCAGGGTTTGAAGGCTGGTAATACTAACTGAACAAAGTATAGACTGTATAGATCAGCATCAGTTGTTTCAGACTACACCAGTTGAGGGTTCATGGCATCTGTTCAGTCTCTCAAGGCTTGCCTCAATACCAACCCAGATACTATGCTTTAGACTGGAATGTCAACTTCTTCTATCATTACATGTAGCAGTCCAGGTAACAGGGCCTCCCTCCCCCCCCCCCCCCCCCCCCCCCCAATAAAAAAGGGGCTATTTACCTTATCACAGCAACATCCAGTATCACATTGTCCCATGTTAAGATTACATGGACATGTCAAGTCAATATCAAGAGGTGAAGTGCTAGTTGAACCTATCGTACAATACACATATATGAGAAACTAACCATAGACTTGTTTGTGAATGTACTGTAACCCTAACAGTACTCTATTATAGCACAGCTGTTTCTAACAAACCATTGGATTGTTTTCAGCTGTATTGTAACTGTAATGTTCCCAATGTGAAAACAACTATTAAACACTATTTATATCATTCTGAACTTGACTAATGACAATCTGTACTTGTAAACATTAATCCTGGCAGCTTAGCAAATCAGATAAGTGTGTAGGTCAGATGTGGTGTCAGTACCTGAATCACTATTAATTGGTTGATATTGGTGTAGATCAACAAACATGAATGCCACAACAGATGATGGTTTTAGGATACCCGTAGACTTTGCACAGCATGACAGCTGCACCAAATCAGTTAGTTTACTTGAAGGTATCCCATTAATACTGATTGAAATGGTTTTAGACACTTCAGATTTCTGTAAAACAAGAAAGTACCATCATTGTTTTTTTATCATTGATTAAGAAAGTACCAGCTATAGAAAATATTTGACTTGTTTCCTTGTTTGTAATAAACATGTTTTTTCATTGTTTGTTGCATTTAGTTGTTGATTTGTAAACAGGATCATATCTGATTTTGCTTGTAAGCATAATTGAAAGTAAAGCCTGTCTGTCCGTCTGTCTGTCTGTCTGTTGATTTTTCCTGAGAGGAAAACTGAAGAACATTTACTAAGAAACATCACCAAGCCATGAGGGAGAACAACATTTCCAACAAACTCAGTTTACATGGAATTGAATAGGAATTGAATCAAGTTTACAATGGTTAACAGCCAGTGTTTTCACCAGAAGACCAACCCATGCCTACCTTAAATTGTAGTTCTGTTTGTACAAGCTTTAGCTGTACAGATGATGAAGTCAGTGTAACACTCCCAAGAGGTTCAGGAGGACAGTAAACAGCTGATGTATTAATGGGACCAGTAGGTAAAACAGTCAATGAGCACTCAACATCTAGGGGTACAGTCTGTGGTGCATTAAGGGACAGAATAAAGGAGTAGCCGCTACGCAGAGTGGTTGATGAAGGATGGAACTGCATGGCTATTGGACTGAACATGAATGTTACAGGACTTCCTACAAAAAAAATAATCTCTACAAGCATTAGAAGGAAGTTTTGATTCTAAAATCAAGCAGACAGTGACCACCTGTAGGGTTGTCAATACCCCATTTTTCAAACCACAAATTTTGCTAATAAGTACAAAATTCACACAGTGTTTATGTTTCTCAAATGAAGTGTTTTCAGAAACGATATGAAAAAGAAAAGATTGTATAAGATGGAACATTTTTATTGGAACATTTAATGGTATTAGTGCCTCCATATAATTTTAGAGAGATGACTGAATTAAAAGTGGAAATGACTGATAAAATGTGAACTCCACATGACCAAATATTACTATAATGGTCAGTTGAAATATTTCAAGAATTACTCCACCTGATTCATTCATCATTATTATTAAGTGTGCTGTCTGTGAATGGCCAACATGGTTAGTCAATTCTCATTGTTATAATCCCAAATGGCTGGAAAACAAACCAGTCACTTGGCTATTAATGCCTGCGAAATTTCGTTTTTGACCTGCAACTGAACCTGGGCACAAAAAATCAAATAGTAGCCAGAGTCCATTTGGGACTCAATACTGGGATGGCTGGGATGTGAGACCATCTCTTTGGCCAATTAAATAATACCATAGTTGGTAGAGGAAAATGGTTTGGAAATCAGGTAGAACCATTTCAATGCATGACAAGTTGGAGTTGTCATGACACCACTCGAATAAGATTGTTTTGACTTCTTAATTCAGTCATTTCTTGTCAATGTGTGCCTCAATGTTGAAGAATCAAACGTGATTATGAAGCACGGTGAATTTAAATCTATAAAATATACAAGGCATATACCTTTGGAATTCTCCATCAAATACTGGAAATAATCCACTCCTTGTGTTGATGTTTTAAACCTTGTTATGTTAATGACAGCTGGCAAAGAAGCTGTGGGCACTGTTATGGGTATTGCAGTTGTAACATTTGATACACCAGATGGTGGTTTAGTTGTCGGTGTTTTGGTGGTAGGTGTCACTGGCGCCCCACATATATACCATGATGGCAACATTGTTACTTTGTATGTCTGTGCCTGGCAGACTACTTGTACTGACTGGCTTGCCTTTCCTTTTGAAACTGTTGTGAATGGAACCTTTCGAAATCAATGAGTATGTGTGCCATTACTAAACAATCACAAGTTTATCCTCAATAACCTTTATTTGAGTTTTACTGGATTACCTAGTCATCAAAAGAATGCACCTGATATTTAATGACTCAAATGTAATAGAGACAAAAACATTGTTTCCCATCAGGTCTCACAATTATGACATCTCACTAGGACAGAGGGGAGGATGCGTGGTTTAGTATAGTCCAAAATTTACAGAGACACTGACTTGCTTACAAAGTAGACTGAAGTGGCACCATTCATACCCACAAACACAATATTCAGAAATGATGTGAATAAAATATAAAAGTTGGTTCAAGTGAAATAGAGACAGGTCAGGTCTTGGATCACAACATCTTGTTTTTGACATGTGAGTGCCATGTGAGTGATAAACCACAATTGAGAATACTATAGCCTGGTTGATGTACAAGTTTACTTGTCAGGGACTTGATGATTTTAAGAACAGGGTCAGACATTTAGATATTAATTCTTGCACTGACACATAGTACATACATAGTACTTTACATTGAACAGGCTATATATACAAATGTGTGCTTATATTCACTAATAAAAGTAAAAATTGATTTCGCCATGTTGAAAATAAAAGAGTTATTAGAGGATGTCCACCACTCTATTGGGCATGGACAGGTTGCCTGGATAGCACTATTCACTGGATAATTTATCTACAATTGAGGCTTAGCCTGAGCAATGAACAACATGAATCTGGACAATTGTGCCATAGAAACAATAGAAAATTACCTTTGCTGACTTCTGACCAGTACTTATAATAGTCGCTTCAAACTGAAACTGTGGTCCATCTACAAGAAACATTAACACATACATTACACAGTCATGTACTTCAAATAAATGGTCAGAGGTGATGAAAGATCATGTTTTATTATTCTGTTGTTTTCAGTTAAATGATAAAGTTATTGACGCTATAGAGAAAACATTACTAGAATTTGCAACATGTACATTTCCAGATGTATGTTGCTGGGATTCATGAAATAGTGAAGTCAGGGTCGTTGCAATTACCATAATCTACACTGCATTATTGATCATGTTAAAGAGTTAATTTGTACAATTGGGAAACATTAACTCAATGTATTGGAACCACGTTTTCTAACAACACAAATTTATCATCTGCCATATCATAGATGTATTGAAACTGAGTGTTGTTTTCCACTGAATATGCAAATGTACTTAATCAACTATAACAACATACAAAAGATATTTTTTACCATTGTTATTTACAATTGAGCAGTTTACCACTACAGGAAATCTACCAGTCACAATCTCACTGGAAAGAAAAATTAAAACACATTTAATGGGCATTTGTACTTTTTTCTCAATTATTACTATAAATATTCCAGTTATAAGAAACAATGTCTTAGGAACTTTAGCTCTTAGCTCTACCATAAGTAGGCAGTGAAAGTTAAAAATGTATTTGTCAACAGTATTTGTACTTGATCACCTAAATCAGTCTGACAGATACTTTTAAAGTGACAGAGATATATCAATGTGCAGCCAAACAGATCTTATCAAATAAAATGTTCTAAATGGTTAAGCTTGGGATATAACTGTTACACAATAATAATGCTCTGATTGGCTACACAATGTCAATTGTTTTTTAAATAAAAGTATTGAATAAAATATTAATAATATGCTCTGATTTGTTGAGCCCTGGGATGTCTGTCACACATTCGTTTTTACAAAGTACAGAATGATTTAAATGGTAAAGTACAGATTTAAAAAGTACATTCATTTAATTATACATCTTGAATAAGTATTTGTCACAAAACTATTTGAAAATAAAATTTTCAATTTATAATGATTCATTTATTTTCTACTTGTATACTTGGCATTTGATTCACTTTTGTTGAAAGCATTAATTTCTTTTCCAAAGATGATTGGACTGTGTGGATGAAGATCATAATACCTTAATTCTACTTGTACAGTGAGACAATCAGTAGAACTAGTCACAACTACTGGGTTGTCACATATGGTAACAATAGGAGCCTTGGTCACTTGAACAGATCTGGTTATTATAAAACAACACAAACTATAGATCAGCTAAATGGATTTGAGCAGCAAGCACAACAGGTGCCACAATTCAGCATTGCCACTACCATGTGAATGTGTGAGCATACATGTAATGTTTGGTTGAAAGACTCAAGGCACCATCTCACGAGCACACTCACACCCTATGATGTTAAAAACTCTGATGAGATGATTTGCAAATGATCATTTCAATGTCTTTCCATGGCGATAAGGATGATGATGATTCATCATTGTAACCCACTTTATCTCAAAATAACAAGTTTCTTTTGTACACTCTTTGGTGCACAAGCAATTATGGGATAGTGCCTCAGTTGATATAATTGTACCAAGCATCCCTTGAGAGAACTGTTTGTTTTGTGTGAATGCAAAACAAAACTAGTAACTGCTTTGAGGCCAAGTGTGTTTTACACCACAAACATATCCTACAAATAACTAAGTAATACTATAATATTAATTTATTACAGCCAAAGAACTTCAAATATCACCACTGAGAACTTGACTTAACTGTTTCATAATTTGACAATCAGTTGAATTCATTATAATTATTTTGATTTTGAAGTTGACTTTTAAATTATAATTTAAAACAAGTCATCATTTTGAAGAGACACATGATCTCAGAGTTGTTTCAATCAGTCATCAAAGCAGATGAAGAGTCAATTTTTCACCATAATCAATCTTATTCAATCATAACAATGCAGTGCATAACGTCAACCAAACCATACCCCATCTTTCCTTTAGATGTGGCCAATGTGAACTGTTTGTTATTTCCTTGGCTTTGACCTGAGCATTGCACTGCAAATGGTTGACCTGGTGATATTATTCTGTGTAATAAGAAATGTGTTAAAACTATTATAATAATTTAACATTAATAATTTAAATAATTGATAACATTTTCCTATTGGATTATTTTGGCATTATATATCTCTGAGTCTGAGATATAACAAACCATGTTTCATAGTGTAATAGGGCTTGTTGATATTCCAAGCACTATCTGGTTGGCAAATAACTTTCAATGACTTTACAGCATGACCATGGCTTAATTATAATAATGAATAGCATACCTGTAATTGATAGTTGTTTCATTTTGACCCACTATTGCTGTGCCATTGCTGAATACAATCTGAGAACTTCCCCTTGGTGATGTTACTACTTCACATACAACAGTCACCTAGGCAGACATGAAATACAAACACTTACAGATCCCCAATTACTCCCAAACACTGTTTTCAATAATAGGTGACCACCAGGGATTGCTTGCATGAAACTGAATTAAGTTATCCACCCTATAGAATTTCTTTAGAATTTATCTGCTGGATAGCAATTTATCCTGTGGATAACACTATTTAGTCTTTGTGCAATCGGCCCCAGCAGTTTACAGCAGATCTGCTTGTTTTATTCTTACCACGGCCAGTTATTTTTGTGCCGTACTTGATAAATATGGTTAGAACCCCTAGAACAATAAAAAATTAGGATAATGCTGGTGATTCCAATAGGTTTTATCGTTCCAGGGGTTATAAGTACTTTAACAGTAAATTAAATAGTGAGTGAGCTACTTGTTTTCTAATAGCAGCCTGTTGCACTACACTTTCATGTCTGAAAGCCCTCCCAAAAGTGATCCTGATTGGAATGTTTAAACTGTTTATAGAAATCACTAGGATTATAACGTATTTTCTTTAGCAAAAAGATAAAGAATCAACGTGAAAATCCTGCGATTTTAGTAACTAGTGATAAATGTACTGTAATACCTAAGGGCCTGTTTACATGGAGATAGGGTAACCCTCCTAGTAGGGTCACCCTACCAGAAGGGTGACCCTCCTCCATTGTTTAACATGGTTGTGTTTACATGTAAGGTAGGGTGACCCGAGGGGTAGGGTTACCCTATCAGCTAGGTAGGGTAACCCTACTAGGCGAGCCAGCTTTTTGTTAACATAAGCGCTCAAGGTAGGGTGACCCTAGCCTAGTGGTAGGGCTATGTTTCGCAAGTCAAAATTGAAAGATATTGGGCCACTTTAGAAGATTTCATCTAAAAAATTGTACATTAAGAATAAAATTTACTTCAGTATTTAATAGAAGTAAAAAATATAAGCCTTTTATGACTCAAAAATATTCAAGGGCTCAACAAAAGCCATCCAAATGAGAGCTTTAACAAGAAATTTGGCTTCTCTTGATAATCCTAGCTTATAATTGAGCATTTAAGCTGCCTAACTGCTACTAAAATACATTGAAAAGAATAATTAAAACAAAGAGCACATGCACCAGAATCAATTTTTGAAGTGGCCGTGTGCAAGTTTCTGCTCCACTGATTAACTGCATTATCTCTTGAACCTAGCTGTTACTCTTTTTGCATGTAAAGGAGGGCTATGTTTTGTCCCTTGTAGGAGGGTGACCGGCCTACTAGGAGGGTGACTCTATCTCCATGTAAACAGGCCCTAAAATTGATACTGAATAAAGATTTGTTGTCGTTGTACTTACATTACTTCCTTGTACAGTCTCATTCAAAGAAACCTTTAACGAATTTGTCTGGCGATTTTCAGGAGCAACATAACCATCGACATTTACAACAGCTAGAAAAGAACAACAATTTATTTTTAACGGCTTTATAGTAAACAACATATGAACAAAAAGGTGTAGATGAACATCGGGAAGGTAACATATTATGCAACTTGAGCAAAAACAACACTGACTGGCTTCGCTATTTATAATTGAAAATGAAGTGTAAAAAAAAACAAAGAAAACGTTGCTGCGAAGCGTTGCATGGTTGCCAAAACACAAACAGGGTATTCCACAAAAATCGCACAAAATGTCCCTTACCTCCAAAGGAATCATCAATAACCCAGAATAAAATGAAAAATAAACTGCTGAAAATAATATTGTTACTCATTTCAAAGTCATTTCTTAGCACACTCGGCAATAAAAAATGCAAAAGGCCATTTTCATTTATGGAAACTGATCCGCCATTTTGAAAACAAATATACCGCTGACCAATGCACCACAGGAAAACCAAATAATTTTTTTCGTTATAATTTGATAATCTGTGATGTCATAGACTCCTAGGCCTGGGACGGAGATAACTATATAATGCCATTGCCCAATCAATTCCAATGGTAGATAGGGAGTCATAGGTAAAAAGCAAGAAATATGTCACTCCCAAAGACAAAACCACGATCACAATCCTCTAAAAGAGTACATTCTGAGACAGAGGTATGCAATAGTAATAATGATAATAATAATAATAATTAATATTAATAATAATAGCTGAGTATATATTTGACATTGCCAACTTCCCGCAAATTAAGTCGCGTGTAGATTACTTTTATGAGATACGAAAAACACAGAGAATAGACTCTTTTCAAGAGTTCCCTTGCATGAATGCGCGACTTGTCGCGAGTGATTTCTCAGGGGACTTTCACTGTAAAAGTTTCGGGTAAGCTCAACCCCTAAACGATATCAAATAGGATTAACACCATTTTTTAAAGTTAGTTGCTTCTCTGATACTAGCAATTTCAAAAATTATAGACTGAAATTTGTTTTTGTTTAAATAACAAAAGATAACATAGTACCAAAATTAAAGTAATAAAACAATAAAAAATAAAAAAACTCGGTTTGTGACTTGCGCCTTACCCCATACATTTCAATAATGATATGCAAAATCACAAGTAACTTATACGTAGAAAAAAATAAAAACTCACTGTTTATTTGAACGTTTCGGTCATTCAGCCTTTTCTTCAGCAAACTGAATGTCTCGCCACTTTTAAAAACAACCGAGCCTTAATTCCTTTCTAGTAAAAGATCTAATTACATTAATAGAAAATTGGCGATGAAAACCTGCAGCTAGTGCATTATTTACAAAAGATTTTTGTGCCTACTAGCTAGAAGCTGTAGGCACTATGTCGTCGGTCTTTATGCAAATTGTAAGTAACTTGACGTCACAATAGGGGAAACACGATACCATATTATGGCGAAGTTTAGCCCATGGCGATAATATTTACTTAAAGTCTTAAAATCGAATCATGGCAAAAGCAAAAGTAGAAAGAAGCTAAACAAATTTTCAACAATGGTTTGGATTCTTTGGACGTCAAATTCTAAGGTACATTTGCGATGTAAGATTTCTACATTTCATTGTAAAACCAAAACGCATAGTTGTCTTATTCCAATCATGGTCTTTATTCTTCGACAATTCATCTGTAAAGAAATGTATGCAATAAAATGTGACTTCTTTCGAATAAATAAAATAAAATAAAATAAAATAAAATAAAATAAAATAAAATAAAATAAATCAAAATAAAATAAAATAAATCAAAATAAAATAAAATAAAATAAAATAAATCAGAATAAAATAAAATAAAATAAAATAAAAACTCTTGTATATGTTTGACGTAGACGTTAGAGAGATTCTTTTTTTTCTAGCGATTTTCCGAGGTCGTACTTTTACTTGCATATATTTTTGACTTAATATCTCCTCCATATGGCTTTTAAAGTGAACGTTTGCAAACTAAAGAGAAGAGTTTTCTTTCTGAGCGATTTAACCTAGGCCTAGCCGCGAACTCGTGAGAATTTCAGACACAACATTTGCCGACAAAAAGGCTAAATTACCTTTAAATCAACAAACATCGCACGTATTCAAAAAAGCAAAAGAACAACGATTGATTTTAATTTTTTTAATTGATAAAAAGTCTTCAAAATTTTGAGAAGCTAGAAAACCTACAATATTCTACTCGAATTTCGAACAAGTTTCATAGAGCCACAGGAAACCCAATCAAAGCGGCATAGGAAGACCAATTAATCTCAAAATCTGCATCCGCCGCGGCAAACTTCATTTTACTCGTCAGCAATAGTGCTACAATCTATAAAATGCTAAGAGTTATAGAAGAATAAATATTCTAACAAATGATCCGCTACTAGCTTACATGGAAGTAACTACATGCTCTCTTTGAGCGACTTCAAATTCTTGTTCAAGAATTTTCCCACTCTGCAGCTATTCACAAAATTCCAGTAGGCACATGCGCTTTATAAGCGCCTTTAATTTATAATGATCCAATCTCACACGATGAGCATATCCCGATCCGTGCTATATATGGAAGTCCCCCAGGGCGTGTCGTAACGTCTACTATTCACACGCGCTCTAAAGCGTGTTTTAGAATGTCTTAAGACTAGTTTGAGAAGATTTTGTAGTTATCGGAAAGCTCACGACTAGCGGTATACTACAAATAGCACACGTACGACAAATAGCACCGTAAAAAACAGTCTTTACGGTGCCTCCAATGCGATGACATTCATAGCCGGTATGGAAATTGCCATGGGCTGAATGAAGAAGTCAAAAGAACCTTTTGTGATTGAAGGAAATGTATAGACAAAGTCAGCAACTTTTGATGGCACTTTTGCAAACCTGAGCCGACAATAATAGTCTAATTGCTAATTTACTGACATGATTTTTGTTTAGAGCTACAGTAAAACTAACGATGTGAATTTGAAAAACGCCTCTACTTGGACACATAAGTCTTGCGAAATGTGCAGCATTATAGGAAACGGGCTGAATAATCCTATAGGGAACTTACTACACAGAGAGATCTTCAGTGAAGGTGATAATCATCCTGCTTGTCATTTAGGCAATTGATCCCTTTATATCAAGTTCTTTAGTTCCTTATCAGTGTATTCTTGGGTTGCAACAGATCCTGTGTGAATCAAAAGACAGTGAATGCCAGCATGTTTGATGAGCAAACAATACACAAATGAGAACTGAATCTTTAGTTAATGCTCATCCAAGATGGCTTCGGTGATATGCACCACAGAAACTCAGTATGAGCTTGTTTGTTAATTTTCGTTTGATTGTTGAATGTGTTTTTGTCTGTGTCTGCCGAATGCATGTTTGTTTTTAAATTACAAACTTTATACTGAGTTTATTCGTGTACTCATGCAAAATGCTAAATCGGTCTTTTCAGCCTTTCCTATATTGCAGCTGGCCCTCCTTCCTTCACCCAATGTTGCTACTAAAGATCGAAGGCACATGTCGTATAGGCTGACATTGTGGTGGTGGGCTCAGAGGTTGTGACTTCATTTTGTTCAATCTATCTATAGAGAATTTGCTACCACTAAAAGTTAATTTACGTGTGCGATCCTGATCCACCTTTAATACCTAAAAATAAGCTTGTGAAATATTAAGTTTGCAGTATAAACTTAATAATGACATTGATATATATTTCTAGGTATCAGATATCTTCAAGAAAATAGCTTCTGTGCAGTTAAAACTGGAAATCGTATCGATCATAAGGAAACAAAGACATCGTCTCCAAACAAAGATAGCAATTGCTGTGAGCATTGTAGACATATCAATAATGAACTGAGAAACAAGCGACACGCTTGTGGTCAGTTTAAGTTATCTGCTGCATCATGTACGTCCAAACAAGCAACCAATGAATCACCTGACTATGTAGCATTCCAAAATGAAGAAAGTTGCGCAGTGTCTAAACGTCGACGGGTTTCTAGTTCTAATTGTAACAAATGCTTGAGTATGGATGGCCATTTACGAAACACTTTGTTTCAAGACATGAGGAACTTCTACCAGGGTTTTCAGTGGCAGAACAACTCACAGGATATCGGGAATTCGTACGCATATAAAGACGGAATACCTTATGCACCATTTTCAGCCGAGCCCTATAATACTACTGCACCTAGTGTACGCTGTGCTAGCTGCAGACAGATACAAAGCGATTCTTATGGACGAATCCACAAGAAAAAGAGTCAGTCTCAGATGTGGAATCCTTATTCATGGCAAGATAGCGTTAACAAATTGGTTAGTAATAGCATGCACGGTAATACACTTCGACGTATTCCATGTACTTTGCATTTATTTAATTATTCTTTTATAAAGGAAGTCAATCTATAGCTGACATCATCTATGAGCAATTTATGCCTCTGATTTCATTATTAACTCAAGCCAGTTTAAGTCAGTTCGCTTTTTATTGATGGAAAAAGTTTTCGCTTACTGGAAGTAGCAATTGAACAACAAAAACGTTTTTTTCGTTTTTTTTAAATAATTAGTATTAAAACTATTAATTACATGTAGAAAAATTATCGGAGGGAGCATCATGTGTACTTATTTCCTTAAATGCTGCCACACGGACGGCCCCTAATAATCCATTTTTCAATATACTTCAAAAAATATTTAATGCATAAATACTTTATTTTTAACAATGCATAAATATTTTTGTTTTGTCTCTTGCGTTGCCTCATTCAAGCGCAAACGAATATTGGACATCATGTGGAATGGTTGTCGTGGTTAGATGACAAACGGGATGCTTTGACGATGCATCATTAGGATTTTTTTCTCACGCTGCTTAGTTCACGGTGATTTCTGTTTTACAACATTTTTGTGACTTTATTCTTTGAAAATGGCAGGGTTTAAATACGCGCGTTTTTTCATCAAAATACCCCATTTTCTATACGACTTGTACCTCAAAAACAAACTCGGTGATCCCCGATTTTTATTGCATTCAGAAATCCTCATATAATGAAATAGCTTTGTACAAAGTTTCATAAAAATGACATTATAGCTGCATTTACCCAGGTATGAAAACGGAACGATCAACGCACGCTCATACAATTTTCAATTTTATTATTCTTTTTCCAGCATTCATGATATATTAGATTATATACTGTCCACCTTTGAACGTTCCATTTCATAAATAACAAGAGATTTTAGCTTAACACTGCAGCAAACCACTTGCTTCCGAGGTAGTATGAGATTCTTAGTGACGGCACTAACAGCCTCTTTTATTTTAATGTTCCCTGCTAGTAGAGTCGTCACGATTCCTGACGAGAATCTTCTCTCTTTATGCCATTAGGAATTACAAATGTGAGAGAGACTCTGCTGGCACGGAGCATTAAACCAAAATAGCAAAGAGACTATTATTGTTGTTACGCAATCTCTTTGTTTAGGCTAGAACTGCCCCGGACCGACAAGAGGGTGCCCGGCACACCACAGGACATCCCCACCCGCCCCAGTGTAATCGCAAGTAATACTGCGCCACACGGATTCGCTTAAATATCCCAAACTTCTCGATCTCGGATCGACTGGTACTGACGGCAAGTGATGATACAGTGCGAACGATATATTATTGGTTGATAATCATGATTTTTTTTTCTTAGGATTATGCAGGCTGTCGCTATGGAGGTATGAGCTATGATGGCTTTCCTGGCCGGTTGCCCAACTGACTCAGAACGATACACTTTTGCACATTCTACATGATACTGTGTTTCTTCATTCTATACTCTCTTTATTCTATACTCCTGTATTATTCAGTTTAAAATCCGGCATATAAGTTTGGCGACAAAAAGCCCTCCTTAACTCATTTTTTGTGGTAACTTCTAAATGTTATAAATGAATTAAATAAAAGGTTGAGGCTATTTTCGTTATACAGTATACATATACAGCTATTTTTAAAAAGATTGTCCAGTTGAAATACCGATTTAGCGAATAACAATGTCATTTGCGCGCACATCAAGTTTTCAATTTCTTGTTTTAAAAACAAAGCTACACATATTTTAAAGTTACATAGTTTATCATAATTATGTGATAAAGTTATGTTGTACATTGTGACTCATCCTTTCTTAAAAAAATGAAAATCATGAGATATGCAAAATGACTTTGCTATTTGCTAAATCAGTATTTCAACTGGACAACCATTTCAAGAATAGCTTAATATATATATATATATATATATATATATATATATATATATATATATATATATATATATATATATATATATATATATATATATATAAACTATATATATATAAAATATATATATATATAAAATATATATATATATATATAATATATATATATAAATAAACAGCGCTTCTATAGTTGCAAGTTGTGTGGCCTTGATTTACTTTATTCTACTTATATATATATATATATATTTATATATATATTTGATTTGACAAACCAACCAACATGCAAAACAAATAAACATGTGCCGAGCTGAAAATTGATTTTAGGGAGGTCGAAAGCAGTTTTATTTGTTTTTTTTTTTTTATCAAAAAACAATTTTAACACGGATATGTCCAATAACTTACGGTGGGGTAAGCGGGAGTTGCAAAGTTATAAAGCGTCTCTCAAAGAGAAAATAATTTCTGAATACTGAATCTAGCTTTAGAATTTAGTACATGAAATCAAATTAAATATGTTTTACACTTATATTTGCAGCAAGAGACCATTCGTCGGTATCATAATGAAAAGTGGATAAACTATGCATTGCGATCAAATAAAGCATATTCATGGAAGGGAAACACAATGATACGCAAATATCACTATGTTATTTTAGTTATTTTATTTCAATAATCAGGATTTTATACAGAAAAAAAAATGGTAGGACACTGTCCGCTAACTGAAACAATGTCTACCGTAAAACAATTCTAAAATAAAAGATGTTAAAGGGTACACCATCTCCACGAGTCATCGACCCCAAGTTTCATGGGTTAGTCATGAATTGAAACATTAGTCTAATTTTTTCGTGTGTTCATTTTTCGGCTATTTTTACTATTTCGTTCGTTCGTTCGCGTTCGTTCATTCGTTTCATCTTGTACAAATCCTCTATGGCTGATTGTAAAATGGTTAACAGACTTGCATGGGCGGATAGCAATTCATCTGGACATTAACAATTTTAGTATCTGGTTCTTTCCCGACTGGCAGTTGTCTGTCTCCAGGCTTTACAACAAGGCGAATGGTGTCCGACTTTACATCGACAGTTGCTTTATCTTTTGTTGCCATAATGTCTAAAACTCCAGCTTTATGCTCGACCTTGAAACAATTAAAAGCAAAAGTGATAAATTTACCATTATCGTCACAAAAATATATAGTTTGTGACCACGGCAAAAAAGCGGTCGATCGCTTTATAATTAGATCGACTCGACAGTTTAAGGAACGGATTTAATTCTATAGATTAGAATGTTCAACTATTTATAGTAATGATGGATCTAGACATAAACGAAAGCTGTTTGGGCGTGACTATAGAGATTTTTGAAAAGCTGTCTTCATACTTGATATGTAAGAGTGGTCTTTGCCTTTGGTTCCTTTGATACTTCTTATTATATAGAAAATGTTGAAAAGTATGTTTTGCAAAACAAAAGTAAATAAACAAAAAGTATTTGTGAATGTAAAAGAAAAATTTATCAAAATCTATTGAGAAACAAAGGAAATATAATAAACGTTGAATTCCCGCGGAACCGCAATTAATATGTAAAAATGACAATACACATTTAAAAAGTATTAACTAGATTTCAAGGCTGTTTTTTAAACTGAATCACTGCGGTTCTACTCCTAATAAATCAAGATAAAATATATCAATTATTGTAGCATCGATTACCTGAAAATGTGGTTTCTGCAAAGTTTGAAGTGGAGCGCTATTGACGGCTTTGTATAAAAGTGCAATTAAAAAACAAATACTAATAAGAAAATGACTTTTTTTCAAAAAAGTCCACATCTCGGAACTATGATTTTTCGAGAGTAGAACACTTGAATGAAGATCTTGAAGTCGTCCTCCACGCTCAATCATTAAAACACGGAGTTGATGAATTATTAAGTAGTACAAAAGACCTTTTAATTGCTACCTGCTCAAGGATACGAGAAATGGAACAACTGGTTTTAACTAGTCATCAGATCTTACAATCATCAAAACTCGCTCTCTGATAGCACACAATTCAAGAGACAATGTTTTTGCTCTATCAGTATTTTGCTCACCTAGCTGTGTCAATCGTGACATTTTGCCTCGTCGTTAGCAATATTTTTCGCTATGAATCTCATACGTTCGTTGATAAAGCTAAAATTGAAGATGACACATATTGATGAATTATTCATTACAGTGAGATATCTTCATGAAATTACTTTGAACATATAGTTTTTACAAAAATACATCTAGACTTTTCAGCTTTAAAGTGCCTTTGTTTGTCCCTTTTCGTTGTGGGTTCAATAACTTGATACCCCTGAAGACTTGATAAGATGTGTACTGCTGCCTCGATTGCTTTCGTGTTTTTAAGTTTCCTGTTAAATGTAAACAGAGGTCATTCAGCCAGTTCAAACGGTCAGAAAGCTCATTTTCAAGTCGAAGATAAATCAGGTGACCTGAAAGTCATTGCTACGAAAGACATGGCAAAAGTCACAGCACAAGCAGACAGCGTGCAAGTGGTCGTCAAACCAGGAATGGCCGATTATCCTGTTGTTAAATCAGACAAACCCATCGTTCACGTTGCTAATGGGTGCTGTGGCTGGAACACAATTGCGTTTAAGAAGTCTTTGATATCACAAGGAAAGAAAACCATGAAAGCAAAATCTGTTCAATTGGGGAGTAAATTGGAAAACAGAAATCGTTTCGTCGACAAAGCGGACGCTCGCAAACACCATAGTTTAGCATCCAGCAAAAAACGCAATAACAAAAAATATACTACTCTCAAGAATTTTAAAGCTACGTCGTTATTTTCCAAGAAAGCTACCCAAAACAAAAATAAACTTTACCATAGTCACGAAAAAAAATTACACCCATCAATCGTAATCCCCCAAAAAGGTGCAGTCGAGAAAGCCTCGAAAAAGTCGACTCTTCAATCAGGCGAAGTTGGATTTGCTGTGACTGGAACTGCAGGGAAACTCAACATGAATGTCACAACTTTAGAGACAAAGGTTTTAAGTGAATCTGGATTACTTAATGTTTTCCTAAAGCGAAAAGCAAACTCTTCAAATGGAGTGGCAAAACATAACGTTAATGGCGCCCATCAGAATGTACTTGTTCACATCGCTCCTGAATTAGTCAGTGATAATGATATTGGCCTAAGGAAGTCAAATGTACCAGCGAAAACAAATATCAAATGACCGAAGTTCTTTTATGCATCCAACGCTGGTCATCAGAGTACTAATGTGTTTCAATTCTTGTATTAAAAGATGATGGGAATTTAAATCTTCTATGGGTGAAGTTTTGCTCCTGGGAAGGGGTGGGATGATCTTCACATTACTGCGTTTAAGGTAGTTCGGGATCCACACTTCCCGCCGATATAATTTTCTAAAACTTTTTCTAAATAAGGACTGACCCATATAAAAAACAGAAATGAAATAAAAAATAGGGGTCACCGCGCTTGTTTTGGAACAGTGGGGGGTGGTAATAGGCCCATTTTTGCCACATTTCAACTAAAAGAAGTAACATCAAATTTGTTGAAAATAATATTCTTGCGAACAAATTTGAAACTTGAGTCTGACAAAATGCTCCCTTCGCTATAGTTCTCATGAATTTACTCGTTGGCAAAGACATCGACTAAGATATTTTACGGAGATTTAAATGAAGAGCTTCATTAATTTTTTGTACACTTTACCACAAAAAAGTCAAAATTACCATGTTTTAGTCTCGAAGACCATGCATTTTTTATTTCAAAATTTTAAAGCTGGGTTTATGCCAAATATAAAAATTGAAAAATAATTGGGTGTCACCGTGCTAATTTTAGAGCTAAAAGCAAAAAACGCGCGGAAAATAAGAGGATTTCAATGTTTTGGACGCGCGGGAATGGACACTAGTTGCTTTTGAGACCCGTATGCAATGCTATGATATTATTTTTTTACCAAAAAGGTCAAGAATGGCCATATTTTGGCTCTAACAATAAATTTATTTTCAATCGCACGAGAAATTTTATTTGATTTCACATGCGCGACAAACCCTAAAAACGACTGCGAGGGAGTTTAGAGTCTCCCCGACTATATTTTTTTGGGATGTAGGCACTTGAAATTAGTCTTATTTCATTGGTCGTTTTCAAGCAAGAAATTAAAAATGTTTGAACTAAGCAAATTTATTGACGATATGAACTGCAACTATGAGATTTCATAAATAAGACAACTTTATTGCAGCTATTTTATTTTATACATGTAATGTAATCCAAATATATTTTCAGTGTGAATGTGCAAGAGAGGCAACGTGTGCGGGCACATTGACATATAATAGGCGATACGAAAATTTTGCATTTACTACCAATACCAGAATTTGCCGACTTTCTTTTGTATCGCAATTAGTGCAAATTGTTTTATTAATCTCCACAGAGATTAAAAAATTGAATATGAAAGAGAATTGTTACTTGTGGAAAACGCAAAATAACGTTGACCGGCGGAAATCATTTTTATTATGCAATGTTGTTTTAAATGTACTTTTGCTATGAGGTACGTTCTCAAACTAAAGTTATTCATTCATGTAAGAATCGTTTTAATGATTTTCTTTTTGAACAACGTTTGAATTTGCCGAAACGGCTAAAAATAATTCGAGTAATTGCGCCAAGTTGAGTCTAGTGCCCAGTCTCTACACTGACTCCCATTGTTTTTGTCTCGTACAATTTTCAAAGCGATGTCCCTGGCTATTGGACAACAAATCAACTCAATAAATGTCGCTGAAAACAATTATATACCTGGACACGAAAACAAACATGACAGTAATACTGCATTACTGCAAGGTAATCTGTTTTGAGTTATTTTATGGCTGTTTTTTCCAATCCCGATAGCACGTGCTGAATGCTAATCAAATGTCATTTTGACGTGAGCTCTGAGCCAAGAATAATCTCAATGTTAGGAAGAAAACACCAAAAAATGAAAGAAAAAAAGAAAAAAAACTATCTAAATGATTATTTCTTATGCAAGACCTTTCTATCTGACATCTCCGGACTAATGCAACATGGGCCATTCTACTCTCCCTCCTTTACCCCTTCCCCCAAGAGGTTAAGAATTTCATAAAAATTTAAAAAATTATTATGTCCTTGATGGAAAATTATGTAAACTTAACTGGAAGCTATACATAGAATGGAAAGACGTAAGTCAAAAACAACTAAGGATGTGAGGTCACTAGGAATCGAATTTGTGACCTCTTGCAATTGTGCAGATCATAATTAATAGAGGGGACCCCTCTACTAACTATGTGCAGATCGAAGGCCATCCCACTAAACCAACTCCAAGAAGTGCTGCAAAAATGGTTAATGCAGTCTAGTGAGCTGTCTGGCAGATACATTGATTGGGTTGGTAATGATAGTCACTAAACGTTAATTGACATGGTTGGTGAACACAAAACACAAATGCTGTTTATATATTTAATTCATGTTAGCAACTAGACAACTTTGTTTACTTCATCAGTCAGTATAGATGAAATCATAAAGCACAACTTGATTTTTCTTGCAATTCACCAACCGCATAATCATTACCTGTGCCCCTGGCCTAACGTAAAATGAATCAAGTTTTTTTCTTTTTTTTTTCCAAGTCAGAAGTTTTTGCAAGTTTAGACATGTTTGAAAGTCATTCTTTAATACCCTCTCCTCCCATAAGGTCAAACTGCATTACCTCATATCAACCTAATACACAACAAGGGTTATGTTCAGATCTGTCGCTTATACCTGTGGG
The DNA here is from genome assembly GCA_918843875.1 of Diadumene lineata. Classification (NCBI taxonomy): domain Eukaryota; kingdom Metazoa; phylum Cnidaria; class Anthozoa; order Actiniaria; family Diadumenidae; genus Diadumene; species Diadumene lineata. The sequence continues at coordinate 20,094,681 of OU974070.1, read as the reverse complement.
ATCAAATGTGGTCACAAAATTAATTTGAATTTTCCTTAAATTTCCAACATTTCACGGTAATCCATTCATTATATTCATAATTATTGTTGGCAAAACAAGTTTCATTTGGTAATATCAGGATAAAGATATGATAATTATAATAAATTTCATTTTGATTCAAATGAGCATGTGCAGAATAACATTCTAATAAACATAAGTGTAACATAAAAAATTGTTTGAGACTTCCTAAAAAGCTTAATTTTGCATTTAAAACTTATAATCGGTTGATCTCTTTGATAAAAATCTGCTTAACTAAAAAGAAATGAATAAAAGTCCTTTTTTGTTATTAAGCTAACAAGCTAGCTGTCATAGATTACATGTTGCTAATACAAGCTAACTTTCTTCTACTTCGGCACTTGATAAAATATATTAAATCACAACATATCTTTAATTTTTGAAACGGGCCGGTCCAGGCATCTCTTAGCATTCCTGTTAGCTTGAATAGCAAAGAGCTTACCAGTTCCGTCAAGGGATAGCAAAATCAAATGTGTGAGCCCAAATACTGACGAACACCAACTCTATATTGACGATAATAAAACATCTGACTAGACTAAAACAACACTGGGGCCGGTTGCACGAAGCCTGAATAAAGTTATCCACTGGATAAAGGTATCCATTCCAAAGGATTTCTTTAGAATTTATCCGCTGGATAACAATTTATCCGGTGGATAGCGCTATTCAGGCTTCGTACAACCGACCCCTGACATGGAAACTCACTGTTTAACCGCTTATGTGAAGTCATCAAATGTACACATGTCAAGACTAAAACTCACTTTGTTTAGCATTCACAAAATTTAAGCCGGCAGTAAGGAATTTATGTTTACTGTAATTGCTCGAGCAAAGTTGGAGAAGTGTTGCAACTACAACAGTCAAAATTCGGCTTCCTCAAAATTAATTTAACTACCAAAAGAAAATACTCCAATAGACCCAATAACCACTTCAAAACATTCATAAGCTATATTTAAACAATTATTGGTGAAAATGTTCATAATCTACAGAAAAAAAGAGTTGGACTTAACAAATTCTGAACACATTTTAATCACTGAAATTTCGTCGTAACAAGTCCACAGGAGACTTAAAGTAGCAATTATCAGTTGACCTCGCAACTTCAATAACGAACAAGCTTCTAGTATAAATGTTTGTCTAAACAACAACAATGACAGAAGGTTATTCCAAACACAGGTAAATACTCATAGAGCATCTATTTTTGACCAGAATCTTGTGTTGAATCACCCCATACCTGTTCTTATGATATCATCAGTGTTTGTCATTGCATAATTGTGTTTTATATTTGAATTGGTTTATGTTGCAGCTGGTTCACAGTCAGGATGTCAAGGAAGTTCTGTGCATGTAGTATCCAGTAAACTGCAGTCAGCACCAACACCATTGATAACCCCAAAGGTACTAATATATTGATTTGTATTAGCAGTAATTAATTAAAATGCATTCAGTGTATCAATTGAAATAAAGAAAACGAGAAAAAGCTAACATGCTCTTAGCGGGAATCGAACTCACGTCATCTTCAGTATTCTATGGCATCCTCACTGTTGACTATACTTATGTTCTGGCTATGTTACCAGACAGTGTGGATAGTCTTGTGGTGTAGTGGTTAACATGATTTAGACTAGAATACCAAAGACGTTGGTTTGATTCTTGTTTATTTCTTTGTATTCAGAGTGAAACAGATAGTAATGGTCAAAACAGCTGCTCTACTACAAACCGTGACACAGCAGCACAATGTAAGAACCATTAATTTTTTCCCCTTTCTTTTTTTTTTATTTTTCCAGGGAATCATATACAGTCCAATCTCGATTATCCCGACCTCAAAAATATTTATCCAGATTTTTCAATTATCCATAGTTTTTCTTTTGGGTCCAAAAATGTATGAGACAGTGTTATTGAATTAGCTTTCAAAAACGTAAAGGATTTGGTCAAAAACTATGATTTAAACTTCCACATTTGAGTTGTATTACATTTCAAATCACTAATTAAGGATGTTATTCATAAATGAATTCTGATGTCATATAAACAATTATTTTAATATTCAACTTTAAAAGATCTTGAAGTACCACTTTAATATTTTTGACTAATAGTATTATTCATAATTTTGGTTATCCAGCAAATTCTTGATTGCCTACCTCAACTTTTTGTATTTGTTGGAAAGAGTTTGATTAATCAATGACTAAGACGTGTACAATTGTCTTCACTCATGAGCAGGGGTGCAGCATGGTCCTTTTTTCAGTTACACACCAGTACATATGATCTAAATAAAACTGAACGAAAAATACTGCTTTCTTGTTTTTGTGCTCGAAATAGATGTATAGATACAAGCAAAGAACTAAGCATCTTACCATTATTTCGCCCAAAACATAGTGCAAAACAAAACATTGTTTTGATTGTGGATCTTCAAGCATGTGTTAATTAAGCAGTTTTATTTTCGGTAACTTCAAGGACGCACATGCATATATGATTGCGTATAGGACACTGGGCCCTTGATAGAGTGAGATTCAGCACCACAGTACAATGACCAACTCTACAGCATGCTCCATATCTCAGTTAATTGATAATATCACATTTGTATGGATTTTCTTATGTCAAATAAATGCATACAGGCTATTATTTGATATCATACATTTTTGCACCAGATCCATCACTGCATTTCTTAGCTGCACAAGGTGAGGCAGCCAAGATTAAAGAAGAAATAGATAAAGGTACAAAATTGCCAGATGTTTGATTACATCATTGAATATAGGCCTCATTTCTATTACAGTACTTGGTGATTTCAAGTTTTCAAGCATTCAACGATTTGGCCCATGCATGTATTCAGGCTGGGGAAGGTGTTTTCCGTGATCCGTGATTCGACCTATATTTATGCAGTGATCCGTGAAAAGCAGAAAAAAAAACATGCCGTGATTCGTGAAATTGATCTCGCTCGTGACCCGTGATCGGCATATTTTTGTTGCCGTGAATCGTGATTTTAGCGATTATATGTCGTGAAAAAAAATTAAAAAATCTTGCAAACCTCGTCCTCCTCTCTGGCTATTCAGGCTACCGGTAAGACAAACAAAAAAACCTTGACCTTGCACTGACTTGAAACCTGAGATCCTATTGCTTTAAACACTAACTGGAATAAGTTATCATATACTGTTTGTTTATTGATATCAAATTTCACCCTCGTGGCTCTACTTGCTTGTTTGCTGGCAGACATTGCTCACAACTACTGTCCGTGTTTTCGTGTCTCTGTATTCTTACTCTGCTGGAAAGAGTGCCATTCAGAAAGAAATTCAATAATATTCTCATTTGTGCAGCGAAATACAAATCTTTCTCAGAGTTTAGGACGCAGCGAGTGAATTTCGTCAGAATACATGAAATCGCCAATGCATCATAAATGTTGATGGTGAGTTAATATATTTTTTTCAATTTCAAGTATTGATCCTAAATTTTGATATTTTTATCAAATATTTGACTTTAAATTAATGAATAGCATTTCTATGTAATTAGTACAGCTTATACCCTGGTCCCAGAGGTTCGATTTTGCTTTCTGCGTCTGTCTCTTTGGTTTTGTTGAGGCTTAAAGCGCCATAATTTTCGAGCCCAAAGGCCGAGTCGTTTTGGTTCTGTGCTTCACGCCTCAACCGAGGAAGGGGGAGGGACAGGGTGAGTGAAGTCGAACCTCTGGGACCAGGGTAAACAACTTAATTATAATTAATTTACACTATATATTTAATGTATATTTCAGTTAAAACATTGCATTTTTATTCGTAGAAATAAGGAGGTCTGTAAATTCAGCCTTGAAACAAGTCTAAAAGACAAATGGATAAACATAGGGCAAAAAAGCAAATGCAGAAGTTCGTGATTCGTGAAATGCCTTTTTTTAATGCCGTGATCCGTGAAATTAGCAAAAATTTGTCCGTGATTCGTGAACGGTACCCCCCCCTTCCCCAGACTGTGTATTATTCACACAAAGTCTAGATTACATGCAAAACGTCAGTTTTACTAACCTTTATGGTGTATAAATTAACAAACAACAATACCCTGTTTATGACAAGAAGCTCAAAAATTCATACCAACAATCTTTCCTGTGTTGTACATATTATTATGTATATTATATTATATGGAAGTGCCCCTCATCATGCTTTACCTAAATTACATGTAATAAATAAAGAAGATCATTTCTAACTTGTTTTCCAGGAGCTGACATTAATGCAGTAGATAAGACAGGATTAACACCTTTGGCATGGGCTGCAGCACACAGACAAGTAAAGTTGTTGAATTAATTAAATGATTTATATCCACAGTTCTAATTTCACATTCTGAAGTAAGCTTATAGAAATCTCTTGTCAGCAGCGGCAGATCTAGGGAAGGGCAGGGGGTGCACACTGCCCCTAAAGAAATTTCAAGTCCTTGTGTTCTCAAATATTTTACCAAATACCCTCAAGATTTCATGCTTACTGGGTAAGGAGGGGGTGCATTACCCAGTAAACGTGAAATACTGAGGGTATTTTGGAGAAAAAATATTTGAGGAAACACAAACTTGAAATCCTTCTAGGAGAGCATGTGCAACCCCTGCACCCCTCCCCTAGATCCACCACGGACCCACGCCTATAGACATACAATGAACACTATCAAGAAACTTGGGGATGGTTGTAAGAAGCCTGGATAGCATTATTCAGCAGATAAATCCCTATCCAGAAGATAAATCCTGAAGAAATTCTATGGAGTGGATAATTTTATCCAGTGGATAACTTTATCCATGCTTTGTGCAACTGGCCCCTGGAAGTTGTGGACATGATCCACTGAAATAGTAGCATACTAATATATGCAAAATATGGTGATTACTGACAGTAGATCAGTTTGTCAGAGCTATCTCTTAGGCTCGTCTGATTAATTTAAGGAGGCTCCATATAGTTATGGGGCGTCTGGGATCTTAGAGGTTTATTAAAAATCAACTGCCCTCAAAGCTCATGGGCGGACTATATTTCAAAGACTTTGAATCAAAGATTCAGTTTTTGCACAAATGATCACGTGACCGGTCACCATAGCAACGCTATGGCTGTCATAATAAAGCTCATTTTTAACGTAGAAAAAATAAAAACTCTAGTTTTAAGCGGTAAATTTTTTTGAAAACATTTTATGTGGATTTAAGTACGATGACCTAGCATATATTACCGTGACAAAAAAATCCCAACTGTAGAACCTCAGAAATAACGGAATAATGGTTTTTCCTAAATTAAAAAAAATCTGCAGTTGGAAAATCGTTGAAAATTTGCAAACTACTTTATTATACCACTAAAATAATATTCTGAAAATTTAAAAAAAATTTACCGCTCAGTTTTTGAGTTTTTTTATTTTTTTTTAAAGCGCGCGTTGTATATTTTCATGACGTCATCAAAATAAAAATTCTTCAAGTTTGAGGTGTGCGCAAGTGCGTGGTCATGCAAGAGCGCGCGCGCTGAAATTATATGGAGCCACCTTAAATGACATATGAAATATTATGGATTTTTCTAATTTGATCAGAAAGCCACTGTGAGCCTACTATTACAGAATGGTGCAGATGCAACTATAAGCAGTCCTAATGGAGAAAGTGCTCTTGCATTTGGAACTTGTCAGGGGCAGTTAGATATTGTTGAACAGCTTCTAGACAGTGGTGCTGATCCTAACGTTACCACTGCTGTATGTTATAAAAATGTAATATTAATTATTATTTTATCGTGCCAACTTCTAATCATTATTTATCTTATGTGTCAGTCATTTCAGGGTAGTTGTTACAGAAAATAAAACCAAATTATTTTTGGATTGGCTTATTACCATTTGAAAATAAAAAAAAACATTTTTGGCATCATTGATTCAGTTCCACAATAATACCTAATATCAAATATTCTAATATCAAAATTTCATAGTCATAGCAAGCAATTATCCAGTAATGTTTTCTATTCTCCTTACCATGAAATTATACACCAATTGTTTTAGCTAATTACATATAAATAAATGAATTGATGGTGATGATGTCTGATATACCATCTGACAGACGTATGCCACACAACACATAGAAAAACCCATCATCATCCATATACCATGCCAAATTTCAAACTGCCCTCTTGAAAATCTGAGGGCAGAAGGTGATAATGGTACCTCCTTGGCACACTGCAGATTGAATCCAAAATTATTTACAGCAATTTTATAATTTTACTTGGGCGCAAATGCTACTCGGGCCACATATAAACAAATAATATGCCCTCCAAATGTCATGTTATATATATTTGTGGTATTTATGTTAGGAAGTTGATTACAGTGTGATCTGTATTGTTATAGGATGGTGGTTCTCTCCTTATGTTCATATATATCTGTCGTATTTATGTTAGGAAGTTGATTACAGTGTGATCTGTATTGTTATAGGATGGTGGTTCTCCCCTTATGTTTGCTTCATACAGTGGCTACCCACAAATGGTCAAAGTTCTTTTAGGTATGTTACTAGAGGTACATGTATTGATTTGGAAACAAAACAAGCATTCTTTATACAGTTGTAAAACTTATAAGGAGTACTAGCTGTAAGGGGTGATGAATGGTTCATGAAATTAAATGAGCATCTCGGAGTTTCGGATTTTTTATAAAATTGAGGGTCTCAGGGGCTCGGATTTTTTTTTAAAAACAGTCTTGGAATCTCTGAATATTGTAAAACGTAAAGTCCAATGTGAGGTCTTGGAGTAGAAAAATGTTTAATAAAAATCTTGGGCTCAATTTTTGAAAATATTACGGGCTTGACTTTTAGAACATGCGTCTCCCCTTATGTTGGACATGACAACACGTACACAACCTCTAATAGTTCAGTTTTTATTAATATAATCCATCAACCCATTTTTTACAAGCCTGTTTAGCAGGACCAGGTTCCTTAGGAAATGGGAAGGAAGAGACTGCACACATGCTATTGTTTAATAAATATATTACGATGTGTTAATCCACAATAATGACTCCCAACTAACAAGGTTATACATCATGGAATATTTAGAGCATGGTGCAGACCTGACAGCTACCAACAATGAAGGCAATACAGCACTGAGTTTAGCAGTTGGCATGGGCAACAAGAATGGTAAGGCATACATCAGTCATTGTTCCTGAACATCATCACTATTCAATCTTGGACAAAAATGTTGACACCTAGTATTAGTCATGAATTGTGTCATACACTATTTACATGTACTATGTATTGCACAGTTATAATCATACATGATCAGGTCCATGTTAGGTTATCCTGTGAGTGCAGACAGCTCTGCATCCATATCAATGTTCAAGTATAAAGTCCACCCAGTTTTCAATACATGGACTTCAGCATTGACTAGGGGGAGGGGGCTGATGTTGTAGCATAATGTTGCATTCATAAAAATAACATACAGTGAAACCCCTCTATACCGGACTCTACTGGGACCAAATAAAATTTCCGGTTTAGGGGGGTTCCGGTTTATTGAGGTTTTTGTATAATCATTGAAATACACACTGTAAATTAAAGGCACAATCATTTTTGCATTTGAGTATCACTATATCAATAAAGTAAACATGTTATATTCATTTACATTTTCGTTGTCAATTTTGGCACTTTTTCCTAAGATTTGAAATAGTTTGACAAAATAAGATGATTTCAGATGATCAAGCCAGCTGTTTAAATTGAAATCAGCAATTTTGTCCGGACTAGCGGGGTAAATTCTATTGTTAAATATCGTTTTGAAGAGAAATTATTGTCCGGTTTACGGAATAGAGGGGTTCCGGTTTACTGAGGTTCATTTTACAAAAGATATATAGGGAAAATTTCCGGACCAAAAACATTGTCCAGTATAGAGAGAATTCCGGTAAACTGAGGGTCCGGTATAGAGGGGTTTCACTGTACTCCAGAGTGTACAAGTTACTTGGTTAATTTAATTGTCAAGATTGTTGTTCATTAAAAAAGGTCAGTATTATTAATACATTTCTCTTCTCAAGTTCAACGTGTTATTGATGACTACTTGAGATCAGTCCTTGAAAAGCCCATCAACCATGAATAAATGAAGGCCAAAGACAGCTGACACAAGAAAATCAACAGCATAATATATTAATAATTATTGCTGAACAATGTAAATTATAAAAAGGTGAAACATACTCCTATGGAGTCACAAATGAATTTATCCAAAATAGAGACATGGCATAACCATTTAAGAGATAAATTTTAAAATTCTGTTGGTTGGCATGATGTTAAAACTATTTTTGTTGAATACAGTCACCAACATTTTAATTTAATTGATAAACATATGATTAGTCTTGACCTAAATGTGAAATTGTATCAGTCCATTACCACTTGTGTAAGATGTTGAGCAGGTTCTTAGCAACTCTGCCCTTCTTCTCCCTGCTGGCTATATATTTTATATTGCATCCTGCTCAAGTTCAATAAGCTGTTTATCCGGAAATGTGGCAAGGGAATCAAAATGTGTGAACAACTGGCACACATTTTCTTTTATGCTTCAATTTTTCTGCAGAAATGTTTTTCTCAAATAAATTATATCTTTTTGCTTCCCTGAAACTCTAGAAACTGTATAACATCAAAACAAAGTGGGCATGGTCTTTAATCGCCACAAATATTCAGGCCCATTTGCCAGTTTGGCGCTTTTTGTAGTAGGTATAAAGTTATCAAACACGTATTCACCTCGTAATTTGTATAAATAGTGGAGATCCAGCATGACCACTAACCTTGTAAAAATCCATCAAATATTTATGTGCAATCATCTTCAAGTTAGTGACTTTTAGAGCATGTAATGTTTATAAAGTGACAAAATGTACAGTAAGTTAAACTTTTTAATAAAATATAACTATTTAATTTTAATGTCTGTTTCATTTTTGCTTAATTACTCGTGCCCGGGCCCTTAGGCCGAGGGCACGAGTATTAAATTAGGTTCAGTTTTTTTTTGATTCCAAGTCGAAAGTCTATGCAAGTTCAGACAAGCCTGAATAGCCTATGTCATTGTCCAACAACACCCTCCCTTTCCTAGTTTATATCTAACCTCCCCCTCCCCATCCATTAGCCTTACACGTATGGTGAGAACTCAGACTTTATCCCTCTGCGATTTTTTTCAGCGAAACGTGTGGGAATATTATAATTTCTAACTCCAATAAAAAAAATAAATAAAGCGTCGTATACCAAATCAGTTTTTTCGTTTATATAAGAAATTGCGATATTAAGACTCTATTGTCTTTTTTGTGCGGTCGTTTGCAAAAAATACCCCTGTTCAATTTGTTTATTTTTTTACACATGCACATGCGCAATGTCATGCGTTATTCCAAATGTCGACAAAACAAACTACAAAATAGTATAAATTGCAGTAACTTGTTCAAAAACAAGAGATCTAACTAGCACTTTATTTATAGGTTCGATTTTAGTAACATTTGTTTTGTCTACACGACGTATGTTTCCTATGTTACTCGTCGCTTGAGGATGCCAAGCTAGTACGAAGCGACAACCTCGTTCCCAGGGCTCTTTATTTCTCCTCACGGAAATAAACCCTGGGAACCAGAGCCTGGGAACAATCAGTTGTGACTAGGCGTTCCTTTTCTGTCAGAAGAAGATTGGTAGCAAGCCATGCTTGTTTTGTTCGAGCAGTCTTCGAGCAGAAGAGTAATTTAGAGTAATTTCCTTCGCGTATTGTTGATTTTGGTCTTCGTAGTTCTACTTAGTGATGACCACAACTCACTTCTACTTCAATGGAATCAAGGAGATCATAAATTCTCACATTCATACCTCTTCTAGCCGTGAGAGAGCTGTTCCAGCAGCAAAAAACGAGCAGACCAGCGAAGTAAACATGGTCGCTACCTCTTCTAGTCGTGAGAGAGTCAACGGGGACAAAAAACGACCAGACCAGCGAAGTAAACATGGTCGCTACCTCTTCTAGTCGTGAGAGAGTCTCAACGGGGACGAAAAACGACCAGACCAGCGAAGTAAATATGGTCGAAAACCCTTCTGTTCGTGAAGGAGCTGTTATAGCAGCAAAAAACGAATTAACAAAGTTTTATTAACGAAATAATGATGCAAAACGCCTGACCTGTAAAAATTACAAAAAGTACGCCACAGTTGATTTTACAGCAGGAGTAAACAATGGGAATTTTCGTATTATTTGCATTGTAAGTATTATGTTGTATTTGTGCTATGCAAAAGAAGTTCAAACAAACAACGTACGAAATATTGTCAATAAAGTGTACAATTTAAAAAGCCAAATGATTTGTTGTATGTCTATATACTATCAACTTTACAAATTCTGTATGGTATCATTATTCAATATTAGTTTCTTTAATATCTTACTTGTAGGTATCTTAACATGTATATTTTCTCTTGCTTTAATCTTCAAAGTGATGGAAGGATATTATGTGACTTATATGAATGTTAGTTTTGATGAGTGTTTTTCACAGCCTATGGAATTATCTATAAAAACAACTGAACAAAATACACTTTTAATACCAATGAAGGGCTGCAGATCTAGACGTGCAAAGTTTGTCAGCTTATATTATAATAACAAGAATCAAAACTCCCACTCCTTTCAAAGAGTGTTTCACATCAATTACATGGAAATTCCAAATATCATATGAATATACGTACCGCTGGAGTTCAATATATGCATGCAAGATCATCCTGAGAGGTTCATTGAGAGCAACACTCTGCGATCATGGTTAGCATACCTTAACAATATGTCCCTTCATGGCACATGGGCTGATGCACTTATTATTCAAGCTGTTGCAGATGTACTAAATGTCACTATTAATATAACTGAGTCAAACCAGGGATTTACACCTCTTGCTGTTATTACTCCCATACTTGGAGGAAATAACTCTACTGTAATTAATATTGGTCATATTGATGAATTTCATTATGTATCAACTACTGCTTTACATTCAAATACTAGTACTCTTGATTCAACATGCAACATAAACAATCACACATCTAGTATTCCACCAATGAATGACAATTCTTTAAAATCTATATATTGTATATGTTTCTCTATTATCAAATCTTGTAGTAATGTTACTGGAACTATCAAACATTACAGGCTATCAATGAGCATGCTGATTTGTTTTATGACAATACTGTGCACAACAAAATTGACAAAATTCCAATTATGATAAATATATATGACGCTGTCATTGATATACAATACACAAAGGTAGTTGTTGATGATTCTTTGAAACATGGTTGTTATGATAGTAAATTAGTCCTCAAGAATCATATTTTGCAACATATGAATGCTACAACTACTGGATTTCTGCTATACTATCTCAATGATTTTATCCCCTGCATTGTTAAACACAGTAAAAAACAGAATAATTGTGTGAAGTATTTTCTCCTGACATATCAAAATAAACAAGACAAACCCTCACAACCATCAACTGATATTGACTCTTTAGTCAAAAAGATTTGTGATATTACAAGTGACAATGATGAGGAAAGTCAACATTATATTATTTATTTTGTGTCCTGTTCATTAACTGACCTGACAGACAATTCAAGACAAAGAATTTTAAGGAAATTTATGTCATTAGTCAACAAAAAAGACACACTAACAATAAAAATAATGACTTTTACTCTCAAATGGAACCTGGAAAGAAAAGAAGAAAATATGAAAGTCTGAAACAAAAATATAAAGCTATGGATCATATACAAAAAAAATAAATTGCTTCAAAAACAAGCTTACAAATACACAACAATGAATCACATTCTAACACAATCATATATTTCTAATGCAAGGAATAGGTATCATAATATGGATTCTCAAACAAAGGAAAAACAACTTGAAATAACAAGAAAAAGATCAACAATAGCCAGAAAAACTAATAATATGTCATCCTTTGATATTGATTTTTGCATTTCACAATTTCACATCAAAATAAAGCAAGGCCCATATTACATATGTACCATCTGCAATAGAATGTTGCACAAGAAAACTGTTTTAAATTTCAAGAAAGACAAGTATGTCAATTGCAATGTAGAAAATGTCTTCACACATAAACTATCATTTGATAACAAGGAATACATTTGTAAAACCTGTCATTCAAAGGTAATCAAAGGAGAGATGCCATGTCAAGCTGTATGTATAAACGACATGTATGTAGATGATATACCAGTGGAGCTTTCTTCTCTGGAAAAACCCTAACAAATACTTATAGCTCAAAGAATTGTTTTTGAAAAAATAGTTGTGATGCCAAAAGGTCAACAACAAAAGATTAAAGGGGCTATTTGTAATGTACCAGTTGAATGTGATAAGACATGTCATGTCCTACCACGCCCACCTGAAAGTTCAGGAATTATTATGTTGAAACTAAAACGTAAACTTCAATTCCGAGGACATATGTATTTTCAAGCTGTACGCCCTCAATTTATACTTAATGCTCTCAATTGGCTAAAGACAAACAATGTGTTATATAATAATTTCCTATCGAATTTGCAAAAGCACAGGGAACCCAACACCCTTTAAATGCCCACTGGGTTGACACGTGATTAAAATCTCTCAACCTCGTCCCCAGAGCCACTCTGTTCGCTCTTTGTTCGTTTTTTATAAGACCCACCATTTCTAGGGCACGAGTAAACCCTGAATTCAGGGTCTAGTTATATTTTCTTTTCTTTATCGTTTTATTCAACTTTTGTTTCCATGCATTTATCTATTGTGTAGTGCACAACAAACTCCCCCTAATAATACACTAACCTCCAAGCTACATGACACAAAAATTATTAATAGATGTTTTTGATAACATTGAAAAACAAGCAGCATTAAATGCAGATCAATGATACGGACATCCATGGTAACATAGAAGATCTTACAACGCGGAGATACAACATTTATCTTGAAGTGTTGAAAAAATATATTGTGACCAAGCACAGCGAACAAGAAGATAAATTTCGCATTTCCAAACTCACATGTAATATTCTGTTTATCATAAAGGCCGGCACACACCAGGCTACAAGTCGCAGCAACTTGTCACCACGACATGAGATAATTTCATCAGGCATAACCATAGTTAGTATTAAATGTAACAATTAGTTTTCTCATGTGAAAATATCAGTTTTTCAAAAAGGAGAAATATTGGTATTTCATGGAAAATCATATGATAAAGATGATTATGGTTTGCCCGCAATTCCTGTGGTGCTTCTCCTACCGGTAATTGTTTTTGAAATAAGGCCTGAAAATGACCCTGAAAAGGTACCAAAGTTTTATCCAGAAGCCGGACATGGCAATACATGATTTTCACCTCTAAAAGGTAGAGTGCAGGCACTAAAAGTGTGCAACATAAATACCACCAAATAGTGCTAGTTTATGCTAATTCTATTGTTTTCTTTTTTTGAATTAGTGCTCTTTACCACTAAATAGTGACAACTGTTACACACTTTTAGTGCGTGCACTCTACCAACTTAAATACAAACAATTGGATATATATATTATATATGGTCTTAAAATCAAGACTGTTTTTTTTGTGAATACTCTAAAAGGTATCAACTGTATTTGTGATAGACTGAAAAGAGACCTTAAACGGTACAAGATCTCTGATTTTGACCACATAAAAGTATGATGATTCAAGTTAGACAGTGGTAATGAGACTGAAATAATTGAAACCTAAAGAGAGTGAAGGATACATGCCATAGTGCAGTGGCAGATCCAGGATTTTTTTAAGGAGGGACAAATAAGAATTTTCCAACTATTTTTGTTGTTAGTATATATTCTTTTTTGGATTCTCATTAGCATATTCTAGTACGTTATTCATGATTGCAATTCATTTATGAGAATAAAACACTCAAAATATATTTGGTTGATATCCATTATTTTATTTCAGTGAATAAAATGAAAAATGTTGCTTTGGAATTATAAAAGTAGTAAAAAATAATCAGTACATACTGTATCGTAGCAGTATCATACACATGATTCCCACTCACAAAAACGAATGTAATAAAACTGAAATTATGATAATTCAAGAATGCGCTGTATTGGAATAATATAATGAGTGAATAATATTAATAAAATAGGTGCCACATGTAATATTATTTGTGCAACAACTTTTCATGTTACATTGTATAATCAAGTCACAAATGAGAAGATTGCTTTGCTTCTTGATCAGTGCAGTACACACAAGCTAGAGTACCCACTGGATCACATCCTGCTGAATTGGTGCTGAAATTTTGTTGTGCAACAACTTAACAAGGTTTATTATCAATTCATAACTTAGAAGATTCTTTTGTTTCCTGATCAGTGCAGTACACACAAGCTAGGGCACCCATTGGATCCCATGCTGGCAGGACTTTGATATCTTGTGCTGATAATATATCAAGCTTGTCCTGAGGAACATACTTTTTATCTACTACTACTTCATAGACATATTCGCTAAACCAGTCATCAGTCATCATTAGATATCCTTTATCTCCTTTGTCATCTCCCCAGGAGTTTTCAACTCTCCATTTAGATGTCTTGACAGGTTTCAGGGTGACTGGGGTGGGGGTTTCTCCATCTTCTTTTGGTTTTTCTTCAGAATCATCCTAACAGAGAAACAAATTGTGTGACAATCCACTTTAATATCTTGGATGGCATGAATATTTTGGTCAACAATATTTTTGTCATAATCTCTTGTTAACTTGCATTTTCAGTCTGATGTTCAACACTATCAATATTATAGACAATACATGTGCCTGTCTGTAGATGATTCATATCACCATATTAATGATGGCAAATCAGGTATTGTCAGCACCTCATTAGAGAGTTCAGGTTCAACATGATACACAAATAGTGACCAAGTATTATCTTTTTTCTACAATTGGTTCATAAATTGATTAAATCTAGACATTCAGTACAATATTTACACTAAAGCACTATAATGTTGTTTGCAAACCAATGCAACAAGCTTTGCAGTGAAAATAATTATCATGTAATAACAGTAACAAATGGATTACAATGTTATTAACAATGACAACAATGACGGCAGTGATGACAATGAATGATGGATTGTCAATGTTATTAACAGTGACAATGACGGCAGTGATGACAATGAATGATGGATTGTCAATGTTATTAACAGTGACAACAATGACGGCAGTGATGATGATGAATGATGGATTGCCAATGTTATTAACAGTGACAACAATGACGGCAGTGATGACAATGAATGATGGATTGCCAATGTTATTAACGGTGACAACAATGACGGCAGTGATGACAATGAATGATGGATTGCCAATGTTATTAACGGTGACAACAATGACGGCAGTGATGACAATGAATGATGGATTGCCAATGTTATTAACAGTGACAACAATGACGGCAGTGATGACAATGAATGATGGATTGCCAATGTTATTAACAGTGACAACAATGACGGCAGTGATGACAATGAATGATGGATTGCCAGTGTTATTAACAGTGACAACAATGACGGCAGTGATGACAATGAATGATGGATTGTCAATGTTATTAACAGTGACAATGACGGCAGTGATGACAATGAATGATGGATTGTCAATGTTATTAACAGTGACAACAATGACGGCAGTGATGATGATGAATGATGGATTGCCAATGTTATTAACAGTGACAACAATGACGGCAGTGATGACAATGAATGATGGATTGCCAATGTTATTAACAGTGACAACAATGACGGCAGTGATGACAATGAATGATGGATTGCCAATGTTATTAACAGTGACAACAATGATGGCAGCGATGATGATGAATGATGGATTGCCAATGTTATTAACAGTGACAACAATGACGGCAGTGATGAATGATGGATTGCCAATGTTATTAACGGTGACAACAATGACGGCAGTGATGACAATGAATGATGGATTGCCAGTGTTATTAACAGTGACAACAATGACGGCAGTGATGACAATGAATGATGGATTGTCAATGTTATTAACAGTGACAATGACGGCAGTGATGACAATGAATGATGGATTGTCAATGTTATTAACAGTGACAACAATGACGGCAGTGATGATGATGAATGATGGATTGCCAATGTTATTAACAGTGACAACAATGACGGCAGTGATGACAATGAATGATGGATTGTCAATGTTATTAACGGTGACAACAATGACGGCAGTGATGACAATGAATGATGGATTGTCAATGTTATTAACAGTGACAACAATGACAACAGTGATGACAATGAATGATGGATTGTCAATGTTATTAACAGTGACAACAATGACGGCAGTGATGACAATGAATGATGGATTGTCAATGTTATTAACAGTGACAATGACGGCAGTGATGACAATGAATGATGGATTGCCAATGTTATTAACAGTGACAACAATGACGGCAGTGATGACAATGAATGATGGATTGTCAATGTTATTAACAGTGACAACAATGACGGCAGTGATGAATGATGGATTGCCAATGTTATTAACGGTGACAACAATGACGGCAGTGATGACAATGAATGATGGATTGTCAATGTTATTAACAGTGACAATGACGGCAGTGATGACAATGAATGATGCATTGCCAATGTTATTAACAGTGACAACAATGACGGCAGTGATGATGATGAATGATGGATTGCCAATGTTATTAACAGTGACAACAATGACGGCAGTGATGAATGATGGATTGCCAATGTTATTAACAGTGACAACAATGACGGCAGTGATGACAATGAATGATGGATTGCCAGTGTTATTAACAGTGACAACAATGACGGCAGTGATGACAATGAATGATGGATTGTCAATGTTATTAACAGTGACAATGACGGCAGTGATGACAATGAATGATGGATTGTCAATGTTATTAACAGTGACAACAATGACGGCAGTGATGATGATGAATGATGGATTGCCAATGTTATTAACAGTGACAACAATGACGGCAGTGATGAATGATGAATGATGGATTGTCAATGTTATTAACAGTGACAACAATGACGGCAGTGATGACAATGAATGATGGATTGTCAATGTTATTAACAGTGACAACAATGACGGCAGTGATGATGATGAATGATGGATTGCCAATGTTATTAACAGTGACAACAATGACGGCAGTGATGATGATGAATGATGGATTGCCAATGTTATTAACAGTGACAACAATGACGGCAGTGATGACAATGAATGATGGATTGTCAATGTTATTAACAGTGACAACAATGACGGCAGTGATGATGATGAATGATGGATTGCCAATGTTATTAACAGTGACAACAATGACGGCAGTGATGAATGATGGATTGCCAATGTTATTAACGGTGACAACAATGACGGCAGTGATGACAATGAATGATGGATTGCCAATGTTATTAACAGTGACAACTTTACAATGACGGCAGTGATGACAATGAATGATGGATTGCCAATGTTATTAACAGTGACAACAATGACGACAGTAATGATGATGAATGATGGATTGTCAATGTTATTAACAGTGACAACAATGACAACAGTAATGACAATGAATGATGGATTGCCAATGTTATTAACAGTGACAACAATGACGGCAGTGATGACAATGAATGATGGATTGTCAATGTTATTAACAGTGACAATGACGGCAGTGATGACAATGAATGATGGATTGCCAATGTTATTAACAGTGACAACAATGACGGCAGTGATGATGATGAATGATGGATTGCCAATGTTATTAACGGTGACAACAATGACGGCAGTGATGACAATGAATGATGGATTGCCAATGTTATTAACGGTGACAACAATGACGGCAGTGATGAATGATGGATTGCCAATGTTATTAACAGTGACAACTTTACAATGACGGCAGTGATGACAATGAATGATGGATTGCCAATGTTATTAACGGTGACAACAATGACGGCAGTGATGATGATGAATGATGGATTGCCAATGTTATTAACAGTGACAACAATGACGGCAGTGATGATGATGAATGATGGATTGCCAATGTTATTAACGGTGACAACAATGACGGCAGTGATGACAATGAATGATGGATTGCCAATGTTATTAACAGTGACAACAATGACGGCAGTGATGATGATGAATGATGGGAATGACAGCTGCTCATTATAATAACTGATGATGATACAGCAGTAAATACCTCAAAGGATAGTCCAGTCAATGTCATGGCATGAGTCATCAACGATTCCCCATAGATAAGCCTATCTGCCTTGCTCATGCCAAGAGTAGACAGACCAAATACCAAATCATAATTATGACTGATAAATAACAAATAAATACATATTAATGAGCACAATGAATGAGTTGCCAATGGTTAAAATCATGGCACTCAGACCAGGAACAAGAATAATATTAAAATATTGTGTTGTGAGTGGTACTAAACTATTACCGCAATAATTATGAAAAAACTATGAAAATTATACATAAATTAACAATTAGCCCTGACAAAGTTTTGCTTTTCACATAATATGAGCCAAAAATTAATTTCAACTGCTATTATATGTATTTTGTGGCTTTTCACAATCATTTTGGACTGACAAATATTTAAATCCCAAACAGTGTCCTTGGTTTCATAGTGTTTTCATCTGTATTGCTGCAGTAATACCAGGTCACTGCTCAAAATAATGAACTAAGATGATACACAGAGCTCAAAACATCTTTCAAGAAGAACTGAAGCCGTGAATGTACCAATTTTAGAATTCCAAACGTTTTCTCTAAATCCATAAAACATGCCAGATTGACAATTGAAACTCCTTAAAATATGGACAATCATTGCAAAGTAGAGAGTACAACCTAATCTGGCCAAGGTTTCTTTGCCTTCTTGTTAGTGTGGCCAAACAAAGACTCAAACACTACTGACAGTGTTATTGCAGACAGCAAAATCTACACCTTAAAGGCCCAGTGTAAACCGGGATGCTTTGCGGCCGTTTGTTTATGTTTTGAAAAAAATCTATTGTCAAAGTTGCTTTCTGATTGGTTAAAAATAAACGAGAGCCATGGGTTGAAACATGTTGCGAAGCTGTCAGATTCCCTCTGGTGAGTGTTTTGGTCGATCTTTTTCGAACTAAACAACTAATTATGGAATTAAAAACATTCAATCATTGATGTGAGATGTTATTATGACACCGTGAATGCTTGTAGCTTATACTAGCTTATGGAGGATGACAATGAGAATTCTCATGACTCTTTCGTCTAACAGTAGCGACAGTGATCAAATAACTATTCTGGAAACTCACTATTTGTCTAGTTACCGAAACCCATAGAGCCCTTTCGACTCCTTCACAACACGAAAAAAGTCGAGTCTGACTAACTTTTTTACAGCAAATGTAGTTTCGTTTCTTTGGTCTACTAGCCATTTAGTTCATTTTGAGTTTGGCATTTACTATAGCCCAACTAAATATCTGAAAATAATCTCTCCGACGAACTCAGTTGACAAAATATGACGCTAACATCATTAACTGATAATCGTTCTATAAAATGAGAGTACTGAATTATAATAACATTCATGGAGATGGACGATGAAAATGGACTATAATCAAATATTGCAGTCAATTTAATTTCCATCATCACGAAAATGGCTGCGAAGTAGTGGAGGTGCGCAAAGCATCCCGGTCTACACTGGGCCTTTAAAGAAATGTACAGATCTAACTACTGTTATTGCAAAATCTTGTTTTTACTAAATAACATTAGCAGTTATAGCTATCAAAAACTTACATTTTCAAGTCCAGAGCTCCGATTTTTCTTTCAAAGTGTTTGCCGACATCACATCCGAACCAAACAGCCTACAAGAGACAAATACACCAAGAAGACATCATAAGACAATACTAACCCTTACAAAACATTGGTAACAAATTCCACCAGCAATTATTATAATACTTTTGATTTTATAGACTCCATTTTTTGTGTCCTTTTCCTATTGCTTAACTATTCCCACCTTCCATCATCCTAAAATAATGTAGTTTTGCTTGCCTCTACTTTACATTCACTGTTTTTTCTTGGTCTTCCTGTATTTTTTCTCAATTGGGTAAATACAATTTATTTACTTGGCTTTATTTATTTGGCTTCACAACAATTACCTCATTATCTCTTAGTGAGGCAGCAGCTAGGTACTTAAGTTCTTCAATGGACTGATTGAGATAAACCACTTTTTGACCATCAAAGTTACTCAAGTATTCAACAGTGTAGAGCTTATTGTACTCATTCCTTGGATCATTTACAAGGCAAACCTACAGAAACAAAAAGCAATTATAGACAAAAGAGACAAATTTCATGTTTTTTTTCAAATCCATTTTTTTATGAATAAGATTTATCATTGCTGAATATGTGTATAATGGAGTACCGGTAATTAAGTAAGACATTTTACCATGAGTGGGAAACAAAAGCTGTACTTGGATGAAAAAATATGAAATAATCAAATTCCACCAAGGCTATGTAATAAGAGTATTATCTTTCATTCATTTTTCTTTATCTCACAAGTACACATTCAAGTTCAGCTACCAAAATTAGCATAGATGTTTGATGGATTGATTGACAAGTGGAGGGATGGATTGATTGACATGTTGATGGATTAATTGACATGTTGATGGATGGATTGATTGATTGACATGTTGATTGATTATTATTGATTGGCATGTTGATGGATTGATTGATATGCTGATGGATAAATTGATAGGTATGTTGATTGATGGATTGATTGGTATGTTGATTGATGGATTGATTGACATGTTGATGGGTGAATTGATTGACACGTTAATGGATGGATTGATTGACATGATGGATGGTTTGATTAACATGTTGATAGGTGAATTGATTGACAGGTTGATGGATGGATTGATTGACATGTTGATAGGTGAATTGATTCACAATTTGATTGATTGATGGATTGATTGATTGACATGTTGATGGACTGATTGGCTGATTGAGTAATTACCTTGTCTGTTACATTATAAACAGGTTTTACATATTCTTGGTAGAAGGACAGTGGTGTTAATCCCTCTATTTTGTTGTAGTTCTTACTCTTGTCGTAGTATTCCCATGTAAATGTTTTTGGTGGCTTGCCAAGCGATATAGTAACAACACGATAGATCTAAACCACAACATCATCAATTGAATGCAGTAAGAATAGAAGAGAATTTTATTGATAATATCACATCACAGCCTTGAGGGTGAATTGCGTGACTTACAAAGTATAATATTACATACATCACAGTCAAGTTCTGACATAAAAATGTACACATTCACATAAACATTATTTAATTAATACAGCACAGTACAACAGCACAATTCAACTTCTTAGTAATCAATCAAGTTTATGCATAACAATATCAAAATAATGCTCAATTTTATAAGATACTAGAGTGTGTTCATGTTTCATTCAGTGTAACTAACCGCTGCCATCATGTTGTTTTTGGCTTCTTCCAGCTGTTCATCTGTACATCCATCTTGAACCATTTTGCGCAATGTTAAAGCAAACTCTCTATGCTGCAGGAATAACAAACACATATAAAACCAGTAAGTGCATACTAATGTGGTAAAGTAGCTGATATAGAAAGTGCTCAATACACTAGAAGTGTAGAGCTGAATACAATGAATAAAATGAGACGAAGGTTCTCTGTTACTCTGAGTTTCGTGCTTTCGCACTCGTCAGACAGTCTGACGAGTGCGAAAGCACGAATAAATAGTCTGTCTGACGAGTGCGAAAGCACGAAACTCAGAGTAACAGAGAACCTTCGTCTCATTTTATTCATTGTAAGTGCATACTAATATTTGAACAGTTCCGTGAACAAACAACACATGTGAATTGTGTGATACATGGTTTAGAGTGATAGAGACTGAGTGTAATAACACCACAGATGGCATGATTCTCTTTTGGAGTGAAGTTTATACTGCATTCACATGCAATTTTGATTGGTTATCGATTTTGTCGAGTCCATCCTCCTTCTTGAAAGCCATGCAGATTGAGCTCATTCTGAGAGGATTTTTTGTCGGGCTCTCTTATTGCACATTATTCACAACCAAAAAAAACAAAAAAACAAAAAAAACTCATCCAAGACTCTCTCCTTGTTCTTTGTTTATTTTAAAAGAAGGAAAACCTCACCCCAATTAGATTAACCATTACAGCACCTACCTTATTGTTAAGAATGTTATTTAGCCTACGTGAACTACTTGCACTGTGAGAGTCAGGCCAGGCTGCTTTAGGAATCACACCATACTTCTCAACAAGATTCACTAACATATCCCACTGTCCTCCATCGTTCATTGGATTACTCAGCAGATACATCATCAAGTGACCATCTGGTTCTTCACCTTTCTTGGAAAGTTCCACATAAGTATTGATAAAGAAATATGATCTCTCTATCTTATCCCAGTAAAATAGGTATTGTTGACTAAACTCAAACTCATCCAAGTTCATTTTCTGTACAAACTTTTGTCTCATGCAGTTGTGCAAGGCATAGATCCAACATCGTCCTGAAGACTTCTGGTTGGTCATAGGTTTCACCTCATTCACCTTAAATGATACACAAATAATAAACCCCCTTTTTAAGGCTTTGAATTGCACAATGGCTTAATTGCAACACTTCTGGAAGATTCATGAAAATTTCAAGTGGGAAGGGGGATCCTTATTATACACTGAATTGCTTCCTAAATACTAGGATCCATACATTCTAAAATAGTATTAACCCTAAGGGTTGTTTAGAATTGGTTCCCTGCGGAGCATCAACTATTAATCACTGATGGGAAGTCAATGAAAATCTTTATCATATATTCGATCGAAGGCTATATTATTATAGTTAATTGGCATACATTAATTAAATAGTTAATTAACATATATGTCAACGAAATATATTTCCAGCACTCAACACAAATGACGTGAAAGAGTTCAACAGAAGTTTTGTGTGACGTGGCTCGAAGTTGAACATTCATCGACACACTAAGACAAATCAATTTTTTCTAACGGAAAGTTCAACATTATTATTTCCTCAATAAACTAAATCGTGGACAAAGAACGCACACCCAAGCCTAGATTTTCACTTTTTTTCCATGTCAAGAGAGTTGAACCTAAATCCGAACAACACAAAAGCGACATGTTTATATTGGTAACCAGTTTTGAAGACCAAAAAACTTGACAATTAAATGAGTCACATTTAAACTTCCTTTAGATTTTCAAAGCCACAGGATTTTCATAAGCTATTCTGTTTGAATGATTTAACAATAACAATTTTCTAGGCATCTAATCCAAAAAGCCGGCTGAAGGAGTTACCTTGTGTGTGTATATATGATTTGTTTTTTCGACGACTTGTCGATCAAGACATAGCTCTAGCAGATCATTCTTTGTTCCTATATTTAAGGAAAGTTGGTTCTTTGTATCGTTATTGAAATCATCTTGAATTTTGGACAACACTTTACTGCTTATTCCTGCCATTTCTAGGGTAAAATCACTGAGGTGTAGGTAATCGGAGACAAATCACGAAAACAAAACAAAGATTCTGAAGCTAAAAGATTCTCTTTCTCAGACTCTTGCTCGGCCAAAAGCGTCGGGCTGTCACGTCGAATTGTCGAAGCTAAGGGACTGGACGTGGTGTAGCGGGAATTGTGGGTAATTTTAGAGTTTTACATCATAGTTAGTAGAGGGGAATGGTTTACCCTGGGTACCAGAGGCCGCGAGCGGCCTCTGGTACCCAGGGTAGGAATGGTTAGGAAGCCCGGCAAACTTCAAAGGGGGAAACAATAGGTATTCATCTGGGGCCGGTTGCACGAAGCCTGAATAGCGCTATCCGCCGGATAAGTCACTATCCGGCGGATAAATTCAAAAGAAATCGTTTGGAGTGGATAACTTTATCTAGTGGATAACTTTATTCAGGCTTCATGCAACTGGCCCCAGAGGTTGAACACGGACGTCACGTGATCACGAGGGTGCACACTCTCGATCATAACAACAAATATGGCGGACGGTTTAGAGAATTTGTCCTTGATTGCCGATGATTTTGAGGCTGTTTTTAGACTTACTAGAACAAGATGAAGAAATGGAAGAGCATTTTACGGCTTCAGTTGAAGATGTCAGCATAATTTTGTTAGAAGTTTTGTATGAGCACGGTGTATGAAGAAAGTTTTCACCGGCCAGAAGACTTTGATCGGATGATGCATCTGACACTAAATTTTGCCTTTCGTTGTCGATTACAAGCATCCTGAACAAACTGTTCTGTCAGTAATTTAAATAACAGCATTTTGGTGGTTATGTTGTAAAAAAAATTCTGAAAAACATCAAAGTAAAAATTCAAGTAAAGTTAATTTCAAATCTGGTGCCGAGTTGGCTTAACACAGAATTAGTTAAGTCTCGATCGTGACACGAGTGATAAAAGCAATGTATATGGCATATTTCAAAATATACAAAGAAAATCTCTGATACCAAACAATTTCGACAATAAATATCTAAAACTAATATCCATGCTGTAGATATTACGGGTATAACTAAAAATTTAATGATGTCCAATTCTGAAATTTCAGTTGCCAAACAATCCTTATTATTCCATCAAGACAGAGCAACAAAAATTATATTTATTGTTAATATTCAATAACTAACAATAACATAAATTGCTAGCTATAAGTTGCTATATGCGCGTGCGGCACGATTATTTATGCTACCAAAAACAGGAAAATCACAAGAAATACTTAGATATTTCAACATCTTCGGTTGCACAATGCTTTTCGTAAGTATATACTCGGTCGTTATTGATCTGGTTTTGAATATTGGCGTCCATTTATCATGTCTTTCTTGACTTTTCCAGCCAATCTTCGCGCTATTTCCTATGCTTTTCGTTGACAGCCGAGCGAAGGGAACTTTCGTGTGCCAATTCCTTTCGTTCTTCGATATAAACCACAACCAAATACCTCACAATTACGACCTGACATGGTTCATTAAAAATCTGACTACTTTAAACTTTGCTAAAAACAACATAAGTCATTAAAATCGACGTAGAATATAGTTTGTTGTCATAGGACTCCCTTGTTGCTTTAGACAGAGTGCTGATTGTGTGCACCTTCAGAACCACGTGACCAAGCATAAATCATAACAAAGAGTTGTCTCTTTGAAGTTTGCCGGGCTTCCTAACCATTCCCCTCTATTAACTATGGTATCATCAATAAATACAGGGTTATGTCTGAGAAACATTTTAACGTAAAAATACGAACAATTTTCATATTTTCAAGCGAAAAATTACGCAGTTCTTTAAACTCGCCCCAGTCCACGCTCGGTAAAACCTTGATATTATTGAATTTTGAGGATATTTCATCGATTCTCAACAAATCTCGTAAACCAAATTACGGGCACCTATCTTTTTTATTTCATAGTATTATTTGAAATCTTGTTTTTTAAAACATATATTATCGATGACAAAATTCTATGGCTAGATGTTTTGATATTTCGCAAAGTGTTTCGTTCCAAGCATCGATGAGGTCCGTAAAAATTCGAACATTTTGTTAATTTTTGTGTTATTTCTTTTCGCTGAAGAATTTTATTGAAAATATTTTGCTTTACTCGGTAGCACAATGTAAAAGAAGTACATTAAAACACATTCCAAACATTTGGTATTGACCAAGCTCAGTAAAGAGATACTTTTATGAATGATGCCAATTTTTGATAGTTAGACGCTAAATTGACAAAAGTGAGATACTTAAAAAAATTTTCTCGCGAAATCCAATACGATTACCCCACTTTTTTATGTTATATTTTTGATGGAAAACTTAAAATGTTTTGTTGTGGAAAGTTTTATCAATATTCTATGGCTAATTCTATTTCTACGGAATTACCAGTTATTCTATGGTTAATGATAACCGGTGTTGATTGCGTCGGTGTTTCTAACAGATCTACTAACTATGAACAGATGGAAGATTTTGATTCACCGTCAAGGCTAGTGAGAAAGTGACGTTTTCGACATTAGTCCTCAATCGGACGTTATATTAAAAAAACTGATAATGTTTCTTTATTTTTTCTTCTTTTTTTTTTCAGCGATCCTAGCGATAGACTGCCCATGCCATCCTCGGGCATTTCTTCGGACGCCCGAGTAAAAACTGCGGGAATCAAGGGAGTTTTCAGGAAAATACCGTTGACAGTTGAGCTCTGAAATAATTGATTGCATTCAGCTGTCATCATCAGGCGAAATGCGTAGAAAGGGATGACGCAACACTTTATACTGGTCTATTCCCATGGGAGTGCATTTTGATGGTGCGAATGTATGCCTCTGGGATTTCAATGCAGCTATCTCTATTAAACTTGGTAGGGTGGAGTCTGATCTGTATGGCCTCCTTGACGCGACGTGAATACCAATGTTGGTCTTGGTCGATACATTCGATCTTTTGCCAGTAGGGACAATGCATGGCCGGTCTTAGTGGCGTGTTCTGCTACAGCTGACGTTTCAGTTCTAGCGAGTCGGACATCCCTGCTGTGTTCCTTGATTCTCTCTTCAAGTGGTCTTCTATTTTCTCCGATATAGACTAGGTTACATTCGCTGCAAGGGATCTTGTAAAATACGCCGTCCTTCCTATGTTTGGGAACGGGGTCTTTTGGTCGGACTAGCTGGCTACGTAGAGTCGTGTCGGACTTGAAAACTGTCTTTATGCCATGGTCTTGCAAGCATCGACGCAGCGTCTGTGAAACGCCCTCTATGTAGGGTAGTACTGCGAAAGACTTGTAGTTGGTGGGTTCTTTCTTTTCAGCTGGACGTGTTTTCGTAACTTTCTGCTAAAAAGAACTAGGATAACCGTTAGAAATTAAAGCCGATGCGAGACGTTGTTTTTCGTTTACCGTAGCGTTAGGTCTAGTAATAATGTTTTTAGCTCTGTCATGCAGACGCGAGGTATTGATCAGTGTGGGTGGTCTTACGGTATACGTCGGTGTTAAGGTGACCGTTGGGTTCCCTGTATACTAAAGTGTCCAAGAAAGCGATAGTTGTTTTCATTCTCAATCTCCATTGTGAACTTGATACTGGGTTGTTGGTTGTTAAGGTACTGAAGTAGCACATCTGTGTTGGTTCGTTCCGTTATAACAAAAGTGTCGTAAACATAACTAACGTTTCCACACTGTTGGTTAGATGTCAGCATTACAACCCTCGAGGGCCTCTACTTCAAACACTCCCATGTACAAGTTAGCAATGACGGCTGAGACTGGACTGCCCATAGCGGATCCCTTGTTGTTCATAAAAGGTCCTTCTGTAAATAAAATAAGTATATCTTAAAACAAAATTTAGTAGGTCTCTAATTTGTAATGGGGTGAGGGTAGTACGTGAGGGGAGAACTGTCGGCTTCGAGCAGCCCATAAGGCACCCTCAGTGGTGTGCAAATAATCAACCAAAAATGAATATTGAGTACGCGTAAATTCGTTCTTTTGTTTTGGGTTGTTTTTGGGGTGTGTTAAACCGAATTACGTACCGCGCACAATTTATTGTTTGACTTGTTTGGGCTTCACATGGTCTCGGTATTTGCGACCCGTGCTTGTATATATTTATGTGACAACTATAAGATTTAACTTTTCTAGAGAAAAAAAATTTGATTCTTACGAGCTACGACACAGGCACGAGAAAAAAACATCCCAAATGAATTCGCCATATTGTCCCGTTCCAGTTCGTCAACTTTCCACAGAAACGACATTTGTACTTCATGCTAGAGTGCTTACAGTATGTCCATGAAATAAAATCTAATTCATATTTGAGTAAGCTGTAACGAGGTATTGTTTCCTTTGTATTTTCCTTTTCTTTGACTGTTCTGGTTGAATGATAGCATCTAAATAGTTCTTAATTAGATTTTATTTCATGGACATAGTGTTAGTACTCTATACTACACCTATCTTTCTCTTGTTATATTTGCATACTAAATATTGCAGTACCATTCAAACAAAAACAATACACTTTTGATAAGATAAAAGGTTCCATTTTGAAGGACTCCCAAAGGAACATTTATCAGCGTCATTATTAATCCATTTCTTCAATAAACAATACAATCAGCAACCATATATAGGTATCATAGGAATGGTAAATCTTCCGCAAGCAACTCATTGCAGACGGTACAACTTGCCGAGCTAGCTACTGAAGTAGAAAAGAGAAAACCACACAAGAATAGACAACATGAAACTAGCAATTGGTGGAGCATTTTTTATTTTGATGAGTGTCATAATTGCTAATACAAGAGCACGATTCATTTTGGGTAAGTTAAAGCTACATGCATCACCTATCATTTTGATTTTGTCGGTTTCTCCCGAAGGACGCCCAAGGTATAATTTGGACGTAGTTGTTCTTTATTTTTGACGTCTTCAGTCACAAAGTAAACGCAATTTAAGAACGCCTGGCTGACTTTGAGCATTGCTATCGCGATTGGTCTTCACCAATAACGCGTTATTCTGAAGTTCTCTTTGCTAATTCATTGCTGTTAAACTGTGATTTTTCTATCCAATGCACGCACGTTATCGTCGATTAATTGAAAAAAGGGGATTTTAAGCTCTTTTGAAAAGTTTAAAATGCATGATTCCAATGTAAGATCTACAGTCATGTCGCGGGCTGTATATGGCACTGAAAGTTCAAGTAGTTATGCAATTCTTTCCATATGTAGATGAGGAACTGCAATTACAATGCGAAGGAGTGGATTACAACTTCAGAACACATGTCTGCTGCGATGGCAATATTCTTGGAAAAATCAAGTGCAACGAGTTTGTTACAATCAATCCTTGCTTCAAAGCATGCTGTGGCCAAAAGTCGTACTTCAAAAGAACAGATAAATGCTGTAATGGAGAAGTTATTCCAAAGAGAGAGGCATGCAAGAGCACAATTGCAATGAATGACAAAACGTACCTTTTTTGAAGTTATTATAAGTCGGAATGATTTTGCGTCCTTTATTAAAGCATAATTAAACCACAAAATATAATTCTACTTTATTCATCCTACTAGTTGCCATATATGCATAAGTCCACGAGGGGTATAAAAAAGTCATGTCTGCGATACATTTTCGTGAACGTTATATTTTGCCACAATTAAAACGAATTATTCCATGGCGGTTTGAGGGGGGTAGGGAGGGTTGCGAGGCGTTTTAACTGGAAACATTGATGGGATGGTTGAATTTAAGTATTGAAGAATTGGCGCACGCCTTTTTTTTTCATTCTCTTTTTGCCTTGTTCGTCTTGAAAGGATCGTTACTTTTCAGCTTCAATTGCTTAAATAGGGTTGATATCAGTTTTATCGACAAATAAAACTTTAAAAAACAAACAGAAATCTCCAGACCCGTGGAAATCAATACATGTGAGAAAAGAGGTCAAACTAGCTACAAAACAACTAAAGTTTGATGCTGAATAACCCTGAAGTGTGATGTTTTACCCCTGTCTCTATACCATAATAGTTTTTAAAATCCTTTTATATTCAAATTTTATATTCCCTCGAGAATACACTAAACAATAGACATAATTAATGAACAAAACCAATGTGAAAAGGATTCTGGTCTAGATAAGGGGGTAAAACGTCATTACGCTTCAAGCTTATTCGCCACCTTGGGGGGAGCTAGGAGTACGCATGACAGAAAAGAGTGGATGCGTGGCGGGTGACACAGAAGGCTCTTGCAAGGGCGACCAAAGCAGGCAAGTGTTTATCAAATCAACTATGCGAAACTAAAAACGTTGAACAAACACAGGAAATCCACGAAATAAAAACAAAATTAATACTAAAAAATAGTATCTATTTAGTAACGATTTGATAGTATTTAGTTTGTTTCATAGATTTCATGCGTTTGCTTCATGGGACACACTCGTACACAAGAGATATCTTCTGTTCTACAGCACTTTAATAAAATAAAATTTACATTAATTTTTCTACAATATGTTAATAAAAATAGATAACTTTTTGTTTATCTAAGTAAATATAGTAATCTGTATAGAATATTACACAAAGATCAAACCTTACACTGAAAGTAGCCAAAAAAGGCTACAAGAACAAAGAAAGGGCAAGAGAGTAAGCATCCATAACTCTTGTCAATTTCATTCCTCAAATCCTTTAAATCAGCTTAAACAAAAGACCCTTAGCGGCACATGGACTAAATAGAAAATAATACTTTGGAAAACACTACATTCCGAATATTTCTATGGAAAAGTTGTTGAATTGAGGATGGATGGCATACAATGTCAGCCGAATGGTTGAGTTCGTCTAACAGGCGATTTGTATTATAATAATAATCTTTAAAGAGGGTGCCCAACTCACTAGCATGGTTTTCAGTAGGGCCTCATTATGGCGTCATTTACAACAACTACCAGAGTACTTTGCTAAATTAAAGAATTCGAATATATAAGAGAATTTGCAAAGAATGCAGGAAGTTGTATATAAATGACGTCACAATGCAAATCGCCTATTATGGGACACCAAGATTTTGTTATGTTACGCAGTGCACAAAGCTTTTTGATTTGACACTCACAACATTTGCTTTTAATTGGTGTATCTTTTTGCTCACACATCACAAAAATAACATGTGGAGAACATTTAAAATCAAAGGTATTTCTTGTCTATTGACTTGGTGATTCGCCATTGCTGCCATTGGATGAGACATTTTATCACAAAAGAAACTCTCGTCAAAATTAAAATTCTGTACAATTATCATTAGGAACATGTTTCATAGAGATAAGTGCTTATGCAGAATAAGAATAAAAAGATTCAGATATGGGGAAGGAAAAATGCACAGGACAATGTCAAGGTGTTGACCTTAAACAAATTATTTAAATTCTGTTATGCAATAAATGTAAAAATGATTTGTTCTCAGCATCTTTGAATAAAAAAATGATAAAATCTTGATTGTTTAATGAAAGACAAGGAACTCTGGAGTACCGATGTAAGCTGTAGCAAGTCTTTTACCGTCAGGTGTAGGATCTGAGAATGCCAGCATGTCCTTAGAAATAACACAGCCATAGATAAAGTGAGTCCTACAACACAAAACACAAGCAATATCATTAATTCATTATTTGTTTCTTTTTACATTGTCAAATGCTTCCACCTACTTTTGATTTGAACATCTTTTTATGTATTGAGGGAACTTCACCCCAGAGTTTTATATCATGGTGAGCACACTAAGCCCTCCAAACAACCTGCCTCACCTTCATAAGAGGCACAGCATTCAATAACTTACATTTTAATATAACCATAAATACAACTTTTATCACCACCTTCATTGATTTGCATTACTTCATCATTTAACTACAACTACTGGCATTTTCTTTCATATTAAAATTTAGATTGATCAGTTGATAAGTACAAAATAAAGTGGGTTAGTAGTCACCATGTCATCACACAAAACCTATTTACTACATTGTGTATTGATTATCAGGGGACAAGAAAGGAAGAAGGATGCAAGCTGCATTCCTACACACTGCCATCATAATAAAAAAAGTCACTTTCACCGCCACTAACACAACAACAAACAAATCATGACCTTGTTTTAGTGTGAGTGGGAAACGTAGCCTGTGTACATCCGTTCTCACCCCCCTCCCTTTCCTACGAGAATGGATGTACACAGGCTATGGGAAACAGTACATGAGGTTCAATATTGATACTAAACTGCAAAACGTTCAAATGTTTTCTTCTTTCTAATTATGGTAATGATAACATAGTTTCCCATTCATACGAAAACGACTGCAGTTGTAACACTTTCCTGATAGCAGTTTCTCTATTCATGATGATGAATCACAAGCAAGAGACCCTGCTAGCAAGGAGCTGTTACACACATTACATGCGATGGTTTCTGTTTACAATCTATGAATCACAAAAACGTTTCGCAAACAAAAAGCTCACATCAAGGCTGGAGTGTATTAAGTATGTCAGTAAGTGTATTAGTTTATCCATCCCAGACACAGCATGAATCTAATGCTGTTGACCCACCATTTGATTTCCCTTTACATTAAATCATCACCGATTAAACATACACTCAGGAACGGATTTAGGGGTGGTGACAGAGGTGACTAGCCACCACTTTTTGACCACTACAATCTACTTTTTTGATAAAATTTGTTTTCAGCATAGTTTGTACATTCAACGATTTCAATCGCCTTCCCTTTCAAAATTCCTGGATTCGCCGCTGACACTCACCACTACAATCACACAACATAATTGGAGTGATTACTATGTGAAGTATTACCTAACACACTCAATAAGTCTTGTAGCAACTTTCTTTCTTCTGTATTGGTTCCAAACCCATATTTTACTAATTCCACATTGCGCTGGCACTGGGACTGTACTATATATACAAACAAACAACAGCATTATTCTTAGATTGCAATTATCATAAACTTTGTTAATTTTCCTTACTAAAAAAAGGAAGATCACAAACATGAAAAAAATTAATCTAAAACATGATACAGCAATTCCCCTGATCTGCATTATCACTGAAAATAACATTTATAAACATTTTTTTGAAAAAAACATTTTTTACAACCACAACAAAATAACGTGTTTATGATTTCAAACATGAATAAAATAAGACCAAGTTTTTTAAACCGTTTTCAAGACATTTTTTATAGGAGGAATTCCTAGGAAAAGTGAGTGATTTAGAAATACGTGGTTCCAAAAACATCCACCTGGTATGCTTCTTCCACTGGAATTTCCAAAATGGAGACATAGAATAACCCTCCGGAATTTCCAAAATATTTGATGGCGAGGGTTCACATTATTTTTTATAACTGCACAATGGTTGCCCTATTGTAGAAAATGATTGCATAATAGTTTTAAGATTTTGAGCACACAATGATTGCCCTATTGTAGAAAATGATTGCATAATAGTTTTAAGATTTTGAGCACACATACCTGCAGCACCAGGCAGCAATCTGTCTATCTGGGGTAGAGTCTTTATTGGGAGTACCAGGTAGAACTTGATATCCCTGTTAATAGAATATACATTAAACGTCAACTTCTAGGTCAGAGATAAAAACTAGTAAAATAATGGTGTGGGATGCATCAGTGTTTCTATAGAAATAATTATAAAAAGATATGTGTAATTGGGACATTGTAAAGAAATAATGACATTACTGGTGTTTGAGATGCTAGTACTTTGCTGGAATTATTTAATCACTACTCTGACAAATCATCAACAATATCATCAATAACTGTTAATTTTCCTTGATTTAGTATTTTGTAATTTGAATATTAATTTCATCATTTGAGTATTGATTAACCACCAATAAATCACCGATAGTTGGTTAATATCAAGAGTTACCTTGTCAATTTGTGTTGCGACACAGCATCCAACCACAAGTTTTTTCGCAATGAACAGAAATATCTGCAAGAAAACAAAAATCATGTGACTATATTATGATAATAATCATAGTTATTATTCCCCATTTGTGCTCAAGCCACATGATTTTCCTCAAGGTTTGTTGGTATTCCTCTCTGGAAAAAAAAACAACAAACAATGTGCAATTTTCCATTTTCTGAACTTAATCATGAACAAACTGAGTTTACTTTCACTGTGTGAAAATCTGTGTTTCAATTGACATGAGCAAAAACACTGAATGAGTGTAAGAGTTAATATGAGCCTGAATTTGCAGTAACAGTAAATATTGCACCATAATGATTTTGTCATTGCAACAAGATGACCAAACTCATGGTTTGTACAACTTTGTCAATCACAACAAGGATTTCAAGAATTATTCAAGGAGACTTTTCTAGTTGTCAAGGACCAAATAGAAACATACTACATGTGCAGAAATAGGGGGAAAACTCTGTAGAAATTTTGCAACATTCAGTCCTAGTTCGCCCAGCACTGAACATTTTAACAGAATAAAGCACAAGGTGAATACTTATTTTAGCAACAGCAACAACAAAAAAAAACAAACAAAACAAACAAAAAAAAAAAACAAACAAACAAACAAAAAAAACACACACACACACACACACACACAA
The DNA here is from genome assembly GCA_918843875.1 of Diadumene lineata. NCBI lineage: Eukaryota > Metazoa > Cnidaria > Anthozoa > Actiniaria > Diadumenidae > Diadumene > Diadumene lineata. The sequence continues at coordinate 20,060,796 of OU974070.1, read as the reverse complement.
AGATAACCAAATTACAACTGTTTTCATTTAATAATTATTCCACTTTAGCTTTGATTCATTCTTCACAATTAAAAAAAACAAACAAAAATAACCAAATTACAATAGTTACTGTTTTATTTAAGGTAGTCGCACCGGCTATTTTGGGGTCTTTGTAAGGGCTTTTGTCTCCTTCGGAAATGAGCATTTTCATTTCAAACTTTTAGTAATAATAGAGTATTTATGCAGCTTTCGAAATTTGTTATTTATGTAATATGATATCTTTTTATAATTGGATTATTGAATTTCCCGCGAATTCTATAGTTTCACATTTTTTACGTTTTTCATCGCAAATAATGAATATTTCTTCAATTTAAAAAAGTAGTCTCGAACAGCATGATTAAATCGAGGTGCAATAGCTTGGGAACTGAGAAACTGTGAATACTGGAAGAGATACAGCTAATTTGAAACTCTATAAATTTGGCAAGTCATAAAATAACGAAAAAACAAGCAAACTTCTGTCGCAAGCTATTGCACCTCGGTAACGGTGTGTAGAAGAATTGTGGCAAGTTTGATGCCTCTATCTTGAATAGCCATTGAGAAAAACATTTTGAAAGTTAATAAACAGCTATCCACATTTGATAATTCGTGCTGTGAGTTCAATATTTACGGTCAAACGGGTTAAACTAAGTGTCTTTTTGAATCAGCCATATTGCTCCGACATCTTTGACAATAAAATTCCCCTGTGGGGTATACAGAGGCAGCGTAAATTCATTATTTTTACTTACTTGGGCTTCCTGTGTAGGGTTGTGTAATATACCAAAATGGCTGGCGTGACGGCCCCCTAATGTGAGGTTTACATTTACAAACTGCCTTGCAAATGGTAAACTAGCAACATTTATAAATCGAAAACAGCGGTAATCTATTCTAATACTAGTTTGAACTAATTTGTAGCTTGATTTTTGGGGATGGATTTGTTTTTCTTAGTGAAATTTGAAGTTGATTTCTGTTTGACCTCAAAGCTATTTACGAAGGTGTGAACATTTTGAATTAAAATCTAGCAAAACATGCAATCTTCAATTCGCTTTTTTGGCTGTGAATCTTGATAAAACTGTGTAAAAGTTACATTTATGACCTACATTTGATTCACATTTATGATTTGTGTGAAAAAAGTTTGAAAATTAAGACCTAAAAATAGCCGGTGCGACTACCTTAATAGTCTGTACCTTTGATTTGTTCTTCAAAATAACAAACACACACAAACATAGCCAAATTACAACTGTTGTCATTCAATGTTTACTGTACCTTTGATTCATTCTTTCTGTAAGGTAAATCAACAGCAAACCCCAACTCACTGTCAACTACTTTTCTTATTTCTTCTGCCTACGTATGCGTGTATCGTAAAAAGAATAACAAAATACTTTATAGCATAACTGTGTATCAAACAAACAAGCATATAAAAACAAGTAATCAAATAAACAAAAATACAAGCACCACCAAACAGAATGAGAAACAAACAAACAAACCAACATACATTGAATCAAACAAACACTTGGACAAGCAGATCAAAGTCTATCAAGTTTGCACACACCTTTTTCTGATGAGAAGTGGGGTCATCAGACTTGACCATAATAACTCTACCATCGCTGTATTCTTTAACTACATGTTCATCCTTCCAGCCCTAAAGACATCATATAGACCAAGATTTTTGTGCATTCATGTCAATTCATAAACTTGATAATAACTTGAAGTGAAAAATGTATATAAGCATACAAAATAACATTTAAGGGTCCTGATTACTTAAGGTAATTCCGTAGTTTTGCACTGAGCACAGTTCTGCGCATATTTCGAATTTTAGAGTTTTACATTTCGTATCATCAATAAATACAGGGTTATGTCTGAGAAACACTTCAACGTAAAAATACGAACAATTTTCACATTTTCAAGCGAAAAATTACGTATATTTCTTTAAACTCGCCCCAGTCCACGCTCGGTAAAGCCTTGATATTATTGAATTTTGAGGATATTTCTCAACATATATCGTAAACCAATACGGGCACCTATCATTTTTATTTCATAATATTATTTGAAATCTTGTTTTTTAAAACACATATGATCGATGACAAAATTCTATGGCTAGATTTTTTGATATTTCGAAAAGTGTTTCATTCCAAACATCGATGAGGTCCGTAAAAATTCGAACATTTTGTTAATTTTTGTGTTATTTCTTTTCGCTGTTGAATTTTATTGGAAATATTTTGCTTTACATCGGTAGCACAATGTATAAGAAGTACATTAAAACACATTCCAAACATTTGGTATTGACCAAGCTCAGTAAAGAGATACTTTTATGAATGATGACAATTTTTGAATGTTAGGCGCTAATTTGACGAAAGTGTATACTTTTAAAATTTTTCTCGCGAAATCCAATACGGTGACCCCACTTTTTTATTTTTTATTTTTGATGGAAAACTCAAAATGTTTTATTGTGGAATGTTTTATCAAATTTTTATGGCTAGTTCTATTACTACGGAATTACCTTAAGCAAAAAGTCATCACAATTTTTTCTTATAAATATATTTTATAGAGAATTTATAGATTAATCAATTTTTGAGATAAAAATTTTTGAACGGAACCATGTTTTGACATTTTTGAAGAACAAATGGTGAAAAATGCATTTTTCACAACAACAACAAAAATGATTACTCAAAAACTAACAAAGCTATTGACATAGTTTTTACAGGCAATCTCAACCAGACATTATTTTACACAAAAGTGGGAAAATAAATTGTATATGTTTTAATACTTTGGCAAAATGTTTTGTTTCCGTCTTTGACTTACAATCGCTTTGAAAAAGAAAACCCTAAACCACTTACCATCGCATGTTATGTTGAAAAGTCATCAGGATTTTTTCAAATCTTGCCAAAATAAAGATTTTTATGAAATCTTTCAGAAAAAATGAAGAAAAATATAGAGTCCCGCGCAAGAAATGAGAGTTTTGGCTGGTTGACACAAAATTTTCGAATACTCATTGTGTTATCATGTTGCCTTTTGCGGGGATTTGACGCGCGTGTGAAGTTTCCAGCAGTAAATTGCTCGCGGGCACATCTTTCAAGCGTTGTTGTTTTTCTAAAGTGGTCAGGACCCTTAAATAGTCTATTTGCACTGGCAGTCAAATCAAATTAAGTCAATAACAAATTTATTGCTGCAAGAATAGTGAGCCACAAAACTTATCTTGTGGGATTACTGGGAATGTGAGAACCTGGGCACCTTTATAGATATGCTGTATGTGAAGCAAATTATTGAAGCAAATCAAGATTTTCTTCAACAAATGTATGTCATACTGGTCAGCAGTTTTTGTGTCGCTAATATACTGGTCAGTGATCAATTGTGTTAGCAACATTGTCTCATCTAAGCAAAATGGCCAGTACTATGACCTTCTTCCAAAGATGGAATATTCTGAAGGTTGTATGTAGTACAACCACCAAAACGTCAAGACACTTAAAATTTATCAGAGACAACTTTTATCCTCTTTTTGAATATGAAACCTGATTACAAAATCTTCAATTATAAATAATTTGGTTAATGTTTCTTTCTCCTTGTGATTTTCCTGTAGTGAAAAGTGTAATTGGTGTACAAGTCATTGAAAAAGTCAGTGAGCTTTGTTCTCATAGTCTAAAAAAGTCTCTCAAACTTTGACTTTCTGAAAACCACCCAAGTTACAAAAAAGACTAAACTAGCCTTTAGTTAATCTTATTATTCCAAGGAAGGACTAACATCCGAAATGTCAATACCACCATAATCCCTGTATGGTGTTTAATTTATCAATATATTTTATTTACGGCTGGCAGTTTAAATATTTCAGGAATGTTGTCTTATTTACTGGCCCAGAGCAAGTATTCAAGGAATATTTCTGTCTCCCAGAATTGTTAAATTTACACTGTAAAATGTACTTTCAAACTAGTGAAAAACATTGGCAAAACCCTGATCTACTTTTATATGCAATTTCAATGACACTTGTATTTGTTATAATATTAATTTATTTAATAATAACTACATTTATACAGTGCCTATAGTTAAAAATTCTTTGTTTCTTAAAAATATAGTTAATCTTGACCTCTACTGAGTGATGACTGATAGATATACTTACATTAAACCTCAGGCCTTTAACAAACTTCTTGTGGTGTCTGATATGTTCTACTTCATCATCAGGCTGCCCATGTGTATAAACCATGCCACATGTACTACATGTCACATGACCAAAATTCCTCTGTCCTAAATCCTGATAACAAACAAATAAATACAGGAAACATGACACAAATGACAGTTCTAGAGAGTGCAAATAACATGCCTATGACATAAGTATCTGACTAATAATTATCAGTGCTAACTTTGGAGTTAGTAACTTAAGACTGAGAATTTATTGGTTAAATATAATGCCCTAGTTTGGAATCATTTTTGAAATACAGAATGAATAGTTTTTTAAACTATCAAATACATTGACTTGCATTTCATTATTTTACATTTGCGTATTAATATTGATCTTATTTTTCATAACAAACACATTCAAGCCTTTGATTTTTTGCTGCATTTCTATTCAGTGCTGTGAATATTTCATACTTTGCACAGGTAGACCACCACTCAGGGTCTTCAAGTAATCAAGGAAAATGTTCTGTTCTAGCTTTGAATAATTTTAAGGTTGCCATCCATGAGGGAATATTATAACTGACTATCGCCGCTAGATTTAATTTTGTTTTATTGTTTTATTAGATCTACTCAGATTAAGACTGTAGCTTAATTAACGAGATAACTTGTAAAATCACCACTATTATAATTATAATCATTGTTAATATCTTGTCTTATAAAATTCATGAATAATTAATGAACCCAGAACAATAGAAAATCACTACCAGGGCTCAAAATAACAGCCGGCCAATGGCCGGACAAGATGACCGTTCAAAACAATTTTTGACCGAACATTCCTAATTTTCGACCGGTCAAACTAGCGTGAAAAATATATATATAATATGTGTGTGTGCATGTAATATAAATTATGTAAAACTAGACCCTGAATTCAGGGTTTACTCGTGCCCAAGAACGAAGGTTCTTAAAAACCGAAAACAAAAACAAAAAAAAAACAAGAAACAAAACGACACAAAATATGCAATACGGTTTCTTTGCGACATCTCGAACTTGCCTTTAAGCTCTTATAATACCACAGGCAGCCCAAGCAATCTACTTGTCTTCGTTTCAAAATGGCGGTTCATTAGAAGTTCGCGAGTTCGAATCCCATGCTGGGAGACTTGAAAAAAAATTATTTTCTTATCACTTGATTTTTAAACCATATTTTTCTTACTATTTTTCCTTTTTATTTTTTTATAAATTAATTTTTTCCATTCACGATTTCTATTTTTTTCCTTTATTACATATGTTACTAGAAGGCAGGAAACTATCATCCATACCACCTCTTCTTTAACGGCAAAAAGTACTCCAAAATCAACAAGAATTACACAAAAACTACATCAGCATAAAAGCTCAATAAACAAGCTTTCAATAAATTGCAATTTACTTCAATTTTTCACGAAAAAATACTGCAAATTTTCGCTTTTTCTTTCAAAATTCGGCAGATTTTCCAATCAGTTGAAGCGTGGACCATAGCGAGTGGACATTATTAAGTATTATTCGTTGTTTGCCCTTTGTTATGTTTCTCTCAATTTCGCAAAGTTCAGCCAAAAAAGCGATCCTTTTAGACTTGAAAAGTGACCAAATAGTCTCCTTTGTGTAAGATATCAAAAGATCCTTTTGAAATATTTGTCTTTTTTCGCTTTTGTTAATACACATCGCTAAACAATCGTTCTTCAAGTCGAGTGAGCGAACTTCGATATGTATACGTCTACAAGCTCGAAAATTCTCACTTTCGCAATGGATTTTTTGCTACTTTTATACGTATTTATTATCGCGCTGGTTTCCCAGTACATTCATACGCTATAAAAAGATAAAATTCACTCATAAAACGTAAAGAAATCTTTCAGAGATAAACACAACTTTGTAATGGATATTTTGATGAGATTAGATCCTAAAATTGAAAAAAAATTTTAAACGGGTTTTCAATAGTTTTATTCAGTTTATCTTCGTGAGCTGACCGGTCACGATGACCATCCTAAAGGACGTTTGACCGGTCAAGTGCTTATTTTGGCCGGTCATTGTCCGTTGACCGGCCGTTATTTTTAGCCCTGACTACCATGAAGTCATCTGTATATTTTATACAGAAATCGTCCTGATTTGCATAAGGTTTAGCAAATTAAATCTAATTTCAAAAACATTACTCTAGAATAGCTACATTAACCTAGACATTTTATAAGTAATATACAATATTCGCGTCCGATCTGCATGGAATATAAAATGTCTCGCCTTCGGCTCGACATTGTATATTCCATACAGATCAGCCGCTCATATTGTATATATTACATAATAACAAATATTATATCATCTTTAATATTGATACTATTGACAAACAATCATTGTACATAAAAATTGTCATTAAGAACTCCAACTCTCATGATCATATAACATACCAGATACATTTGTTCCAATTTTTTGTTTTCATCTTTGTTTGACTTCTTCGACCTTTTGAAAAAATAACAAATTATTCAATATAGTTTATTTGACAGCGTAGTATACATAACAGAATTAATTTTATTTGAATATAATTTATAGGCTCTGTTCAACAAGAACAAGGTTAAACATTGGTACACCTTCTTGTCTGTCTTAAAAAGCATCTTGTGGCAGAGGAATGCATGCACAAGCGGACACCATCAAAGTACTGTAAATGACAAATTTTGCTACATCCACATACAGCTATTCTTGAAATGGTTGTCCAGTTGAAAGATAATTTAGTCAATAGCAAAGTCATTTGTTATGTTTTTTAAATATTGTAAATAACATCACTACATAATTATTACAATAAACTTTGTAGCCATACAATAATTTATGTGCAGCTTTTTATCACTGTTTTAAGTCTAACAAGAAAACTGGAAACTTGATATATGCAAATGACATTGTTAATTGCTTGGTACATCTGTCTTTCAACTGGACAACCTTTTCAAGAACAGCTGAATATAAAAAAAGTTAATTTATTGATCCACGCTTTCCAGTAAACCAATCCTAATGGAAAACGGATGTGCCTGAAGGTCCAGATAAATAATTTATCTTTTTAATACATGGAAGTTGGAAACATTTGTTATCTACAGTGTTGTTTTCTATGTACAAAAAAAAAGTTATTTAACATCAAAGTTATGCACATTCTCACTCTTACCAATAAAATTAAAATAAGCTAAACACATACATGTAGGTGAGTGAAAGTACGGTGGTTTTCACGAGTAAAAACAGTATGGTTACAATACTACGATACAAAGTGCAAATGTTTTCTTATAAATTACAATGACAACACAATACAGTTCATACAAAAATACTCACTCATACAAACACAACTCTAACACACAATATTACTGCAATAACTCTGACAAGACTTTGAAAACAGGGAAACTATTTCCTGCTTTTGTTGGTTTAATTAGTATGAAATGCACTTACTTTGAAATTCTTAAGCTTTTCTTAGCTTAAAGGGCATTTACCTATGAAATCATTCCATAGTGCAATGAAATTATCTGAAAGCTAGGAAAAACCAATGAAAATAAATGCATTTCATAGGCTAAACCCATAAAAACTATGTAACCAAAATACTTGTGAAACAGTGTCCCGGCTTTCGTAGGGAATACAACTCCCATGGAAACCATGTATACTGATGGGACTTTGTAGATAATACATTTACAAATATTATTATTATTATTATTAGAGTTTTTAAATTATAGGTATTCCAGTAGAAGTATATAAGTGTCATTTGACGTTATTTAACATACCTATCAAGACTTTTAGCTTTACAAGTGCTAACAGCATTCCCAGGCAGTTTGGTAGAACTTTTGAAGAAACTAGTGATTGATGTTTGATGCTCAGGAGATACTGTATTACTAGAACTACTACTAGGGCTGTAACTACTTCCCTCTGAATCTTTTCCAGATGAGAATAATGCACTTGTTTTTCTTGATAGTGAACAGTTGGAATTTGGAGAACTTCGACTACTAGTTGGAGTTTGAAAAAACTTTGATGGCCCATTCACAGTCAAGTCTGGAGAGTTTTCATTGGAGTTTGAGAAATAATATTCTCCATTTTCACCCTTGATTAATGAACTACCATTAACAGACCCGAAACCACTTATGAGACTATCGTCAGAGAACTGTGAACCGGTCTCAGAAAACTCCTCTGTTTTAGTTTTCATTTTTGAATCATTTTCTATTATGTTTTGTATATGAGGTCCATCATTTATCACTTTCTTGCAGTAGCTTGTAGCCACATCTTCAGCTGTATTATCACAATGATTGCTGTGTTGTTTATATCTATTATCTGTGTCTTGGTTAATGATCTGGTCCTTGTCCTCTGTGTGGAAACCATTAGTTGTTATAACAGATGTATCTTCATTATCACTGGGTGATGATTCTGGTGTAATTATAATATCTAAAATAGTACTTGAAGCATCACTGACATGATTCACCACCCCATTCAACTTTTTCTCTGGAATACCTCCATGAAACTCTCCATTAACACCTTTAAAACTACTGTCATCTTGTTTAGTTTTCTTCACAGCATGATTGTTGGCATTCTTAGTAGTTACACGTTTTCTTTTGGAGTTCCTCTTGACTTGACTATTATTCTTTTTTGTTTGTTTTTGCTTAAGCTCCTTACTGGGGATCTGTCTTAGTCCAAACTGAAATGATGGTGTATGTCCTCCATAGAAACTACCTGTCTTTAATCCAGATGTTGGGGACATTCCATCAAAGTGCTCTTCATCATTTTTGTCAGTTAACTTGTCGAGTGAAACATTGTCAACCCTTTGTAACTTAACCTCTACCTCAGTTGTACTATTGCTACTTTTAGAAGACATTGGAGTACTTGATACATCATCTTTTTGTGTCTTTATAGATGAAAACCAACTAGTTGGTGAGGATAGAGGCTGTTCTGTAGCAGTTGTGCTCAAACTATAAAGAAACAGAAAAACAATGACTGAAGACAAATGAACAATTATACTGGAAATGAATAATCATGTATTATATCATGGGTGGCATGGGTGTCTAAGTGGTCTGAGTTCAAGTCCATGCTTGGGCTCCGCATTATATGAGTAAAGTGTTGTTCTCTCTCCAATGCCATGTTTTTCGGCAGGTTCTCTGTTTTTTCTTGCTCATTAAAAATCAACTGACTTGAGAGGTATAGTAGTTCACAATAATTTCATGCCATGACAGTTATTCTTTCCCATGAAAGTACACCCATTTATGATTTTATCAGATCTTAGTTGAATGTAAGTGTACAATCTGGATTAAATGTATAAAAAAATGTTGTGAACAATTGTCTGAGTAAATGTATCAGTCAATTCGAAGGTTTTTCATTTTCATTTTTTATTTTGACTGCATAGTGGGGTAATTGAAAACTTTTTTGTCTTGTCCGAAGGGGTTTGGGGGTCACTTGGAGGATGGAAAACCTTGGAATTGAGTCATACATGATAGTTAGTTGGACCTAGTAATATATCACGTCTATAATAAGCTTATAACACATCTAAAGCACGGCCAAAAATTAGATTACAAGTGTATATCATAATCAGTAAACAAAATAATCAGTGGTCTACATTTTTGAAAGTTCATATGTTATTCAGCACGTCTTCCTATAATCTCTTTATGGTATTATAACTTACAGTCGCATTAAAACATTATTTTAGGTTCATCTATTTATAATTAGTGATTCAACCACTAACAATGTTAACTTGACTTACTCATTTATCCGAGACAATTTGTTAATTTGTACACTTCGTCTCTTGCCCATTACGTCCTTTCTGGTAGTTTATAACGATCGATGCTTTCAACAAACTTATCAATCGCCGGTTTGCATCAGAATTGACACATCGAAGAAAGTTGAACTTTTTAGGGATTCATTTGGCTTCGATCCACTTTCGAAGATTACCCAAAATCGAAGATACAATGTAGCTATTCATGAATAGAAGATTACTGCTGTCAAATAAAGTTCCAAGTCACTTATTAGCTATCGCATCAAGAATAAAGATATAATATTGAAATTGTGTACTTCTTTCATGAAGACGGCCGCCATTTTGTCCTCATATTTTCGCGCGCAAGTCTAAATTGCAATGCATTGTCGGTAATTACACAGGGAACCCTCTTTTTTTTTTTTTTTTTTTTTTTTTTTTTTTTTTTTTTTTTTCTTCTGTAGGATTTTTTTGTTTGTTTGTTTGTTTTTTTTTTTTATAGAACGTGGTAATAAGAAGAAAAGAGAAAATTTCCCATTCTCTTGAACACTATAAAGCCCAGACACAAAGTTTGACCAAAAATATCGTTCACATTTTGGAGGTAATTTGATACCAAAATGCGGCGGCGTCGATCTTATAAAACTGAAAAAATAATTACTAGCAAGCCATAGCAGTGGTGCATTTGAACAGCAATTACGACTGAAGTCAATCAATAGCAATTTACAAGACGTAAATGTACAAACTGACCGTACGCACCATAAATGGCTTGAACTTTAGGGACGGACCATTAGAAAAGTGAAGGGAGGAGAAAATGCATACAAACAATTGCAAAAAATACATTCAACCAAAACCTGGAACTCGTAAGAAAAAAAAGCATACAAGTCCATGCAAAGATATTGTTTGATAAAATGTTTTTATATTAGTATGTTTGTGTACTACTTACTATTACTATTTGAAATCGAAAAATGATTAGCACTACCGTTACAAGTGACTGGTTTGCGCCGCACGAAATAGCTTTACCGAGCTCATGTCAAGAATATCAGGGGCGGATCCAGAAATTTTGAAAGGGGGGGGGAGGGGGGGGGGGGTGGCACCTTAAAGATTCTTGTGTCTGTCTGTCTGTCTGTCTATCTGTCTGTCTGTCCGTCTGTCGATCTGGTGGAATTTTCAATTTTTACTATCCAAAATATTGTTAACAAGTGAATTTATTGAATGAAATTGATTTTGATTCGTATCTAGCAAGGGTATTTCAAAAAAATAAATAAATAAATAAATCACGATTTTTCCAAAAAAGGGGGGGGGGCAACGGCCCCCCAGGCCCCCCCCCTTGGATCCGCCCATGAATATAAATAGTGTATGTTAGTATAACAATAATTACGTTATATTTATTGGTGTTTAGATATATTGCATATTGCAAAACATACGATTATATTAGCATTTGATGGTTAGTTGTTCCATTTGGACCATTTGCTTTTGTCATCTTGTTTTCATAAGACAATTAGAGTGAACCTGTAACTGACCGTGTGATCAGTTAATTGTAATCGGAGTTTTCAATATGAGACGGTATATAGACATTTATTTTTGGCTCAAATGTAAATATCCATTTTTCAAACCCTTGGGTTTGCCACCGATATGTTAATAAACTATTACTATTACTTTTACAGTCTTCTGGCTTGGCTTCGCGAACGAAGATTTCATTAAGGTCTCTGTCCATGTCGACTACAGGCACGCTCTTGGCTGACAAGACCGATGTTGGACAAGCAGGTTCGGCGGCATCTGCTACAGACAAACAACACCTCAGGTAGAGCTGTTGTTGCTCCACGGCACTTTCTTTGACGGCGTTTCTCCCTCAGGTTTTCACTCCGAGATTCCTCGAAGGATTAGACATTACGGTCAGCAGCAAGGGATGACCAATGTTGAAGATTAATATGACAAGCACAGAGGGACTTCTTCAGATAGTCTTTAACCTATTCTAAACTAATAAGGGTTTTTCCAAAATAGGACATTTTCAGTGGCATATTGGATAATTTGACGAAAAAAAAGCCAAAATTTGTGAAAAATCTAGCCTCCTCCGCAGGCGTCTCTTTTTAGCGTTTTCCTTTCTTGTTTCTTGGATGGGCTTCCTTTTTTGCAATTGACCGTTGGGGATTATGGGATTACGTCACCTCGAGAAAGAACATTTTTCACTTAAAATTGAAAAATATTGTGAAAATTGAGTATATTTGTACCATTTACTTTCAAGTCAGTGAAAGATCGACATACAAAATTGTCTAGCTTTTATGGGTATACAAAAATTCTGCAAGAGCTAACCATGCAGAAATTCTGCATCATCTGACAATGCAGAAATTCTGCATCATCCGACCATGCAGAAATTCTGCATCATCTGACTATGCAGAAATTCTGCATTTTCTGACAATGCAGAAATTCTGCAAGCTCTGACAACACTGAAATTGAATTGCATATCTTACACACAACAAAATCTTTTATCCAATTTATGAGCTATCATAATTATAAATTCAGGGTAACAGAACCAGTTGTTATGTTTAATTACATGTTCATAGATATGTAATTTTTTCTAGTCATAACAACTTATGTAATGGTTCATCGATTGGTGAACTTCTAGGGAAACCGACCTCTTTTAGACTCTCCAGTCAGTTTTAACATAGTTAAACATATTAACTATGGTTTTGAAAATCGAAATATTAGGCTTCCAGTGACATCTTTCACCTGCCGTTTTCGCCCCATACCCATCGCTACAGGACTTGAATGGTGGCAAGCGGACGTGTCCTTGAGCCTGCGCAGAGAAGTTTTAAGGTGGAGTGCAGTATGCGCAGTCCTGGCCCCACCCTTTACACGCGATGTTCATCTGACATGGTCTAGCAAGCTGGGACGGTGACAGCGAGGTCCTCGGGTCGTAGGTTTTACATCGGACTGACCTTGTCCTAGCCTCTGGCTCAAAAAAACATTCCTCGGAGGCACGAGAAATATGTTGGCCGGTGACCTCAGGATGAGGTTCATACGCCCAGTGGTGCAATGTTAGACACCACCCCCTCACATGGTTTAACCCGCCAGCTGAAGCGGTGTACCAGGGCGTGGTGCTTGGAGCCAACATGTGAGAGATTTAGGGATGAGTGGGGACCAGTGATGCCCGTCCACCCTACGAGTAGGGAGCAGCGTGCCAGACACCAAAGGTACTACCCCTCCACAGAGCCCCTACGTGTGACAGTATAAAGATGTTATATCGCTAGGTGACATTGCTCAATTCATGAGGAAATAAAACGACAAATAAACTTTGTTTGGTGAGGAAATGTATTTATTTATTGTTATTTGAAGGAATGTTATCACAAAGAACGTAAAAATAAATAGGGTCTTAGGTTTTGGTCTTAGGTTTCGATCAGGAGCTCAACAAAATCGAAAACGAAGACCCTGCTAAAATCGGCACAAAAACACGTCGTTTGGTGAGGAAATGTATTTATTCATGTTATTTGAAGGAATTATCACAAAAAACGTAGAAATAAATAGGGTCTTAGGTTTTGCTCTTAGGTTTCGACCAGGAGCTCAACCAAATCGGAAACGAAGACACTGCTAAAAACGGCACAAAAACACGTTGTTTGTTGAGGACTGTATCTATTTATTGTTATTTGAAGGAATTATCACAAAAAACGTAAATAAATAGGGTCTGAGGTTTTGGTCTTAGGTTTCGACCAGATCGAAAACAAGCGAAGACCCTGCTAAAAAATTATTTGGTGAGGAAATGTATTTATTTATTGTTATTTGAAGGAATTGTCGCGAAAAACGTAGAAATAAATAGGGTCTTAGGTTTTCCAGGGTCTTAGGTCTTTGCTTTCGAGGGTCTTCGCTTTCGATACAACCATAATCCAACTATCAGTACACAAAAACCTACTGAGTGTCACCAATTATTCTGCAATTTCACAACAACAACAGATGAAAATATCGAATATGCTTTAAGTAGTTTGGCTACCGAAGCAAAAGAAGCTAGTTCGAGTAAAAGTGTCATATTGCAGGCTCGTAACATGCTATATGGGATCAGGGGATCAATCCCCTAAAATTTGCTTGGGATCGGGATCAAAAGCATGGGCTCGGGGATCTAAGCGTTGGGATTGAGGATCAGGTATAAAATTCGTGGATACTGGGATCATTTACGTTTTGCCACTGCTGTCACTGACTGAAATATAAATAAAGGTGTCGAATAAAAGTCTATCGTTGCTGCGAGTCAATTTTTCTCGCTGTTACTAGTGTGTGCATTCAAGCATAGAATGATAGGCATCATATTCCAGATGCATGCTAGCCGCAAGTGCTCAGACGTAAATTAAGCCGTCCTGTAGAATGACGTAATTCATGTGTATCGAAGTGTTTACCGACATACTGGCATAACTGAGATAAATACTTTTTATACTGGGAAAGAATAAGAAAAAAACACGATCATAGAAGGTTAGGGAATTAAAATGTATGAACTGGATTGTCTGACCAAATTCGAGTTGGTTGACCTTTAAATATCTGAGCAGCTTTCAGGACTATCTTGCATAGCCCCACCGATCAAGTCCATCGAGAAGAGCTAGAAAGTACGGTGGCTGATAGGGGACATCATGTTTGTAGTCGCCAATTTTGAAATGGGCGATAGAAATTGGCGATCGCCGATTTCAAAATGGGCGATAAAAATTGGCGATCGCCGATTTTGAAATGGGCGATAAAAATTGGCGATCGCCGATTTCAAAATGGGCGATAAAAATTGGCGATCGCCAATTTTGAAATGGGCGATAGAAATTGGCGATCGCCGATTTCAAAATGGGCGATAAAAATTGGCGATCGACGATTTTGAAATGGGAGATAAAAATTGGCGATCGCCGATTTCAAAATGGGCGATAAAAATTGGCGATCGCCGATTTCAAAATGGGCGATAAAAATTGGCGATCGCCAATTTTGAAATGTCACGCATGCGCAACGGCCACGTGGTACTGCAGTGACAAAGATGGCGGGTGAGATAGACAAGGTAAGGGTCTTTTTGCAGATATTTGCAGCTATATTCAATCTTAAAGACTTTAAATAGTCATAAAAAAATCGATAAGGAAGTTAAGTATTATGTTTGCTGTTTTGTCCGAATGATCTCGGAGTTTTAGTGTTAAAAAATCGCTGTGGTCAAAGTGGATTGCTCCGAATAGATCACCAGGACTGAAAGACTTGGCTTAAGGTCCTTAAGAAATCGATCACGTATATATTCAGCTAAGTAAAAAGTCATTTGTATACAAAGAAGGACAAAACAGCAAACATAATACTTAACTTCCTTATCGAATTTTTTATGACTATTTAAAGTCTTTAAGATTGAATATAGCTGCAAATATCTGCAAAAAGACCCTTACCTTGTCTATCTCACCCGCCATCTTTGTCACTGCAGTACCACGTGGCCGTTGCGCATGCGTGACATTTCAAAATTGGCGATCGCCAATTTTTATCGCCCATTTTGAAATCGGCGATCGCCAATTTTTATCGCCCATTTTGAAATCGGCGATCGCCAATTTTTATCTCCCATTTCAAAATCGTCGATCGCCAATTTTTATCGCCCATTTTGAAATCGGCGATCGCCAATTTCTATCGCCCATTTCAAAATTGGCGACCACAAACATGATGTCCCCTATCAGCCACCGTAAGAAAGGCCAATGGGACTTTACGATCACGGATAATGCTAAATGAAACAGTTAACATTTGAAGGACATGTAGTGATGCAAATCAAAATATAAGTTGATATTTGCTGAGTTTAATGAGATTCCAGTGAATTGCTTAATATTTCATGTAGGTGTTGCACTGGAGTGCAAAATGCCCAGTGAAATGCTCAACTTTCACTAACCGTGAGAATCTTCACAAATGATGTTACAGTTTGTTTATCTTTGAGATATATTATGGAGTAATGCAAAACATCCTTCTACTTCAATTTATAACTTTGAGAAAGTTGAGTGATATTTTTGTTGTGAAGATCAAGGCTGTCAGTGTGACATTTTATCAGGGGGGATGGTTTTTGAATGAGGGAGGCCATCGAAAAATAATTGACACTTATGTACTGTCAGATTTTAGAGCTATGCATCAATCAAAACATAGAAAATAAGGGGAAATGTCAGTGGGATCAATGATTATAGTTCGGATCGATCAAAATTTTCTTTATGATTGTGCTCAGGGATCAAAATTATCTAAAAAAATATCGGGATCATTTAGAAGAAAATATACCGTGTTACGAGCCTGTCATAGACGAATGCAAACGGTACCCCCAAAGAGCAAATGCACACAACAACTATACTCAACAACAACAAGCTTTGTCTTTATTCTCGGGAGCTTCTATTCAAGGTGCAACTATAAACATTTCTATAAATACTGTCAACCAGTCTCCAAATGCAGAGACAGAAGAATCGTCTAAAAGGTACAAAAAAATTAGAGTTCTCGCGGAGTCAGATTCTGAGTAGCTAGTTAACTTTTTTTCTGCCTGTTTTGAGACGTGCGTCAGTCAGTTTCAAGTTTGTTTCAGTGCATTTGCAAACACGCTAAAAGTCAAAATGCCTCATATTTCTAAAATTTTGGCAGTTCTACATTTAGATAGATTAAACTTTATACTTTTCACGTATACTTTTTTCAGCTTGAATGAATAATTTGTAAACACATTTTGTATTGATTGTGAGTTAAGCTTACTGAATTTTAAAAAAAATTGATGTACACGAAAAAACATTTGCTTTTGTTGCTTGTTTGTACTTTGATTTAGATACATTTCAGTACTTATATAATAAAACAAATTACTTCATGGTTTTTTTACTTGTACGATTTTTTTTTCACTCGTTTTGAACAACTCGTGAATAAAAATCGTACGCGTCACCAACCATGAAGTAATTGCATCTATTTATTAGAGCCCTGGAGCTCTACACCTTGCATGTACATTAAGCATTAAACAAGGTATTGAAGTGGAACGTAGCATATAAATACCATTCAGTCACTCCAATGCTCCAGTCATTGGACATCGCACTGTAACTAGATCTAATCTAGCTCCTGCTTACATATATAACCACAATGCAGCAGTCTATCGTCATTCTTCTGACTATCTTTCTATCACTCGCTGTAAATGCAGACGTGGAAACTGGAGGATTTGAAGGTGACAATATATATAATTTAGAAGAAAGTTAGGAAAATGATAAGTACATATTCATAATGGCTTTTGGAATGTTGTTCACAATCATGCAAGTTATATAAGCTCATCTTGTGCGCGAGAATTCTGAGGGGCTGACTGTATCATAATGGTTTCGAAGTACAGCATAATTATGAATCACTATCGATTGCGATCGACAGTTTAGTTGGGATTTAAAGCGAAGTAGTGAATATTCATGAAACAGTTTTCAATCTGATGCATAAAATTAAAAAAGTGAACAAAAGTTGAATGAAAGCTATTTCTTTTAGATGTTTTTTTGCAATGACTTGCATCGATAAATAGCAGTGTTTATTTGTTTTGTTTTTTGTCTTTAAAGCAAAAAACGTTTTTGCGCCAAAAATAAAATTGAAATTTACAAAAATTTACGGCGCATTTTAAATAGTATTTATACCAGAATGTAGAAAAGAAATATGCAAGAGAAACGTTAAAGAGATTCAAAAATTCAAAAATTCATACCTTCTCAGATAAAACACACGTTTTTTAGACAATTTACTAGAGCGCGCAGAATTTGCATTGCATGGCTTCACAAGGCGCCAAAACAAACATTACAGTAAGTCATATATAAGAAATATCCAATGCAAATGTAATGATATATCAGCGGTGCATACAAATGGCGCCAAAACCCAACTAACCGCAACATGCAAGCATAATATCTCATGCAGATCTAATCATAGTTAATGAAAAAATTGAGTGGTGAATCCTAAAAGATCAATCAAGAGTTTCATGTCAGTATTCAAGGGAGCATAATACAAAACACCATTTTATAATCTGGAGCCGGTTGCACGAAGTCTGAATAGCGCTACCCCTGCACCGGATAAATCCCTATCCAGCGGATAATAGTTCTAAGGAATCCTATAGGGTGGATAACTTTTATCCAGTGGATAACTTTATTCATGCAGGTTCGTGCAACCGGCCCCAGATGTGTTATAGAATATAGATTATCTCTATTTGACTGGTAGTTGTCCTTGAAAATACTGAGCTGATAATTTTTTTTGTGTAATTTACTCCGCATAGCCCACTAATTCAATTCAATTCAATTCGTTTTTACAAAGCTATTTCTGAATATCTGTGCTCTCACAATTAATTAAACCAAATAACAAAATATTTGTACTAAATTAACTTTTTTGGATACAATAAGTTATTGTATTTGTTGTTGTTTTCTAGTCACAATTTGTAGCCTTTTCTCAATTTTTGTACAATTCCAACATCATATGAATAATATTAATTGAACATACAGCCTTGCCGATGGGACCGATGGGTGATTTGTTAGCTCTACGTATTTGATTGTTCAATTCAAAATTTTCTTTTACTTCCTCGCGTTTATTCCAGTTTTGTTATATTAATTGTCTATAGACTGCAAGTTTTCTAAAATGTCCGTGTTATTATGTATCTTTTTGCAGAAGACGATGACCTTCTGGAGAGACGTGGCTTTTGGAAGTGTGGTTTTTACAATGTTTTCAAAAAAGGCTGCTGTAACGGCAAGCTGTATGTCCGCAAGAGCCACGACTGCTGCGGCAAAGATATAATCAAGGAAACCACTCATGGTTGCTGCAACAAGAAGCCTTACGCCCGTAAAACGCAAAGCTGCTGCAGCGACAACGTAATTGACACGGAAACGCATGGTTGCTGCAACGGAAAATCGTACGAGCGCGTCTCGCAAAAATGCTGCAAAAAGACCATCGTAAACACTGAAACACATGCTTGTTGCGGAGGAAAGGTCTTCGATCGGAAAACGGACGAGTGTTGCGGTGGAGCTTTGATCGATACCGAGACACACGGTTGTTGTAACGGTAAATCATACGCACGCGAAACGCACGGTTGTTGTGATGGAAAATTCTACTCTCGAGAAACGCAAGAGTGTTGCGCAAACACTTTGATCAATCCAAAAACCCATGCATGCTGCAACAAGAAAGTCATTGATACATCTGAGCATGGATGCTGCAATGGCGAAGAGTTTCCGAAGTATTACAAGAAATGCTGCAATGGAAAAGTGAAGTGGGCAATTTTTAGCAATAGCTGCTGAAAACATGAAAATAATCAAATGCCCATATTCTCAAAATAATGACAACATTACTGCAATGAAATGGTGCAATCTGATATCATGTTTTAATGTTTATGCAGGTGTGTGGATTAATGAAAGCTAGTTTTATAACGGTAATGATGACGTGTATGTAATATGAAGACTAATCCCTTTGTAATAAATAGTCTGGCCCTGTGACTTCACTCAATATTAAATTGATGTCTGCATTATTTACGTATGTGTCTTATAACTACCCGTGACATACTAATTTCTGTACCGGTTTATATTTATGCGTCGTAATAGTTCAAATTTTCTTGAAAGGGCATGGCACGTCCAAAAAAATAGTTTCAACCCCATTTTATGCCCGACGTGGCCTGTCATTTTCATGGCAGACATTTTGTGATAGTTACAAAGGCACGTCCACGAAAGCTTGCAAGGTGAATATCAGACACACCAATAGATGTCGTCACGGAAAAAGTTGGGCAACCAAAAAAATCACATAGATGTTATAAGTGTACCCGCGGTCGGCAGTCCCCGGAGTCATTTGAATACGAAATAAAATCATAGTCATGGTATAATTGTACCCGCGGTCGGCAGTCCCCGCAGTCGTTTGAATACGAAATATAATCATAGGCATGGTATAAGTGTACCCGCGGTCGGCAGTCCCCGCAGTCGTTTGAATACGAAATATAATCATAGGCATGGTATAAGTGTACCCGCGGTCGGCAGTCCCCGCAGTCGTTTGAAAACGAAATAAAATCATAGGCATGGTATAAGTGTACCCGCGGTCGGCAGTCCCCGCAGTCGTTTGAATACGAAATATAATCATAGGCATGGTATAAGTGTACCCGCGGTCGGCAGTCCCCGCAGTCGTTTGAAAACGAAATAAAATCATAGGCATGGTATAAGTGTACCCGCGGTCGGCAGTCCCCGCAGTCGTTTGAAAACGAAATAAAATCATAGGCATGGTATAAGTGTAACCGCGGTCGGCAGTCCCCGCAGTCGTTTGAATACGAAATAAAATCATAGGCATGGTATAAGTGTACACGCGGTCGGCAGTCCCCGCAGTCGTTTGAAAACGAAATAAAATCATAGGCATGGTATAAGTGTACCCGCGGTCGGCAGTCCCCGCAGTCATTTGAATACGAAATAAAATCATAGGCATGGTATAAGTGTACCCGCGGTCGGCAGTCCCCGGAGTCGTTTGAAAACGAAATAAAATCATAGGCATGATATAAGTGTGTGTGGGTGGTCCCCGCACTTCGGCAGTCATTTGAAAACGAAGTAAGATCATAGGCATGATCAGTAAGGGATTATGCCAGAATAAGCTTGAAGCGTAATGTTTTACCCCCGTGTCTTGACCAGAATCCTTTTCACATTGCTTTTGTTCACTAATTATGATTATTGTTTCTGTATTCTCGAGGGAATATAAAATTTGAATATGAAAGGATTTTAAAAACTGTTATGGTAAAACGTCATCTCGCTTCAGGGCTATTGGAAGAATCGAAAACAATAGAAAACGTCATACACACGTCATATCGATCAAAACAAATTGCCTAAAATTGCATGTTTTTAGAGCTTTTAAAAACTATGATATGACTGTGAACATTGATGACCGACTTTAAGATTAATTGTATCCGTTTAATGTTTCCATTTGACTTTTATTCAAGCTGTTACGCTGTTCTGTGTCCGTTCTGGGTAGATTGTAATTATGAAATACTCAGGGAATTGAAGCACGTACACTGATTTGATATATACTGTAAAAAAAAAAACCAGGCAAATCAAACGTTTCGAATAGGTTTCCATTTGTAAACGTGAAATTTTCAGTTAGAATCATCCATCTACATTATATCTCTTACGATTGAGCAGTTCTTGGAGCTATCAAAGTCATGTGTTGTTTTCTGTATGAATTTTATCCATGACTGAGGAAACTCTACGGAATAACTAGTGCTGAAAAACGTAGAGACCGATAAATAAACAAAGTAGGATAAACAACCGATTTACACGCGAAGGAAGATGCTAAGACGCTTAGATCAGACAGCTAGTCAAGGGGACCCTGGGCTCTCAGTCAAGTAACCAGGAAGGCCATCGATCTAACGATCCATCGATCTACCGATCCATCGTTTTACCGATCCATCGATCTACCGATGCAACGATCCATTGATCTACCAATCTACTGATCTAACGATCTACTGATCTACCGATCTACTGATCTACCGATTTACCTATCTACTGACCTACTGATTTACTGATCTACCGATCTACTGATCTACCGATCTACTGATCTAACGATCTACTGATCTAACGATCTACTGATCTACTGATTATGGAATAGTACAAACCAAAACGTCGGTACTAACCCGAATACAAATGACGTCATTTGTTATACGACACATCAACCCAGCCACGATAGGTGTATTAGTCTACCAGCAAGGAAGTGTATTTAATCATTTTATTAAGCACTATATATATACAAAATTGTGAAGACAATTATGAGCTGATTAATCAATTTTTGGTATTTTTTCGTTGTCTTCAAAATCACCATTTGTAACCTGAAAGACAATACATAACAATAAATAGTATGCAGCAGTGTGTATCGCCACAGCAAGTACAGTAGGAAATCTTGGATTCAAAAATTCGAACATTATCTAATGCTTAATAAAATGTACCCCAAATTATCATGAAAGAATATGTTCTCGAAAACCCGTTCGATATATACTTTAAGGTAATTCCACAGTTTTGCACTGCGCACGTCTTCTGCGCACGCTAACTGCAACACAAACTGTCAAACCATGAAATTTAAAATGGCGGTAATTTTCCGCGCGCGCTATTGCAATGAGAAAATATAACTAAAACACCCCTTGCACAACAAAACCAAATGATATATTCTTCGAACATGCCAGTCGACCTACGCGATATCGTCATGCTGAAAGGGTTCGTACTTTAGAATATATAGGTTGCCAATTAAACGAAGAGGTTGCGAGAATTGAAACTTCACACAGATATAAGGTTTGTGAACCACAAAATCATTTAAAAATACTTTCTGAAGCTGTCAAAAAATACTTATTAGAATAAAAAACTAGAATAAAATACGACATACCTCATTACTTGATACCAATATGGCGTCCATTTGAACAATACGCGTTACAAAATCGGTTCAAATAGAGTTTTCTTCGCTACTAATGCACCCGTCAATGTCAAGCCCCAGGTGGGGGACCACGGGCATACCCAGGGGGATTTGACATTTTTCAAATTTTTTCGTCAAATTCCCCACTCTGGGGAACGATTAGAGCTTCAAATACCCCCTCCTAAGGGACGGTAATATTACAATGATTGGAATAGAATATTAAATTTAACCATGGAAAATGAATTCAATTTGAAAGAAGCCAGCTCACATTCTTAGAATGACTTTTACAAAACGAAGTGGCTACGGGTACGTCACCCGTACCCCGACTTGATTTGCTATTCGTACGGGAGTCAAAAACATTTTAGATTTTCACAGTGAATCTTTATATTTTTGCTAAAGAAAATACGATATAATCATTTAGATGGGCTAAGCGATTATTATAAGCTGAGTTAAAAGATTTTAGAATTATTTTACGAGTCTCTACATAGGTGACAAACGAAACGTTTGCGACACTTAGAAATATTTTCAACTCGAGCGAAATTTCACGCACTTTGAAAACAATTCGAGAAATCTCTTCTAAAACGTTTTGCATGTTAGGAGACATCTGGAAAATAAATTCCAGCTCTTTTAGACTGAATTTCCAATAATATATTTTTTTTGTAAACACAATATTTCGGCGTCAGTCGGCGGAAAGGTTTTCTATGAGTCGCGTACCCAGACGTCCATTTGCTATTCGTACGGGAGTCAAATTTTAATATGTAAATTTTCGTACTGATTCTCGACTATTTCGCTAATAGAAAAAGATTTCCTTATTTAGATGGATTTGGCGATTCTTTTGCACTATTATGTCACATCGATCGATTGACTGTGTGATTCTCATAGGTTACAAACTCTGAGAATTTACGACACATCGTGACTGACATGTATCGCACCTCAAAAAAACTTTTTTGCATGCTTGGAAAGATGCGAAAAATAAGTGCTAGCTCTTCAAGAGGAAATCTTTTTCTATTAGCGAAATAGTCGAGGATCAGTACGAAAATTTACATATTAAAATTTGACTCCCGTACGAATAGCAAATGGACGTCTGGGTAAGCGACTCATAGAAAATCTTTCCGCCGACTGGCGCAAACGTTTCGTTTTTGGCTATCAGGGGGGGGGGGGAGGTCTAGAAATTTCATAAGACAGATAAGGTAAATATGAGGGGGATCCTGAAATTTATTTTGTTCTTGCCAGGGGGGGTCTTTAAAAAAAATGGGTTCCTTGGTAATTAATCACCCAGCCCCCTCCCCTGCCATAAATAATGAACGGTCCCCTAGATTCTTCCAGTTCTGGCATAATCCCTGGACTGATGCACCCGCGGTCTACACGGGCCGCGGTCGGTAGTCAGGTCAAGACACTCGCCTTCCTGTGTTGAGCCGACAATAAAATCAGCGGATGCTAGCAATAATTCAAAATGGCGATTGGCGGGAGTTTTTGATGTGGAAGTTGCCTAAACTTTCATCCACTAAAATGACTCAAAATAACCTTGAAAAGTTGGGATCTTTTCAAGAATGATGATGTTTATTCGATATGACTCACAACTGAAGTAACCAGTCCCTCAATATGAGTAAAACTACTCGCATCAAAGGCAGCGCTGCTACAAGCAATGGAAAAGCGAAGGTCGCGAAGGCCAAGGTATTCAAAGTTTTCCTTACCTTGTGATAGTTCAAACTTTTATAAAAATTCGCTGTTCTTATAACCTTGTAGCTGTTACGTTATTTAACATACCTATCTATTTACAGCTTTTTGATAGCATTATACCATTTTTTTAGACATTTTGTCTGAATTAAAAATTGCCACGCGTGTGCATGGTTTGGTTTTGAGTGGAAACAATGTAACCGATCAATTTCTCTCATCAATCAAGGCTGATCTCGATCAATGATTTTCAAGTAATGGAAAATGACGTTTCTTATTTTTGTTGTTTTTCAGAATTAATTGATAAATATAAGCTTGTTTTGTTTTGTTTGCAAACGATTGCCAAATTTTATGCTTAGCCTATTATGAAAAATTGTACCCTGCAATATAAGGGAAGGGGGCAGCTCAAGCATCCCCTACCCACACCAAGGAAGTGCCCCCTCCCAGGGTGAGTGATTGCCTGTTTGTGTGCACATACACAGTTAACTACATAAGTAAAAGGAACACCTAGGGTGAAATAAAAAATCTGACCAGTTATAATGTCATAGTGACAGTTTGGTATGTTAGGATCCCACCAAAGACAAATCCAGCAAACACAGGAGCAAGTGCATAAGCAAGTCCAAAGACTTGCTTGCTTGCTTGCTTGCTTGCTTGCTTGCTTGCTTGCTTGCTTGCTTGCTTGCTTGCTTGCTTGCTTGCTTGCTTGCTTGCTTGCTTGCTTGCTTGCTTGCTTGCTTGCTTGCTTGCTTGCTTGCTTGCTTGCTTGCTTGCTTGCTTGCTTGCTTGCTTGCTTGCTTGCTTGCTTGCTTGCTTGCTTGCTTGCTTGCTTGCTTGCTTGCTTGCTTGCTTGCTTGCTTGCTTGCTTGCTTGCTTGCTTGCTTGCTTGCTTGCTTGCTTGCTTGCTTGCTTGCTTGCTTGCTTGCTTGCTTGCTTGCTTGCTTGCTTGCTTGCTTGCTTGCTTGCTTGCTTGCTTGCTTGCTTGCTTGCTTGCTTGCTTGCTTGCTTGCTTGCTTGCTTGCTTGCTTGCTTGCTTGCTTGCTTGCTTGCTTGCTTGCTTGCTTGCTTGCTTGCTTGCTTGCTTGCTTGCTTGCTTGCTTGCTTGCTTGCTTGCTTGCTTGCTTGCTTGCTTGCTTGCTTGCTTGCTTGCTTGCTTGCTTGCTTGCTTGCTTGCTTGCTTGCTTGCTTGCTTGCTTGCTTGCTTG
Source organism: Diadumene lineata (assembly GCA_918843875.1). NCBI lineage: Eukaryota > Metazoa > Cnidaria > Anthozoa > Actiniaria > Diadumenidae > Diadumene > Diadumene lineata. The sequence continues at coordinate 20,035,734 of OU974070.1, read as the reverse complement.
CTTGCTTGCTTGCTTGCTTGCTTGCTTGCTTGCTTGCTTGCTTGCTTGCTTGCTTGCTTGCTTGCTTGCTTGCTTGCTTGCTTGCTTGCTTGCTTGCTTGCTTGCTTGCTTGCTTGCTTGCTTGCTTGCTTGCTTGCTTGCTTGCTTGCTTGCTTGCTTGCTTGCTTGCTTGCTTGCTTGCTTGCTTGCTTGCTTGCTTGCTTGCTTGCTTGCTTGCTTGCTTGCTTGCTTGCTTGCTTGCTTGCTTGCTTGCTTGCTTGCTTGCTTGCTCATTCAGAGAAATGACTCATTCTGTTTGATTGTACTGTGATATATAATAATATTTGTCAAAAGTACAGATGGTGTGATGTTTGGGCATAGACAATCACTACCAATTCCTGCAAATAATGCTCCTAGTCTGATATTATAGCTTACACTTGGCTGCTTGGTTCATTTGTTGATTTTACTGTAGTTATCCCTAACTAGAAATCAAATTTCTTGTTCCAGGTAACAACATCAAGTCAGCAGGACATTTCTATTTTCTTTGCAAATAAGGTGTGAAAAAAAAAAATCAATTGATATCGTAGATAGAGATGCACTGCAACAACAGCACAGAAAACGTATATATTAGATAATACTTTTTGGACTGTTTTGATGAAAGTTGTACCATTTCAATCTGTTGTTGACCATTTAAATTTGTACTTTTGAATTATAGAAATTTTGTGTGGCAGAGATGTAAAATGATAATGATATAATAATATTGACTGTATTTAGACCAATCAGCTGAACCAATTTACTGCTGGTATCAACTGGTGATCAGATAATATATCAAAGCTTGGTCAATCAGAATACTTTTTATTGAATAATATGTTTTCATTGGATATGGTCAGAGATGTCCCTGCACACAATCATTTTCAAAAGCACACATCTAAATGGTATATTTACAGTGATTGGTTAAGTCTTGTGTTGTTTCTATTGTAGACCCCAAATGGACTGTTCTCAACGTTTGGTTCATCAAACAAGAGTATGTATGAAATGGCTTAAATTTGCACTTCAAGAATAGGTTGTGTGACATAGAGATCTAAGAGTTTACCCAACCAAACATGGTTATAATTATAATAAAATGTTTAAATTTTGATTAGCTGATCATTGAGATATTCCTAAGATATAATTCTCTTTGAAAAAAGCTTTCTTGTGATACCAGTAATTACTTGTGTGAAATTGCTGCAGTTGCAACTCTTTGGTGCTTTGAGTACCTTCTTTAGGTCATCATAGATCATTCAGGTATTACTGATCGCCTGGATTTGATAATGAAACAGCTTTTTATGAACTTTTATAACTATAGACCTGTAAATTCATTATTCTTTGTTTTTTTTCTTTCTTTTTTTGTTGTTGTTAATTTTGTTTTTAGATGAAAAGAAAGTCTTAAACCTATCAACAAAGAAGAAAACTACTCAGGTTAGTTTTATTGTCAAACTGGTTAATTTTTTTCATTAGTTCAAGATATCAGCCACAGTTGTTTTATCAAGCACAAACACTGGAGCAAATATTTCTGAACATTGAGAGATTTATACTGAAAATAAAACAATGAACAAAACAGTCAATAAAAAAGATATATTATTCATTTCTAACAATAATTTCAATCAAAGCAAAATAGTGTGAAACTCAAGCAATTCACTATAGATTTCTATATCAAGATTTCTGAACCATATTTAATGTTTTTTTTGTTTGTTTGTTTGTTTGTTTTTTTAATGTAAGAAACATGTCCAGGTTGTTTTTGATTGCAGGATGTTCAAGCTGCCACCAAGACTCCTACCAATGCCAATACTGCAAAAACAAATAAAGCTACTGAAAAAATCTTATCTAGCAAAAAAAATTGTACTCCAGATTTAAATTATGAATCCCAAGCAATCAAAAATACCAAATCACCAAAATGTGTATTGTCCAAGAGTTATGATTCAATGATACTAGATGATGATTCTGATGATGATATGATTCCACCAACACCATCCCCTGATACATGCCAAAGAAGCTTCATTCGACCTTCTTCTTTAGTGACTCAACACAACCATACACCACCAAGCAAGAGTCAACAATTTACGAACCTTAAATTAAAACAAGCTATTGACAAAAGGGAGAAGTTAATAAATAGGTCAAAGGTCTCATTCTTGACAAATAATAAGCGGCCATCAAAACTAGTTGGTGAATGTGAAGATAACACAAAAATAGTTGGACATACATCTGCTAGTCTTAAATCTAATGACAGCAAGAGATCTGCTTACTCTTTATCTATTAATCAGAGAAAAACTGGAAGAGATCTAATATACAATTCAACTACAATTGACAATGATGAATTATTACAAAGTTTATTGAATGAAACAACGAAAGAAACTTCAAATATTTCTGATGATAAACATGAAGCTGAAGGGAGTTTATCCAAGAGGACTGCTGATACTCAAGATCATTTTAAAAATGCTGACTTGATATTATTTGAAGGAGCGACAATTGGAATTAATGACAGTTCCAATCTAGTTCAAAATACCACCATTGAAAGCAAGAGCAATGATTCAGAATTTAACCAGCATCATTTGCTACACAGATGCCCTTCCAATTTAGGCTCACAGATTATAGACTTTGACTTAGACAACAGTGGAATTGATATAGGTTTTAATGATAGTGGAGCACCAGCAATTGGTCCACAGAAAATAGTCATGAAAAAAGGAAAGGTGAAATCACTAAAACGGTCAGCATCTAAAGGAATCTCACCAAACAAGAAACGCCATCATGGTGACGTTGTACAGCATAGTTTCAAGGTATATATGGATAACAATGAAGTTGATGAAAATGATGATGACGGTGATAGTTCTGTCTATCTTTTGTGCGAGAAGTCCATATCAATTCATAGTAAATCCACATTGTTTTGATTTCTTCCTGTTCAGTGTAGCTTGGGTTATCGGACACAGAGTGTAAAAGTGTGCAAATCATTTTGAAGTCTTCATACAGGCATAAGGCTTTTGCTTAGTAGAATATGAGAAACCATGCCCTCTTCTTGGATAGAAAATGATACCTTTACTTTGTTTATTTTTGTTGTCATTGATGCACTTTTAAATTAAGGCATTAGCTAAACTGCACCTGCGTGGAACACCTTTGATAAAAAACTAACTGCAGTGATAAAGCCAGCTATATGGTGTGAGTAGCGTAAATCCCTTCCTAAAAGCCTTTCAAAGGCTTGTTTCTCAATATACCTGTAATCTGTGTTTTCATAAGAAGAGATAAAAACTAGTAAAATACTAGACAAAAGTGTGGGCTGTGTCAGTGTTTCTATCTTAGAAACAGTTATAAAATATATTGGTAAATTAGACATGGCTGTGAAGGGATGATGGCAATACTACATCAATACTAGTATCACCAGCACCCCTTTATCATGTGTAAGTTACCAATGTATTTTCAAAACACTATCTTTGTTCCACTTGTTGTATTTGTGTAGTGGTACACCCCCCTTAACACAATTCCAGACTGATATGTTTTTTTCTTTCTTTTCATTTACAGGATACTGGAGGGATTTCCCTCTTTGATTCTGATGAAGACCAAGATATCTCATTATTGTATGGACATTCAACCCCTATAAACAAATATCTTGGGAACAACACAGAAATCAACAAAGTAAAACTTGGAGAAATACACAAAAAAGACCGCCAGGGTCACAAGACACCCATCAAAGAATGTGACCGCCACTCTAGTATTGACAAAACACCAAATAAAGAGGACACTAGACATTCAGATTCTCGCAAGACACCCATTAAAGATTATGACAGACACTCAATTAGTAATATATCATTGCTTACTCCAACTAAGAACTCTCCCAATACATCAAGGGATAGCTTGATGGGTGTTGAGCTGGATGGTTTAATGGATGGAGTAGAGTGGTCACCTATGCCAAAGAAAACACTACCAAGGTATGATTAGTTTACTGATTACAGTTCAATGAATAACACAGCTGAAGTTGGTATCTTAAACATGAATGATTGCTGGATTGTTAGACAGTATGAACCCATTTCAGAATAAATGCACTGACTAAAGTACACCAGTCTCAGGAGATGGCAGGGGTGTAATGAAATGGGGGTTTTTGGTCTTGTAGAAATGAAATACCTTCCTATTTAATTTTAAACAGTTGGGGCCAGTTGTACAAAGCCTGAATAGCCTAATAAATTGTTATCCAGCGGATAAACTCTAAAGAAATTCTATGGAGTGGATAACTTTATCCATGCTTAGTGCAACCTGCCCTTGGTGCAGAAATAGTAGGCTTGTCTTAATGGCAGATATCACACCTGGAACATTTTGTCAGTTTTCCTAATGATATAGTTTAGTTATATTTTGGTATATTATAAAATAATGGTAATATGGTATGTAATACTCATCATGTCTAATCAAAGACTGTTAACATCTCAAATACCCAGGAGCAAGTTGTTTGAGGAGTATAGCCCCCACACTACCCCCTACAGTCGTTTTCTGGTTCTTGAGGTATATAGACGAGAGTCCAATAATGATGAAACTATATCCCAGTATGGTAGGCCAATATCTGAGAAAGTCTTGAGGCTATTTGATGAAAGTCAGGCTATTGAGCGCTACTGCTATCTACGGCAAGACTGGGAAATGACTGAAGTAGAGCCAGGAGATGTTGTGCATGTCACAGGTAGGCTTACAGTGCGGATACTCGAACCATGAACGGTCAGACGTTTTCTCGATGTTTTTTCGGCGTTCTTTTGAAAGCGACCAATCACAGCCAAGATCCGCATGAACGCTCACAACTTATTTTGACATTTTTTCGACATAATTTACACATTTTACTTATATGAATGAAAACTGTTATCTTCATGATTTCCAAATAATTTACACATTTTACTAACATGATTGAAAACTGTCAAGAAAAAACTTCAGAATGCTAAAAAAATAGAAAGCTAGACGGTCAACTTTCAAGAATAAGTCATGATCAAATGACTTGGTCGCCATTTCACGAATACTACGAGCAGTTGAAAAATCAAGTAAAACGATATGTGCTCGCCACTGAAAACGACTAATTGAACAAAATAAATAAAACAAACACAAAGATGATTGGAAATCATATTTTATTTTACAATATATAGTAAACACAACATTATAACGATATAAAAGTCGCTCGAGTTACTGCTTCAACGGATACATCATTTATAAATTTCAACATGCAACTGAATTTGTCAGTGTTTTTTATTCATAATGATAGTTATGTGGATTCTGCAACTGTCCTGGGTGTCTAAACATCGGGCACAGATAGCTTTGACTCATCGTTATAGGTGCCATAGCTGGTTGATTGTTGTACTGTTGTTGGAATGAGCTGCGGTAAGTATCTACATTTCTTTTATACTCCTCAATAACAGCAGGTAGCCTCCAGTCCAGCTCTTCGTTAAGTGGAATCTTTCCTGACAGTGCTCTTTGTAAAATCATTAGATCTCTATCCAATGCATGACGGTCAATGTATTTTGCTTGATTTTGTTTTTTGAGTCTAGGTCTCATAACTGAGAAAAAACTAGATCTGATACGTTGTCGAGACGCTATGAAAACTTCATTATCTGTTTTAGCTTTGCTATATTTTTGTTCGAGTTCCTTTAGTTCCTTCTGAAGCTCTCGAATTTCAGATTGGAGTTCTGGATGCTTGTCTGGAAGTTTACATAGATTTACATCGACACACGGATTTCCGCGACATTTAGATCTATTGTGTCCCGTCTTGTGACAAATGCCACACGCTTTCTTGTTTTGTACTTTTGCATCTGCTATACATTCAATGTCTTTCCTTTTTAGCTGCAGCTGCTCTTTGGCACTTTGCACTTGCACAGATAGTACTTGAAGATTCTCTGTATGTTCTTGTGCTCTGCGATCTAAAGGGCTGATTGTTGACTCGTTGTTTTGGCGCGAATTAGGCGAATAATTTCCCTATCCCTGGTTGCTGTCGGATGTACTAGCACTATAAGCACTGGTTCCAGGCTGACTGAAATCTAATTTGTGAGGTTGCAAAGAGTTCTTTGAACGAACGTCAGTGTTTATATTTTTTAGCTCATCCTCAATAACTCGTTTTTCCGCCAACAACAACTTGTTCGGTGAATCAAAAAAAGTATCTAAATCATCAGGCTTCAGATATTTCAAAGATCTTCTTGAACGGAATCCTCTATTTTCAAAATGCGGCGACAATCGCTCAAGTTTGAGCCCTGGAGATAAAGATTTTAGCCACAAATAAACCTCACTTTGCTTCTCAGAACTCTTTACATCAGCCATCTCCTTGAAGCAATGTTCTGAATTGGCGGGATCAAGACATTTTATGACGTCTTGTCAATCATCACACACGTGTAGTCAAAGTTCTCACGGGAAATCAAAAGGGTTAACACGAAGTAAGAGAGGGGGGAGGGGGGTTGTCGGTATTTTTTCTAACTCTTTTCCTTCATAGTTCGTCCATTGTTGTTTTCAAATAGTTATTTCACAACTCTTCAGCTGTGAACCTTTTTTGAAAAGTATAACACATCAAAACAAAATAAAGAATAGAATACATGTGCATATAACAAATAGACAACACCCATTGATTTTTTTACGGCTTTATTTTCTTGATTTTTTTAGTTCTAATTTCAGATTTACTTTGGTAGTTATAAGAGACAACAAATTATATTTATATACAATAAAAAATGTGTGCACACAATAAATGGAAGTGCCCTGTCAGTTTCAGGGGCGTGCGCAGCGTTAGTCTAAGGGGGGTTCCAGATTAGTATACTAGTATTCTGTGATAGGAGTTCCTAGGGGTAGGGGGTAGGAATAGGTCCTTTTCCAAAAAAGGGGGTTCCGGAACCCCTGGAACCACCCCTGCGCACGCCCCTGAGTTTGTTTAAGAAAACACCGAAATCGGGTTAACTTGAATATATATGTCTCAAACTGTATGCAGTGCTTGTTTCAAACTGAAATAGCAATTCCTCTTCCCGGTTTGTTATTTTTCACATTATTGTATGCTACGGAGGGGATACTTTGGGTTAAAAAGGATTATAGTATGAAAATTGTGAGAGAATGAGAAAAAATATCAAGCCGGCACAAAATTGTTTGTGGCCCTAAAAATACCTCTGAACACAAATTACCCCAAAATTGTTTAAAAAACTAACTCATCATCCTGAAAAAACTCTGAAAAATTACGCTGATTGTTTCATATTTTCGCACTTCTCCTAACAATACCAGATCATCTCCCAGTGTGCACTCCCCACCTTCCGACCAGCACAAGTTAGGTCATGTATCCGCATTTCCTAAAATAACTAATAGAACTTGTAGCACTAATTTCACCAACCCCCTCAGTGATTGCAATTTCAGTTTCGTTTAAAGTTAGTTCAGTATTTCGTCTAAGATAACATTTCACTTCATGAAAACAATATTCACAAGTATTCAGATGAGGTGAATATGCCGGTTGAAATAATAATCGAATGCCGTGTTCTTGCAGAATATCACGAAGAAGTGGTTCGACAAAGTTGCCATGGTGGAAACCACAGTTATCCATTATTACTACATCGCCAACTTCTAGAATAGTGCTACCGTCTGGTCTATTGACATAAAGGGCTTCATTGAAAAAATTTAGCATCTCCATTCCGTTTGATGGTCCACGCAAGACGGAAAAATAATCTACCCCTAGTGCTGAATGGAGCAAATTCACCGTGAAGTTAGCATTTGAAGCATATCGTTGCATTTCTACAGCTGGCATACCTTTATGAGAATTCCCATAATTGCGATTACCACTAGTTACAATAACACTTGATTCATCAAAAAAAATGGAGATTCGAAAAGTTTATTTGTGAAATTTCATTGAGATAATAGTCAGTGTAATCGGCATTTGTCTGACTAGTAGACTCTATTGGAACTTGTGAAATTTTCTTTTTTGTCATACCACAATCCTCGCGCAAAGATTTCTTTAAGCCGGCCTCAGATGGCAAGGTTTGAGCAGTTGAAACACCATCAAGAAGAAGTCTTTGCTGAATTTCCCTAGTGTATATACTAGGTTTGCATAACTTTTCGGATTCCATGTATTCTACTACGTCAGCAGTTAGTTTTTGTCTCACTGGGTTTTTACGGAGTTCACTAAAGGAACTATTAGTGATATGGTAGTGCTGAACGACTTTATTCACAAATCCTGCACTAACTCTAACTTCTTCGGCGATTGCTCTTTGCGAAAGTCCTTCATGATGTAGGTCGAGGATTCTTTCTCTAGTAATTTGGCAATGTTTTTTTCCCGTTGCTGTAGATGCCATTGTTCTCGTTCACATAGACCGAGTTTCGCCGGTTGCCTATGTTGGGAGACAGAGAAATCAAAAAAAAAAAAAAAAAAAAAAAACGTGAAAAAACAGATTGACAAGAAGCGAAACTGAAGTGTTATATAAAGTACTTTACCTTGTGCCATTTTAGTTTTACCGTAAATTTCCAAGCTTTTCTGATTATAAACTTTGAGCAGTCGTCAATCATGCGGAGACGGCTACGATGACCGCGCTATGCAAATTAAGCACTGCACTTTATTGGGTTTCTATTCAAACCGTCCTTACATGTAAACCGTAAAATCGAAAAAGCATGTATTTATTCAAGCCTATCATCATTTCCCCGTTTTGCGGATTGAAAATCGGTTATCAATCGTTACGAAAGTAAAAAACATGATCACATAGAAGCCGCAATCCTTTAATTTACATCTAGTTATTTTTTGAATAAAAAAAAAAAATACATCAATAACTTTTATTCAAATATAGAGTTTTCTACATTTTCTATCTCAGACATATGAAGAGTTTTCTTGACAGTTTTCAATTATGTTAGTAAAATGTGTAAATTATTTGGATATCATGAAGATAACAGTTTTCATTCATATAAGTAAAATGTGTAAATTATGTCGAAAAAATGTCAAAATAAGTTGTGAGCGTTCATGCGGATCTTGGCTGTGATTGGTCGCTTTCAAAAGAACGCCGAAAAAACATCGAGAAAACGTCTGACCGTTCATGGTTCGAGTATCCGCACTGTAAACAGTTCAAATCATTATGGTGATGATAAAGATGATATATTACCAGTATGATCATGATTATGATGATATGATGTTAAAGATGATGGTGATGTTATTGAAAATAAAATGATATGGCGAAATTGAAGATGATTGTTATGTTGAAGATGATGTTAAATAGATAGATGTGGTCAACTTAATCCAGAATTGAAGATCGTGATCTGAATTGCTCTGAATTGACAAGTGTATTGACGATTTGCCCCAAAGGTCAAGCGGCCAAAGTACAGACACTGAGGATGTTCGTACCTGCATCCTCAGTGGTTCTTTAACGTCCACAACTGGATTAGAGTATAGATTAGACGGGAACTCTGATTTTATCCAAGAGGACATAATATCTTACCATTTGCAGATAAAACAAAGACAGCAACTTCTCAATTATTTTTTGGTCTGGCTAGGGCTTAAACCTGTGACCTCCTGCCGTCTCATGCTCTACCAACTGAGCTAACTGGTCGGTGGTTCATGTTGATGAATTATGATGGTCCTGAATGTTGAGAATGATGATGTTAATAGCAATAGTGATAATGGTGATCATATTGATAATGTGATGCTTTCCAATCTTCCAGGAGAATTTGACATGGCAAGTGGTGTTTGTATCCTTGACAACAACAGGGATCAATACATTGTGATACATCCTGACACCTTGGTTTCTGGAACAACTGTTGCTGGGGCAACACGGTGCTTACGTCGGAGTATCTTGAATGAGAGGTTTCGTACAGAAGACACAAATGAGGCAATGCTGATGGGAACATTTCTACACGAACTCTTTGATCATGCCATGAAGGCTAATGGTAAGTTTGTGTTACAGCACAACTGAAGTCGTGTATTTGACAGTGTACCCACAATGTCATTACCATCATCAATTTTAAAGACTTTTGCAGGCGTGAAACATCCAAGCCATATAACCTGAGTGACTGTGCATTTATGGTGCAGTAAAAACAGCATCATAAGCATGCTATCTGAGCCATTATAGTCATCAAATGTGATTTCTGCATTATATTACAGGGTATCACTGAAAAGCATGCCATTGACCAGTTTTAATGTATTTACATGATTTTTTATTAAAGCTGACTCTTAAGCAAACACCACAATGCTTCCATGAAAGCTCTATAGTTAAACACAGGTAGAAGTATATGCAAATACAATCATCATCACTATGACATACTTCTGCTTTGCGCAGCTAAAGTTTATCTTTTAATCTGTTTTTATTTTGTTTTCAGAGTTTTCACCTGAGTATTTAACATCCCAAGCCAAGGCTCTTCTGCAGCAACATTCATATCTCAATTCCCTGTATAGTCTAGGAATAACCGAGGTCAATGCAATGGACAAGATCAATCCTTTTATACCAGAATTCTCTAAATGGGCCAAAAGATATGTTAACTCATTACCAGACCCTGATCTTGGTATCATGGACTACAAGACAGTATCGGGGCCTGAGACTAGTGAGCAACCAAGTGTCTGTATTGCAAAGTTGAAAGATATTGAGGAGAATGTGTGGTCTCCAAGGTTTGGGTTGAAAGGTATAGTAAGGGCCACATGTTGGATAACTCAATGGCTTAATTGTGTTTACCCTCAGTAAATAAAGTTTATTGTATTGTGTTTATTGTACTGTAGTAAACAAAGATGATGAGGTGGCATAGATCATGTAATTGGTTGCAGTAGAGTTTGAAATCTCTTTTAACTGTTCGTAGGAAAGGTAGATGCAACAGTAGAGGTAAAGATAGACAGACGTCCCAAAATTAGACGTCACAGACCAGACAAAGATAATACCATTGAGACATATGTGGTGCCATTTGAACTTAAGACTGGGAAAGTGTTTTCAAAATTAGGTAAATGATAACTGTCAGTGTTGAGTGAAATAAATTATCTGTTTGTATACTCTTTGAGAAAGAGCTCTTGAGCTCTTTAGATGGGAATTGAATGGGAAACATGTACTATTTTTTTCATGTTGTGTAGTCATTGTTGTTTCTGGATTAAACAAGTTTTAATGTCCTGCTCTAAATAGTTCAAGGTATTCAGTGGAAACTTGAAATATATGACATTTAACCATACATTAATTCATTCAATTCAATGCTTATTGCAAACTAAATTACATTTTTAACTTATCCATCTACCCAGCCCTCCATCTATCTACTGAAGTTTCCATCCATTTATCAGACTATTAATTTATGATCATAATAATAAATTATTTATTGAATTCATCATTCATGTTCATTCAATCCATTCATTTAAATAAATATAATAACTAGATTTATTCAAATTGATATTTTTTACTTACCGGTAATCTACCTAGCCCTCTCTCCATCTATCAAACTTTTCATCTGTTCATCCATCTATTCATTAATTTCTCCATTCCATGCATTTATTTTGATACTTAAGGGTCCTGATTACTTAAGCAAAAAGTCATCACGATTTTTTCTTAGAAAGAGATTTTATAGAGAATTTATCAATTAATCGAAAAATGGATAGAAATCTATATGGTCCCGAGCCCGTTTTCGAGATAAAAATTTTTGAACGGAACCATGTTTTGACATTTTTGAAATACAAATGACGAAAAATGCATTTTTCCCCAAAAAAATTATTACTCAAAAACGAATAAAGCTATTGACATTATTTTACACAAACATGGGAAAATAAATTATATATGTTTTAAAATTTTGTCAAAATTTACTGTAATTTTGTTTTCGTCTTTGACTTAAAATTGCTTTGAAAAATGAAACCCTAAACCACTTACCATCGCGTGTAATGTTGAAAAGTCATCAGGATTTTTTTCAAATCTTGCCATAAGAAAGATTTTTACAAAATCTTTCAGAAAAAATGAAGAAAAATATAGAGTCCCGTGCAAAAAATGAGCAATTTGGCTGGTTGAAGTATAATTTTCGAAGGCTCCTTGTGTTATTCTTATGTTGTCCTTTGGCGGGATTTGGTGCGCATGCGGCGTTCTCAGCGGTAAATTGCTCGCGGGCACAGGTTGCAAGCGTCGTTGTTGTTCTAAAGTAGTCAGGACCCTTAATACCCATTCATTTAACTGGATCTCTTTGATACATGAACTATCTATATTTACTAGGTTCAGTGGATCACCGTGCTCAAGTTATCCTGTACACCCTACTACTATCTGACCGTCATCGTCAACCTACAGATTCTGGTGTTTTATATTACATGAAAGCTGCTCACATGGTTGGCATACCTGCACTGGTCCATGAGAAACGTGCATTAGTCATGCGCCGTAATGAAGTAGCCAGATACCTAACTCTAAGTAGAAGTATTGCTGGACGTCAAATGCCAGGTATGACAGGCAATTGGTTTACACCTATCCATCATTGTACATCAAGGTGGCTCCTCCAAGTTTACATACAATAATATGTACTTATTGACCAAGTGGGAGGGCTGTATGGGAAAATAATTGGCTCATGATGATGCCATATGGAATAAGCAAAGCAAGGTGCAGTTGTTTCCAAAAAAGGTTCTTCATACACCTCCTTCAAAAGTTTTTGGGAGAGTCTGCATGGGCAGATACAGATTATGATAATTAATATATTAAATTGAATTCATATAAACATACCACAAATTACAGTTCCCAGCAGTAAGACGGTGGCACGGTCAAGGTTTACCTTTTTGGTCTATGCTAAATGCAGAGTGAGGCCTAGTCTCACCAACATGGCCCAAGACATCACATATTTATCATTTGTCAAGATGTAGTGGAAAAAGACGATCAAAACACACACACCATTCGCCTTTTGTAGACTCACATTAAAAGAAGGCAAAGCTGAGCATTGTCAGTTTCAAGTCAAGTCGTTCTGCGATCGCTCACTTGCTAATGCATTGATGTTCATTGTAATAAAAAAATTTACATTTTATATATTCTTGTAGTTTAACATGCAACACAGTCTGTCTACTCAGCTTATCACAGGGCTTAAACACACTGTTTTTTTTGTTTTCTAGGAATGCTTAAAGATGCCCACACATGCAATCGTTGCTCACAAGCACAGAACTGCACACTCTTTCATAAGTCACAAGAAAGTGGCGATCATGTGACTAGTGGCCTTGGAGAGGACTTCAACAGACTGACTGATCATGTCACTTCAAAACATGCAGGATTCTTCTCTAACTGGTTTAAACTGGTTTGTTTGGAAGGTAAAGAAATACAACAGTCTGGTAAAACCAGTCAGCACCATATATGGAGTATGAAGGGAGCAGAACGAGAGGTTCTTGGACACTGTTTTAGTGGAATGGTACTGGTATCACGTTGCTATCAGTTAGATAGCGATAAATTGTTCATACATAAGTTTCAGCGGTCAGTAGAAAACCAAAACAAGACCCCATTTGTGGAGATACCACTGACCAGTGGTGATGCTGTGGTCATTAGTGAAGAGGATAGTTCCATGGTTGCCATATCTACAGGTAACAGACAAACAAAGTAATGGTTGTTTTTCCTGCACCTGCCCTGTGCATGATATATTGTATACTAATTCATTCTTGGTAGATGATGCTATTCAACTCATGACCCCAGATCATTGATCAGTGATACAAATCATTGTTTGAATTTACTTTTTATTGCTTAATAAAATTACATGTTGTTTATGATTATATTTTAGGATATATCCAAAGTATCAAAACTAATGAGGTGCTGGTCTCCCTTGACAGGGATTTGACAAAGAGGTCAGCATTTAGATCATTCTCTCATTTACAAACATGTTTACAACACATTTATTCTTGTCGATTCATCAGGGTACCAAACATTTTGGAATTGTTAATCAAAATCAATGACTGTATAAGATTTAGAAGTACCCTGCTTCATGGCAGAGCTTTCTCAAAAGAAACTGCAAGGACGTAATTTGAGCTGTCCAAATGTTTTTACGAATGAATTAACTTGCATGCCATATATTAACCTGTTTCAACACAGACCCACAGACAATATTTCTTTTATTCAATACCATGATATTTTCTTTTTTCCAGCTATAGGTCTTCATCAGTTAGCAAGCAAACCCCAATCTACCGTATTGATAAAAATAATGGTTACAACACCCTGACAACCCTCTGGTCTAACATAGCAAAACTCCTACATAATGACAAAAGCAGAAATGCTCAACTTCGTCAATTGATTATTGATTTGAAGCCTCCAGGCTTTGCTCGCAGTCGACAGACTTTGATCAATTTTGGAAGCCAATCAAGTAGCTATGGCAGTCAACAGTCTCTCAGGTGGGTATGACATGTTAAAACATACAGACTATTTAATGGTTCCATTAATTTCAAGGATGGCATGGGTGGCCTAGTGGTGAGATCACTGGCCCCTTACACCGCTGTGACTCTGGTTGATTCTGGTTTGGGTCATATGTGAACTGGGTTTGTTGTTCTCTCTCATGTCACAAGGGTTTTCTCTGAGTCCTCCAGTTACCCTCATCCACATATAATCACCACTGTGTGTCCAGTGTAGTAAGATTGTAAATATGAATCAATGTAGTCAGAAGTGTAGATGAGGGGGAGGGGGTGGGGGGGTGGAGAATACGTTAATGTGGGACCCTGGTTGTCTCTCCTGATCTTCACCCAAAAGAAGATTAAATTGAAAATGGATTTTGTAGAAATTCAAAATAACATAATTATTATGTCTTTAAAAATGAAATAGAATAAATAGATGAATGAATAAATAAAACATCTTTGTTATACTGTTAAAAACACATTTATTAGTAAAAGCAACTATTATAATCAGTTTACTTTTTAAGCTTGCTATTTTAGTTTTCAAAGCTTCTTTCTGCCTCAAACAGCAACTTTTTGTTTTGGATGTTTTAAATAACTTAAAAGTTGTTGATATCAAAACTGAATATCCATTTTGAATAATGCAATCAAGTTTGTAATCAATCAAGAATGGTCTCTTTGTGTTCCCACTCCAGGTAGTTTGACAGTAACTTTTAGTCATGGCTCATTTTTATGAGTTACCACTGCAAAGCTGATAATAATTATAAGTTTCCTTGTGCCATTATTACTGTAGGGTAGTGAGATGTTAAAACTATAAGTAATGTTATTTTTCACTTGTTTTAGTTCACAGGGTTCAACTGGCACAGGTTATCGTGATGTTGTCACAGAGGCTCACATGGAAGGTCTAAATGTAGATCAGAAAAGAGCCATCATGAAAGTACTGTCTGCTGAGGACTACACTCTGATTTTAGGTATTTTCTTGACAATGATAAATGTGAAATAGTATTATCACTATCTTAGTACTCAATGATCTATCCACGATCTAATATTTGAAAAATCAAACTCCATGAACAACAATCACCAAATGAATGATGAATCTCAAAATATCCTTAATATTCATTTTAAAAAACTATTTGATTCATTACCATCACTACCTGTTATGCCACAAAATGAAATAACAACGCAAAGTGTAATAACACAAAATCTAACAACTTTTGCCGCAAAATGTAATAACATCAGAAAGGAAAACAAAATGTTTTAGAAATGGGGGAAAATAAAAGGCATATATATAGGTTGGGCCGCTAGAATAGAAAACAAAATGACAGGGTGGCATCAAACAAACAGACTGCACATGTCACAAACCCCATGCAACATATCATCTAATGGAATCAAAAGTTAAAATTTAACGATAGGTGCATTATTGTTCAACAGAGACTAGCCACTACCATCACTACTGCCATCACCACCACTACCATCACTACCATCACCACCACTACCATTACCACCACTACCATCATCACCACTACCATTACCACCACTACCATCACCACCACTACCATCACTACCACTACCGTCACCACCACTACCATCACTACCACTACCATCACCACCACTACCATCACCACCACTACCATCACCACCACTACCATCACCACCACTACCATCACCACCACTACTATCACCCCCACTACTATCACCACCACTACCATCACCACCACTACCATTACCACTACCATCACCACCACTACTATTACCACTACCATCACCACCACTACCATTACCACTACCATCACCACCACTATCATCACCACCACTACCATCACCACCACTACCATTACCACTACCACCACCACTACCACTACCATCACCACTACTATCATCACCACCACTACCATCACCACCACTACCATCACCACCACTACCATCACCCCCACTACCATCACCACCACTACCATCACCACCACTACCATCACCACCACTACTATCACCCCCACTACCATCACCACCACTACCATCACCACCACTACCACCACCACTACCATCACCACCACTACTACCATCACCACCACTACTATCACCCCCACTACCATCACCACCACTACCACCACTACCATCACCACCACTACCATCACCACCACTACCATCACCATAACTACCATCACCACCACTACCGTCACCACCACTGGTGAGTCTATGATGTTGTTATCTATTTCCAGGAATGCCAGGTACAGGTAAAACTACTACCATTGCATGTATGGTACGTATGATGGTCACAAGAGGAAAGACTGTCTTATTGACCAGCTACACGCACACTGCAGTTGATAATATTCTCCTTAAGTTAAAGCAGGTAATGTGTACATTATATTTTTAGATGTACCAAATTGCACAAATGGAACTTTTTGTAATTTAGTCATTTAGTACATTTGACTTTAAACACTTTTATTATCATGATGACAACATACATGACGCAGCAAATCAGGAACCAAGAAATACTTTATGCAATTAGGTCATTGCAATGGGGAGAACATTCCAGTTTCTGTTTTACAATGCCTTAGCCTCAATTATTGTACAGAAACATATTCAAATGCAGCTTTGTATGTTAGATTTCAAATTAGGTTTTATTGTTCTTTCCTTTGCACATATATTATTATGCCTAGTATTGATGTCAATGCAGGGTTGACAAACTAAGGATGCATGAACAAGAAATTGATTTATTGTGCTAATAATAGTTGTTTTTTTTATTATTATTTTGTTAGCTTGATATAGATTTTCTAAGGTTGGGTCAAGTCCATAAGATGCTGCCTGAAATACAACCTTACTCCACCCAGGTTGCTGGTGCTCATATCAAGACTGTCAATGAACTCAAGGAATTTTATATGTCAAAGGTGAAAACATAAATCCTATCTTGCTGGTGATTGCAGATTGGGTTAAGTAAACAGCTAAGCAAGTTGTGTCAAAGGAAGCAGAACAGAAGATTTTATTTGCTTGTGTCATCTTCATTTGCCACTTCTGTCTCTATTCTCTATATTTTACATACATGATAGTGTCATTTTGTCTCTGTCTTTGCTTACTTGTTAAAATCAGCTATAGAAGTCATTTTTGTATAAGTGAAAAACGAAAATGACAAATTTGTATCGGTAAGTAGGAACAGTGAGGCTGTACAGTCTTTCTCAAGCCTACTTTCAACAAGACATTTAATAGAATCTAGTTTTCAGCTGGGTTCAAACCATTCACTCTTTTAAAATTCAAAGTAATTTGAATGTTATTCTGCCAATAGGATGGACCATCCATTAAAAAATATTAAATGACTTTTAGTATTCAATTTATTATTATTATGAACTAAATTAACTAAAATTGGAAAACATTATTTCTTCTTATTACACAGTTTATGATTGTTGTTGTTATTATTGTCTTATCTCTTGTCTTTACAGAATGTGGTTGCTACAACATGTTTAGGGGTGAACCATGCCCTATTCTCTCAGAGGTCGTTTGACTATTGTATAGTAGATGAAGCTTCTCAGATTACTCTACCAGTCTGCCTTGGACCATTACACCACGCTGATGTGTTTGTATTAGTTGGTGATCATTATCAGCTGCCCCCTCTAGTACAGAGCCTTGAAGCAAGGTACTGTAGATTGAGTAAAGTTAAGGCCACTGCCTATAGTTTCCAAACGGTCGACCATGCCTAATTCAAATGACTGTAGCTCGCACAAAAACCAACCCACAGTTTTGAGTATTTGCTCAGTTATTATAAAAAGGTTCAAGTTTTTAATGATGTATTTTTTGTTTACATAAGTGTTACCATGGCAACGGAACAATGGTGTCACAAGGTTTACGTTTTGCTCATTTTACGCGCTTTTCGATCTAAACTTTTAAAACCACACCCATGACGGTATTTTTCAAGTAATTGCCTCAAAGAATAGGGAGTTAGAAAAAATTGTATCAAGCCGATTTTGAGTTATTAGAGACAACTTTTTTTAACCCCTAAATTCATAATTGTTTGTTAGTGTTGCGATAACTTTGGAAAGAAGACACTTTTGCCACTGTAATACCGCCCGAATATTGCTCAAATATTAGGCTACCTTCCTGTAAAATTTCAGGTTATATAGTGCAACAGATCTTAGTCAGTAATCATCGAAGTAAACATAACTTTGAGCATTTTTTTCGCAAAACGTCTAAAAATTACGTTTACCGCTCGGAAATAAAAAAATCGTCAATAACTTTTTTTTAAACGTTTGTCAGTCAATTTTGACTATGTTTTCAAAATGCTCCCCGAATTCCAATTTGATTGACATTTTCTAACATGCTCAAAACAAAATTCAAAGTTGACCATGTCTAAAGCAACTTCGCTTTCGTGATTTTCAGTTCTTTGATGTTGTTTTCATCTTCACATTCCTGCGTGCTGCCTTGTCGTAATATGCAAATTTGAGGCAAACGGAACAACGGCGTGTTGCGCTAGTAATTCCTTGCGTTTTCGTGCAAGTTGTTTGCTTTTCTCGATAGTGGGTATAATTAGATATTTGTCAATTATGGTATTCCAAAAAGCATCCAGGAAGAGGAAGGCGGAGATTTTAAGTACAATAATGTCAGAAACAGTAAAGAAAAATGAGCAAAACGTAAACCCTGTGACACCATTGTTCCGTTGCCATGGTAACACTTATGTAAACAAAAAATACATTATTAAAGACTTGAACCTTTCTATAGTAACTGAGCAAATACTCAAAACTGTGGGTTGGGTTTTGTGCGAGCTACAGTCATTTGAATTAGGTATGGTCGACCGTTTGGAAACTATAGGCAGTGGCCTTAATACTTTAATAACACCAGATGCATTTATAGATTACTATTTTACTATGTTCATTCTATGCATACATATTAATGGTGCTCAACTTATCTAGAGAGAAAATATCATAAATGATCAATAATTGAATGAAATTATGTGCAAACATCAAATCTTCTTGGATAAGGATGCTAAGTCCATGGTGTACTAGTCTCATAGGGGACAGAATGGCATATTGTTAGTAACACCAGTACCTAGAGCATAAATCCTCATAAATGAATAAAAATACTGATAAATGGATGAAGGAGCAAATGAATGGATAGCTAAATAAATCAATAGAAAATCAAATAAAAATGATAAATAAACAAGTGAAGGTGAATTCATGATGTATGTGACTGCTATGTTTATTTGATATTACATTCCTTTGATATTTTTTTCCAGGGAGGGTGGTATGGATATAAGTTTATTCAAACATCTCTCAGAGCACCACCCACAAGCCATGGTCTGTCTTGAACATCAGTATCGAATGAACAAAGATATCATGATGTTGTCTAACAGTCTTATCTATGAAAACCGTCTGAAATGTGGCACTCAAGAGATTGCACATTCAGTTCTTGATATCCCAAGATGGGAGGAATTGACAGCTTTGTTTACATCAGGAAGTCAAGGTTCTGAACCAACGGGTGAGTTTTATTGATGTTTGTCCAGATTCAGCTCACTCTTTGTAAAATAATCTGGGTCCAGTTGTGCATAGTGTTAACATTGCTGGATTCAAAGCTATACAATAATAATATATGCACATTTCAATGCACTTTACAGTGCTTTATATGCGGGTTGCTATTAAGGCGCAATTTTGCTGCCACATGGCTTACAATCATGAGGTGTTAGTAGTTAGTGTGAATTAGTATGACCAGTCCACACACACTGGGAATTCCCTACTCTTTTCAAACAGTAGTATAGGTTCTTAAACATCCCTCTAATACAGATTAGTGAATGAATTATAGAGAGAGTTCTATTTGTAAGTGTTTCTCCAGGCTGTATGTAACTGGTTCTGGATCAATCACATGTATAAAGAACTATTTACAGATGCCTTCACAGAAGTGATTTTGTACTGTCCTAGGTGCATGAATTATAATTTATGAATTTGGATAAACCATATCAAGTCAATATTCAGTGAATAAAAGATATTCCATTTTACACAGTAGAAACTTGCATCCTGTGAATTACTCAATCTCAGTTTCATACAACAGATCTCTGACCTTCTCTATCACAGAAGTTCATATGACTTCACATTGTATCACAGCCCATTAAATCTAGTTGAAAACTAACTATATATGTTTGTCTAAAATGTCTATCTAAAATGTCAAACAAAATTGTCAGAACTTTTAAATTGTCATGGGCTTGTTGTTAATAATGTAGAATGTAGGTATGGGGCTTGTAAATGGCTGTTTACTTCAGCTGACGTAAGCCTTTGTTCTTCATGTGCCAACCAGACAACGATTGGCTGTTATTTCTATAGAGCTTATTGTAGTTCTGGTTGGCACATTAGCATAACAATTTCTTTGTTCGTAAACATAAAGTATTGCTATAGAATAATTGCAATTGGTTAGTGCCTCCATTGTTAGTAAGTTAAGACACTGAGGATGGTCATAACTGCATCCTTATATTTGTAGTGTCTTCATTTTTATTTTTTTATTTTATTTTATTTTTTATTATTATATTTTGTTGTTGTTGATTTTGTAGAAAACTGGGTGCTGACAGCTCTCGATCCCAGTCGACCCGTCATATTTCTAAACACTGACAATGTACCTGGGACTGAGTCACGTAAAGAAGGCCTGGTATCTAATGAAACAGAAGCAGCAATAGTACAACAGTT
The DNA here is from genome assembly GCA_918843875.1 of Diadumene lineata. NCBI lineage: Eukaryota > Metazoa > Cnidaria > Anthozoa > Actiniaria > Diadumenidae > Diadumene > Diadumene lineata. The sequence continues at coordinate 20,014,821 of OU974070.1, read as the reverse complement.
GACAAGCGCATTGGACATTGGTGGAGTGTTGTTATCATCAGTTGGTATTATATCACCATATAGGCACCAGCTCAAGCTTATCAGGTATGAATAGTGTGCAAAAACTAAAAGTGTGCAACAGTTGTCACTATTTAGTAGTAAATAGCACTAATTACACAAAAGAAAACAATAGAATTAGCATAAAGTAGCACTAAATAGACCATTTGCACTCTAATATAATAGTAGAATAAAAACACATCATTCAACAAAATGACTAATTCTGATTGGCAAAGTTTTGATATAGATACATTTGTCATACAATCTTTTTCAAAAATACAGATATATATGGTGAAATACAGACTTGATCTTACAATCTCTGGTTCATTATCAGGGTAATGTGGACTAAAATATTTCCAAACTTCAGGAGCATAATGCAAAAATATATACCAAATCAATCAATTATTCCATCAATATAGTTGTTCAGTATTCTTGATGTTTGCTACACACTTCCCCTTACCCCCACATATTTGACACATGTCTTTGCTGAGGGAGAAAAATCTGGAGAACCCAGCGAAAAATTCTTGTGGTATAATATTAAGACAACGCATCAAACAATCTCGGTTCACATTTCATCTTGATCAACCCAAATGCTTCAAAATTGATATAGAAATAAAGTTCAATTTGAAGCACGTTTGAAATAGACATGATGTCAGATCTAACAGACACCATGCAGTTATAGTCTACTAGTTCTGAACGGTCACTTCATGCTGATAAATTCTAATTGGTTATTAATTTCAGAGAGGCACTTGGGCAAGACCCCAGAGATTCCACTAATATCTTGGAGATCAACACCGTTGATAAATACCAAGGACGAGACAAGGCCTGTATTCTAGTCTCTCTTGTGCGCAGTAATGACACCTCATCTGTTGGAGATCTCCTAAAGGACTGGAGACGAGTCAATGTAGCCGTAACACGTGCTAAGACTAAACTGATTCTCATTGGTTCCCTTAGAACCTTAAAGGCGAGTCTGTTGTTCCATGAACTTTTGGACTTGATGGAGACAAATAGATGGGTTTATGAGCTACCTAAAGATGCCCATACAATGTACGAAGTTTTGAAAACGAGGAGCTTACCTTCACAGCAGTAAATTGTCTGTATGTCACACTTAGAAAACATGTACATTATCTACTCAAAGAAGTTATTAAATATTTTGGCTATACTGTACTGTGGTCTATCATCTCGTTAAAACAGGGCCTGATTTCTTTACCTTTTTACGATGGTGAGAGCTCATTTCTATGTCCTGATTTGATTCTCTAAAACGATATTTTCAAGCAATGTTGGGTTTCCTGTGTTTTATTTTTCGCAAATTCAATTCAGTTTTGCAGCTGATTTTCGGCTGCAACTTCATGAAGGACAAGTGTGGAAAATACTGTTGGTTTTTTTGTTGATGGTTTCTTCTTGTACACATGAGAGACTTACTGGTTTGTGTTATACACGATTGAATTGCTATCAAATATATAATTTAATGATTTTATTGGAAATATATTTATTGATTAATAAAGTGTGATACATGATATTTTAGTTGTGTTCTGTTGATATCATGACGCCCACTTTGAGGTACTAACCAGCTATATTTACTAGTATGTTAGAGTACGTCCGTACCATATATATGGTATAGTGTTCGGGTTTTAGCTTCTTTCTGTACATACCTGAGCACAGATTCCAAATCAAACAATAAAACGAAGCAACAATAGATACAATAGCTTTCTGGACATGCAGAAGTATCAGGCTTGGTCTGGGTAAATGTGTGTTTTTTTTTTAAGTAATTGTCCTAAAACGGAAGACACCACACCAATCCAAATGATTCCGAATTTTAATTAAAAACAATATTATGCAAATTCTATTTTCATTGCAATCTTTCATTACGGTTTCAGTGTCAATGAAATAACAATGTTTAATCATCAACAAGACGAACCCAACGTGTAAAAGTTGGTTTATCCTGGTGAGTGCATACCCTCGGTCTTTTTCCATTTGAAGCCCGAGTAATGAAAAGGAGCGGCTGCTAAGCTACTAGCGAACGCCATCTTGTTTTCCTGTCTGTCGTTCAAAATGATCAGAACGATTTTGTTTTTTGGAGCTGGTGGACTCTTCACTGCCTGTTACAGCAATGTTGCTAGGCGTTTGCCAATGTGGAGAAGTAAGTATTTGTATGGTTTGATTAATTTCATGAAAGCTTTTTGCGACTATAAATCGGTTAGAGTTTCAGTCTCACTTTATGTGATCTTCGTATTTGCACTTTTTTCTTGTAATTACATTATTTCTTTACAAATTCTTTACAATCACAAATGCAACATCACCAAAATATCGGCTAAACTTGAGGATACCCTGTAACGTATTACCATAATATCAATAAAATCAATAGATAATTGTCAATATAATCAATATTTTATTGGATAATTGATGATCAAATTTCAACCACGCTAAAAGTAATATTTCTCATTTCAAGAAAATAACTTATTTTGAGATTATTTTGTCAAAATTCGTCAATCTATTGGTAGAAAAAATCATTGGAAAAAAAATTGAACTATTATCATATTGAAAAACTTCCAAGATCCTTTTGTCCAAGATTGTAGCTTGGGATTCCTGTGAGAAATTAGTTTCATGGTCTTGTTGTCATGTGCTGGTTCATAAAAAGTTGTTCACACTTTGCTATTGAGTCAAACTGAGTTTTTCTATATCTTTTCTTGTGAATTTTGTAACAGCACCGAGTCTGCACTTGATCTGTACTGGTGTTGGCCTATATCTAGGATACCTAGGACACAGATTTGAAGAGACATCAGAGGATAGATATAAAGAAATGATCAAGAAGCATAAAAATGCACCGTGGTTTCCTAAAGGTCAATTATTAGCAGAAAGATATGCAAGAGAAAAACAACTCTTGGGTGGTAAGTTGAATAAAGAAATGAGTTTAGGGATCATTAAGTTTTTGAACATTTTTTTAAACATCTATGATCATTAGCCAGACAATGAAAAGATAAAAACTAGTACTAGTAAGAAATAATAGATAGGGCTGCGTCAGTGTTTCTAGAGAAACAGTTGTAAAATTTAGATTAGTTGTACACGGTTTAGTGACGATAGATAGTCCTTTCACTGAGTAATATGAAAATCAATGAAAATCTTTGTTTGATGTGTCAAATTCATCCTCTCAATCAAAGAAATCTAAGAATGGTAAAGTGATGCTGCCAGTTTTTATTGAGAATATGTACAAGTTTATTAACTGAGTGCTGGGATTGTAAAAAAAATATTTGACTTGGGGGGACGCTGTATGAAAAAAAGAATATTTGTATACATATTTGTATTTCCCTACACGTGCCATTTGGACTTCACAGAAGCATGTAACTGGGTGGATGCAGGTTGGGTGGTAATGAGTATTATTTCAGCTTTACACAAACAACATTTTAAATAAATACATAGTTGCTATTTTTAAAGCTGTTTACATGTAAGGTTGTTTCAAAATTTTCTCATAAATAAAATTAAACATTTTTGGCAGTATCACTTTGACATGCCAATGATTTATAGATTGACAAGGTCATTTGAATGATAACTTTAATAGATTAACCTATTGGCACTAGAAAAAAAACAAATAAAGATACACAACTGTGCTCAATTTCAGGATTTATTAAGTTTCTAGTCTCATTTTTGTATGGATTGGTTAACCGTTTTATTCATGTTCAGGTGAAGATACAGCAGAAGAACAGGAAGAAGATGAAGGTAATATTTTATTGGTCATCATAAATATATAAAATGTTTCACTGCTTATTATTATATTAAGTCAAAGTGCTGCTTTGTGCATTGAAATATTCAGACCAATTAGCATAATTCTGACTTTATTTTTGGTCAATATTTGATACTTGATTCAAAATGCTGCAAATCAAACAAATTGTGAATTTTTCCTTTCTGAATGTTAATGTGTGTCTTTTAGTTTGTAAGGTTTAACAAGCATAAATAAGATGATTTTATTTGAGAAAGGCTAATTTTCTATGTTGAAAAAAATCAAATATTTTTTAGCTTGGAAATCCATCAATATTCTGTCAGTACATGTTTCAATACCCTTGTTAGTTTCTGGTCAAACAGATATTTAAAGTCAAAGACAATACCATGCATTGGAAAATGCAGACTGGGAAAATGCAGACTGCCCGGTTATAGACCAGTTTTAAGATAAAAACTTTAAATCAAAATTAATTATTGTTTAGCTGCATATTACAACGGCTTATTGTACTTTGCGAAACGAAGCGAAAATAAAGGAAAGTGTATAGGCCAAAGCACTTTGACAGTGAAAGGTTTAAATTTTTGCCTTTTAGCTATGTCAATTTTGAAATCAGTTCCTGTCAGCTCGCGACATTTTGTTGTCTTGTCTCCAAGAAAAATCAAAAGCAAAAACAAAAACTTTTCACCATCAAATGATGCGTTTGACTATCTTAAATAGAATAAAAATATGTGTTTATAAAACCTGTCTAGTATTGGAGTATTTTGCAATTGGTTCCTGTGTGCCGGCTATCTAGACCCTTTCTTTAAGAACTAATTCTGAAAATTTGTACTTTGCGAAATATTTCGTTTAGCAAAGTCCTTATAATGCGATTTGTACTTTGTGAAATAATTCAATCCGCAAAGTATTAATTTTCATTTCGTTCAATGACAGTGAACAAATCATGTTAAAAAAATTATGCATTTTCCCAGTCTGCATTTTCTCAGTCTGCATTTTCCCATTCTGCATTTTTCCAGTCTGCATTTTGGACCTGCCGTTCGTTGACCCCCCCCCCCTTTTTTTTCTGAAAGCGTTTCTCAAAATTGTTTTTTTTTTAAACATGTACAAAATTTTATCGGGCGGTTTTATTTCTACGGAATCGCCTTCAAAAATAAGATTTTCCTATCACTTGATTTTCAAACAATATTGTTTTTAGGTTTCCTCTGTTATATTCCATATCATATTTTATTTCAATTGTCGCTTCTTTGTTGACTTGCAGTGGAAGAAGAAGAAGAAGAGTAGATTACAATTGTAGTTACCTGTCATGATAGCTTTCTTATTCTGAAATTCTTTTCCTATTTTTGTAAATACAGTCTGTCTAATTGAGAATAAATTATGTGAAAAAATTGTTTCAGATTTATGTTAAGGGATTGAACCCGGTTGGGATGGCTTCCTATTGCAATATGTAGAAGGTCATACATGTAGAGGTAGCCTGTGTACATCTGTTGTCACCCCACTTTTTTCTCCGTAAGGGGGAAGGGGTGACAACGGATGTACACATACTAATGTAGAGGTAAATTACTCACAAAATGATCTACTTTTAACCTGTTAAACTACAATCTATGTATATAAACAAATTTACATAAATATTCAAAAGAAGGAAGCTCTTCTTGTTTACTCAGTGATTCTTCAAGGCTGTTAGATGTATGACCTGTGTTCCAACTATACATAATTATTTCAAACACCAACTATAAATAACTGCACTATTAAATGTTTTGAAGATATTATATCGTGGTAGCTCAAAATACATACACATCAAATGGATAAAACCGACATTAAATTAACAAGTTATGCATTCAAATTTAACATTAAGAATACGGCTATTCTTGAAATGGTTGTCTAGTTGAAATACTGATTTAGCGCATACCAATTAAAACCTGTGTTTATTACATTAAGACTTGTACTGTAAAAAAAAACATCTTATAAAACATCTTATAAATATATTATTTGTATAATACAATGGTACACTTACGTACATGATATTCCAAAATGTTGAACTGTTTGAAATAACTACAGAAAATCATTAAAAGAGAATAAATAAACAATAATTAAGTATTTGAAGATTGAAATTAAACCGTGATATTCGAGAATTCGGACAGAGCGGTTCAACAGTTTTCACATTATCGAATTTCGACGTCGCAATGCATCCTGGGTGAGCTGCATGTCGTAATTTTTTTTAATACATCCCCATTTAGTCCACACTCATTTGTCTCGATATCTATTTTTTTCCAGATTTTGTTTTATTGCTTTGCAGATTACTTCGACTTTAGTAATCATGAAAAATGATTCATCTTAGAGGTTTAGCTCCACGTTCTCTCGATTCCAACACCTCATTTATTCACTTTCTTTTGATGTATTGTAGATTGGAATTATTGCTATCACTGAATCCAAGCTTGAATTTTGGTCATGGCCTGCCAGCCGCGCTATCTACCACTAATCAATAACAGTTTTATTTGTCGGCATAAAGGTGTCTGTACAGTGAGGAATCACTTTTGTGTAAAGACAAGGGGTATTTCTTGTTTTATAATTAGTTTCATTCAATTTATGACTGAAACCAGCGTAAAGTTTATTTGAACACCCGCGTCAGGCTCATTTAACTTGTATGTGCACCAAATGGCTTTGTGGGGCTATACTTATTGATTCTTAAAAGGCTTTTGCGTCATAGTAACATACTATGAAATACAAACATTATTGGCTCATAGCGCTTTGTTAGCTTTTATTGTTTCAATATTTACCATGAAATAAAACACTTTCTTCCCTATCACCTCATACTCACCTTGTCTCCGTTAAATCGAATACTTGGAACAATATGACTATCATTTATTATTTAAAGGCACGAGTTTCAATCTTCATTTGAATATTTTGTTAAGGTAGATCTTTAAAGAACACCTGGACACTAATTTACATTAACGATAACATAAGAACATTTCACAGCAGTTTACCAACCCTTAGTAAATGATGTGTTTTTTTTACGGGTTTTTGTCTCAAAAGATTCCGAATTTTCAAGCTTCCATAAACATCAATTCTGTACACAGATCACATATTATTGTCATAGGTGATGGACGAGACCTTTTTCATTAAGCTCAAAAGTACAGACGTGTCAGTGGGTTTTGCATTTAAATGAGGCTGATTGTGAATTTCTGACAACAGTATTTGCTACTTTTGTTTCGCTTGATGACGAACTCACCAGCGTATTGTAGCCAGTGCTAGTTGAAAACAGAAGAAAAGTCTGTTCAATCGTTACGAAAATCGACGATTGAATGTTGCCATCTTTCTCCCATGTCCTTTCAGCATGTGATAATTAACGAAAGATAACGTTGTCACCTGTAAGACTCTGGATAATGTTGTGACATATCGACTCTTCGTTCCAAACAAGTTTATTTCAGCTACTTAAGTATGGTATTGTCCAACTCAGCCTCCACTATTGAACATACAACGATTGGCGAAGTATCAAAGACTGCAGACAGTATTTTCAACGAAAGAGAGAATAAAAAAAGTGTTGGCAAGAAAGTGCGTTTCTCACAGCCTCTAGAATACAGGAGAGAGTATGATAACACTCACTTTGATATCACACTACCTGAGATCAAAAACAAAACTCATTTACCTAAACCACGATTAGCAACATCTGTAAAATCTGCGTCAACTTGGGATATAAACAGCTCTACAAAGTGCAATGTAAAGCGAACTAAGGGAGTACGGTCTATCACTGATGCCGTACAAGCATTTCGAACTGACGATGAAAAAAACAGTGTTCGTAAATTTATAGCGCATTATAAAAGAACTACTGTTCGTGTTCCTGATCATAGAGCAATCCAACATCGAACAGTCCACAGTGTGATAGTTAGTGAATTCGAAAAGGTTCCAAGTGAATCTTTACCTGATGGTAAAAAAGAAAGCGACGAACAGCTTTGTAAACTATGCTGTAGTGGTACTAGTCAGTCTGCTGGTACTTATTTACCATCATACTACAGGTCATACGTATTGCCCTCTATTAACAGTCAAAGGAAAACATTTGATGAAAGACTGTTGCCTTTTGCAGGGCATAGCCATAATTGTGAATATCTAAGATATTTAAGGATGGGGGGTAGAACACAATCAACGCCATTGATAGTACAACTATTTGAATGAATTGTGGCGTCATTGAAAAGTACTATGGCTAGTGGGTTTCAGATGAAACCGTTGATGAGGCCCAATTGCAACCAAACTATTCAGTGCATTAATTACTACTTTGCTAGTTTTTATCTAATCAGTTCAAAAGTCATTATAATTAATAAATTTGAATTATTTGCTTTTGGGAAATTACCATAAAAAATCATGCATGCATTTCAGCCTTTTTATGTGAAAGTGCATTTCGGTCAGTTGGCGTAACACATCCCACTCCGCCAAAGCTTGAGTTCAATTAGGTAAAATATAGAAACATTAGAGAAAATATCGCTAATGGATGCTCACGGTTGCCGTACATTTCACAATTCAGCTGCATTGCCAGCGTGGTTGTACTTGTGATGTAGTTGTTTACACGTCGGACTATCGAATACCGAAGACGCAGTTCTTGAGTTCAACTGCTGAGTCCAAAATCTCAGCATGATTTTTATATCTAAGATAACTAAAATAATCAAAAAAACTTATAAGTACAACAGGCATTACAAATTTTAAGTGATTTGCTTTTATAAGACTCGCATGACCTCGGTATTTAGTTCTTTGTGAGTTCTTTTGTTTCCGTATGATTTAATATCGCAGAAAACTATCACTAGATAAGTGTCTGTTTCCTAACCTTGGTATTTTCAGACAATTAAAATGATTTTAAATTTAATATTTACATTTTGAATTAGCTTCGGCTATCACTTAAAAAGCTAGAAGGAAGATTCAGTATTCGTCAAGTCTACATTTCAACTGAAGAAAGTGTACCAGGACTTTCAATATCGGTGGAGTTGAATTTAACACGGTGCAATCCAGTTATATATGATATCCACATGATATCTCTAAGATTCCAGATCATTACTTGGTATTATTAGCTACAACTTTATTAAGATTACACGAAAATTATATTTCAACTTTTACGTGCTGTAATAATGTTGTTATCTCTAAGTAACATGTTTTTGTTATGTTTATACTAGACATGAAAATAAAGCAGCGCCAAATGATACCTAACCAATACGGTTTGATTCCTACAGACCCTACAGAATTTAACAACACCTGCATTTGGTATGTGACCGTCATTACTTCATTTCCCGGAAGGGGGGGGGGGACTCCGTGGATAAACGATCGGTGATGCTCGTCCAAAATACCCCTAAAAGATACCTGACGTTTTTCAAAAGGGCGTGGCTTCGCAAATTTTTCATCTCCAAAAGATTCCAAAACCCGTACTTTCACTGCTATTCAACCCCTATCAGAACCCCTAAAAGACACCAAAAAGTGAGAATTTGGTAAATTTTATATTTTAAACCCTAAAAGATACCAAATCACTGATTTTTACCACTGAAAGATACGACGAGCATCCCCGATTGTTTACCATCGGAGTCCCCCCCCCCCCCGGGCCTATAGTGTGATTGTCGGCTTCTGGTACGGTATTATTTTGTGACATTTTGTCTGGTAAGGTTTGCTGTCTGCGATAGGGTATTGTTAAAAAATGTTTGTCTGTGATAGGGTGAGGTTTTTGTCTGGTATAGGGTAAGGGTTTTATCTGGAATAAGGTAAGGTTTTTTGTCTATAATAGGGTATGGTTTTTGTTTGGAATAGAGTACGGTTTTTGTTTGGTATAGGCTATTGGAAGGTTTTTTGTCTATATTAGTGTATGGTTTTTGTCTGGAATAGAGTAAGCTAGGGTTTTGTTTGGTATAGGCTATTGGAAGATTTTTGTCTATAAAAGGGTGAGGTTTTTGTCTGGAATAGAATAAGGTTTTTGTTTGGAAAAGGGTAAGGTTTTTGTCTGGGATATGGAAAGGTTTTGTCTGGGATAGGATAAGGTTTTTGTCTGGGATAGGGTAAGGTTTTTATCTGGGATAGGGTAAGGTTTTGTCTGGGATAGGGTAAGGTTTTGTCTGGGATAGGGAAAGGTTTTGTCTGGGATAGGGAAAGGTTTTGTCTGGGATAGGGTAAGGTTTTTGTCTGGGATAGGGTAAGGTTTTTATCTGGGATAGGGTAAGGTTTTGTCTGGGATAGGGTAAGGTTTTTGTCTGGGATAGGGAAAGGTTTTGTCTGGGATAGGGTAAGGTTTTGCCTATGATAGCGTTTGGCTTTTGTCTGGAATAAGGTATCAGTGTAAGGGTTTTGCGTGGGTTAATTTCCCCTTTCATTAAGGTAGTTCGGGATCCACACTTCCCTCCGCTAGAATTTTTTTAAACGTTTTCTACATAAGTACTGACACATGAAATACAAAAATAGAATAAAAATGAGGGTTACCGTGCTTGTTTTGGAACTGTGGGGGTGGTAATAGGACGATTTTTGACCTATTTCAACTAAAAGAAGTAGCATCAAATTTGTTGAAAATAATTTTTTTCACAAATCAGCTATAAGAGACAAAATGCTCCCTTCACTATAGTTCTCATAATACTTGGAAAAGACGTCGACTGAGATATTTTACGGAAATTTAAACTTAAGGGCTTTTTTTATTAATTTTTTGTACACTTTACACAAAAAGTCAAAATTAAAATGTTTTGGTCTCGAAGACCATGTATTTTTTTATTCCAAAATTTTAAAGCTGGTTTTATGTCAAATATAAAAAGTGAAAAAAACTTGGTTGTCACCATGCAGTATTGAATCGCAGTTTATCACTGAGATTAGAACTAAAGTGTCTAAAGTGAGTAAATTATACACACACTGGTACTTAATAGCAGCCTTTGATAATATCTTTGTGAGAACTAACAAAGAAAAGATTTACTTTTCAATTGAATGGTTTGACGAGAATATTAGTTGATTGTTCTTGTGACCTTAGGTTTTATTGCTATCATTTAGACCAATCACAGATTGGCTTAGTCCATAACTTATTTTATAACAAACACACTGCAGATTTGTGCAGCGAGTCGGATGGAGTTGTCTGAATCTTGACAGCCGTTCGAGTTGATATGCAATGGTAATCTTGTAATAGGATTTTGAAGCTTCCAGAATTTTTCAATATTTATATAGTCTATTCTGTGAGAAGTGATAAAAAAATAGCGCTGTTACGTGCAGACATAGCATTATGTGGTTAAGATTGTGATGAAGAACATGGACATCAACTTTGATGATTCGCCATGGTTCCATGTACACTTTACTGTACCAAACCAGACAACAAAACGAAGACTGTTAGTAAGTAACTGTGAACGTCAGCAGAGAAGAATAACAAATATCACCCAAGCAAACAACAAGTCGTTTCTTGCTACAAAGAACAAAACGGCGTCACACAGAAAAACCAATTTAAATCAGAGAAGGATTACTAAGGAAAAACAAAGACAAGACAACGTTTGTAAGATTGTCGACAAAACAAACAAGCTCGTCGATAATAAACAAAATGATTTATTCATTGAGAGTTCAAAAGAAACTATTATTGCCAAGAAAGTCACATTACCGCCACTGAAGGCTTCAACTTCAGTTATTAGTTGTCAAGGGCAACATAGTACCGTTACTCCATCTGGAGCTCCACAAAGGGACATACCAGAAAAACCAATGCATTCTAGTGCTAGAGCCAACAACAAACTGTCGATAGCAACTTGTTATGATTTATATGAATGGAAACCGATGAGTTCAGTGGTTGGCAGCGACCGATCACGTCCATTGGTGAGTATTCTAAAACACAATGCTCGCCACAGACATAAAGGTCACATAGTCGATCATTCAGATACTTCGGGATATGATACAGATCACGACGTACCATTAAGAACCACGAAGAAAGTGCGTTTTGCTAAAGGTACTATATTTAGCAGTTCTAAAGGACGAAGAACGCGAAGGAACTATACCAGACACAGTGATAGCGATGACAATGAATGGGAAAGTTTGGATGATGAAATGTCCTTTAGTGAGTTTATTCAAAGAAAACGATGTGAACGTACTGTTCAGTGTTCATCAAATACTTTCTGCAAACGTTCAACCGATAACTTTAAATTTTTAAAGAATAAAAGCCTCCACAGCAAACAAAACCACCGAAATCATCGCTGCCATAAAAATGACATGGATATAGTCTTACCAACTATTATCAACTGATTATGTTACTATTAGGATTATTGAGGTTGTTTCTCTCAAGTTAAAGCGTTACAGTCATTCTTTGTTACAGCCCAATTGTACCTTTGAATTTATGTCAAACTAGACCCTGGAATCCAGGATTACTGGGCTACCTGGTGTAGTCAGTGGTTACCTGGGGTAGTCAGTTGGTATAGGCCAGATAAAACATCTTTGTTACAAGTGTAATGTCTTTCTCAATAATTATGATACATTTTACAATACAGCATATAAATTAGGGACTCAGTCAGAAATTAGCAAGGGGGGAGGGGGTGGAAACATAGTAAGGGTGTTAATTTTTTGAGACACCAAAATGGGAGGTTCAAGAAAAAATAAGCTGTAAGATGGAGGACAGGGTTATTATTTTAACCTAACCACAACGAGAGGGTTAAAAACTTTTACTGCCACTGCTCTTGTAGGTTCACCATATCCCCCCCCCCCCCCCCCCCCCCTGCTAATTTTTGACAAGCTCCTTATACCAAAACTTCGATCATGGTTTCGAAAATGAGTATTTTCAACATTATGACCAAGTAAACCCCAAAACAGTCATTATAGAAACATTTGAAAACCTGTATAGATGAGCACTGAAGATATGGGACACCTTTACTGACATTTTAAATTTTGATAGTATAACCCTTAAGCAAGATGCAAAAACCAACATTTGTTTCCACATCAATTGTGAAGTGTCATATTGTATTAGATATGGAATATTGCACTATTTGAATAACAATCTTCAAACTTTAGCAAAACGTTTAAAGATTCTTACAATATCAAAATTAAAATCATTTTCAAAAGCATCCATTTCCATGAGTGGGCTCTGTTTCACTTTGTCTATTTGTCCCTCTCGAGCACCAAAAAATTCGTAATTTATTACAGAAATTCGGGAAAATTACTATATACATTATACCATCCCCATTATACTAGGTTATTTTGTACAAAAGGCAATATAACGTACGAAGATCAGCACAAAAAAAACAAGGTTCAATTACAACTCAATTTATTTTGCAATGATTTCTACAAACACGGAATTTACAAACAATTTCAACTACTTAGTGAGAACAAAATTTAATACTTTACTTACAAATAATTGTAGAATCTTCCATTAAACTTTGTGTGTAATTTTAACCTTCTTCTTGAAATATTTCCATTATTTAGCTTTATTGTTCTGTTAACTGGGGAAACACGATCGTTCTGGCGGCGCTATTGTCCTGTAATTGTGTCTTTGAAATTTGGCTTTTGAAATTATAAATACATAAACAATCACACAAATATTAATTTCTTCCTTCGGACCATATCTTTTGTGCATCTAAAATAATCAAGAGGAGAACAAACAGTCTGGAATGGTATTTTAACCACAAATGTAGCTTGGCAGTTCCGAAGTAAACAATCTTGAGTGCAGTCGGTACGTCACACCAAACTTGTTCAAAACAGCACAAATAGCAAAATGTTCGATGACATTATCCTGAAAAACTCATCAAGTTTCAACCAAGCTGAATATTAAGCAACTGTTTTGTTGATTTGTACACCAAAAGTTGATAGTTTTCGCTGTCATGTCATTCGGTCAATTCTCTAAGTACGTCTTTGATCGGAACGGCCGACTGATTTTCGCGAATATCCTACATGTGATTTTCAATGAAAAAACTTAGCAATCTCTTTGTTTTTTTGCAGCTGTTACGCCTTCCTCACGAAAAGAAGTTGTAGCTAACGATATAAGTCTTGTTACTTTCTTTTTTATGGCTGTATTTCTGCTTCACCGAGCAATTCATAATGGCGGCTCATTTTAACACTAGGTTGCTTCATATCTTTCTAATACATCTGATTGGTCAATACACGTGGTCGATTGCGCAACTTTGGCCATTTCGCGAGGCGACAGGAAAAAAAAAAAAAACAATCCGAACTTTAGACTGGGTACCTGTGGTACAGGTAGCCCAGTAATTATTTCAACATAGGCCATTGCTATACTGTACACTTTGCCGGATAAATTTGAAAACACAACACTTGTGCCAAAACCGTGACAAAACGTTCTGACTAAACAATAGAATTTAAATAAAATTGTTTCGGATTCACTCCGATAATTTCAGTGTGGACACAAGGCCTACACAGATAGTAAAGTTGCGTTTTCAAATTTATCTGGGCTGGCGTGGACATGGTTATAGAGTACTTGCAAACACTAAAAGCGTGCAACCTAAACACCACTCAAATGGTGCTAATTTTGTCGTTTTCTTTGATTTAATTAGTGCTATACTTACTAATAAATAGTGAAGAACAAACACTAAAAGCGTGCAACACAAATACCATGACTGAAACAGTGTTATTTTATGCCAATTTACTACTAAATAGTTATAACTCTTGCACACCTTTAGTGTTTGTGCTCTAATAAGTAGAGAGATTTTCATATGACCGTGAAAGAAAATAACCCATTTAGTAGATAAACCAGAACCAAGAATGAAAGAAAACAATATGGCATTAGTATTTACAAGTAACCATTAGTTTGGCTGTTCTTTATGGTCATATGAAAATCACTCTAAATCAACGAGAATTACGGCTAGCAACTTAGTTGTAGCAACGTAAAGTCTACCATTAAGCATTCTTTCAATTGATCAATATAAAAAGTCCCAATCAGGGGCGTATCCAGGAGATTGAGAAAGATGGGGCCGGCCAATTAAAATGGCAATTTTTTAGCATTTTTGAATCTACGTAATTTTTTTAATTAAAAAAAGTAATTAAAATTATTCAACAAAAGGGGGGGGGGGCGGCCCTTTCGGCTCACCCCTAAATCCGCCCCTGCCAGTAAATGTCCTATACCCCATGCACTGCAGAAAGGTTGTCACGAGATCTAGGGATTTAGGCAAGGCGAAAAGGAGTACATTATAAGAAATTAAAAATGAAACCACTCGGCACTTTTGTATTTCAATTAGTTCGCATATTGGTAAACGTTTTAGGAATTAGGAATATAATACACTCTAAATCGATGTTGTTGTTGACCGTACAAGGTCAGTCAAAGGGATGAAGAATACCCCCATTAAAGTGGAAGTAGTTTAGGGATCACCCATTATTTATAAGGGACCGGTCATTAATAAAGGGGAAGGGTGGTGTAAAAAAGGGCGTGGGTCACAAATATTTATGCAAAGACAAATGAAAAGTCTAGAAACATCATGAGTGGCTTTTTGCATTTGCATCCCAGGCGGTCCCTAATGCCCTCAAAGGATTTACGTTCATGTAGTTATTAAATTGTAGTGATCCGGAGCAACTACAGAATGCAAGGCTTATCTGAAAGCATCTTTATAGGATCCATTAGCTAATCCTTACTATCCATAGTATCCATAATGCCGTTCGAGGGATCGATCGGACGTTAACCGAACAGCTAAATGGCGCCTGTAAAGTAATTCGTCCTGGGAACGATGTTGCCATGCACCAAAAAAATCGCGAAAAAATTGAATGTGAATTCTTTTATGTACAAAAAATTATTGAATTATTAAATTTAAAATGTCAAATGTCTGTCCGCAGATTCGACCTTAAACGAATGATGTCTAAACCGTCCATTGCTTTGCGACTCGTGCACGAATAGACTAAACTAGGGAAAATGGCACTAGTCTAGTTCTAGACAATGCAGGTTGCTTAGTTACCAATGGACAACAAACAAAAAGAGTCCTTTAGCACTTACACGCTAATAAAAGGATTCCATTGACAGTCACTCATGTATGTTGACAGTATTAATTAACAGAATAAATATCTCATTAATTCGCTCACTGATCCATGGATCCAAATACTCTAAACAATACGTGTTAACTGGATGTTGAGTAATCACACACTGGTAGAAATGACCTTCATATCAGCATCAAACAGGCCAGACAAACCAAGAGAGTAGAATTATCACACAGAAGTGGACAATATCACACGAGACCTGACAACGTATTAAGACTATCAGGACGCTCAAGTGAAACTACACAAACTAAGACTTTAACAGGGATTGCTCAGTTCCTTTGTAAATTTTCGTGTCAGGCAAATTAGCATGAGCGGCGAGCATCAGATTCTATAAATGTTCTTGCACGGTCCGATATCGTACGTTGTAGATAACCGTGTTGGTATTCTATATTAGTTTTGTTGTGGTACTAAAGAGTGAATTGGATGGTATGATCATCGCCATTATCCCCAAGATCTATAACATAGTGGAATCATCGTTGTGCATGGTGCTGGTTCTTTACAACGAATCATCTACATTGGGTCTTCGTCTGCTGTCTTATGATTTGTACATTGATATTACAGTACAAGAAGTATTTGCTACTTTTAAACAACCATAGTAACTCTTAAAAGAATTGAAACAAACCCTCACAACGGTTAGCTGCTGAGCAAATCTTGGTAGTACTGGTTGGTAGCTAAAATGCCTATGCCATAAAGGGAATCCATGACAGAAAAAATACTCCATTAGGTATATTATAATATCCTCAACCATGACAGAATACAACTTGTCGTTCTCTGTTGACGACGATTCTTACATTTATCGACAAAAGATTCGTGCATCGAAAAAGCACCAACAATATATCCTTGCGTCAGAGTACAACCAAGAACTGTTAACTAGGCTTCCTCTGATTGATAAACCATGTACTGAAAAAGATCATGAGTACGGCAAAGAAAGACGACTGTCGACATTAGGGATTACAGGAGTTGGTCAACAAACAAGTCAACCAATATACGATATTCAACATGTGGTAAAAACGGATCGTAGATACCACACGAAGAACAAGCCGAAAACCAACACAAAAATCAAAGACTTTTCCTTACCAAAACTTCAATCAAAGTCACTCAAAGAAAAAAGTGACAAGCAAGTCGGTTTGTTTTCACTGATGGAAAAGTTTCGTCCCTCAAATGGTCCATGCCTGCAGCAGAACCATAGCTGTGTTCACAAAAACTCTGCAAAGCAGAATATCCCTGACAATAACACTGACACTTTGTTGTCACAAATTATCGAAAGGGTCAAACTAGAGCAAAAGATAGCTAACAAGCAATTAGAAAGCACCATTTTGAGAGGAAAAAGCGTACAAAGCAAAACATAGTTTATGGTTTTATAATCGATTACCTTTGAGCAATCCGGAGACTGCTAGATAATATGAGCTATTACAACTAAAAAAATCCTGATTACCGCGAGAAAAACCTCGTTCTATTGTTTTCAGTTATCGAGAAATTGTTGATTGTTGAATCACGACCGATCGAAAAGAGATATGGGTCTTCAATAAAGACGAGACACAAACTTCTATCTTGGTCAAGATCAATTTAATTTTGTAATAGCTTGATAGACTCTAATGTATGTATATTTTTTCATTTAAACGTATTTTTCCTCTGTGTTTTCTCTTAGAGCTCAGACCTCATCTGGGGAGATTTTACCATTTTACCATTTTACCATTTTTGAGGTAGAGAAGGAAAACATCACGTGTAAAAATACATGAAATAAGTACAATCAAAAAAAAGGAAAAGATAAACAAATTACATTACAGTAAATTAAATCAAGTGCTAATAGTACAATTCAATACAAATAGAATAGCTGACTCTATAGAAATATTTTAGTATTGTCAATTATAAATTTTGGGGCATATTTTTGGTTTGATGTTAGCTTTAATAGGAGAACCATTTAAAAAATAAATTAATTTGTCTGTATCAGAAACAGGTTGTTTCAAATGTTTTATAAATACTTGGAAGATCCATCATTACAGTACGTATGACAAAGCAGTGAAGAACTGCATGAAATTTGAATGAATGGAGGCTATCCTGAAGTTGATTGTATTTTGCACAACAAGTATCACGAAGTTTCAGTTTAAATTCATTGTTACGTCTTAGCAAGAGGTGCGGCATTGTAACTTCTAAATGGGTGGCAAGGACGATTTTTTGAACCATGCAGCTTGTTCGTGAATCTATATGCGGCATATACTCTGTAGCCGACAGACTTTTCTTTCCAACAACGTATTTTAATTAGGTTAAAGCGCAATGCAGTGAAAACTATATATTATTTGCGACCTATCAGATCTCTGTGCAGATTGAGTTAATAATTACAGTGTTGTACCAACATCACGTACTCGCTATTTCAGTTCCTTTTTTCTTCTTTTACTTCCCCTCCCCCTCTTCCTCACACCAAAAAATAAATAAACATCTAGAAACAAATATACGTTGGGTTTTGAAGATCAACTATGAAATAAATCAAAATACAATGAACAATAATAAAACATATACCCTGGTGGTTGAATTGGGTGGAAACGCTCATAGCAACGCTATATGTATAAAAGACGATAAGGTCTGTAATTGTATGTATGTAAGCAGTTAAGAACTATTTTGATTGAAAAGCACGTAAGCCGGCATTGTCTTTTTACGAATGTTTTCTTTTTGACAAATGGTATTTCTCACATTAATATTGATGTCCAGTGCCCGCATATAAGGGTTATTCATACTAGTATATAAATCAGATATACGTTATCCATGCAGCCTGTATCTGTCGGTGTCGTTCCATGAAACAAGAAGACTAGGCAAAGAAAATCATGGTAACTCCTCGTGATCAGGTATTTCTTATTTGCGCGAATTTAATAGCTATTTATTGAACTGCATGCATGGGAATTTTACTAGCTTACAATTAGTTTCAAGATGTGTGTTTTTTTTTCTTTTTGCTGCTTTGTTTTATTTATATATATGTTTATTTATTTATTATTTTGGTGCGGTTTGGGGGCTTTCAGATTCCTGTTACGCCGCCTCGGCTTTTTCGTAATGTCTGATTCCAGTTTCATCTCAGCATAAGGGGCGTCGCTTCGCAGGCCCATGTCCTAGTATTTGGTTTTAGTAAATCTTCCATCGTGATATCTACAAAATATTTTTTCCACACGCTTTATCATTATATTGAACAGACTTTTTAACCATATCATTTCAACTGAGAAGAAGGATTTTCACAGCAAGTGTAATTTAATTGTATATGCTTCGCGACCATCACAACCATGATAATTCACGATTGAGCGACGTAAAAACGTTTCCATAGCAAAGCACAAAAAAGAAATTTCGTCATTAATTATACATCATTTCTAATTTCATAACTCACACTGTAATTTTCAATTGGCACTGGGATATCTCATTTGAATAATATTAATACAACGACCTTGATAAACTTTTCATGGATTGAAGCTAAATTACGCATCTAGCTCACAAGTAGTACTGAGATGAAAGAATCAAATGTGCATGCACACATCAACACAACGCTGACCTGGGAAGGGAGTTTGGGGGATTTGCGTTGTAATGCCGATTGTCGCTGAATTGTGATCGGATGATAGGTAGATTTTCAGTACGTCTTACAGTGAAAATCATTGTATCACGACATCAGCTATTTCAGACCGTCTAGTCCAAATTAACCAATGACATAACGTTACGTATCAATCTCCGCCCAACTAAATCGCTTGACGGCCCAGTGTCGGGCTACGATATAAGGGACTACGCAATAATTATCAGGGGGTTCTAAAATACTCCAAAATGGGCTTCAACTGAAGTCGAACCCCCCCTCTCCCTGTATTAAACTTAAAATAAATCCTAACCCATCCTCCCAACTTGAATCTTAAGTTTGGCTTTTTTAGAGATGCAGAGAAATATTCGAGAAAATGTTAAGAAACATTTGAAAAATGTGATCTTTTAGGGCCTTATTTTTCTTAAAAATTCGCCAATTTCAGACAAATTGTAAAGCAATTTTTACCACTAATTTATTCGATATTCTTAATATTTTACAATTAGAAAACGTTTTAATCCCCCCTACCCAACCTTTCAATTTAACTTTGCACCCCCAACATAAGAATAACACAATGAGTCTTCAAAAATTATGCTTCAACCAGCCAAAACTCTCATTTTGTGCGAGGGACTATATTTTTTTCATTTTTTCTGAAAGATTTAGTAAAAATCTTTCTTTTCGCAAGATTTGAAAAAATCCGGAATTCTGAATCTACTTTTCAAAGCTATTTTAAGTCAAAGACACAAACAAAACGGTAAATTTTGACAAAACATTAAAACATATACAATTTATTTTCACATATTTGTGTACAATAATGTCTGGTTGAGATTGCCTGTAAAAACTATGTCAATAGCTTTGTTAGTTTTCGAGTAATAATTTTTTTGTGAAAAATGCATTTTTCAAAAATGTCAAAACATGGTTCCGTTCAAATTTTTTTATCTCGAAAACGGGCGCGGGACCATATATAACTTTCTATCCATTTTTCGATCAATCGATAAATTCTCTATAAAATATCTTTCTAAGAAAAAATCGTGATGACTTTTTGCTTAAGTAATCAGGACCCTTAACTGTTCATTGAGCACCAATATTACTTCCGTGGTGGCTCCAGCATTATTAGGGTTTTTTTTATATTCGAAACCATGATTCCCCTCCTTTTTGAAAATCCTGGATTCGCCCGTATTGTGCAAGCTGATGTTATCTTTACGGCTTAACAGGTCATTCCTAAATGTCTGCTGATAACAACTTTAGTTGTCATGGCAATCCATCCAAGCCATCAACTGGGGTGTCACTCAAAGTCTGTTCGAGACTATGCTTTGATTGGCTGCCAATACAAACAACTCTCAAAACCAGACTATCCCGGATGTTTATTGGAATGTCTCAACGACACTGACTGTAAAAGTCTAAACTTTATGCCGACAGACGGGCAGTGCGGTCTCAACTCGCAAATCAAAGAGACCTCGCCTTCACTATACTTTCAACCAAAGAATTTCAGCATCTACTTTGCCAAAGTTCTGGCTGTAACATGTAAGTGTATTTATATAGACGCTAGTCTTACAGACGAAAGACATCCCTTTTTTTGGGACAGGAATTTAAAAACCTCTACATTCACGAAATTTAAATGGTGGACAACAGGTCACCGTCTGAAGAGAGTCTACAACAAACAGTATCGACTGCATCAGTTTATATAGTACTGGCTTATAATTTCTTTCCGCGCGCTTATCATGATTAATATTTCCATATACAATTGTTGTTGTAAAAAACAAATAAATGTATTTTTGCTTTTGTTGCAGTCCCAGTACCTCCTCTGCCAACAAAGTTTCCTAAGTCATGTAGAGATATTTTGATCAATGGACAATCTCGAGGTACCGGTGCTTACTGGCTTGATCCAGGGAACACAGGAAGCCCATTTCAAGGATGGTGCGATATGTCGACTGATGGCGGTGAGTTGATGATGCTTGTCATTTATCCATAGTATACTACAGGTCAGGTCAATGGTGATGAGATATAATATTAGTTTGCTTGAAAAAAGAGCGGCGTACGCACCCTTTGATTATAAATTAAGAAAAAACCTCAGCGTAATCCCACAAATACAAACACAAAGATTCCTAAAACGTTTTTTGTTCTAAAAATAGAATTAATCGTTTTGTTGTTACTGTTCAGGTGGATGGACTGTTGTAAAGAGAACCATACTACAGAAACCTGCCCCACCTTATTTACGTAAGCTCGATGCTTTGACATACACTGACGCACTATCCAGCTACACCATAAACGATAGAAACACTCGACCAACGTCAGCAACCTTTCAAGACATCAAAACAGCAATAGGATTCGATCAGATCCATTTCTACTGCTTTAAGCAATCTGTCGGTAGAGTAGTGAGTATTATGACCAAAAACAACACCGCAGGCCACCAAGTGTTGGAGTTCTTTCTCAACGATACAGTATCCAAGGCCCCTGTGTCACTCTACCCTGATGCGTGCGGTTCTTTTGATCGATTACCTGAAGACACATCTATCCTGGGACAAAGCTGTGCCTTGTGGGGTAAACAGCCTGGCAAGTGGGGTGATCCTGGTAAGAAAGGAGGACATAGGATAACCGTCAGACCATTTTACTATGGCACTGATTACGTGTTTGGCATCGGGTTTGATGGACTGTCGTGCGATGACCGCATTAAAACATTTGCGTCTAAGGGCGATATAATCAGGATTGCTGTTAGATGAATAACTTCATCCCTTACTGACCATGACTGAATGATGTTGGTTGACTATCTGATTCATTGATTCACCTTGCAAGTTTGACACTTGTCACAAAAATCGACATTCCAATGAGAAGTTAGGAAGAGCACTAGTACATGCGCGCTTACGAGTTGTAAACTAATCCCTGTGCTTTTCGCTTTGTTACTTGCTCTTTTTTATACAAATCGTATCGACAAAATCTTCATTCTTTCTGACGAAATCCATAATTAATAAATTATTGGTTAGCTAGGGGCTGGTTTGGCTCTGCGTGACTCGTAAAAATACACTGCAGTATTAGATAGGTAGCCAACCAATAACCTATACATAACTTAACTTTAAGTATGAATATACCATTCAGGCTGTAAAATGAACTCTGGGCAGGCAAATCACTCAAGTGCCTGAAAATAATCCACAATAAAGAATGATTTACCTCACATTGTATTGTATTTGTTTGCTTACCAGCTGAAACTGAAATGAGATTTTAAACAAAACAAAGAAAGAGTACCTCAAATGTTTGAAAAATGTCACTTTTCTCGTTTTAGCCAATCAGATCAAGCATTGAAGAATACATAAATTATACATTCCATTTCCGTGTGATACCATAGTTGTTATTCTATTGATTGTTTTCTATCATTTTGTCTAGCTTTGTTTATATCGATCCCTCCATTGTTTCTTGTGTTCTCATATTACTCCCTGGGAGGATTAAGGCCGGTACACACGAGGAAGCTTGCTCCCGCAACACGCTCCCGCAACATGCTCCCGGAGCAAGCTCCCTCGTGTGTACCAACGATTTCATGCGAAAAAATGTGTTGCGCAACAAAGCTTTTGCTCCCTGGTTTTGCTCCCTCATATCAAATTGGTTTGATACGAGGGAGCAAAATCAGGGAGCAAATATGTTGCAAAAGTGTGTTTCAGGAGCAAGCTCCCTCATGTGTACCGGTTTTAATACGAGGGAGCAAAACCCAGGAGCAAAAGTTTTCTTGCGCAACATATTTTTCGCGTGAAATCGTTGGTACACACGGGGAACCTTGCTTCGGGAGAATGTTGCGGGAGCGTGTTGCGGGAGCAAGCTCCCTCGTGTGTACTGGTCTTGAAAAATGACCCATGAGCATGTTGCATGAGCTCCCTCGTGTGTACCTGCCTTTAACGTCCGAAACGTCAGTATTGCCAATGAGCAATATGTCTTGTATTCTACTATTCAAAACAATACTTTTGTTTGTAGCTACGATAAGAAACTTTCTTCGGCATTTCTACCATCTTAACACTGGACGTCACACCTCCGATGGTTTTGTATTATCTGAATCAATTTTGTACAATGTAATAATGACCTGCATATCAATGATAAAATAGAATAGAATATGCAGCATTATACCTGAGCATGACATGAAAGCATCTTAACTTAACAAAGTATATCAAAAAACGTGTTTTATTAGTGGTCTGCATTTCAAATATAAATATAAAAAAGAAAGATATTTATGCTATTGACAGGAATGGACTCTACGTTACGTCTTCGGCGTAACGGAAACTATGCAAGAAATAATGTAGAATCATTTATTAACGTAGACATAACTAGTTTTCACGTATTGTTATTTCACAGAAAAATCGTGCTGGTGATTTGATTTTTTTAGCAGTTCACATCTAGTGAACATCCCGGACTGGAAACGACTTCCAGCATTCTTTGCGAATTCTCTTCCATATTCAAATTTTTAATTCCTTTGGAGATTAACAGAACAATGTGTGCTAATTGCGATAT
Organism: Diadumene lineata; assembly: GCA_918843875.1. Classification (NCBI taxonomy): domain Eukaryota; kingdom Metazoa; phylum Cnidaria; class Anthozoa; order Actiniaria; family Diadumenidae; genus Diadumene; species Diadumene lineata. The sequence goes on along the minus strand of OU974070.1, from coordinate 19,991,113 downwards.
AAAATAAAGTAAGCAAAGCATTCTGGTAGTTGCAGTATATGACGCTATAATGCAAATTGCCTCATATTGGGTGAAACTTTATTAGATTGTCTCAGACGATTTTTCTCTTAGGTGACCTAGGTCACCTAGTATCAAATAGTTCTCACCTTATGACAAGACAAAATTGCAAACTGAGAAACGCCAGATAATAATATTCACTATGGAATGCTCTAGTTTCCTTTGGAATGTTCTCAAACCAACGTTTTTCAGGTAAGTTTGTACGTTCGTTAATGAGAGATGTAATATATGACATCTGTAAAACAACTCCGTAATCTTGGAAATTTCACCAAATTATTTCATTGTAAAACAAACTCGGAAATTTCACTACTGAACCATTCAGAGCACAACAAGCGTTTTAAACGCTCACAGAAGTTTTAATTAAAAATTTAGTTTTTTATCACAGCTCAGTGTTTGTAAATCGCTGATTCAGTTTTTGCAGCCATATTGGATTTTGCGAGTTTTGTTGCTTCGTGTAGACGCTCCGTTTTGTCTTTCACTTTTTTAAAGTAGCAAATCAATTATTAAATAAGTAATCAAAAGCTCGCTAAAATTAATTGATGAAGTTTATTGTTCATTGATTATTAGTTTTCACAGTACTACCATGATGGTCTTGCTGGTGATGGCAACGTTGGTCACTTCTCTCGTGGTTCGACTGCACAATGTGAATTGTCCGTGTTTTGGAAGCAAGAGCCACGACCTCGAACGTCGTAACACAGCCCTCTCAAGATCTCTCAAGGGAAGGGCTAAAGTCCTAGGCTTGCAATGCATAAAGCTCTTTCGTCACAAACGATTGTCTTATTTTCATATCGAACTTTCGCCCATTCTCTTTATACTAGCGAATTCAAATGAATATTAAAATATATAAGCAAACATTTGCCTAGAATGCTTGTGACACTCAGGGCTCGCTGAACCATGCAGTCAGGGTCTCGTTCAAAATTGTTCTCTGGAACGTTTCCCATAAATGGACGTGGCATTCAATATTATTGACTAGCTTGGCTTTTTCACTTTTAACAAATATAAATTTTTAGATCTTTGATTTTTTTAAAAATTGTTTTATCTTGTGAAGTATTAGTTTTTAGTTTTGTTTTACCGATGTTGTAAAGCGATGGAACAGGCGATAAATAAATTTAACTTTATTATCATTATTTTATAATTACAATGTTGGTAGGACAAAAATACAGAATAAAACACGAGATTTCTTGAAGTAAAAAAGAAAATTCTGTGTATTGGACAACCAGATTCACCTATCACCATTCAGGGGCTATATAATTAAAGAATCGCATACTAAGTTCATAGCCAACAAAACAAGCCTGCAAAATAACAACAAAATAATAAATTAGAAAAAAATCGACAGTACGACACTCAACAGTTTTCTCTCGATGGGGTCGGGGATGTTGGTGTTTGATTACTAAGTTCACCTCAACCAATCCTATTTTGGAACCATAGCACATGGATAACTAGCCTATTAGAGTGCAAACACTATACGTGTGCAAGATAAATACTGCTAAGTGGCTGTTTATATGGAGTGAGCCAGCCCGGTTTAGTGGGCTGGTTTCTTTTGTGTTCAAGCAATCAAAGCGTAGAAACAGGGCTGGCTCGCCTCATATAAACAAGCCCTAAATAGTGCCATTTAATGCCAACTCTATTGTTGCTATTTAACACATGGTTGTTGTTATTGTACTCTATTTGCCTCTCTAATTATAATGGCATAACTCAGACCAGGATACTATGTGAATTAAGATGACTGTGTTACCACAAGAAAACATTGCAGCATTGCAGCCAAACACTCTATCTAGTCATCTACCATACATGTCTTTTGGTAGGGAGACTAAGTACGTGGTGAGGGTTTTGTAGAAAGTGCCTCACAGTTGACATAGTGTTGATGTTACAGTGGTTTCCTCATGTCAAGGTGATGCAAACCTCGTCGGTGAAGTTTTGAGAAATAAATAACCTAATTCAATATAACCTACCGCATTAGCTGGGAAAGCACGAAGCATGACGGGAGTTAGACCTCTAAATAATGCAGCTGGTCCTTCTTCTCTCATCTACACAAACAAACAAAAACAGTCTTATAACTAGGCTCTGGATGATGAAATGGTAAAAGTTGAGTGTACACACTGTTGAAATCAAAGTTGATCAAAAAGTAGATTTTACTGCTGTCAAAAAAAAACCAAAAAAAAAAACTAGAAACCCCTTCTAGTACCACTCAACTCTTCCTCTGATGTTTTGCTCATCGTTGTATCAGTGTGAAAGACTAGGGGAAAAATTAGAAAATCATGAAATAAAAACTATACTAATAAATAGTAGCTATTTAGTCAGAGCTTGTTAGAGTGCAAACACTAAAAGTGTGCAGCATAAGTACCACTAAATAGTGCAATTTTATGCTAATTCTATTGTTTAATTAGTGATATTTACTACTAAATAGTGACAACTGTTGCACATATTTAGTGTTGGCACTCCACTGGTACTCAAACAGTCTGCCTGGGTATTGTGTTCTGTTTGAATAATACAAATAGAGATAAAATAACTACTATTTGTTAGTATTTCGTTTGTTTTTAATTCATATTAATTGTTTTGTACTTGCTCTACATGTTCCTTGTACATGATAATTTGTAATAGTTTGTATTGGTGCTTATGTTATCATGGGAATGTCTAAGGTTAGACAGGGGGGGTATGATCACAGTACCTTAAAAGTGACTTAAACTTAAACATTACACTCCATATTAAACAATTATGATGCGAAATGACATGACAATGTTTTTGTGTAAACATCGATGCTCTTGAAGAGACATTTGGACAATAGGTTAACTTATACAAAATTAATATGAAAACCCAGACTAATTACCATTTGACGGAAGACATCTCTGACACCTCTAGGATAAGTTCCCTCAGGGGATGTTTGAAGACGAGACTTTAACACATCTTGGGCAATAGCTGCAGCCCAGTTACCCATTCCCGCAAACCCTACAGGTACAATGACATTCAGTTAGCATTTGCATGTCAACATCATCATCATCAACATCAGATAATCATCATCATCAACATCAGATTATCATCATCATCAACATCAGATTATCGTCATCATCAACATCAGATTATCGTCATCATCATCATCAGATTATCATCAACATCAACATCAGATTATCATCATCATCAACATCAGATTATCATCATCATCAACATCAGATTATCATCATCATCAACATCAGATTATCATCAACATCAGATTATCATCACCATCAACATCAGATTATCATCATCATCAACATCAGATTATCGTCATCATCAACATCAGATTATCATCATCAACATCAGATTATCGTCATCATCAACATCAGATTATCATCATCATCAACATCAGATTATCATCATCATCAACATCAGATTATCATCATCATCAACATCAGATTATCATCATCATCAGATTATCATCATCATCAACATCAGATTATCGTCATCATCAACATCAGATTATCATCATCATCAACATCAGATTATCATCATCATCAACATCAGATTATCATCATCATCAACATCAGATTATCGTCATCATCAACATCAGATTATCATCATCATCATCAGATTATCATCATCATCATCATCAGATTATCATCATTATCAACGTCAGATTATCATCAACATCTGCAGATTATCATCATCAACATCAGATCTAGTGAACAATGGCCAAAACAAACAGAAGTTTCAGGAAAATGGGATTTGTAACACTTAAACCACCTGAAAGTAACAAAAAAACGCTCTGTTGATCATATGAAAAGCATTAGAGCTACTTTTTGCCTTTTTTGAATTTAAGTGATCACCATCATCCAAACAAAAACATGTTTAGTTATGAAAACATTTTACCTCCAGCAACAAGAATCTTATGAACACCAAGATCAGCTCGCCTAGAACAAAAGCAATATTCATTTGCAATCTTTTCAGATGTCCATCAAATTCACAATCACAAAAGACATATTCTGGCTATGTATCTTTAATGTGCAAGGGTAATGCTTTAAGGTTTTACATAGGCCATCTGTTGGCACTGAGTTCGTGATAAGTGAAACAGTCGTATGTCATCAATGGAAGAGACCACAAATTGAATGATAAAAAAGCAATAAAAATAAAATAAAATAAAGCACTCTTTTTTGAACAAAATCATCATTAAAATCATTCATGAAAGTTGCTAGATCTTACACCCAGCCACCAATAGCTGGGTTGTACAAGATGCCATGTCAGACAACTTGGATAAAATGTGAACAAAAGATTTCTAAGTAATATAAATTATGTGTTTGTTCATCCAACGTTTCTACAATTTTTAAGTGAAAATTGTATTTTATTTTGATTCTCAAAGGCACAGACTATTGCAATCCAATCTGTATTCATTTGAGAACTATAAAAAAGTAAATTTAACATTGTATTATAATAAATCTGAACTTTTGACAAAGCTTGTGCAATAGATGTAATACTAAAGTTTTTTTCAATCAAACACATTCAATGAAATAGTGCATTCTTGTTGGCTTTGATATACATCAGTCTCGAAATCTTTTTTAAAGGTACAGACTGTTTTCAATGGTCAAGTAATGATTTCAGTGGTGCACTGTTACTTACATCCCACCATCTGGAGTGAAGGCTTTAAGTAAATATTCATATGTGGTGAAATACACAGCAGTACCAGGAACATCTGAGAAGAAAAACATTATTGTTTCCAAGCAAATGAACAAGTGTTATTATAGTATTACATAGAATATACCAACAAGTTAGATGGACTACAATAAATTGTAAGTAGATTTCAGACATGGAGAAGTTACTAAGTAAACTTATATGTCAGTAGCTTACATGAAACTAATACTAATAACAATTGGTAATAACTCAATATTTGTAGCAGGTGGATATTTCATGTATATTCTCATATGCACTAACTAAATGATTAACTGACTGACTGGCAGGGACATCTTGTAACGAAAATAAACAAAATAAATGAACAAATGAAGGGTTCAGAGCGAAAACGGCGTAAGTGCATTTTAGGATAATTTTTTCGAATTTTCGAATTGTCACCAAATCAATCAAAAAAAGGTATCTAACAATTCAATTTGGTCTAAAAACAAACATCTTCTATTTTTTTCCGAAGAAATTGTCCGAAAAAGGACATTTTTTGGCGATTTTAGGGATTTTTTGAGTCGTACAAACCTTATGCTCGTCTAGGGTAGTTTCTTTTTGGCTTCGATCAAGACTCCTGTGTTTTTGTGTTACTGGGGAGGCATGAAACTGGTAAACATGTTTAACACGTTTGAAACTGGCTTTCAGTCTAATCAGGACTTCGACAAAGTCGCATCATTTGCGATTTTGTCGTTGTTTTTTGCTATTATTTTGCCTCTAAACGCTTCTGGAAAAGCATCATTAAGCTTTCTAGTTGTGATGAGTCTACTGTTTGAAAGAAATCAAGCAGGTGAGATGATTTCGAGTAAAAATTAGTGTTTTTTTCGCACTCGTGAATCTTGGCGACCGTTGAAGATTTCATCACTTAAAGACTGTTTTAGAGGCAAATTCTCGGACTGCCGCGGGTATTTTTGCAAGTTTTGGCGATCAAAGAACACAACAAGCCTGAAAATTCGGCAGAATTCCGAGGTAGCGCTAGACATTTGAAATGGGGGGAGGCTATGACGGCTGCCGAAAATTTCGTTGATTTCCCAGAATGCATTGCAGTGGTATTTTTGTCAAAACACGTGTAGTGCGAAATAGGCATGTTCGTAGTGATTTAGCGGTGTAAGTAGAATGAAGTAAAACTTGAAAAACTTGCATAAGATTAGAAGAAGGACTGAATTTTCTTAGGATATTAAACTTTTTGCTCGAAGGCCAAGTTTTTAGCCAAAAAATACATATATATTAATAGGTTTATTTTTCCTCATGAACACTGATGTCGAGATTACTAAATAGCGCTTATTAAACAAACAAACAAACAAAAAAAAAAAAAAAAAAATAGAATTAGCATAAAATAGCACTATTTAGTGGTATTTATTTAGTGCGCGCACTCTAAGATTTGTACTTATGCATATTCACTCGGGTGTTTTTATCGTCCTATTCACCGGTTTCATATTGAAAAAGGGACTGGGTTCTAGTTGAGAAAAATGCAAATTATTGAAATCATTCCTTATGTTTTTAAATCATCAAAAATTTGAGAGCATATTTCAAGAGAACATGTTAAAATGAATAAATGATGAAAGTTCTGTTAAGATCGTATAAACACAGATAATTTTATTGGGACTTGAATATTACAAGAAATGTATATAATGGAAGGACAGTGTCCTTCCAAAATATTTTTCCTTCATGAATTCAATATAATTTAAAAATTTCTAGCAAATGAACTAAAGTAGCATAATAATGATGTGTATCTTTGTGTTTTTGTTATTTGAAGATGTTTTTTAATGAATTATGCTTTGCTTTTGAAGACTAGAACCCAGTCCTTTTTTCAATATGAAACCGGCTAATACAAATTTGTGCTTTTCACGCAAGAGTGAACAGTTGTCAAGCAAAGCGAAAGCGTAACTACGGGCCGAATTACACCTTTTTCGGACAAGTTCTTCGGAAAAAAATAGAAGATGTTTGTTTTTAGACCAAAATAAGGCATTAGATGCCTTTTTTGATTGATTTGGTGAATATTTGAAATTCGAAGAAATTTATCCTAAAATGCACTTACGCCGTTTTCGCTCTGAACCCTTCAAATAAACAACAAACAAAAAGGCAAAAATATTAATAATTTTTATACTTAGCAACATTGCAATCAATCATAACTTTGACCATGATCAGAAGTCAAGCCGTTATAGCTGCATTGAAAGCACATATTTATTATTCCCAACATCCTTGATTAAAATACCTCTTAGTAATGTGGCACAAACGCCCTTATATACTCCTCTAATTCCTGTCTCTTTGTAGATTTGTTTCACGCAGTCAATGGGTCCATTGTATTTCTTTTCAGCACCTGAAGCTTGTTGGATCTATATTTCAAGTGAAGACAAATTAATTAGAATCAATAAGAAAGGTTTTACTTAGATTGGATAAACAGACAGTAATAAACACCTGAGTATAACTGCAATAATCAATTGTATGAAGTTCCTTCCAAAACATATTTTCTTTGCAAATTGAATAAACCAAAAGCAAAATCCAGTTAATCAACCAAAATAGCATAGTTATATAGTGTATGCCTTTGTGTTTGTATTCGATGGAGGCACTTAATTTGTGAATTGTGCTTGGTTTTTGAAGACCAGTTCCCATGCAATGCACTGAGCATTATGACCACAGCCGATGCACTTTATTTAAGTCCATAGATACCACAACATGTGCACAGAAATCCCCTTTCACCCATCCTTAGCCAATCAGAGATGTGAAAGATGTTTCTGACTAGTGGAAAACATGATTTGTGATTTTGATTTGAGGAACCATGTTGTTTTTTTTTACTACTAGTAGTGAGAAAAAATCAAATGTCCAATCAGAAGCACAAACAATGGAAACTCACTGTCAACAAACTTTGTAGCACCTTTGCTAATCCAGATCACAACTGACTGTAGTGAGGATGCAGCCCAACTTTCATGGTATAATTAGCCTGCAAACGTTTTTCAATTGGTTTTTGACACTGACCACAAATTTGCACCTGCTCTTTTACATATTTGACAACTTTCCATAATCATTTTGGACTGCTAAATTTTCAATGTGGCATGTAATTTGACCATTGGCAAGCCGCTTTTCCAAGCCTAGCTTACTTAGATAAATTATGGTCAATTAACATAATAAGAACTAAAAGCTGATGAGATTGGTGAATAGAAATAATGAGAACTTAACACTGATGAGATAGGTCATTGTAAATCAATTGATGATATCTTACCTGAAGAAGACATTTGACTCTTTCTCCAGGAGCCATAATTGCAGTTGTACATACTCCGGCAAACATTCCAGCATTAAATATTTGAAAATATCTATAAGAAATAAAACAACAGCTGTTAGTACTGAAGAAAAAAAAAAGCAGAAAGATATCACCAGGGGTCGCACCACGTATTTTGAATTGGGGGGGAGGGAATGTAACCAGAAATTTTCGAAAATATAACTCTCACAGAATTGCAATTTCCAGCATTCTGAGAAGCATTGAGAACACAGAATGCATAATGGAGGAAGAATTATTGGGGGGGCTATAGCCCCCCCCTCTCATGCGGCCCCTGATCACACCAACACTCATGTTTCTGAGTCATAAATTTAGTTATCATCAGATGAAATCCTTGAAACATCAGATATTTTTAAGGTAGTTCCAGATCTTCAGAATTTGTTAATGAATTTTTTTTTAAATTCTGTCATTTGAAGATTATTGTTCGGGAATTCAAATACTGGGAAAAAATTAGTTAGTCACCGTATTGGTTTTCAAGGTATAAGTCATCAAAAAGTGTGATTTTTCAGTTTTTTGTGCGTTTTACAGAAAATCTCAATTTTGTATATTATTTCAATATTGTTTTATTGTAATTAAAAAAATCTTCAAAAAAAATTGAATTGCAGGGCAGAATTAAGGATGTCTCGGATATTATGAAACTTGATTAAGATCTACCAATGAAAAAGAACCTGATAGACAAGTGTCGGCAGTGTCAAATGTCAAATCTGATATGATGTACTAGCCTTAAAAAAAATTGTTAGCCAGTAGCTTGTCCATATATACTTCAAGTTGGATATCTTAACTGGCTAAGTATGCTATAATTCTTACGTTGGATCTGCATCTGGATCTTTCATTTGTAACTTCTTGCCCATATTAAATCCCCAGAAGCAAATTGCAAATATTGGAGTGACACCAACTATTGGAGCTCCCATTCCTTTGTACAGTCCTAAGAATCCCTAGATTCAAATACATTGGTCTGGTCAGGAACATACAAGCAAATAGAAATGAATGAATAAACAAGCAAACATAAATAAATGAATGAATAAATATTAAATAAACAAATGAATAATATATAGAAATCAATAAGATGAGAAAGTAAATAATACATGAATATTATCAATAGATAAATAGACACAATAAATAAAAAAATAGAAGAGGCTTTGCCGTACTTTGTTCAGTGATAGAACACGATGGAAAGTGACGAGTGCACAAATGAAGTGATGGGAGAAGACTGAGCTATCAACAATCTACTGCTGGGAAAAAGTTATTTAAAAAATAAAAAATGGCTCTTTTAACAGTGATCAAGAGAAAGTGGACTTTTTGTTGTTGTCAAGCACAGGGGTTACTTAATACTTTTTTTGAATTTGCTAAATCCCATGCCACGACTTTTTCATTACATTCCATGACCTATAAATATTATTATTAATCGCTTATTCAATTTTTTCTCTATTAGGCCAAGACTTGTGTCAGATTGATAGTTTATAAAGTGTACCAATTGACCTAATGAGCAATATTGTTTTGAAAACAAATTTTGTGAACTTACTTCATTTCGTATTGTTTTTAGAGCACAGTCAAGTGTACCAGTAAACATGGGTTTTTCTCCCGGTAAAGGCTTTGGCATTGTTTGCAGCCTGACCTAAAGTGTAAAAAAATAACATTGCAGCAATAATGAAATATTTGTTTAATCTATAGCCTACACTACTGGAATGTAATGCTATAATGTCTCCCAATTGTTTCCCAAACATAGTCATGTGATTATCAATATCACTTTCACTCATTGGGACCATTGGCCTGTCAGTCAGAGTTATAAATTTGGCTCTTTTTTCTAGCATTGGTGATTTGTGTTCACGCAGTACGCTACTGGACAGAATTCAAACAACAGTGGCAAACAGTGGTAAAACTGTTTGTGAACAACGTAAGCCAATGGCCAGGATAAGTACATATAAACATACACAACACATTTATGCACAAACACTTTTGACATATAAACAAGCACACCAGCAAAGTCAATAGATTATTATTTACTATTCAGATTTAAGTCAATTTTGGACAAACATATTTATCTTAATTAGTACATATTGTTGACACTCCTATCAATCAACTGATCATGTCACACCAAGAAAACCAGAAACAACTCCAAAATCATGTCAATCAAACATTATCATGGACATTGCTTCAGATTTCACATATTTAGCATTTTTGAGTTGTAGATATTGCTATTGTGTTAACTAGTGCACCTGCCTGAATAAGATTTGATACCTTATTTAGTAATACTGAGTAATTTTTAAAACGTACAACAATCCGAGCAATTATACCCTATCACATAACAATTCCAGTAGCGGCACTCTTTGAAAACAATGAATATTAACAATAGATGTCATTGTTATGTTAATAAGTGCAGGGTATCCTATAATTTAGCACATCCCCACCGTCAAATATGTAGCAAAATAAGAGGGGTTTATGCTTATTGCCAAAATGCACAAGACTATAGATCCCTTGCATGTGATGTCAAAGCAGCCCCACCTGGAGGACAAAACAAAACATTTTTGCTGTCTTGGGAGCTGAAATCCATTGTTTTGTCCTCCAGGTTAAGCTACATTCCAAGGAACTGCAAGGAGTCTATTTCATCTTTACTTTATGAAATATTTGCAAAATCACATCTTTGTCAGGTAGATACAACAATCTTATGCTCATTGGAAAAACAAAATTGCTCTAAACAACGTTTGCCATCCAAATGGGGCCTCATAGACTTGTAGACATGTTGAAGCAGTCTGGGAAACTACATTTGTGCGAGATATATGATATCTTGCACGTGATCACTAACTTTCAGACATAATCTATGGTAATATTTGGTTCTTACATCCAGCCCACATCAAAGTCCAAACAACTGTACACCATAAGACCCCCAAGTTACAGATAAACGCCTAGCTGGGAAAGAATTTTTGTCACGAAAATTTATATATAATTTTTATTTCAAAAATAACCGTAACAACCGGGAAACTAGGACAACAACATGGTTGGTCAGTACGCTGTTGATCGATATTATGCAATTAATCAAAAATGTATGTTACTGATTTTGTAATAATACGAGAGAAAAAATATGAAGCTATAATCAAGAAATGCGCATACAAAAAAAAAATTTCACCTTGATTGTGTCTAACGGATGACCTGTAGCTATACAACATACTCCACCAAACCCACCGGCAAAAAAGTTTTTGAGGCCTGAGGTACTTGGCTGTTTTTTCTTTTCCATAATTTCTAGTTCGACTATTCCGGCATCGACGTCCGACATCTTGAACCGATCGAGACTGATCGGACTGATCGAGAAATGACCGAGTGATTACGTAAAATTAGTCCCCAGTAAACTGGAGTATCAACACAGGAAACCCACAAAGTTAGGTGTGTAAAAATTATGAATTAGTCGTTGAAATGTGGAGCACTATTAGAAATAAAAATGAAATTGCATAACAGTACATGTTACAGTATGTGAAGTTTAACTCAATCAAAATAAAATTGGGTTAGCGTTTTTTTTTAATTTATATATATATCGCGTGCTTGATTTATATATGTTGAAAAGTGAAGGGGATTGGGTATGCTCGCTTTGCAGGATTTTTTTTCTAGTCTTGGTCGTGTAGGATTTTCATGATGATGACTCTGATGATTATGACTCAAATGATGATGATGACTCAATGATGATGACTCAATGATGATGATGACGTCTCTGATGGTGATGACTCAAATGATATTGATGACTATAATGGTGATAATGGTACTACTGAGGATGATGTATTGTATTGATAAACAAGACCATCAATAGACTTTGTTACGCTATTCAGTTTTTACTTAAATTACAACAATGTTCGGATGATGATTTTTGAAGTGGTGCATCACTGAAATCACTCTTTGATTTGTTTTGCTAGGCTTCATTTTTGATGTTCTTATAAGGGAAGGCTGAATTGATAGTGATCATTAATTAACTGAAAATTGAGACTAAAACAAGACAAACAAATATGCAGATTTTTTTATTCATGTTTAATTATACAAAACCCGAAGGGGGGAGGGGGGAGGGGGGAGGGGGGAGGGGGAGGGGGAGGGGGAGGGGGGGTGACTCAGGGGATAAACGATCGGGGATGCTCGTCGGAATTTCTCAAAGGTACCCCTAAAAGATAACAAAATCAGGAGTTTTAGTGCTTTTCAACCCCTAAAAGATACCAAATAGTGAGAATTTGGCAAATTTCATATTTTAAACCCTGAAAGATACCAAATCGCTGATTTTTACCTCTAAAAGATACGACATCATCCCCGATCGTTTATCCCCGGAGTCCCCTCCCCGGGACAAAAACTCTTGAGAACAAGTCTGTTCGTATATCACTGACAGAAAAGATATTAGTTACCGAAACTAGAAGAATTAACGACATAATAATATGAAGCAATAATTGGACGAGGTTACTGCATGATATCGTAAATTATCTAGACCGAAGACTGAATGGTTTGAATGGATAACTGTTGAAATGTCATGAAACCTTTTTTTCGCATTTAATCCAAAGAATATAATATGTACATATGCATAAAAAAGACAAAAATTCGGGCCCCTGTGTTGTTAAAAAGTGCGAAAACATTATAAATTCGATGCATCGGCACTAACATCTATTTAGGCCCACAAACTGTAAAGCGTTTTAAAGTTTTTTTGAGTGAAAAGTTCGTTGATGACCAAATTTTGCTTCTATTGTGCAGTTTCATTTTAGCTGCACAGGAAATGTTAGTTATTCAGATCAACATTAGCGAGATGGATGCGCAGTAGCAAGAGTTGTTCTATTTTCTTTTTCCCTTAATCCGGCGTTGCTCACTTCTTACTACTTCTTTTTCAGAAGAGTGTACTTAGCTCTGAAGTGTGTTGAAATATGTCCGATTTGTATTGGTCGTAAAAGTTTGTCATTCTGGCCGGCCACAAAAAAATGGCCTATGTAAAAGTATCAGTGAGGCTCGTTAGAATTTTTCAAAGCTACCCCTAATAGCTGTAAGCAAGAGAATATGAGATAAGAGAGCTTATCCCCCGGTATTGGACACTCATCAGGGGATCTTTTCATTCCATTTTTAAACTGAAGCTATTTCGGAAACGGAACGTGATTGGCCAGATTGCAGTGGCAGGAGGCGCAGTCGCATCGTCATTGTTAACAAGTTTCTAAAAATTCTCTAAAAACGACGAACATAAGAGTCCCCCCGGACTGCACTTGTAACACACACGCCAGAGTGCATTTGTGAAGATTACGGAATGAGATAGAATGCTGCACATATCAGATTGACAGATACGAGTCGAGTATCTTTAGATCTGATATAGCACAAACTCGAATTCATAAACAAATTTCTGTAGATCAATCAGTTCAATGTTCAGCAGTTAGTCACCTAACTGAAATCATAAAGATATCGCCCTTAGACGCAGATGTTTTAATGGGATCATCGCACGACAGCCCATCAAACCCGATGCCAAACACGTAATCAGTGCCATAGTAAAATGGTCTGACGGTTATCCTATGTCCTCCTTTCTTACCAGGATCACCCCACTTGCCAGGCTGTTTACCCCACAAGGCACAGCTTTGTCCCAGGATAGATGTGTCTTCAGGTAATCGATCAAAAGAACCGCACGCATCAGGGTAGAGTGACACAGGGGCCTTGGATACTGTATCGTTGAGAAAGAACTCCACCACTTGGTGGCCCGCGGTGTTGTTTTTGGTCATGATACTCACTACTCTACCGACAGATTGCTTAAAGCAGTAGAAATGGATCTGATCGAATCCTATTGCTGTTTTGATGTCTTGAAAGGTTGCTGACGTTGGTCGAGTGTTTTTATCGTTCATGTAATAGCTGGATAGTGCCTCAGTGTATGTCAAAACATCGATCTTAGGTAAATAAGGTGGGGCAGGTTTCTGTAGAATGGTTCTCTTTACAACAGTCCATCCACCTGAACAGTAACAACAAAACAGAAATATTTCATTTATCGTTCATTTATTTATTTTTATATTCATTCATGCTATTCATTGGCCCTTTCATACAACGATACAAGTAAACGCCTGCACCTCCCTTCATATCAATAGTGGAACAAATCAGATTTTTATGACCTTTATGTCTAAGGGACGCGGAACATTAGATATTTGAGGGGGGGGGGGGATTTTTTTTGCACGATATTTTTTATTTGCACATCTGCCGTGCACGATTTTTTTCTCTGTTTAAGGCTTTGCTCGATATTTTGTTTTTGGTATTTGCCCAACTAACCCCCACCCTCAAATATCTAATGGTCCGTCCCTAAGTATATGTTATGTGCATGAGAGTATAAGCTGGATGGAATCTTTGGTATCATACTTCGATCTATCATTCCATTTGGAGAACAAAAAATCTACTTTAGGAATATCAGTACAAATCAGTAAATCTGGTGCTTGAATTGTAGCATGTCAACAAGACGTAAGGGAGTGCCGAAAGCTCAAATCAACAACAACAACCAATGTCTTCAAAAGTTTAAATTATTACAACAGTATACTTTAGGGATGTTTTTGAATTGTATTCATGGAATTTTTAAAAGCAAAATAATTGCAAAGTGATAGAAGTGTGACTATGCAAGTGTTTTGAATATAAAATACTAAAAAAAGACTTTTAAAGATTTTCTATATATCATTGTCTTAGAAAGGCGGATTATAACAGATCAAAACCCAGTACTACCGTTTCCTTTGCTTACTTCAAACTCTCGTAACGCTGAGGTTTTTTCTTAATCCAATTAAATGGCGCGTACACTGCCCTTTTGTAAAGCAAACTAATATTATATCTCATCACCATTGACCTGTAGTAAACTATGGATAAATAACAAGCATCATCAACTCACCGCCATCAGTCGACATATCGCACCATCCTTGAAATGGGCTTCCTGTGTTCCCTGGATCAAGCCAGTAAGCACCGGTACCTCGAGATTGTCCATTGATCAAAATATCTCTACATGACTTAGGAAACTTTGTTGGCAGAGGAGGTACTGGGACTGCAACAACAACAAAAAGCATTTACTATTTGATAATTATTATACATTTGAGATATACAACTCTGTCTGGCTGAGACGCGTGCTCTAAAAGAGCGCAGTGCACGTGCGCGCACATTTCTTGACACGAATAATCCGCAAAATCTGCCTAAAACCGTGAATGCATTTTATAAAAGGAATAGAAAACTTGGCAGTTGTGCTTTATGGAGTTATATAGAGCACTTGGGATTTTTAGAATGCGAACAATAAGAATAATGATCTTTAAAGATACAGTGTTTGCCACCATTGCGTACTCTATAACTCCATTACGCTGCCTCGTTATAAGCAGGTCCTGTCTGGGGGAGAGGGGTGTCTTTAGTCGGTATGATTAGCGTCTATATAAATACACTTACATGTTACAGCCAGAACGTTGGCAAAGTAGATGCTGAAATTCTTTGGTTTAAAGTATAGTGAAGGCGAGGTCTCTTTGATTTGCGAGTTGAGACCGCACTGCCCGTCTGTCGGCATAAAGTTTAGACTTTTACAGTCAGTGTCGTTGAGACATTCCAATAAACATCCGGGATAGTCTGGTTTTGAGAATTGTTTGTATTGGCAGCCAATCAGAGCATAGTCTCGAACAGACTTTAACTGACATCCCAGTTGATGGCTTGGATGGGTTACCATGACAATTATTACTGTCATTAGCAGACATTTACCAATGACCTATTAAGTCGAATAAATAAAAACATTCAGAACTTACTTGAATTCGTGGTCAATTAGAATAACCACGTTTTGCCGGATTGTAACGTTAATAATATGCAGTAAATTAAGGTAGTTCCGTAGTAATAGAACTAGCCATAGAATTTTGATAAAACTTTCTACGGTAAAACATTTTGAGTTTTTCATCAAAAATATAAAATAAAAAAATGGGGTCACCGTATTGGATTTCGCGAGAAACTTTTTTAAAGTATACCCACTTTTGTCAATTTAGCGTCTAACATTCGAAAATGGGCATCATACATAAAAGTATCTCTTGATCGAGATTGGTCAGTACCAAATATTTTTAATGTGCTTAAATGTGCTCTTTATATATTGAGCTACCGATGTAAAGCAAAAGATTTTCACTAAAATTCAACAGCGAAGCGAAATATCGAAAAATCTAGCCATAGAATTTTGTCATCGATAACATATGTTTTAAAAAACATGATTTCAAACGATATTATGAAATAAAAATGATAGGTACCCGTATCGGTTTGCGAGATATTTTGAGAAATATTCTCAAATTTCAATAATATCAAGGATTTTCCGAGAGGGGAATGGGCCGAGTTTAAAGAAATTCGTAATTTTTCGCTTGAAAATGTGAAAACCGTTCGTATTTTTACGTTAAAGTGTTTCTCAGATATAGCTCTTTATCTATTGATGATAAGAAATGTATTACTCTAAAATTCGAAATGTGCGCAGTGCAAAACTACGGAATTACCTTAATATTCAGTGTATTTGATTTGGTGGATACTCAACTAATCTTCTTTGATAGGCCCCATGTACACATGTAAAAAACAATAAATATTCAACTCTCTTGGAAATGTTTGGCATTGGTGGCTGAGCGGTGAGGGCGTTGGCCTTCGACCACTGTGACCCCGGTTCGATCCCTAGATCAGCCTATGTCAATGTGAACTGAGTGTGTTTGATGTGTTGTTTCTCTCTCGATCATGCGACGAGGGTTTCTTTTTCGGGTTCTCCGGTTTTGCTCCCTCATCAAAAATCAACGTGTATGAAAAGATGTGTAAAATAATTAGTGCAAAGGTGGTAATTGTGAGCGGCCATCTCAAGAATAACCACTATGTGGATGAGATGTGTTTTCATTCAAATCAATTCCATTCGTTTGTCCTCCAGTTTTGAAACAAGTGAAAAAGGTATAATTTATTCACGTTGATTTGACCCCCATTGACTACCATTATCTTTTGGGCCTTTGGTGTTCATACACCGTTTTCCGTAATGACCAAGATGAGTCATAGGGCAAAAACAGGAAAACCATGAAATAGAAACGAGTGACTAAAATACTAACTAATATTAGTTGTTTAGTAACTATTTGTCACTATCCTCGACACTCAACCACAATACAAATACAACAGAAAAGACTGAGATAGTGATGTTCTAGTTGAGTACTACTAGTGAGTTTGCTATTACTTTTTATGGTTTTTCTAGAGCGAAATGAGGACGAATATTTCTTCTAATATTTCATCATTGTTTCAAAGGATTAAAATGTTTCCCTGTGTTTTCCATTATTCATTTAAAATACACAAACGACCGAGAAAGGCCTGATCAGTGGGGTATCCCACGCATTGTACGAGCTGATATAAAAAAATAAATAATTAATCATGTATGTTATGAATCAAATTTTTCTATTCAAAAATCTTTGAAGAAAGCTTGTAACGTATATGGTTTTAGAATTTATGACAAATGCTCCTAAGATATTCTGGGAAAATAAGTTTTAAGAAAGGGCGTACGTGGTCAGAAAAAAAAAACAAAAATAATATTCTTTAAAAAATCATTTTATTAGACTGACCGTATCGTTCGAGTTTTGTCCTCCATCTCCATATGAGTAGACAGTTTTCGTTCGACATACATTACATCCTGGGGTTGGGGCGAAAACACATTCCGATATATCGGAGAGTGAGAATGCTCGTCGTACCTTTTAGGGGTCAGCCGGAGATCTGGTACCTTTTAGGGTATCTTGGAGGTTTTCAGACTTTCAGAATTAACCTTTTAAGGTAATCTCGGATACTCAACCACAAGCTATTAATTTTACGACCATCCAATTGTTGGTATTGGTGCATTTTAGGGTTAAAAATCCTGTGTTGTCACACCCTTCTGGATAGAATTTTGGTACCTTTGATTTAGGGAACACTTTCAAAAATTCCGACGAGTATCCCCGCCCTATTTCGATCGGATTCCCCCCTCCACCCCCTGGACATGCATTAGCTAGCATTCACAATAAATGAGTATAATGAACGTTTAGGCAAGACAAATGTTCGATTACTGCAGGTGATAAAAGATAAAAGCTTGTTTTGAAAACCTTCCAGATTAATCTCGATTTTTTTTACGGATTTTTACGGAATATGGAGAGATTATCTCATGATCATATTTAAGGGTCCTGACTACTTTAGAACAACAACGACGCTTGAAACCTGTGCCCGCGAGCAATTTACCGCTGAGAACACCGCGCGCGCGCCAAATCCCGCCAAAGGACAACATAAGAATAACACAAGGAGCCTTCGAAAATTATACTTCAACCAGCCAAAACCCTCATTTTTTGCGCGGGACTCTATATTTTTATTCATTTTTTCTGAAAGATTTTGTAAAAATCTTTCTTTTGGCAAGATTTGAAAAAATCCTGATGACTTTTCAACTTTACACGCGATGGTAAGTGGTTTAGCGTTTCACTTTTCAAAGCGATTTTAAGTCAAAAACGAAAACAAAACTGTAAATTTTGACAAAATTTTAAAACATATATGATTTATTTTCCCGTATTTGTGTAAAATAATGTCTGGTTGAGATTGTCTGTAAAAACTACGTCAATAGCTTTATTGGTTTTTGAATAATAAATTCTTTTGTGAAAGATGCATTTTTCGACATTTGTACTTCAAAAATGTCAAAACATGGTTCCGTTCAAAAAATTTTATCTCGAAAACGGGCTCGGGACCATATAGCTTTCTATCCATTTTTCGATTAATTGATAAATTCTCTATAAAATATCTTTCTAAGAAAAAATCGTGATGACTTTTTGCTTAAGTAATCAGGACCCTTAATCAGTGTGACTTTCTCCTGAAATTATGTTCGCGACTAAATATTAGAAGTTCTGTCTGACCTTCTAAATTCGCATGCATATTCTCAGATATTTAATCGGATGTTTTTGTTAATAAGTTTGTTTTATTTTCACTTTGTGTTGGTGAAATTGACATACGGGATATTACTTTGAAATTGGGGAATGAATAAACGAATATCATAATTAAATGTGATGCCTAACAATTTATTTTTTCACGAAAGGTACCAATTACTATCAAAAATAACTGTGGTGTTCTTACAATATAATCAAGGGTTTTTCTTTTAACTTTTTAAACTTTTTTAAATTTGCATTACTTACTATGGTATATTTTTAACCTCTCTCGGTTGAAGCCTGAAGTATTGTAGGACCAACTGCCAAAAAGCAGCTACTATCTTGGATCACGTTTTCGTTTCCGCATATTTTACATATTTTTTCGGGACCGAAAACGGAACCATGCCATTTTCATAGTGATTTATTAATTCAGTTATAAAATGAGACTCCAGAAGTTGAATAATTCTAAAAATCACGAATTTTTTGGTTTTTCAGCACGAATTAACATTATATTTTACCACAACAGCTGTGCAACTATTTTTTTATTGCATTTGGCGGTATTTGCGCAACCGCACTTTTTTAAATCATTGGATCTCCTTGTGGTTTAAGCGTTAAGTTGGCGGAAGGTATACTATAAACACCTCCGTACTTCTTTGCATCAAGGCAACGCTCTCTTGTCTCTACTACATTAATTTCTTAGACTTCCAAGCTAACTGATGTAGGAAAACGTCTGAACGGTTGAGGTAGATAATGACAATTTATCAAACTTGGACCTCTCACGACTAATGGCTATATGGCTTCGTACACTATAACGGATTAGTTTGAAAACATTTTTAATCCTGTTAGGCATTCCGTCAACACTTATCCGCATGACGCAACAACTTTAATACGCAACTTCTATTTTGTTTAGTGTATGTGTTTGGCATAGTGCATGTGGAGGGCTGTGTCATTTTTGTACATGGGTGTACTTTCACCTAGCCGTATTCATCGTTCATGCAACATTGGCAAGCCTCTATAAACATGTATAAATACGTAAAGCTATTTTTATGTATTTGACTTGAGTTTTAACAGACTTACCCGAAGACTTTCCATGTAGCTGACCGAGTCTTCTTGTTTCAACGATCGGCTGAAAGTGACAAGTATATAGAAGAGACGTATCACTATGAATAAAAAATAAGTAACGGCCTTATATACAAACACACGACGTCCTGAATAAAAGGATCTATAAATTAGTCATAATACCCCGGCATAATACCATTTGTTTACTTTACTGTGGACACTTAAGAAAACACAATTTTGGTATAGGGAACGTTTTATTTAAAAAAACGTTAGCTAAATAAAAACAGACGTATTACAATTATAGTTTCATTAATCAAACGTGGCCTGCTTCACGAGGACATCTGGATGTGCTTGTCCAAGAACAACTTTCTATATATAAGCCACAAGACAGGTGAAGGATCGATTATACGAATCTCTGCGGGAAGGTCGCTACTGTCATGCAACTCCTTTAACAATAACAACTGAATATAGTAATAGAAACTAAACAGTACCAGCTCAGTACCAGTTCAGTATTCAGTGTAACATCTAGATCAGTTTTGTTAGACTTGTCATATATTATATATGTGAAGTCTTGGTCTAGTGGATTAAAGATATCGGTACTTGGATTGCATTGATTGTAATCATGTTTACGATGAAAGATTAATAGAATTTACTAATTATCTGGGAACATCAGGTAGCATGTCTTCTGCCTTTATAAGTCTTTTCTAGAAGCTAAGAAGGTTTCACCATGGTGAGTCCGTGACTGTATTAGGCTACGACTGTATTTCACAGGAAAAAATTGTGATTCTCGCAATGGGTTTATGTTGGATTATCATTCGGAGAGTGCTATACCAAATCCAACACTGGGTTCAAATTTATCCATATATCCTCTATTATAAATGGGAACATTTCCCATACCGAGTTCGCATCTTTGAAGACTTGGGAATTCAGTTTTTTTCCTGTGTTTGCCATCGTGGAGGGCTACTGCAGTTTGTAAAAGGGCTTTAATTTTAGATCTCAAAACTTCCATATGATTATGATGGGTTAAAACATAGATTTGGGGAATCTTGATTCCAGTGTTTAGCATGTGCAAAAATAAGTCATATTCAAAGCACTGTTGATCAAGCGAAATGAAAAAGAAAATGAATAAGAGTTCTGTCACTAAATTCTCGCCTTCAAAAAGGAAAACATTCTGCGGCTGAATTAACTACAAAATGAGTATGGACAAACGACCACAAGTTTCGAGCGACTGAGTATACCGCCTGAGTTCCCCAGCCAGGATGCATTAACTACTGAAATGTTCCAGTTTACTGATGTATCCATAAAAAAGCAGTTCTCGTATACAAATAAACAGCAGGAAGCCTTCAACGAAATTTGGTTTCTGAACTGATTAAAAAATGTCATCTTAATGATGTCATTGCTTGAAAAAAACGTATTCCCAAGAAGGCATGCGGGCCTGATGAAGTACCGAAGTATATTAACGCATGGACGTTCAACAATCAATTTCTCTATCAACAAACATATGAACACAATATAGTTCCATCAGACTGGTTTAATGAATTAGTTACTGCAATTTCCAAGAAGAGTAAAAAGTCCGATCCAGCAAACTACCGCTTCATTTCATTGACCTCCATTTGCTGCAAAATAAGGAAACGCATTTTTTAGAAATACATGACAAAGCATATCTATTTAAATAACATCAACAACATGGATTTAATGAAATTTTCTTGTGATTAACCTTTTACTCAGTCGTGTATTGCAGAAACGAGATGCAACTTAATACAAGACTGAGTGAGAGCAGGTGCAGATCCAGGATTTTTGGAGAGGGGGTGGCTAGCTGAATTATATAGAACACAGGAAGCCCGGCCAAATTTCAGTATCATCGATCGCGCGCAAGAATTCGAAAATCAGGCGTGCAGTACTGAGTAGCAATGTTCAAAACGTCTGGGCGAAAACCACTGGTCCACATATGTGCGCATCTCATTGTAAAAGCTTATTGTTTCTTCGATCTTTTTAAATCCAAAATAGACATCGACAAGTTGACCTTGTAATGCAGAAGCTATTGAATTGGCTCAAGCAATTCATTTGCACATACGAAGTTGAAGAAGTGACCAAATGTCGTCATTGTATGTCTAAGTCCATTTGCTTTAGTCTTCGTCTCTGAATCCCAGTTCCATTCTGCTATATCATCTTCAGGATAAAAACGCTCATCATCAGTTGGCTTGTACATTCATAGATATCAAAAATTGTTTCAAATGTTGAGTGCCTTTTGACTCATCTGGTTTTACTTTACAACTTTCTTTTAATTTCTTGGTTTCGGGAGAAAGAACTTATATTACAATGTTTAAGAAACTTTGTCTTTTAGGGGAATTATCGAAGAAATAATACAGTTCCCGACAAGAGCTAGTCTATCATGTTTTGAACTAATTGGATCTTTCAGGCATGACAGACGGACATAATGAGTACAAGTAAAATCCCTGGTACTCGGTATCGGGTGCACAATTTTATATATTTCTGCTTGAACTCCTTTCTTGTGCTTTATGTTGATCTTGTGGCGTTCTAAACTGTTACGCATATTGTGGACGCTATAACAACACCAGTGGTCCTTGATAAATAACGCAATTCTATGAGTACTTCAAGTTGTACAGGATTTTGTGGGTTTTCAAAGCCCAGCAGACATAGACACATTGACAAAACTCCACGGCCTCCAGAAGTAGTTTCATCAGCAATCAAAGCGAAACGAGGAATTCTTTCAAGACATTGACGAAAATACTCGCAAATTATTATTTCAATAATTTCATTTTGTATTGTTTTGCTTGTGTATCGTGCGTTTCTAGGCCCTGAGACAAGATGTTCTTTAAGTGCTTTTAAGTGATTACATTTTTTAAAGCAATAATTTTTTTATTACTACTTCAGAACGAAGGGGGTGGCTAGCCACCCAATTCACCCCCCTAAATCCGCACCTGTGAAAGGTATCAACTTCTGTAGTCAAACGGATGTCTTACTACTAGGCATTTGACTCTGAGATTGCATGCTTTTCTAGCTTGATTTCTATGGAATTAAGGCTAACATGTTTCATTGGATTAGGGCCTTTTTAACAAAACGTAAGCAAAATGTTAAGAAAATGTTGAGAATACTAGCACGAGAATCTCTATTGGATTCATCTACTCCATAGATGGAAAGGCGTAATTACGCAAACTTCATCTACAAATTACCTGGGTGTATACCATCGCTTATAACTTATCGTGGAATGAACACTGCGACAACATCTGAGAGAAGACAAATTCTGCTCTTGGTCTTCCCAGACGAATGATCTTATCTAACTGTATTCCTAATGTGAATAATACTTGTGCTCCCAAACTAGATGTGCCAGAAGAGCGTGGAACCCCTATACAATGCATAATGTTGGTAACATAGAGATGGTCCCGGCCACCGACATGCAGCTAGATTTGTCTATAGGGAGTACTCACTCTATGATCAACACACTACGATGGGAATCCTTGGAACACCGAAGATTAGTTAATCAAGAATGTATGTTTTACAAAATTTATAGTGGCCTTGTTGGTGTCTTCCTGCCACCTGAAGTAACTCCCATCACAAGAGCCTTAAGGCAACTGTGTACCATTTCAGTAGCTTGCTATACGTTGACCAATACGCATGACTTTTTCTTCTATCCTAGATCTATTAGAACTTGGAACAATTTTAGCCTCCTCCGCAGGCTACTCCTTTCTTTATCTGGGCTTTCTATGGCATTTTTGTCCCGTTCGGGTTTGCTGTGGACGCGATGGAGAAAGACTGTATCGAGAGGCGAAGACGACCACCATCATAATTAGACTAGTTTTCAGTAGCTCTCAGTCAGTTTTTCTTGATACAGGTATGTTTACCACTAATTCCTGATTTACTGGATAAGTTTAAGGCCAGTGTATCGTTCTATGTTGTAAGAACCTATATTTATAACTGCTTAGCATATTTCTAGATATGGGAACTTGATCCGTATAGAGAACTATTTTTTTTAATATATATATATATATTCATTTTATTGTATTTACAATAATATATATATATATATGTATATATATATATATAAACACTCGTCGGTTTGCAAGAACGTTGTAGTATACATTTATACAAATATCTAATGGCATGCAAAATTCGAAATACTAAGCAATTTGTACACAAGAAACCAACTGTTATATAATCTGTGCGATGTAATAGACAGGGAAAATAAATTAAGACTCATTGAATGAAGCAAACAATAAATAAAGCGAGTTTTCTGTTTTGCATGTCATTAAATACACTGAATAAATTAGATATTTGTATTATTGCATAAATGCGTCGAAGGAATTTGATATTTAAATAAGCCTTTAGGCTTCTCATCAAATTGCCCTCGCCATTACATTCTTTTCTTTTTTTCCTATAGATACTGGCAGTTTGGCAAAATTTTATATAGATATACAAATGTATACTACAACGTTCTTGCAAACGAGTGTATATATATATATATACATATACCACCCCATTGAACATGTAAACATTTATTCTTATCTCAGTAATATCTCACTGAGATTCATTAGCTTTTCTTGACAGTTGTTGAATGTCAGATACCATATCAAGTATTGACAATAAAAGATTGATATAATCATGACATTTGCTGCTACATTCAGCATTTCACTCTTAGCCGTTCAACTTCAAGATACTGTCTTGCATCTATTATTTTAGTCGATAGTCTTGCATACACCGGGGAATGGTTGAAAATCGTCAATACGAAACATATCATTGGGAACATTATACGAACAATTTAATGATCGTCTAAATCTGAGCGTTTTTTTCATCGATGGAAGAAAAAGCCCTCGAAAAATTACCAACAGACCTAAACTGAGTTACGACGATCATCGGTCCTCGCCTACCTATATATACATATGAGTCCCCCCCCGGGAAAAATAAGACCATTAATTAGAGACCTAGTTTCTCTATTTCGATCATTTGTAAAGAAACCACTATGTCATTTCATTTTTTCCTGGAAACAACAACTACTTCATCTTTAAAACAGGAAGTCCAGATACGTTTAGTGCATGGTTTGGAGATTAGTAAAAATTACTAACATTAGTACGGGAGTCTGCGTTTTAACGAATAAACGCTAAATGCGTAGCAGCAGGCTTCCTAATCGAGTCTCGACATCCAATCTCACACTAATATACCCAAAGCAATTGCCCAATTTTACTATGACGTCACCTCTTGTTTACGTGGAGGATAAAATCGCCTTACTCCATAGAATATGAATATTTCTCCTAACGAAACAGTTTAATCTAAAATAACCTGGTTTTATGTGAGTTTATATTTGCCAAATATTATTCAGGGTGATTTTGCATTTATTCGATCCCCTACGACGACCATGATTCTTTGCGTTTAAACAAGAGCTTTTTGAAGATTGTTTTGATATGACGTCATATTAATTAGGACCAATCAGTTATGCTGTTTTTTTTTTACTACTCAAAATTCTCTTGGATACTGTCGTGAAGGGTTGAAACTTTGTAACAGCAATGTCTGACTGAAGTATATATTTTGGCACATGGGGAGAGGGGTTCGTGTGTTTAGGAATCTTGGAAAATATCACGCTGAGTACCGAAAGCAGAAAAAGGCTTGTACATTTTCAACTATTAAAATATCTAAAAAAACATCTCCAAAAAGGCTACATGGTAAGTTTATACCGTTATGTTAAAGATATCATATCATATTGACCGGTGATGTTTGACTTTTGAGGGTGGATGGGGGGAGCTGGGGAGGTGATTTGGTCCATGCAAGCAATTTTTTAAGCTTTACACACGTGCACGAATTTTGTATTAATTAGTAAAAATTCAAATACCTTTGTAGATAACAAGCGGTTGTTCAGGCCGTGTGGGATTTTTTTCAAAAAACAATAAATAATAATAATAATCATCATCAGCATCACCCACTCCCTCCTTCACAAATTAAATGTCTCGTCCCTAATCCATCCTTACAGGAAGATTTCTTGCTTCATTTATTGACAAAACGATTGGATGGTTTTGATTGGATGGTTTTGATTGGATGGTTTTGATTGGATGGTTTTGAAGGCATGGTGACGGGTTTACAATGATATGCAAACAGTGGTCAACGGAAACGATCGGAAAATTTTGAATGTTATAGTAAAATTTCAAAAAGATCAATTATTCATTTCATTTTTTTATGATTTTGTACAATCATTGTGAACCAGGTTCAAGAAGACATTAAACTACTATCAACTGCTATCAATTAGTTTTTTTTAAACTACTAACTCTATAAAGGATTAAGCGATATAAATAACCTATTTTATTAATTATCATGATCATTGTGATTAAGTATTGCCCCGGCATTGTCGAATCGTTCTCTTTTTTATGTGGACTGGGATAAAAAAGTGATAGAAGCTGAGACTGAAACGAAGCAGTTTGTCTGATAGACCCACACGAAAGTTGCTTGTGTGTTGAAATCAAAGGTGCAATAAATGTAGATAGCAACAAACACAACAGGACATTTGAGTCATTGCAAAAAAGCCGCTTGACCAACCGATCAGATCTGTGACCACACACTGGCCAACCCGTAGTCTTTATCACCAGACGTCGCAGTTAAACTTCCGAAAAATATCAAAAAACTCATTGAATACGGGAAATACACACTCTGTTGGCGATTTGGTCGGCGTTGGTCACTATCGCGCTTAGAGTACAGTCCCAGTAACTTTTTCAAAATCTTTTCAGTGTTATTGTTTCGGGCTCACTTTAGCTTCTACGGGGAACAACTGCGAGAAAGAGCACTAGAAGAGCGGCTCTTTTACAACTCTTAGGTGGTTATCCACCGCGTTTTCTTTGAGATATATGTTTTATGAAAAACAAACTTGCTTTTATTTAATTTCAAACAAAATAGCTATGACCACGGTTTTTAATAGAAAAATAGCAAAATCATATAGCTGTTTCATCTATTATTTGTAATATAGACCACCGGTGATTTTTTTGTTCGATTTTTTATTTTATTTTCTTATTTCTATTTGAACATGTAATATTAGAGTCAACGCGGTGAAACAAAATTATAATTAACATCTAGCGATACAATCACTCATATCCAGTCTTCATTGGCGCGGTATTCGATAAAAGAAATCTGGATTATGAAATATTAAGAAGTCCGTTTGTTGCTAATTACCTGGCAGTGAAGAAACGGAGTCAACGTTCTACACCCCCTCCCCCTCGATATAAGTGAGCGCATGATCATCATTTTTCACGCGTTCAAAAATCCTTCACTCCTTTTCATATTACAGTGCAGAGTTGCTTTTTTCTTTCCTTTTCTTTGATCTTTCAGTAAAGTAAATACAATTTAGAAAATTATACTCCACAGATTTTAATATTAATCAGTACGCTAGTCAAATAAGATATATAGCAATTCTGATCTTTTGGATGTGCCGCTCATTTTATGATATGAACGACAAAGCTCTCTCATAACTTGGCGGTAAATTTCAGAAAGGCGATGTCGACGTTCCGTCGGATTATTTAATTAGCAAGGCAATGGCACAGCCACAATAAGCTCACATAAATTCTGGCTTTGAAGATCCGCCTTGTAAACTTCTTTATAGCGAAAAAAATTATATGAAAAGAATTATTAAACAACACTTCAATATGTTACATGTCCTAAATGCCCTAAACGATTGAGTGTATAAAACAAAGCGGCTTGAAGCGATCTGTGAGCATGTTGATTCGAATATTAAACAAGCTGATAGAAATAACAACAATCATTGGTTAGGAATTTCAAAATTGGAAAAAGTTGTGCTAATCCAAGCAGCCAGTCCATTAATGATTTTTTAATTATTTTTTGACAGATTGAATGATTGATAGATGTGGGCGGTGCTTAGGTTAGCGGTCAGTTCGCATCGGCGCGTACATAATAAAAACAAAAAGAACACGAGTGATGGACATAGCCGACACATCAGGGATGGTAAATGAATGTTGCCGAGCTGTTGTACTAGTAGAACGAGGATCAACCATATAAGATGATTTCAACAAGTCACATCAATGATTGATTGTGATTATGGAGCTCGCTAAGCTGAGTTATCTGTTGTTATCTTGTACTCTCTTTCACGTGTGTTGTGTAGAAGCGTCTCAAACCGCTTCAGTCGAAGTAGTTATTTACGAAAATACTGGACAAGATTATACCACTTATACTTACGAACTAAAAGGAACATTTTCTAAGGCTGGTGCCGCTACTAGTGCCGAAGGAGACATTCTTCAGGTAGGTCACAAAAACCTTATTGCCGTAATCAATTCACTCTCGAGAGATTTTATTGAAAGGCGAAACGTAAATAAACCACGGGTTGCTGTGGCTTCGTTTGCATAAAATTTGTAAGATACGTTACTTGAGATACGAAGGGTCTTCAAACATTCATCTCTAAAGTGTCTCTCAGCACTGTGACAGAGATGAAGTTACTAGTATACTTTGTTATTGACAAAGTAGTTGTTGTAATGCTTGATTAATATTCTCAAGAGCATCGTGTTGTTGTCGGCTCGATTTAATGAGACCATCTATCGTTTTCATTCATCGTTTCAACATTACTTTCTGCATAATTATAATTACACTTGCCTTAACTTTGTCACGAAAACCTATATTCATAAATGGTTTGTTTCAATTCCGTGTTCGTTTAAAGGGTGAAAAGTTGCGAGTCAATTTTTGTAAACCTGGGTTATTTTATATGCTAGTTTGACCAATCTTGACTGTTTACTCTAGTCGAGCTTTTATGCGCATCGTCTCTGATCAATAAATTTCCTCTAAAATACTTTATCTTATAACATCTTATAACAAGATATTTTCATACTTTGTATTGCCAAACGCATGTATTTTAGTGTTATTAGAATGTGGAATACGTCCTTCTGCTGTCGAACAAAATGGTATTTAAACTCTTGCAATTAAAATTATTCGTTACTATTTTCAAGTATTTTACAAAAGAAGGACTATGTTTTTAAGAGGAGGTCGTTAAGGTCGAATTTTCTTGGCATTCCGGAAACAAAATTCAGCAGTGAAGAGAAAACACAACTACACACGTACAACATTCCGACAGGAACTCGTAGAATGACGAGTACGGTTGCAATAATTCGCGGCCTCTTTGCTTCTAAGCTCGTTTCTATGTCTATTCCGTATCTTTGAAAGACAGATTGTTTTCTCATTATCCTTAGTAATTATTTTACTAGACCGACAAATTGCAGTACAACTGGCCAGTGATGTCGAGTAAAACCACACGTGGCACAAATAGTATGTCAGTGGAGTGATTTTGTTGTTTCAAGGTTTATATGTTTGGGATTCGTTGACAGATCTATCGACCTACATAGATCAACCAAACGGGATTACTCTCTAGCTCAATGTTTATCCTGTAAAATTATACATCGAAAAATTGTTTATTCATATCACTGCCATTTTTAGCATGTTGACCGCGCTATTCGTGCTTTTTTTATTTCTGTAAAAAGGCTTCACTGTCGTACTTAGCGGTCTGACTGCATTTTCAGAATAAAAGAAGTAGAGAAAAACTACCCAGCAAAGTTATTGCTGCAGAACGAACATAATTGTAAAAGGATAAACAGCCGAAGAAAAACACAATTACAATTTTCGGCATTTACAAAAGCAATGAAGCCGCTCTTGAGTAATTAAAAGGAGCAAGCGAGGTTTGAATTAAACCGAGAACAATAGCATCATTTACTATTGCGATTGCTATTGAAATGGCGGTATTCCACTTATGATCCAAAGGAGTTTTTTATCTTGTATCTTTTTCAAAAGATATATGACTTTTTTACACACCAGGAACAGAAACAAAATCTTTATTCAAGTACATAATTTTTATATATAAATTTAGAATCGGTCCATGAACAAATGTTTGATCAGGTCAATAATAACGTACTCTAAATTGAGAATGCGCTTTTTATTGGTTTGAAGATAGACTCTTACATGTTATTGATGTCTCTGAGTAATAAAGAGGGTAAATAGTAATCGGCCGGTGGATTATAAGATGTAAATTTAATATACATTGTCGAAAATGTTTGTGAAATGCGAAAGCTAATTGTTTAGGTAAAACTAATCAAAACAAATCTTATTGGAACATAAATCTCTAGAGATACTTATGAATTATAGATCGCACAAGAAACCAGATATTCTTTAACGTCGGTTTTGATAAGTTGTATAATGTAGTCAAATTAAGATAATCACAACAAACACTCTTGACTTTCAAGGGTTTTCTAAATGGATGATCGCTGTTATTACGATCATAAATTTCACACAAAAAAACTTAACAAGAAATGCAGGCAGTTTTAATGAATCATAAGACGCACAATTGTTTCACAGTAATAACGTTTTGGAAACGCCTAACCGCAAAGGTTTTGTTGTTTTTGTTTTTACATTTCAACGAACATTATTAATTCTTCGCATGAGTTACGATTACGGTAATGTAAGGCGAGATCGTTTTAATTGCAATAATAAAACACTCGCTGTCATTATCTGTTGGCCGTTCAGACTAATTTTCACGCTTGATGAGGAGATCACACGAAAATCCAGAGCGATTGGCATTGGTTTCGGTTCGTTTGAACAACACTAAACTACTGCAAATTTAAAGACCATCTGCTCTAGTAAGGAGAGGTATTCTTTTACCGACTTGTGAATTCTAACAGTTCTGACACTTTGAAAGCTCTTAAAAGTAAAGTCAAAAGGCCGAAAATAGTAATCCTCATCTTCTATAAAATTACTAACTAGTTATTAAGTTTGGATTTAGGATCCTTGTGTTGGATTTGTGGCTCACATGGTGCGACTGTAAACATCTGTTTTATCCATCCAAATGTTACCAATCACAGAGTTGTTGTTCAAGGCAACTTCTTAATGAATTTTCCTTGCGACGAATTAACTTTTAATTGATCTTCTTAATATGCAAGGGAATAGCTGATTTTGGGAATCACTCTTGTTGCTGTGATTCGATTAGTACTAAGTTTGTTTTAACACATCATAAATTAACACTTTGTTGAATAGTCAGTTATACTAAAAACACTTTTATATGCAGTCATGAACACCTGGGGTTTGTAGGGGCTGCTCACAAAAATGTGAAAATAAAAATTGTATTGAAAGAAATGATACTGTTGAAACTTGTAATTAAGTTATAATAAAACAACAGGATAAAAATTATCATTAAAATTATAACTAATAAGTATGTTTGAAAGTAGCTGATATGCTTTCACACTTGAGCTTCTGAAATCTCACATCGGGTTGTCCCATTCTAAAACGATTTTCGATTTGTACTAATTTAGGCTTCACCTTTCATTTTAAGAATGTCAAAAATGTAGTCTAATGATCATTTAATCATCCCTTTATGCTTTAGAAATGATTCAAGTCTTCAACAATCAGCATTGTCTTATTGAGTTACAGGACATCACAGGACATAACTAATTTTAAAGCTGTTGCTTCAGACTGTTTGGACAATTTTCATGTGGAGTGAATGAGCTATTCAATGTGATTACTTCAATATGACTATTTTGGAGCCACCACTCTGCTTATTTGGGATTATTTTTTTTTTCCAGTGTTGAAAATCTAGCATTTTTCTCACTCCTATATTTGAAATGCTTTTCTTAAAATTGATATCAATTTCAGGACTGACAGGAATAGTATTTGTTCAATATGTCACTTGAGATAAAATAACAATTGATAATTAATTATTATTTTATCTTAAGTGAAATATCAATTATTGATTGCATCACAAATGATGGAATGATTTCCTATTTGTTTTGCAGATCCATCCTCTAGGGTTATGTAATACTTCCGATGATAGTGACCTATATGAGTATGGATGGGTGGGTGTGGTCAAGTTAACTGCACCCAAACCTAATAGCAAACCATGCTTCTCTCTCTTTCAGAAGGTAAGCAATGTAGGATTACTTTCAGGTAGATTATTATGTGGCAAAATATTCAGCAAATAATATTTTGTGCTCTCATAATGGATGACAAAAATATCTGAAATAACAAGGGGCGGCTTGAAGCTCACGTCAGATGTATCAGGGGAATCTTGAAATTTATTTTTTAAACACCAAAAGTGAGATTGATCTCTTCATTCCACATAATATACAGGCAATCAAAAGCAACATCATTTGATTAATTGATACATTGCATGAATTGTGACAATGGTAAATGAGATCAAAAGTTGTTGGTTGATATGTTCTATGGTGTTTCTCAGTGTTCCATATTATGGATGTCAGTCTATACCTTTTGTAACATCCCTCACATTTGGATGGCATTACTAAATCCCAGAATCAAAAGAATGCACAGAAACAGCTTAATTCCAATCAAAGCATATGTTTGACTGTAACAGCTTCTCTAAACAATGATATGAGCTATAACCAGATACATATGACCTTGTCAGTCACAGGATTACTTTTAAGAGTGGTAGCTCTGCCCAATTGCAGGGAAATACAGTAATCATGATAGTGTATTATATTTGTTGCTTTCAGGCTGAAAGAGCCATGCAAAGAGGTGCAACTGCTATTATCTTTGATACTACTGATCATCCAGAAGCATCCACAGAGGTATATATTCAGATTTGTTTTGACACAGATCATACAGTTACTGAAAAACCTTGCATGTATGAATATTTAAAGCTGCATGTACTTTTAAGAAAGATGGTGTGACTGGGATGGGCTTAGCCAATCAGACAACATGCCGGTCATGAAAATGGAAGTTGGTCAAGATAGTACTGATTGGGGTATAGCCCTGTCACACATTGCTGTTTTAAAAGTATATATAGATTTAAATAATCCACTTTGTGTTTCATATACAGTACGTGAAACCCCTTTATTCCAGATAGTATTGGGACTAAAGAAATGTTAATTTACAAGAGATAGAGGAACAACAGTTTAATGATATGTAATATTGCTATTAGTTTAAATTGAAATCATGAAAATTGAGCTTTTATGAGCAATAGTAATAGATATGGGACGTCAGATGCACTTTTTAACATTATGTATACACATTGAACAATAAATTGAGTACATGCATGCTGGTATAGACTGTACGCTCACTCAAAAGCTTTCTATCCAGGGGCGGATCTAGTATTTTTACTGACTAGTTTCTGTTAGACAAGTATTGGTCGTGTGACCATCGACCGCCGGAGGCGGGAGTTTCTTGGGGGATGCGGGGGCATGCCCCCCCGGAAATTTTTGAGATGTAGACCCTCGGAAACACGTTTTCCAACATTTTGAGGGGTAAAGTCAATGATTTTTTTCACAAAATGTTTCAAAAATTTCTGACAACTTTCCTATCATTTTTTGAGTTGCAAAAGTATGTTGAAACAGAACATTAAATAGAGTTGAAATACCACATAAATCTAATAGGCCATACAAAAAATGAAGAAAAATGTACTTTATTTTTACCATAATTGCATTCAGTGAGTCACAACAATACTCGATATTCGTGGGAAAATTAAAAAGTGGGTCGCTTGGCTTCCAAATCTTCTCAATTAGTTGAAGTTTATCGTGATCGGAAATATCACTTACGCCGTTAATAAGTATTAAACCAAGGCCAAAGGGCGAGCAATCCTCCTTTCGAACGACCGGCTCACCACGAGGAACATTGGACGCCATCTAGTAAAACTATCGCGGCACTTCACGGTTAAAATAGACAAGCAAAACAACAAAACACTAGTCTAAATTATTATTATTATAATTACTATAAACTCACTTCTCTCGATTGGATCGAAATGGACAAGTAATATTAAAAACAATGTAACTATTCGCTGTTGAAACGAAACGGACAAGCAATAATACAATAAACAATACAGTAATATAACTACTCACAAACCGTAATTCATACGTAATAAACCAAAACAATACAATATTATAATCACTTCACGTTACAACGAAATGGACAGAAATAATGTATAATACAACCGACAAACAATTATACAATAACTTCACGTGGTTGAAAACAACAAGCAATGTAACTACAACAAAACAATCGAATATTATGAATATTCCCTCAAGCATACACAACACAACAACTGAAACGCAACCAAGACTTAGAATACTGGGGCGAGAAAAAATTGGAGTTCCTGTGGTGAAAATTCAAAATGGCGTTCGAATTGGAGGTAAAAATAGTTTCTACTTCTCTCCAACTGTTTAAAACTTAATTTTCGTTTTTCACTAATTTTTTTTATTTTTTATTTTTTGAGAGAGATGTAATGGTTTCCGGAAACTAGAGAAACTAGTCTGGATCCGCCACTGCTATCTGCATATGTTTACAAGCCCATCCTTTTGTTTATGCATTTTTTAGTAACTGAGTTAATAAAAGTATGTTTCTTTTTAAGCTTAATGCAAATAAAGGGAAAGCAAAGAGGCCCATTATACTCATTGATGGACAAGATGCAAAGAAGTTGATGAATATTATTAAAAAGTAAGTAAATTACACTCTGAATAAAATGGTTTTCCTGGCAATTATGAGGTACATGTATATGGCATGTTTGTGACTAGTTAATACCTTTGAAGATTTTCCTAAGGCAAATTGTGCAAATTTGATCGTACCAATTTGGACAACCCTGCTCGAAAAAGCCTAATGCCCTTGTAAAAATGCCGTCTTTTAAGTTTTTTTAAGAGATAGTGCACGGAAATGGGTTGTGTGATTAATGTTATTTTTGTCTGATGTTTCTAGTCAAAAAGTCCCAAGAGTTAGGATACAATATGGCGTGGCAGGATATACACCTCAGGTAATTTGAAATCTTAAATGATTTGTCAATAATTTCCTTCAAATTATACATTGATTGTTATGAAATAACTAGTTATTAATATGACTAACAAGATATAAGCTAAGTACAGTAAAAGCTTTGCTGATTTTTTTTCCATTAAACTTCATAATACTGTACAGTGTAAGATGTCATATGCCTCATCTGCTTCTCTTCCTCTTGGATGTGGTGTCCCGCAAGGCTCTGTGTTAGGTCCACTTCTTTATATTTTGTACACGCCTCCTGTCGCTGACATTCTTCGCAAGCATCAGATGTCCTTTCACCTCTATGCTGATGATACCCAGCTTTATATCCCCTTTTCATGTAATGATGATTTGTCTTTTGATATACAATGAAGCTGATAAATGATTCTTTATTAGAAATTGATTCCTGGATGATTTTCAACAAGTTAAAATTAAATAAATCAAAGACTGAATTTTTCATCTTCTCATCCAAGACCAATCCTCAATGCTCTGTCTGTAATCTTCATTTTGGTGCTGAGGTAATTGTTCCCTCGTCTTCTGCTAAAAATATTGGAGTTACCTTTGATTTGTCCATGTCCATGCTTCCACACTTAAAGAACACCTGTAAATCTGCCTTCTTCCACCTCCGTAAAATTCATAAATATCTGTCTGTAAAGTCAACTGAAATTCTCGTCCATGCTTTTATCACCTCTAAACTTGACAATTATAACTCTGTTCTCTTTGGCCTTCCAAAATATCTAACTGACCGTCTTCAAGCTGTGCAAAATGCTTCTGCCCACCTAATTACCCTGTCAAGAAAACGTGATCATATTACTCCGATTATGATCAACCTTCACTGGCTTCCTATCCACTACCGTATTCAGTTCAAAATCCTGCTGCTCACTTTCAAGGCTCTACATGGCTGTGCTCCTGTTTATCTTCAGACTTGATTGAAAGATACTCTCCGTCGCGTAAACTTCGTTCGTCGTCCCATTTGTCATTGTCTGTTAAGTCATATAATTTAAAGTCTTGTGGTTATCGTTCGTTTTCTGTTGCTGCCCCATTGGTGTGGAACTCTCTACCTAGCCTGAAACCATCAGGGACTGTACATCGCTTGACTCCTTTAAACACAACCTTAAAACTTATTTATTTAAATGTGTTTATAATTTGTAATTTTTCCCTTTATTTTATGCGCCTAGATCTGGCCTGCTATAGGCGCTATATAAATTGTAACTATTATTATTATTATTATATGCCTAATCAAAACACTGCTTATATATTCAAATATATTTGTTTACATTCACATAAACTTATAAACTAGTGTGTGGAGCATTTATAATCTCTAAAAATATATTTTTTTGCTTACAGAGAGCTGCTAATGAATATCTTGATATGGTTATTTTTATGACGTTCTTCATTCTTGTGTCCGTAGTCTGCTTCATACTGTTATTAAAGGTATGGCACCATTATTATTGTAAGGCTGCACATCTAGGGTTTTTTCACAACCCAGTTGATAGCTGGGGACCATGCAGGAGCAATGGTGGCATAGTTTGTTAGTGCACATCCTTCTGTGCGAAAGGTCTTGAGTCCGATTCCTGATAACCCCACACCATTGTTTCGACTTTTTTCTGTTCTGTGTAGCTTGTAGTAGCTTTGAATACCTGTAAAATGGAGCATTGACGGAAAGTGGAGAGTAAAATGAGGGCACCGTTGGCTCTCTGGAAGATTAGCCTTGGCTAAAGGGACTCCTGGCGTTAAATATGATGACTTTAACCTTTTATAGATATTTGGAATATATTGGGCTATTCCTGTAAGACTGTCTGCTGGACATATCACACATCACATCTTCATGTACTGAACACACCACACTTAATATAATACTGACTTTTACATTACACTGATTTTTCAGATTAAATGGAGACAAAAGCAAAAAGAGGTAAGGATCAAGCTAAATATTATTATACCTTTTATATTCCAATGTCAATCTTTGATAGCCGATGTCAATCTTTGATAGCCAATGCATGACTTGAAGCAATGCATTCACCTGGAAAAAAAATCTAAATTTAATGAAATTCAAACCAGCCAAGCTCTAAGACCTTATCCTTAATTTTGTTCTATTCTATTCTAAGACTGCATGTGATAATTAAAAAAAAGATAAAAAATACTGGAATTAATTATGTTGTAATGCATGTCTGTTTTCATTGTGTTGCATGTTATTTTTGCAGACATCACTGACAAGAATGGCACTTCATGCTTTGTCTCGAATGGAAACACGTAAATACCAGAGTGATACATGTAGCATTGATAGATCAAGTATTGGTGAAAGAGATAGTTTAACTGGTTCAACTACAACACTAAATCCATGCACTGAGAAGACTTCCAAATGTGTTATTTGTCTAGAGAAATTTAAAAATGGACAGGTATAATATTAAATGTTGTGCATATTTTGTGACTTAATTGTGACGCGGAACCTATGGTCATTACAGAATAATCTTACTAGTGTTATGAAAGTTAGGTCCACTCAGTGGAACAATGAATTTGTATTTAAACACATGGCCTTTGTATTTTCAACCTAAATTACTGCACTGAATTAGCTGATAAATGACCAAGGTTTTGGCCAACCAGCTAATTTGGGTGGACGTTGCATTTGATCAAAATGTTCATATTGCTTGCAAACTGTGTAAATAAATGCCTCTTATCTAATATTAGTAGACCAGTACAGATTGCCAAGGATGAAATGTTTTTGTCTCTAATTAAGATAGTGTTCCTTCCTTTATGCTACAGATTGTATTAATGCCATTTTTTTTAATTACTAGGATGTCCGAATCGTTCCTTGTCGACATGAGTTTCATAAGGAATGTGTTGATCCATGGCTTTTATCTAATTTTACATGTCCACTTTGTATGCTGAATATTGTAGGTGAGAAATCAACACATGTAAATCATATACAGAACTCAGCTCAAACAAAACATTTCAAAACTGCACGAGTGACATGAAAAAGCAGAATTATATTTGAGCTGTCACCAAAAAATGTTTTCAATTCACCTATAATTTATGCACATCCCACATCTACATTTCAGTCAGTCTGGGTACTTGTGTCATGCTGCAGACGCTCATAGATTTTAGTTAATAGTTTTGTTAATAGCCAATTTCGGCCTTCGTTGAAGTGCGCAATGAAACATGGGAGTTGTATTATCATGTTTACAACTTTGTCATTTCCACTTCCACCATGATGACTAAAACTTGTTACTACAGCTCCTGTGCATGTGACTAAAGCTGGAATGGGACATTTTTTGCCCGGCAGGAATTCCGTTGGTGTCTCTTGTAACATAGACCACTCCAAGAAAAAGTTTTCTTTTGTCATCTTTCCTTTGATATCTCCTAAATTATCCAACATTATCTGTTGTATTCTTGTTAAATGCAGTCTTATAAGTTGTATGGTTATATTTTCAGAGAGGGACAATGTAAAAAAGAAGGCTCCCAGAAGATGGTTTCTGTTTGGATGTGGTAGTTGTCTAAGAACTCGAGAATCCTCCACACTAATTAATAACATTTTACATCAAGATGATCAAATTACTCCGACACAAGATACGTCAGACATTCCTGGAGAACAAACTGACAAAGTGATAGCGAAAGTACCGCGTAGAGCCAGGTCTGAGGGCTCACTGAACCGCCCTGAACATTATAATAGTAGATTATCTCTTACGGATATATTGAACAGAACCTGTATTAATAGTAAACAATATTCTAGTGGATTATCAGTCATATCAAAGTCCGATAGTTGTACGTGTTATCTGCCTCCTTTGGAAAGAAGAAAATATACCCATCAAATGGTGGTGGTTGCTCCTATTTCAGGTAAGTTCAAAACCATCACAGTATGTGTCAGAAATAAAAGTTTGTAAAGCTGTTGCGCACTTAGCGTCTATTTGCTGTTTCCTTAGACTGTGTAAGACCGCGGGGCTTGGCTCTTGTACTCTGCTAGCTCCCTATATTAAAGTCAAAGCAACTTGATACTTCTTTAATTGTACACCACTTGGAAATAATTGGTGAAAAAAAAACAGTGACCTTTTGTTATAACCTAGAACCATGGGATTCCTTTGGTGTTCCATGATTGGTTCTTGTCATTGCCGCAAGGGGGTACACAATGCTTCACTTTAAACTGATAAAAGTTTGTACGTCATGACGCGGCGAGTACATTTGGAGATTTAACTGAATTCTGTGTGTAGCACCCTTTTAAAATGTTTTAGGATGACATCTTTGATTTTGAACGGCTGTTGCTTTTGTTTTTCAGTGACCGTCTCTTGTTTATCGTTTGTTTAATTAACGTATTTTTGTTTGTTTGGCTGGTTGTTTCTAATGCTCTGTTCTAAGTTCTAAAATAAACAAAATGTCTATTTAAACAGAAGTTAAATTATGTCAGTGTACTGACAG
Organism: Diadumene lineata; assembly: GCA_918843875.1. NCBI lineage: Eukaryota > Metazoa > Cnidaria > Anthozoa > Actiniaria > Diadumenidae > Diadumene > Diadumene lineata. Next base: position 19,952,095 of record OU974070.1, on the reverse strand, counting down.
GTCTTTTTTATGTTGCAGATGAGGTGTTCGATGTTTCTCATGAAGATATCGTATGATCCATGTAGAGATTGAAGAATACAAGAATACTCTAATTGACCTGATGGGTTATAAGTTATGCATATTGGTGGCTCATTTCACAGATTAAATTATTTCATGCATTTAGCACCACATCGGGAATAAGTCATTTCAGGATGACGAAACTGATTTCCTCCAGCACCATTGTATGACCTGTGTTTTTTTTATTTTTATTTAAACATATATATTCTCAAAGTTCTCTCCAAGAGTTCGTTAACGAACTCATCTAGGGAGTTTTTAGCTTTGACATGGTCATGGACCGTCAATTTAAACAGATTTGCGTACTGAAAGAAGACGTAGTAACTGAACGAAACTGAGTACATTCCACCAATATTCTGCTTTGTCTTTTTTGAAGTACACTGGTTGTTAAAAGAGCCGTCATAACCATGATGCTGTGCGGCCCTGTGGTCTATCATATGCTTAGAGTGGCCATTTTCGAGGTGACCGAAAATGGCCACTAGAGAAAAAATCTCTTCGAATTACTAGTGAATTCTTTAGAGTTCCTTATTGGTTGATTTTTGAAGGTATTTTTATAGGTTTCTTTATTTTACTCGTATATAAACAATTACAGAGGTGCACAAAGCATAGTGGTTGAGACGGCTCCTTTAGCATTTCATGAACCATATCTTGAAAACAATTTATGCACCATATTGATGTGCGCTTTGTCATTGGTTGACAGTATAGACCGTGCGATGTATGGAAGCTAACCAATGGCTGCTGTAGTCGCTACTATATTGAAATCGGAATTCGGTTGCACAAAGCCTGAATAAAGCTATCCACCGTGTAGAGCTTCTTTAGAATTTATCAACTGTATAGTGATTTATCTTGTACATAGCGGTATCCAGGCTTTATGGCATTTATATTTTGTAAGAATTCAGGACTTTTTTAATGATTTCCGAACATGTACATGGGGCAACACAGTTTATTTGATACTTGTAAATAATGAAAAGAAACAAAAAGTATACAAAGATTCTATTTTGATAGATACTACAATCATGTTCTGATTCTATTTAAGAGATCGAAATAAGAGAAATTAATAAATATACGTTTTTTTATGATAAAGTTGGTTGAAGTCTTTTCTTGTTCCTCATGCAACGTTTCCATCGTTCCATGTTCAGTCACCTGCAGTCAACCTACCGGCTCGTAAAAAAATAGTTCCAATTCCAGGATAGGCCTCATTTTCCCTCAGTTTACTGATATGTGATGTAAAAATGGAGCTTGAACAAGCGGAGATAATGAGAGTCGAAGTGATGACAATCTCTTAAGAAGGTTTCCCCCAATTCAAATGGCGGACGTTAACGTACAGTGGTCTATTGTCAAGAAATTATTCGACAGAATACCTATGAATGCAGAATGTTATATAAAAGGTTTGGAGTAGGCCAGCTGATAATTGATTTAGTATCTTCGATCATGTCAATTCAGGGCCGTAACCAATGGGAGGACGCATGGTGCCAAAAAAAGCAAAAGGTCCGCTCAAAATTATTATTTATAAAACCCGTGTGAAAGACCACTGTGAAAAGACCAAGACAAAGTGTAATGCATTACAATAAGGTGTAATAATCACCGAAAATACAAAGAATACAGTCGTTCAAAAGAACTTTAAAGCGCAATAAATTTTAATGCTTGTTTTCACGAATTTTTGAAAAGCACGCCGATTTTATGAAAATGACATGACAGCTAATAAAAAAACCTACTATTAAAAACCCATCAAAGGTCCAGGGTTTTTTGATGTGCACTCCCCCTGTAAACGGGCTGGTTACTCCCCTGCAATTCCCATTTTTGTGAGACCAGAGGATTAAGTAGTATCATCTTACGCTTACAGGAGTTAACTTTGAAATTGATACTGAAACAGCTCAACTTAGGAAACGTAAATTTCTTTTGCTATCAATACATGAGTTGTCAAGCTATTTCTGAGAATTCCTTATCGTACACACCGATTAATCAATTGTTATACACAGGTATCCCGCATGTCAATGCGCAAATAAAGTTTTATACCGGTTGTTTTCCATCACTGATAACTGTGTATAATGTGTACAAAACTACAAGTGTTGATTGGAAATTGATGGACAACTATAAAGGCTTCATGAGAAAAGTGAAGGAGGATGGGGAAGTTTCAACCTTGCATCCCTCAGTTTTTTACGGCTTGCCCGATTATGGAAGTTTTTTTTTCCTTGGTTCAAAGCCCTTTTTTGTATGTATTTTTTGGTATGTACTTTGTTGTATGTAGTTTGTTTTTTTGTTTTTTAATTTTCAACCCGTGTTTGGATTTTTTTGCCTCCCCCCTCACTTTTTTAATGGTCCGTCCCCAATCACGGTGGATATTTTTTTTAGACAAACAAAAGTGTTATCAGCGATAAAGTTTGGACATCCTAACCAAAATTTCCCTCGTTTGCTAACATTTTTAGAAATTATATCCTTTCGATCATGCATGGAAATTTGAAAGACTTCCCTCCAATGAAGCATGAAAAAACCCTGACTAAATAAAACTAGACGCCATGTAGGCGTTTACTCGGGGTACCTTATAGATTCTTCTGAAGCAGTTTTATGAAAAATCATGTATGCAGTTAGCTCTTGTACGATAATGTCTGCGATGGTTATATAGGAAATTTAGACGTCCAGCCTGTAGGTGTTTACTTGGGCTAGTTAAACATGAATCTTGGAGAATCTTGACTTGAATGCATAATGAGCAATATGCAGCTTTGCTACAGCATATGAGTGTAAATTTAACTCCAGTAACTGCTATATATTTGTGTCATACTATGCGGACTTTAGGACTTCATTTTCTTTCGTCAATTTTCACGTCATTATGTCAAAATAAACTTAAAACCTTCTGGTTGTTGACATGGTGTTTTATTTTTTGTGTGCGATGCCTGCCTAAACCGCCGATTTATTCGACAGCGAACACTACTCCATGTAGCTAGCCGGTACTGATTTTTCAAAATTGATAATACAGCGGTAAAAAAAAAAAAAACAGACATTAAATGAACAAAATATCATTAAAAAACTACTCAGTACTCGATAACAAATCGTTGCTATACGAAAACAGACTTATCGTGGTAAGAAACGAGCGGCTGAGAAGCCACTTTGTCAGTTTCTGCTTGAGCGATTCAAAATGGCGTTGTTGCCGCTGTGCTGACTAGAGAGTTTGATTTGAGTTCATTTGAAGTCTTTGAGCTCATCCGAGTTTCATTTGAGTTTTGGAGTTCGCGGAACAACTCGATTCGAAATTGACAGTCCTTGGCTTTTCGTCGACACCTTGATTTGGCTCTGCATGACATTGTGCTCCCTGTGATCTTTGAGTGACTTGCGCAGTACGAGGCAAATTTCCAAAACTCTGCAGGATACACAGGTAAGTACTTCATGTATGCCTTGATTATAAAAACATGCATATAAACAAATCTACAAAAGAAAATATGAAAAGAGAAAACCAATAATATCATGTATAAATAATATAAATAAATATAGTACAAAAAAAAACGAAGGACTACTTACATATATGTAAGGAAATTATAATCTGGGCATACATGAAGTACTTACCGACCGAAAGGTAAACTATGACTCGGGCCCCCCTAGGGGGGGTACCCCGAGTAACAAGCTGCTTTTACACTCATTGGCTGAGCGTGCGTAACAGTGAAATGGCTTCTTTCTTGCTAGAAATAAAACTGAATTTATTTTCATTTTCAAAATCAATTTTTAAAAAATGTTTGTATGGAATTCAAGAAAATTCACTCCTTCGTTCGTAAATTCAAAATTGATTTTTGTAAATAAACTGAACTAAACTGAACATTTTAATCCCCGGAGTTTATATATGAGAACTCAGCCTATTTTACAGATCTCTGCATATCTTTATTATACTCTAGATCTGCGTGCAGAGCCGCTTTTCTTCCCCGCCGAAAATGCGAAGAGAAACATTTTCGGCCGGGGAGAAAAGTGGCTCTTCCCGCAGAGTACAAATCTCCAAACCTTTCTGTAGATAAGGTTTTTCTTACAGACACCCTCTGAAAGATTTCTGGACCCGCCCCTGAAAGAAAAGAAAGCATCGAAACCTGAAGTTAAACAAAATGATTGAAAAAAGTCAGAAATAAGAAAGCGAAGCGTTCGTTACAAAACCTTGTTTTGATTTCGTTTTTTTTTTCTCGACTGTCAATCAATTTCAGTGGTGGAGTTTATGTGAAATGAACACATTGGTAGTACGCCTCCGTCCTGTGAAATTGGTTGACTGCGCAGAAAGGAACAATATCAAAAACAAAAACGGAAAGGAAGGTCGTGAAAAAATATGTTAAACCCTTGCTTCTAAATAATATCTTCTTGAATAAAGTCTTTTATAACATAAATATCCATGCAAACCAAACACGTGTCAAACTTAAGAACCATCCAGAGCTTGAAGGTCTTGAAGAAAGATAGTGAAGAAATGGTGGCTAATCGCACATCGACGGACCGAGAGACTGAGGAAGAGTCTACCATCTACGCTAATGCTTGCAAAGCATTGTGGACTCCTCTACAACATGGCGGACTACACTCGTACGGGAAATGGTTAGAACACACTAAAACAGCTATTTTATCAATATCTACCCAACAGCTAGACAAAAAAACTAAGAAAATTGTCAAGGATAAACCATGGTAAGTATTTCTTGTTGCTTTATAGCACCACCGTCGCTCAATGATGTTTTAAAATGGAGTGTACTTTTAATATTGTTTGCCATGTGGTTTTCGAAAATTATTATGAATGTGAGATCAACAACAGCATTGTTATTGAAAAGATTCGACCATCACGGTCATCATTCCATATTAAAAAAGGCTATTTCTTATTTACAGAGACGACAATCAGATCATGAACTCTTTATTTTATTTTATTTTATTTTATTTTTTTCCTAAAATGGTGGAAAATAGTATATTAATATATAGAATATATGGAATATATACATTATTATACTGTTTATGATTTCAGCCACAAAACGAACATATTGAACAATCAAGGAAGCGTCATGGCTACCGCCTGGATCATTTTGAGCGCAAGTAAGTGGCAATATTGTAATGTAGTGCTTATATAGCACATTTCACCTAATGTCTCGTGCTTTACAATCTTTAATATTTATAGTATGTAATCCAGTTTTACAAGCGCTAACGTGAGTTCTATTAGTAGTTAGTAATTAGTATGTAGAATGGCTGTGACCTCCATCCTCAGCCAATCTTTTACGTCCCCCTGTTATTGGTTAATGTGAATATGTGGCGTGAGGGGACCTCCAGTTTATCGTCCTTATTTGAGAAGACGCATTCTCCTCAATTATTTTGAGACCCAGAGTGATGGTCTGGCAGAGGGTTCAAACCCGCAGCCTGCTGATCACCAGCCAACGCTATCCCAACTGAGCTAACCTGACAATCTGTAAATGGTATATAATTGGTAGAATTGGTAGAATTTGGTCATACATTCATAATCATGTGGTGTAAAAAATTGTACTATGTGACTTTGTTGTTGAAAATAACATTTTGCTGTCTTTTTAGGCGTAAAAAGGAAGCACGTCAGCCACACGAACAATCAGAACGTGCTAAAAAGCTTCATGGTCTCAAGTAAGCTAATCAAACAGATTAATTTCTTTTCATGTAGAACCAGATCTGTCCTTACACTGTTGATACTTTCTTGCCGCCTCAGTAAAGCCATGTCTTCTATATCTGAACTATATTTTAAACAATAATGAAACAATGAACACATACAACCCCAAAACAGTATTTTTCATAAAAATGTAAGGTAACATCTTCAAGTTGCTAGGAATGTATAAAACAACTTATATGTTTCAACATTTTAAGTTATCTAGAGTTGAAATAGTAAATTTAGCTTCTCATGGTAATGTCAACAACGTGAAACTGCCCCAGAGTACATTACCAAAGTTTGAAGTTGATTGCTTCAAAGCTGAATATTTTACAGATTAGAATTTTGAATATTTTACATGTTTGCCAAAGAGCAATGAACTTCAAACATTGGGAAGTACTTGGACAGTTACCTACATGATCCTATATTGTGATTGTTTATAACCACTTAAAACAACAGAAAGAAATCAATAATACTAGCATCTCCCATTGTTCCAATGATTTATTGAAATACTGCTTCAATAATATACAGTACACAGTAACAGTGTTATTTTCTGGTTGTTGTTCTTAGAGCCAAGCTTTACAATAAAAAAAGACATGCAGAGAAAGTTCAGATGAAAAAAACGTAAGAAAACCAATTATTAGTTGTTATGACATACACTGACTTGCTATTTGTTATAAATTATTATTAATTTATTACTGATTACTATTTATTGATGTGACACCTGATCATCAGTCACTGAGTGAATCATTGAGTTACTATTTAAGTTTATGAATGAAAAAGTACATTAGTTGGTTGATTGGTTACTTGTTTGGCTGTTTGATTGACTGGCTGTTAATTTGATTGATTGTTTGATTGGTTAACTATTTGATTGATAAGTTGTTCGATTGGTTGATTGACTGGCTAATAACTTAGTAGGGGGTTCCTGCCAAGGACATATGGCATTTTTCTCTAAAACGTTCTTTTACTTGAGGGATTTTTGATTGATTTATGGTTGATGGTTGTTAATATTGACTCATTGATTGATTTAAAATGTGGTTGATTGTTTTTGTGAAGGGTTGATTGTTTGATTGACTGTTTGAATATTTTATTGGTCAATTGAGTTATTTATTACTTGACTGGTCAATCATTTTATTGTTTGTTCAATAATTGGTTGATGAATTGGAACAGTATTGTGTATAAATAGAGCCAAATAACATAAGTTATTTCATGTGTATTTTTTTTTCTTCATTTTTTTATGTAAGACTTAAAATGCATGAGGAGAAGAAAACCAAGACAAGAAATGATGATAAGGTTCCTGAAGGGGCTGTACCAGCATATCTATTGGACAGAGAAGGACAGTCTAGAGCTAAAGTCCTTAGTAACATGGTCAAACAGAAACGAAAAGAAAAAGCGGTAAGATTAGTTGTGCATGTACAGCACCATACAAGCTGTATTATTTGCAGTTATCGTTAGTGTTTCATAGCAAACTGTTAAGCATCTGGCTGGATTGCATCTCAATTCAATTCTCATTTTTGATTGAGACATGTATTATTGATATAGAGTTTGATATAGATCTGTCACACAATCGTTTTTCAAAAGTACAGAACTATTAAATGGTCAAATGCAGATTTCAATGTTACAATGTTATGTTAATTAGAATGTATATATTGTTCCTAGCTAATTTGTTTATTTCCAGTATAAATTATTCTACCTTTATCTGAAAAATATCAATGACGTTTTGGTCCAGATCTCACAAGGACAGAGTCACAATCCTAATGAGGCCTTGAAAATACACATAAATCACGTATCTAGTTATATATAAACTACTGATATTCTTAGTGGTCAATAAACTACTGCTATATTATTAACTATCTACTTAAGCCCTTCAATTCCACTCTACAGGCTTTCTTACCTTATTTACTAAGACTTGTTGATATATGATATTTCAGGGCAAGTGGGATGTTCCGCTACCTAAAGTAAGAGCTGTTGGTGAAGATGAAGTATTTAAAGTAGTCAAGACTGGAAAAACAAAAAGTAAGTTTTATGACTTACGTATATTACATACTTTTACCTGTTTTCTTTTATTCCTTTTTTGCTTTCTTTTCTCTCAATATTTTTCTTTATTAATTATTATTTCTTTTCTGTTTTTATATGTTGTTGTTTTTTCCAATTTCAATTTCTTTCACTTTGAAAATAATTATTTAAATGTGCAATGTGATCAAGAAAATTTATGTTTGTTTACAGAAGTGAAGTTGTAGAAAAGAACTTTCTTAATAATATTGATATTATAATATATTTATATATCAATGAATGATACTTAGTATAATTATTTTTTTCCTTGTTTTCGCCAGAAAAGGGTTGGAAAAGAATGGTCACTAAAGCATGTTATGTTGGTGAGGGATTCACTCGTAAACCACCCAAGTTTGAAAGATTTATTAGGCCAATGGGATTACGATACAAGAAAGCCCATGTCACACATCCTGAGGTAAATATTGATAATAAATTGTTCTAAAACGCCTGATTGAAAAACATTTGTTATTCTACTGTATTGTGTTGATGTTTAGAAGCTTAACAATCAGTGTAGTTATCCTTATTTGTAAATTTTATTTTTAAGTTTTATATGAACATTATTGTTCTACACATAAAGAATAGAATACTTATCAAATAATGAAAAAGTGATTTGTGCTTTTCTTAAAAACGGTTTGTGCATAAACTTTTTGCTTCTTTGAAAACAATGCTAGTGTGCTTTAGATCAGATATAAATGGCTTTGTTCTTTGGCGTATTTGGCCATGTTCTCATACATATTTTATATTTGCATTGTTTCACAGCTGAAGGCAACATTTCATCTACCAATTATTGGTGTTAAAAAGAATCCCCAGTCATCATTATATACTCAGTTAGGTGTTATTACTAAAGGAACAGTTATAGAGGTAATTTAATGAGATATCTTACTGTATAATCAACCTACCATTATTGTGTTGGTTTTTCAGGAAAAAGATTCCGATTACAATTACACTCAGCTATTTGACATTTGATGAAATTCCAGACTAATTGTGCATGAGTGTCTGCAAGGTTGATAAATTTCCTTGTAATTCTCCACTCCCTGTTCCTGTTGTGTCAGCTAGTGAGTAGTGCATGGGTGGAAAATTGACATGAAGGGGGAGGGGAGGGGATGCAGCTGCGATATTCCAGAGAGGGGCTAAAAATGGTACTTAGTCCAAGATTGCAGCAGCAGTTTATATTGACATTGTACTGGGTATTACTTATATGCAAGTGGTTTATTGGTCCGTACATCTGATTCAGATGGCCTGGGTTCTTTTATCTCTTTCTGATTTGATTGTGTTGTTCTTCAGGTGAATGTCAGTGAATTAGGTCTAGTAACACAAGGTGGAAAGGTTGTTTGGGGTAAGTGATTAATACACACTAAAAGTGTGCAACAGTCGTCATTATTTAGTAGTAAATAGCACTAATTAAACAAATAGAATTTGCAGCAAAAAAGCACTTTTAGTGCGTGCACGCTTCAACTGCTGTTTTTTAACAATAATATTGCTAGTTACTACTAGGTACTACTAAGTAAGTATAAAAGAGCTTGAGAAATTGTAGCTCAATTAACTTTCTCCCCACAAGCACAGATGATGAGTTGTTATACCAATTTCATTCATTTTTCTAATGATCAGTGAATTGTAACCCATTGATTACATAAACAGCTTGGGTGACAAGGTAAAGAGTCTTTAGCCCAGGTTGCAATTTTCTATTTTATCAGTAGTATTTTTGCACAACGTTATTAATGATATGAATCAATGTACATTCCCTTGCAGGGAAATATGCCCAAGTTACAAACAATCCAGAAAATGATGGTTGTATCAATGCAGTTTTACTTGTCTAATTCTGCTCTGTAGACTTAACTATTGTAAATAAAATATCCTGGACTGTGACTTCATACATCAGAGTGACTTGTGATACTTAAACTAGGAAAAACAGTTACTGAAAAACAGTTACTGAGGCAACGCAGTTATAAATCATTGTTGTGTGATAGCCCAACCCAAAGAAATTGTCAATTCCTAAATAAGCAAATAAATTATGCTGACTACATCAAACGTCCATGAATGACTTAGGATCTGCAGCAAAATCTACAGTTAACTACTCTTCTATTAAACTTTTGCTCACAATTTCTTTTGGCTGTATGGCATATCTCCTAATTTTTGCAGTTGTATTGTTAATTAGTGTATTTCAAAGCTCAAACAATTGTTATATATTACACAATAGTACTGATTACCACCATAAGTACCACCAGATAGTGTCTGAATATTAGATATAGCGATACTTCAGCTGACACAAGCCTTTGTTATTCATGTGCCAACGATCACACAGTGATTTGCCGTTATTTTAATAGAGCTTATTGTTGTTCTGGTTGGCACATTAGCATAACAATTTGTTTGTTAGTAAACATGAAGTATTGCCATTGTATCAAGTGCAATGAATCTATAGACTGATGGGCGGCCCATTAGGAAGGCCTTGGGAACGAGTTGAAAATACCCCACATATAGTTTACCTGCAGGTAATCAAACCCCGAACGCTTAACATTTTTTACATAGTTATATAAAGGACAAAAATACTATCAAAACAAAAGCATTGATTTTTTAAATAAAAGCTGGAGAAAAGCAAGAACACCCCAGGCCGGTTCCACGAAACCTGAATAAAGTTATCCACTGAATAAAATTATGCTGTCCATTTAATTTCTTTAGATATATCTGTTGGATAGCGATTTATCCGATGAATAGCTATCCAGGCTACGTTCCTTACGCCCGAAAAGAAGACGAGTAAGATTACGAGTAGTGTTAACCGTTAACCCCAACCTTAACACTAGTCCTAACCCCAACCCAAACCTTATCTCTAACACTTACCCTAATCCCGACTTTAACGGTACCCTAACCCCAACTCTAACATTAGCTCTAACACTAGCCCTAACCCCAATCTTAACACTAGCGCTAACCCTAACATTAACCCTAACACTGTTCATATAAACGATAACAAACAGGAAAAAAAACAGAAAAATTAGGCGGTCACCGTATTGGTTTTCAAGTTACAAGCCGTCAAAAAGTGCAATTTCTCAGTTTTTCGCGCGTTTTTACAGACAATCTACCTCAATCAATAAATTCAATCACTCCCATCCATTCATAGAAGAAAAGCAAAACAATGTTTCAAACTTTAGGTATTGAGTTTAAGAAATACATATCAAGATTAAAAATCCATCCAATATAGCATAAAAACTAAATTGTAGAAAAGAAAATTCCATGTATTTGGCCAAATTATATAAATATAAGGGTGTAAAAATATGTTGGACTTCTTTTTCTCTCTCTTTATTCAAAGAATAAAATATGTACAGTCGGATGGAAAAAAAACTGGAAATTGTTGTAACTTCGATGTTTTGACCCATGCAATTTACACGATACCATGCAACCCTAACGCTAACACTAACGCTAACCCTAACTCTTTTTCATATTGGAAATATTAATTCAAGTTTCAAAAGTTGAAAATTTCCAAACTCATACTGAATTAAAACAAAAAACAAAAACAAAAAAACAAACAATCAAACAAACGAAAAAAGGCCGTCTGGATGATTTGATTCAACTTGGCACAAAACTATAGAACTTGTGTTTGGTCGTGCTAGCGTATTGTGCCATCGATCTACATCGATTTGAATTTCAAAAGCGCCCTAACTCCTTTGGGAGATGTGTCACATTAACTACAGATTTTTGACTTGCTAATGTCGACAGTTGCTCAATTGGCCAAGGGGTTAGTCGTACATAGTCTAGGGGCTGATTAACTTCTCCCTCGGTGGCGCTGATTGAAACACCTGTCGGGATAGCGTGGATGGGGCCGAAATCTTCATCCGTAACGTAAATCGATTCGGTGCTCCAGCATCTTTGATCGTCTCGGAGGAATCGTCCCATTGTTTTGTGAAGTAAAAAGAACAAAATTTTAATGATAGCTCGTTGAGAGTTCGATCCCCATGTTAAGCATAAGTTTTTTTCTAACGTTTTTTTCTTCTTTTCTTTCTAACTTTTTTCCTTTTTTTTTGTTTTTCTCTCTCTTTTGAAATTTTTGTTTTTTCTCTATTTTATATTTGTTATTTTTTTACTTTTCATCTATGGTTTATTGTAATATCTTATCCGTTTTTAACATGCAATTGACTTCAACTTCGTCTCTACATCTGACATCAGGTATACACAGTATTGAGGACATATTACAATACAGCCTACACAGATATTAAGGGACCGTTCATTATTTATGGCAGGGGGGAGGGGGGGGGGCTGGGTGTTTAATTACCAAGGAACCCATTTTTTTTAAGACCCCCCTGGCAAGAACAAAATAAATTTCAGGATCCCCCTCATATTTACCTTATCTGTCTTATGAAATTTCTAGACCCCCCCCCCCCCCCCTGATAGCCAAAAAATTATTTCAATACCCCCCTTTTCAGACTTCGAAAAAATTCAAGACCCCCCATTTAATCACCCAGCCCCCCCTGCCATAAATAATGAACGGTCCCTAAAGGGTTATTAACGGACATTAGATAAAGAATTGTTTCAGTCTAGGCCGTTCGTAATGCGATCACATATCTTTGTATTAATTTGATCACGGTGGGTCATTCCACATTAAAATGCTGCTATAAGTCATCATTTTAAACAAATTTTTATTGAAATTATAGTGCTTTACTTGAAGTGATCCAAACAGGCAGCCAGTGCGCTAGAATTCACATAAACCCAGTGAAAGTAGCGAACAAAAATTTTGAAACTGGTCATTTTGTCACCCAAGCTCTTAAAAAAACAATTAAGGTACTTTTGATTTCATTTTTCGGTTTTTCACAGTTATTAGCATTGTCATTATACTATTGCATCAGTATTGACCTGCTGTTGTTGATGAATTTTTCATTTGCCCGTTCGTTGACTCCATCATTTTCTTCTTGTTTGCTCGTCATTTTTTCAATTTCATCTTTCATTTGCACATTATTCATTTCATTTATTTTGTTCATGCTTTGACTACAGTTTTTCTCAATCTGATTCCACAACACTTCTCGATCTTTTTTTTAGCTATCTATTCATTCATTTGGTTAACCATTTTTTCAAATATTCCTTTTCTCATTTCATGTTATATTTTTTTCTTTATTTGGAGTTAGTCCAGCTCTTAACCTCAATCATATCATGATTATATGATCGCGATTGCAAAGGATCATGGGAAACTCATCACAAATGTGGAAGGCGGATTCAAAACAATTCGTTGCGCTATTTGGGCTATTAGAACATTACAACATTGAAAAGTAATTAACCTAACCCTAACCCTAACCCTAACCCTAACCCTAACCCTAATCAGATTCCATCGCGCATTTTCCCATCATTTGAAATATAAGGTGTAGAAGAAAGTCAGGAGTTCTGACATGAACAGTTTTGTGCGTAAAACATGAATTTGCGGTTATTTTCTCAAAATTCCTAATTTTAGAATGGAAAATGTGAGATTTTGTGATTTTTGAGTTCATATTTAAAAAATCACTGTGTCCCCCCCTGGACTCCAATTGCAAAAATTGTAACATAACCTGGTAGAGCATTGTCTAATCTATAAGTGTGCCAAGTTTGGTTTTGTTTGAAGCACTGTGCCAGGTTATATGTAGGTTAGGAAATAAGGTCCTGTTGCAAGTGTGTTTTTGTACTTTACTTATTTTTTCTCGAAACCTAGGATTTTTCACAACTTTGATGATGCGTATCTTCGTTAATAGAAAAGCTATAAACTTGAAAGAGCTAGGACACGTTCCTTTTGCTCCTAAGTTTTGATTCATAGAAAAAAAAGTTTCTTTCTGCGCATGCGCAGATAACCTGAATATTGGTCTGGTGTGAAAATGTGCGATTGCGAATTTTTATGTGAAGGCGTTTGAGATTTTGAATGAATTTCTCAGTATATACTATACTCGGCCAGAGAGTTAATATGCTTTTTAAGCGAAGCTTATTGGTTACATAGTTGTGAAGAAAAAAAAATAGGTCTTCTCACTTTTTCCCATAAACCTGCTCCTTACGAGAATTTTAATATCTTTTCTTTGTTTTTGACTTTCGCTTTTAAACTTTCACAAATGACAAATGGGTGAATTATCTACCTTTTCTATTTTAAAGAAATGAACAAAATATAAAATGTTGGAACTTGGAGGGAAATCAGTCGATTTTGTATGGTTTTTAAGGCTCACTGCTTTTGCGCATGCGTACTATGAATTTCTTTTGGCATGGCTAGCAAGACATTTTCCTAAGCTAGTTTGCCTATGTTGCGTGCATTATTTGTTACAAAAACCTTGTTATTATTATGAAATGTTTGAATAGTTGCCCACCCCACCCCCCACAGTACGCTTTTAGACGAACTTCCAGTCAGATAAGATGTGCAATTTTATCTCTATAAATATTTCATTTTTTCTTCTTTCAATAGAGTTATAGAGTCCAGTGTCTTCTCCCAGTGCAGAGAGAAGCTCCTTTATTTGCACGAAGCGCAAAAAAATCTGGGGGTCTTGCCTCAAGTTGCAAAAAGGGACCTCACTCTCCTAAGAAACTTTCTCCCCTTCCAACTAATTGTGTGCCATGCTGGGAGGGCGGGAATGGTTGCAAATGTAATCTTGAAGGAATTCCAAGACAAAATGTGTACAAGTGATGGTACCTACGCGGTTAACGTTGTTAACCACAAAACCAGTTATTCAGGACCACAACCATTCTTTCTAACAGCTGAAGATGTAAAACTATTTGAAGCATACATTGGTGCAGTAAGAAGTTCCTTTGAAGGCAAGCACCAACCATACCTCTTCCTAACAGAGACGGGTGGGAAGGTTCGCTCCAGTGGTGTTAGTAAGATGCTCCTCTCCTTCTGCAAAGTCAGTGAAGTCCCATAAACAAGCCAATCCACTCAACAGCCATCCGAAAAATGTGGGTGAGCCACATGGAGATAACTGGAAAAACAGAAGAAGAGAAGAAGGACCTTGCGTTACTCATGAAGAACTCTCAACGCACAGCAGAGCAGTGGTATGTCTTGACAAGAAAGAACAAGCAAGCCCAGAATGCGACCAAGCTCATCCAAACTGAGTTGACTGCAGCTACTTCTACTCTTGAAGCTGTCTGTGCCGAGACATCCAGCTCTAGGCCAACCCTCCCTCCAGCCTCAACTGAGTCTCAACCCGAGCTGTCAATCACCTCCGATGAACCAGTCATCTCCAAGCAACCGGATTTATCTAACGACCCAAGACCACCTGAGTAAGATGTAAAACCTGATAAGTTTTTTTGTTGTAGCGGTTTCGAATGAAAGGTACTTTTGGCCATCTGTGGATGAAGGAGAAGTCAGGGAAGCATTCAAGCATATTCTTGCTTCAGAAAAGTGTCCATCAAAGAAGGTGTTTGTGGAGACATTCCAGAAGACAGAGAAGATGCTGAGGATCTGGAGTTACAGCCCCAATGATAGATGGAAAGATCGGTGCTACGAAAAAGTACGAAACATGTACAAAGCAATGCACAAAAAGAAGAACTCCTTTTAATAATAGTCGGCAGTCACAGCTATGAACACGTTGGAAACAAGTTATAGTAGAAACATAGTTAGAGTTATCAATATGTTACAATCCAGCCTTTGTATATATAGATAGTGTAACGCATATCAAATACACAGGTAGCAGTTGAAATTGACTTTTTGTAAAGATAATAAATGTTTTTCATCATTACAAGAAATAAATTCGATTTTTTAAACTGTTAAGGGTTCATCACATCAGAATGATGTAAAGAACAAACGAAACATTATGAGCACATTGAAAAAAAGTTATTGTAGAAACATAGAGTTATCAATTAGTTACAAACCAGCCTTTATGTATCAAATAATGTAACACATATATCGGCTACACAAGTGCAGTTGAAATTGACTTTTTGTGAAGATAATAAATGTTTTTAACGTTATAAAAAAATAAATCGTTATAAATAAATAAATTCGATTTTTAAACTGTTAAAAAAACGCATTATTCATCAAATAAAATTTGGAGGGAAAATGTGTGGGAAAATGTGAGAAAAAATGGGAAAATGTGCGGGAAAATGTGAGAAACTCTAGCAACGGGAAAATGTGCGGGAAAAAGTGAGAAAAATGGGAAAATGTGCGGGAAGATGTGCGACTCCGCAGGAAAAAGTGAGAAGGAACCTAACCCTAACCCTAACCCTAACCCTAACCCTAACCCTAACCCTAACCCTAACCCTAACCCTAACCCTAACCCTAACATTAACCCCAACCCAAACCCCAACCCCAACCCCAACCCTAACCTTACTGATGTCCTCAGTTGTTAACTTTTCAAAGTAATTAATTTAATTAATTCAACAATACATACGGCTTCGTTTGCCTTTTGCATGTCATTAGATATTTGTATAAATGTATACTACAATGTTCTTGCAAACGAGTGTATATATATATATATATTTAATTACTTTTTTTTTTCTATTTCTTGTAAATAGTATGTATATAAGTCCACATTGCCTGGGCTTTGGCCGCAATGATGTTGATATTATTAGATGAAAATGTACATTGATATTTGCGCGTTATAAGCTAATAAATTATTAAATTAAATTATTATTACCATATAGATTAATAAAGCTCACAATAATAATAATAATAATAATTTTTGAATCCTTAAATATCGAGTTATAGGGTAAAAATATACATACAAAACCAAAAAAGACGAAGAAAACATTGGACCATGCCTCCAGACACATATAGAGCTGAAGCGTCGCATGGCGGCTTTGCAGCGCTTACGTATAGGCCGAAGATTTCAACAACAGCCGCGCTATCCCTAATGGCAGACCGAGCTAACAAGGCTAACCCAGCGAACCAGGTCAGTGAGGGAGAATTATATGGCTAATTCCACGCCCCGCTTCACTGCGATCCACCAATATTTTATATAGCAACACCGCTTTTATACCTCTAACTTTTTTGTGACCAATCCATGTGGGAGAGAATATTATGCACACATGCGCAACACAAAACATAGTCTTTAAAAATAAGCACAGCAGAGCAAACAAGTGGTATATAGGCCTAAGATTTCGACAACAGCCGCGTACGGTTGCAATTTATCTACGCAGGACATTCTATTCAGATCCACGTGAGCGAGCTGGATGCGCAGTAGCAACGGTCTGGTACTAACTTTAGAGAATGGAAAAACACGAACAATAACTTTATATCGTATAAATTGATCAGACACTTTTATTGAAAAAAAAAATTAATTACTTCAACTCACCCGAAGAGAACTTAGTTCACTCAGTTCAAAGTTTCACAGCTTTTTTTTATTTATTTATTTTTGATTTAAACGTATTTGTTTACAATATGTTTGCCCAAGAGCAGAGCTCATCTAGGGGCTTACATACTAATTACAGCTAATAATATTACAATAAATATGTACTAATAATACAATAATTATATACGTTATGAATTAGAAAGTGTAATTAATATATAAGCTAGGAAAAGAAAGGAAGAAATTTAGCTGGAATAAAAACGATCTGTGTCAATAATGTACTTTTGAACTGCGATAAACAAAGAGATGTTCTCTTCAGTACTTAACTCATCAGAACCTTGTAAAAGAATTTTGCATTTTGCTTTCAATGAAAGATGTTGCCAATTGACAATTAGTTTGGCAGCAGAGGTAAACAGTAATTCTCTTTGAGCAGCGTATCGGGGACAGATTAAAAGAAAATGTTCAACTGAGTCAACAATACCCTGCTGACAGTTGCAATCCTGGCTTGCACAACAATTGATTTTATACAAATACGAATTTAACGCACACGAACCCAAGCGTAATCTGGTATGTAAAATCGAGGCGTAACGAGTTAAAGAGGTATTATATAACTTGTTGTATTTATTAGGGTGATAATATTGTTTTAACTTTTGCTTAAATAAAGAAATTTCACAGCTTTTTGCTTTCGGTGCTTGTTGTGTCTTCTTCTTTGCTGGGTTAAATTCATGAAATCTCCTGGTCATTCGATCGCAGTACTCCTGTGATATCTTCAGTGGGTTGAGGTTTGGCATTTAAGAAATGGAATAAAAATGGGGGTCACCGTGTTTGTTTTTGAGGTACAAGGCGTAGAAAATGGGGTATTTTGATGAAAAAAAAAAAAAAAAAAAAAACGCGCGTATTCAAATACTACCATTTTCATAGAATAAAGTCAAAAATGTTGTAAAACAGAATTCAACTCTCTGAAAAATGTGCAAAATCAATTTAAGGAATGGATCATAAGTAGCGTGCATCCATCGAGTCATGGATGCACGCAGGAGGTTGCTAAGCACGAAAAAAGCGTAATGAGCTGCTAACCCTACTTAGCAACCTCCCAATCGAAGAAAAATAGGACTTATATGAAAAAATAAGGAAAACATATCAGTAATTTGACCAACAGTAATGAGCACGCGCGCTCAATCTTACGCAGTAACGATGCGCGTGATCAATATGTATACCCAGGAGGCTAAATATAAGCTGGGAGGTGATGCCGTTGGTCTTTTGTAGCCTTTAGTCATGGTGTTTTGGTGAAAAATTAAAGGGAGGGGAAGAGAGGGAGGGAGGGGAAGAGAGAGAAGGAGGACGAAATTATTTATGAACAAGAATAAGTTTACACACCAAAATATTTCTACGTTCATATTGTTATTCACCACCTTTAACTCCGGAAATGTCTGGACCTCATTCTACCAGGATGAGACGAGATCGACTCAGGTAATCTCTTGTAAAGCAAGTCGACTATTGCGCAGTTCAACTATACCAGTTAAATACACATATTAAAAACTGTTGAAGTATCAAATTTATTTAATTAGTTAACTGACATCAAACAGTCAAGAGAGCGATACACATTACCTGGGAATATTGCCTGAACGATAGTAATGACTCAACAAAATATGACCATACCATTCACCTATTTCAAAAAACAATGCTGTAGAAAAATAGGAGAAAGCAAGACCAAAAGGAACTGTGGACAAAAGTTTCCGATTCTTTATGGTAAATAGATTGGTGCAGTACATGTACAGACCATCACCATCTGTCACACATGGACTTTTTATCAAGCCAGCATTATTGATTTGCTTTTTCTCAATGTTTGAAATAAAAATCTATGATCTCAGACAACATTAACATTTTTGGAAATAGGCCTGTATGGTTTACCTCCCCGGAATACTGACATTCTATCCCAATCTGATATCTAATTGCAAAAACGTTGTAATGACAAAAATGTAGAAATTTATCAGAGTACAAAAGAAAGCGCAAGACTTTTTTAGACTTTTAGACTTTTTTTTCCCAAGTGGTTTTCATTTGTCTAGTTTTGTATTCCTTTTCTCCTACATGTTAATATCTGATTATCGTGACAGCGCTTTTGCAATATGGTAGTCGGGACTGCAGCATTATGCCCTGCAATACGGTAAACACGGTTATTCCTCTGGCAACCATGCTCCCGAAGCGAGCTCCCTCGTCTCTACAGTGCGGTTTCATGCGAACAAAATGGTTGGATATCGGTGATTTTGCTTTTATGTGTCCTCCCTCATATCAAACTTGTACAAAGAGAAGAACAGGCTTCTTTGTGAGCTCGAAATTCAGGAGCTCTGCTTTGGGAGCATGTGAACACGCTCTATCGTATGAGCCATCCAAGAATATGCTTCAAGATGCTCCAGGAGCTAAATGTTGCAGTATAGTAGTTCAGTGTGTCGTTAGACCCCTAATGTGTTTCTGGTCTCAGAGCTTCGTGGTCAGTGTCGATATGCTGACGACGATTTTCAATTGAGGAATATGTGATGCATGAATTTTCATTATCAAGTCTGTTATTTGTCTAGCAATGAATGGTGTCATCGATTCAAAAATAGCTTTTTTGTCTGTGCGGAATGTTATGAAGTCTGTTATGAATGTCTGATATTTAGTAACAATTTTACAAAACGGCAAATTCATTTTTTGTTTTAAAATTATTAAAATTTCAAGATTATTAAGTTCTAGTTGTGTTACTTCTAGAAGAGCCTGTGATTGAACTATCGAAAGTAGTCCAAAGCTGACACTAGCAAAAGTTTTTCTATAAAAAGTTCGGAGTCAAGCATTGCAATGTGGGCAGCTCGACCAATGAATGAATTCGCTGAACTGTTCAAGGCGTGATAACAACTGTATCGAATCAAAGTCATGTCTTTCTTGCCGTACAGCGGTGACATTAAATTGGACACCATCTGACGATAGATTGAACCTAGAAAATCACAAGAGACAATAATTATTATTATAGATAGAGCACTGAGACGTAAATTCACTATTTGCATGGCATCCAAATCAAACTATATATATCTTATTAGACAGTTTGATGTGGAATATGGCTGGATATTTTTACGAGTCACGCTGTATTTTGACGAGCCTTCAGGCGAGTCAAAATGCAAGTTGACGAGTAAAATATCCAGCCATATTCCACATCAAACTGTCTAATAAGTTATTTATTATCCAACTATCTCGTAATAATGAAAAAAGGGTCTAAAAAAATCGAAAAAATAGTAATTTTCCTTTCCTTAAAAAAATTAGTTGGACATTGCGTGACGTACGTATTGCATTCTGATTGGCTCATTTTTCATACAGGTCAAACAGGTTTTAGGAGCTCACACAAACACGCCGTTTTAGCCGATTATCAATGTAATTTTTTTCGACTGTTTTTGCACAAATTTTGGCTGTATTTTGAGAAAAAAGAGGGAGAACGTCAACAAGACAAATGAAAAAATGGCTATCGTTCGGAAACTTTGATGAAGTTGAATGAAAATGCAGTAAAAAAGGAAATGTTGTGTCAAGAACTTGCAGCGATTGTAGTGCCTTCGTTTCCATTCGTGGATCGTAGTTGCTTGCTTCAATTAGCTTTACATTTCTACTATAAAGGACATTTTTGCAGCTCTTCCACTGAAGGATTACATTTTGTTGTATTAAGGTAAAATTTCATTTTTTTCTTTTCCTTATACGAGCTAGTCAGTCAGCTTATGTCAATAAACTTGTGAGCTTACAAAGCATTTTCTCTTCTCTGTGTTTACATGTTCACTTTGACTCTGTTTTCAATTTTAATTTCGACATTTTCGTTATCTTATTAACAGAAGAATCGAAAGCGTTTCTGTAGAAAACGTTCCAAACTAATTCAGTTTTCGTTGCAGACAATTTAGCTGTAGATGCTGTAGATGAAAACCTGTTAAACTGGTTTAGACAGCGAAAAATATCGCTGTATATTTTTACTCGATCCAGTCTTACTCACGCGTTATTTTTTACAAGTTGGATAATAAAGATTATTATTATCATATCTTATCAGATTATCGCAGAACATAACAAACAAACAAACAAACAAACACAAGCAAGCAAGCACGCAAG
This sequence comes from Diadumene lineata, assembly GCA_918843875.1. Classification (NCBI taxonomy): domain Eukaryota; kingdom Metazoa; phylum Cnidaria; class Anthozoa; order Actiniaria; family Diadumenidae; genus Diadumene; species Diadumene lineata. Next base: position 19,931,062 of record OU974070.1, on the reverse strand, counting down.
CAAGCAGGAAAGCAGGCAGGCAAGCAAGCAGGCAAGCAGGCAAGCAAACAGGCAAACGAACGAACAAACGAACGAACGAAAAAAAACAGACAAACAAGCAAGCCAGCAAACAAAAACCGACCAGTAAACATGTGTCCGAACACCTACCATATTCAGTGGTATCTTTACTTGCTGCTTTGCACATCTCAATTCTGGCAGAATGGTAAGGTACATAGTGGTCTTGCACAGAACTTACCAGTAAAACATTCTTAAAGTATTCTAAACCTGTTGAGAAATGCAAATACAAGGCAGTTCAGCATCACAAATAAACGCAACTCAGATCCTAAGCCTTCTGTTACAACTTCGGTAACATAAGCCTTATCTTAAAGTGCACCTATCTGGAAAACATATGAATTAAACAATTTTTAATCGTTGAAATTGCTTCTGTGAAAAAGTTTTTGATTTTAATTAAGTGATTTTTATGCCCTGTCAAAAGTTGAGAAAATTGCCTTTTTCTGTGCCATGGCCGTGATTTGACTGTGACGTCATGTCGGCTGGCCGAGTTTGGGTATATACAGAAGATGTAGGACTATTGGCATTGACCCACTCGGATCAATATCATTATGACTGTCATCATATATACGCATTATCGAGTCATCCCTGTAAAAACGCTTATGTAACGATCAAATGGTTCTGATGATCCGGCGTATATCAGTGAGTCAAACGTGATTTCATACAAACGAAAACCAGGCAAAAACGCAAGGATTATTTAAAAACACCTTTTATTTGCGTCCTACTAATCGAATCCTACTGTTTGAATCCTATTATTTGGGTCCTACTATTCGAATCCTACTGTTTGAATCCTATTATTTGGGTCCTACTATTTGAATCCTACTGTTTGAATCCTATTATTTGCGTACTACTATTCGAATCCTACTCTTTGAATCCTATTATTTGGGTCCTACTATTCGAATCCTACTGTTTGAATCCTATTATTTGGGTCCTACTATTTGAATCCTATTGTTTGGGTCCTACTATTTGAATGCTATTATTTGGGTCCAACTTTTTGAAACCCTTTTATTTGAGTCCTACTATTCGAATCCTACTGTTTGAATCCTATTATTTGGGTCCTACTCTTTGAATCTTATTATTTGGGTCCTACTATTTGAATCCTATTATTTGGGTCCTACCGTTTGAATCCTATTATTTGGGTCCTACTGTTTGAATCCTATTATTTGGGTCCTACTGTTGAAATGTCCTACCTTTTGACTGACTTAGTCGAAAAAGGTATGTCTGACGTAGGTCTTCATGGTCATTTAGTGAAAGTTGCATCAGTGCTTCTGACTTTTTCCATTTCTGCATCAACCACAAACCTGGTCAAAAAGCAAACAAATGAATAAATTAATGAATGCATTGAATATTGTTGTGTTTTACAACATAAAGAGCTCCAAGCATCAAATATTAACCAAGTATGGTGTCAAAATTATGCTAATTAGTCAAACGTTTCAATCCCCTTGTGAACAAGAAGGAATGTTTTGCGTATGACGTGTTGAGTATTCTACCTGTGCTGACCAACGGGCTAGTTGGATACAGCATTCCAAGATGTGGCCCACTGAGAGATAGTAATGTATGCATCTTATCCAGTAATGGTTCCAGTCCAGGATGGCTAAGAGCTGACCTTATAATGATGTTACCCAATGAATGACCAACAAAACTAAAACAAACAAAAATAGCATTGTGTTTAGCATTGTTCGCAAAACTAGCGTAGCCCGAGTATCAGACTCTAGTGGAGAGGGGACGAGAAAAGAAAGGAGAAAAGTCTCATTCCCTCCTGGACAAAGATTACAGTAAGGACTTGTACTGCTTCAAAAAAACTAAAAAACGTAAGATAGGGTTCAAATGTACTGAGTGGTCAATGTAAATCTTATATGAAGTCGACTCAAAGAATGCATGTAAAAGGGTTGAGTATCCTTTTTCTGATTATGAATAAAAAATCGCTTATTAGCGTTCATCCAAACGGTTCACGTGACGTCATTAATATATATGGAACCAAGGAGAAGAAGTTACAACAACTTTTTTTGAAGATACACTAACGAGGTGGGAGGGGTATCAAAAACCTGGACACGCGAACAAGCTGATGTGCACTAGCTAGGCTAAAAATATGTTTTGTTTTATTTTACATATGTAGTCATTTATTTGAATCAATGAAACGTTTACCTGATTTTTGATGGGAATAAAGAGTAGGCATCAATGTAATGAAGTATTTCCTGGACCAGTCGATCTGTTAGCTCTTCAAATGACACAAACGTATCTCCCTAGAAATAAAGAAAAATGATAGCTGTCACTCAATAAAATTCATAAATTTATTTTTTTATTACTCAATTGGAACCCCGTCCCATTTCTCCACGGCCCTTGTGGACAAAAAACTCGTTTAAAGACATCGCCTTATTCTGTATTATAGCAAGCCCCGAGCGGACCGAAGGCCCGCGCAAGCGGAGTACCATAATAAAGAAAATATGGTAAACCATCGAGCTCATTTCAAATCGACCCAAGGAAGCCCGGATTTCGAAAATACATGCAACATACGTACATATACATACGTCCGTGTACACTCACGCGCAAATTTGCTGACCAGTTTTAGGGGGCGCCAAAACAATAATTATTTTTGCAGTTCACTGAAATTTTTCTACAAAATGTATTTCTATACACTGGACACACAGCATGAAAATGTTAAAGCTAAGGTGACGGCTTGAAGAGATTTCACTGAAAAAGAGAAACAAAGACCGCGGCGTGAAAAAGAAAAATAACTACGATTAATTCAACGATGAAAAGCTACTTCAAAATATTTTCACTGACAAAATGGGCAAAAGTCGCTCATGGCGCTGTTTTTAACTATTCAAATGTACAGTCATGCAGAGCTGTTAAAATTTTACTTGATAAAAGCTCGAGATTTTATAAGTTGTATTTTCTGGGAGAGTTTATTTGACAAGTTTGTCAGATGGTAAAAATATAGATGGCTTGCACTGACGTCACATTTTCGTTAGCAACCAGTTGCTAAGTTGTCCTGGAGGACAAGCGGTATTTGTTTACATGCGAAATACAAAGCTTTTAGTAAGAATGTCTGCGACGAAAAAACGTTTAAAATCGGTTGATAAAAAGGCTTTTTTGCCAGAATATTCAGATAATTTGAAGGAAACAGCATCAAAGGAAAGATACATCAAGAAATTAGAGCTGATTGATGGTTGTGACCCGTACAAAATACCACGAATTGAGTGGCACGGCGATGTTGATTTATGGCCGAGCATATCGTACATAAACCTAGGAATGTACTTGCTTTTTTCCCCTAGTCCTTACACTCAAGATCAACTAGAGAACTACAAAAGTCTCGCTTGCTACCAAAACTTCGTAAATGGATGGGTTCGAGAAGTACTAGTGAAACAATTTGGTGAAAATCGACTAGTCATTGGAAAGGTAAAATCAAAATGGCGTTCGCTTCTTGTTGCAATTCAATTTATCGTGGCTTTAAAAAAGTGATATATATCTCTTTGAATTCCCATTAAGATTATGTACTATTTCTAACAGGTCAATCACTCTCAACGAATGTCCGAGAAACCTCTGACTCCATGGATTATAAGCGAGAAGAATGGAAAAATTTTGTCAGCACATTGTGACTGTATGGCCGGTTTTCCCATTCATTTGAGTGCCTTTTATAAAATGTAATGAAATTAAAAAAAGCATGGTCAAAAAAATATTATCAGTGTGACACTAAGTGAACTCCAAATGTTTTTGAAAACCACTCTAATATAAATAGAAACCATGGAATACCAATAATTATTATAGAGTACCGGTATATTTTAATGGATGTTTACATTAATTATACCATCAATATCATCTGTAACTTTTAGTGATTTCTGTACTTATTCATGTTGCAGGTACAAGCACAACTGTTCTGTACTGGCCGTGCCTACTGTGATTTCATTGTCTGGTCGGAGAAAACAATGTTTATCGAAAGAATTTTGCCAGATATTATCTTCTGGCAAACAAATGTTGCTAAAGCAAAGTTGTTTGCAGTGAAAGGATTAATGCCAGAGCTACTGGCTAGATGGTACTCCCGCCCCACAAAACAAAACAAAAGACCAAGAATGGAGTAATTAGTACACAAATATTGTAATATAATTGTAAATAACATTTTTAATGTTCATTTTTAACAAAAAGTTGAAAACTTTGAAAACTACTATACTTAAAACTATTATATTTTATATGATTATTTATGGAGAATTAAAATGTTCAGTTCAGTTCACTGTGTGTTTATCACTATTCAAAAGGTACAACAGAATCACACATGTTAGTAAGTGCACAACTTACAGTAACAATTTTATCCAACATTGTTTTCTCATCATCTCTTGCCATTACAAAATCAATTGGTTGTGTTCCCTGTAGAATACTGTACTTCCTTCGCACATTACCAATAACCCTTTCAACATGAATCCTAACATTTGCTATTCGTCTTGTTTGTTCCACTTCAATGCCGCTCAGTTGCTTCTTTCCTTTAGTAAAAGCTGGAATTTTAATTCTTGCACAGTAAAGACCAACTGACTCTTGAATGTCAAATCCCCTATCTGCTAGAATTACATCACCTGGGATAAGATTCTCTAAAATTCCACATTCTTCGGTCAAATGTTTATCACTCACTCGTCCTCCCCATCCATCCGAAATGTAGCTCACAGTCCCTTGTGGAGTTATCCCAATCAAGTACTTGACCGTGTTGTGGTGCTTGTAGCTAGAGTATGTTTGTGCACGTGCCAAAGGGTTGGATGCTCGTTCCAGAAATATTTCAAAGCAATCAATAATAACAACACAGCCTGGACAGTTCTTACGGAAGTCTAAAGGCATTGTTTTCAGTAGTTGCGCTCTTGATGGCCAACAAATCAATGGACTCAACCTCACATAAAGTACATCAACAACTTAATAATAATAATAATAATAATAATAATAATAATAACGGATTTATTAGTAGTATATCCACTAGGTGGCTCTTCACCTACTAATTATTACAAAGATTACAAAACATTTAAAAGATAAAAGAAAAATGTTAAAAAATTACAAGATAATTGCATAAATACAAGTTAAACAAGTGGCTTTTCAACTTTTTTGAAAACATTAAACTGTCCTCACATTTCCTCAAATCTGGAGGTAAATTGTTAAAAGATTGTGAGGCCTGGTCTTGAAATGTTCCTTTTTCAAACTGATTAGCTTGTTCTACTTTAGGTGCTGTCAGAGATCTTAAATTGTATGACAAAACAATGTGTTCATTTATCTTTAAAGGAACGTTCTCATGGTATAATGATTTATGTGCAAGTTTTGCAGCACTCAGTTCAAGTCTTTGCCTTACGGGTAACCATCCAAGACTTTTCAGGTCGTTTGTTTGTGCATATCTAGATAAAACAAATCCAGCACAGCTATTTTGCACTCTTTGTAGGCGTTGTATTTGGTACTGATGGATGGTATTACCAAACACAGTGTTACAGTAGTCTAGCTTTGATAGTACTAAACTTTCTACCAAATTCTTTCTGATGTGCTTTGGTGCAAAGTTCTTTACCTTTCTCAATACAGATAAAGTTCCATAGCAAGAAGACAGCGTATTGGTGATATGATCCTGCCAAGTCAAATGCTGGTTGATGTGTACGCCAAGAAGCTTTGTGTTTGATACTCTTTCAAGTGGTTGATCACAGGATTTGATGTTGACAGGAACATGTTCTAATTGCTGCTTTATTGACATCTGTTTGGTAGAAAGCAGCATCCATTTAGTTTTGTTTGAGTTTAATGCTAGATTAGAGTTCTTTGAATAATCTATTAACTTTTCAATGTCTCTGTTTACCATGTCAGCACACCTTTGTAGATCTTGTGGAGACGAGTGATGTAGTAGGGTTGTATCATCAGCATATTGAAAGCATTGGCCATCCACTTTTGATTGCAAATCAGATACATATATATTAAAAATAAGTGGACCAAGGATAGATCCCTGTGGAACTCCAAAGCGTGTTTTAGATCGTTCTGAGACGTTATCATCAATTTGCACGAATTGTTTCCTGCCTTCTAAGTAAGCCTTCTAATAACTTGGTTAAAGACTCTGGACACTGTAGCCTCATGGATGTTACCAAACCTGTAGGCAAGATCCCTTCCAGCAAGATCTAGTCTCAATCTCATAAGAGTTAAAATAAGTTTTTGAAAAGGACTGAGAACACATCTAGATGATAGATCTAGAAAGGGCAGCACGTAGTGAAACAATGAGAACAACAACTGCCAGGTTGGTAGGCCAGTGTAATACAACACTTTCTCATCATTTTCTTTAAATGACTCTTCATCAATTGAAGACTCTTTCAGTGCCTCGTTCAATTTCGTCTTCTCATCTCTTAGCATATTAATTTCTAATTCAAATGACTGTAGAAGTTCTAAAGTTAAGTCTGTTTGAGTGGACATTTCTCGAACTTTCTCTGAACACGAATTTGCATCCATCGGTGCAACTCCATCGTTACTTTCAATTTCTTTGTTTGACTGTAGTTCTAGCAAAGCTTTGGCACATTCAGTTCTACGTTTTTGTTGGATGTCAAAATAACGGTCTTCTCGTTCTTTGTTGGCTTTCTTCACAGAATTATGGCCGAGGTTTTGACTTGGAGCCCAGTCGACGTTCTCTTGGTCAACCAACGAAGCTGGTTTGCCTGCAAAGAAAATACCAACTTTAGTCCAGCTTTAAAATACAAATTCGCGGTTCCTGCTCACTATTTGCAATGTAAATAGACACTTCAACTTGTTTCCAATGAATTTATGGCCTTACCTGATATAAAATGGTCACTACAAATACGAATGTAAGCAAACTTTTCTGGTGTTTTGAGGCTAAGATCTTCTCGTCGTAGTCGTTGCAGCCATACGTTTCTTCGTTGTTCTTGTAAAATTTGCTTCTCCTTGTTCACATTTTTCTTTACAGATGGAAGACGAAAGAAACTTTTATCAATTTCTCTGTTCGACCGATTGGTGCATCCAAATACAGCGCAAAAATTCACCATTTTCGAGTCACTTCAAGCTAGATTTACAATAAAGATGGCGTCTGTCATAAGAATGCTTGACCTCCAGGACATATTATCACGTGACGTGTGACCTCCAAGTCTTCGTGACATTTTTCAATCATTACTTATCGACTAATCTACTTTTAAAAGTAAAATCGACTGCGACAAAAAGTTCATAAAATGAAAAACAAAACAAATATGCGCTGCATTTGCAGCAATTCAAAAGAGGTGAAAAGCAAGACGAACACGACTCACGAAGATAATTTCACTTTTGGTGAGGACGAAAATGTCAGTGGAAAAGTGACAGTACAGGACAAGAAACGTGGCGCGTTTTTATGTTTACATTTTTTGACGATCTACCTTTAATGAGTTTCCTTTAATGAGTTTGCAATAATTATATTTACTTCGTTTTGTAAGATATTTCTCCATCGTTGATATCTATATGTGTGTTTTTTTTAATTTGATTCTTGTAATTCTTTGATTTGTTATTAAAACGCGCTTGTTTTCGTCATTTTACTAATCTGCAAGTTGAAATACTAGCTATTTTTTAACGAGTTACGCAGCATTCACATTTGATAATTAAAAATGCACAACTGTTTTAGATAGCTAGATTACAAATACATTATTCACTACACATTTCACCAGAAAAGTGAAATTTTTGTCGATTTTTATAACATTTTTTCAAAGCGAGAAGCGCGTGGGGATTTGTTTGCAACTCAAAGAAGCCATGTTAGTGCTTTTCTAACTTTTCATTGGGCAATCAATTTTAATTGACAAGTGCTATTTTTACATGAAAAAAAAAAAGAAAACATAGCAAAAAAAAAAAAAAAAAGAGAAAATTATCCCTCACTCTCATTTTCTTATTCTTTTTTGCTATGTTATTTTCTTTTTATGATTATTTGAATGGATTTTTTCATTAATTTACTTTTTTAATCCAAAGTCATTTTTGATTGATTGGTTGATCAACAATTTGATAATTGGTAGTGAAAGAACAAATGAATGAATTAATGATTGAATGAATAATTCATTTCATTAAATCGGAGCTCCGCTATTAAGTTTACCTAATTTTTATATTGTTATTACAGTGCTATCTCCCCTCTCCATGGTAAGTAGAAAGTCAAAATATCGGGAATATGAATTACCTGATTAATTTCTGACATCAGGAAGTCAAAACGTGAAGATGGTAGTGCCATTTCAAGGTAACATTTGAACAAACGCAAATCACCACTATTACCTAAAACAAAATCATTGAATGAATATTATTTCAAACTGAAGAGGAAAACAACATTTTTAATGAGTGGCATGAATGGCCAAGCGTGAGAGTGCTGACCAGGGGCCGTTTGCTCAAAGCTCGATTAGTGCTAATCCAGGGTTAACTCTAAAGATTTTCTTAAGTTCTTTCTTATATGTAACTCCAAGTCGACTTCTGAATTGGCCAAGGTGAGTTTGTTTGAATTGATGCGCTGTCCCATGGGTTTTTCTCAAGGCTGTCCGGCTTTCCTCCCCCAGTAAAAGTACTGTATGTAAAGATATGACTGTGTAAATTCGTAAGTGTAGAGGCAGTGAATGCTTGAGAAAATCTCCATAATTTGTAGAGCACTATGTGTTGCTGAGTAAATAACCTTCAGACTTTCAAACCATGATTTGCATACTTATTAGGTACCTTGGATATTCGTTGAATCATAACCTTAGCTTACCGTCTAAACCATGCACACAAACAATCAGATGTGTTTCTATACTATCAGGTCTCTGTTTACTAAAGTACGAATCACGTGGAGCATGGACACCAATGTCACTGTAAATAACAACAAATAAATCATGTATTAACATCATAATGTCAAAGTGAGTGACTGCGATGCAAAGAAAAATGTCAACATGTTAAAAAGATAAGATTGAAATAAAAAAATGACTTTTTTCACCCGAAGATATAAGCATGTAACAGCTACTCTAAAATTCAAGTTAAAATAAAGTGTATGTATGCATGCATGTAATATAAATAAACATTAAAATAATATCTAATATTTCATTGTCCACTTGGCTGACATAGCATGCATATATACATACATACTTATATTACTTTAATTGCAAGTCCTAAAATGGGCTTTTCAGTTACAAGAGTAATATAGCATATATTGTATAGACATTTTACCTGTAGATCTGACAGGAGAATTTCAGTTGCCTCTTCATATATCTCTTTGCCAGCTCAAACCTACACATATAAATATATATTAAAAAAATTATTACAGTATAATTGTAAAGACTGATTCAAGTTGGTTTGCACTATACAACTTTTACAACTACAATGCTTTGTACTGCATCACAAATATAGACATTATACCAACATGATTGAATGTCACTTTACAGTAGCTGAAAGTTAACATCAGTTTTCATTGATTGACAAAACATTTGTAGGCTATAATTACAATACCTTGATTTGATACTTCCTCCATAAGAATAATTTCCCCTAGAAAAGGATGGTGAGGAGTTGCCAGTACAACCTACTGGAAGACATCCTGTGATTGCCATTCCCTTTTGATGGGATTTCTTTTTAGTCTTTTTGCTGGTATTCTGGGATCTTGTATTTTGCTCTTTTTGTTTCTCCTGTTGTTGGTGGTGCTGTAACTGTGGTGCCTTTCTACAGCCATCTTTATTATCCATTGGGTTAGGCGGATGTTCAAGCAACAATGTCCTTGGTGTTTGGTTAGTGATGTCACTTGCTGAATCACTTGACTTTGTTGATGGCATTTCCTCTTGACCAGTTGCAACTGTATTCAAACTACCACATTGACTCAAGTCACTCTTAGATGGATGTTTTTCATCAAGGATAGGCGTAGCATCATTATTATCAAGTTTTGGTGTGTCACAATTGGTCACTAAATTGGAGGAGCTGGTGATTTGTTTTTCTTCAGGTTCAAAATCACTATATTTTGGTAACATAGCTTCTTCATTGTCAATATCTGGTAAAGGTTTTTTCTCATCAGATGCATTGCATTCTTCAAGAATGGACTGTTTCTCCATGTCTTTCTCAGATTTATTATAACTGTTGGGATTCTCCATTTCATGAGTGCTGCTGTCATTCTCATCTCCCTCTGCTGATGTGCTCACCTGATGCAATTTCTCATCGTTGCAAGAGTTTTCACTAGTAACTTGTGCAGAAAGATCGTCTTGAGTAGTCTGGTCCAAGCACTCACCATCCTCAAATCCCTTGGCTGGTTCATCTTTTAGGGCATTTTCAAGTATATCATCAGAACTATTCCGCTCGGTTTTTTGTGTCTCTTCAGATGTGATTGCTGGGTTGCTTTGTTTGGGCTCCTCTTCATCAAGACATGTCTCCTCAATGCTTGCCATGTCTTTCACCAGAGCTTCACTTGCTTTATTTTTGTTATCTTTATCAGATTGTGTATCCTGGCTCTTATTTTCACATTTGGTTTTATCTGTGTCATCTTTTTTAGTAATGTCCTCCACACTATTTTGAGTAATAATTACAGTATTTTCAACCACATTTTCTTCATTACTTTGGTCAGCCGGCACTTCACTATCATCTGATGCTTCTTGACTGGGCTGATCAGGAGACAGAGAAGTTTCATTGATAACAACTCCACTATTTTCTGCATTAAGTACAACACCACTGCTTTCTGTATTAGCAGCATTAATTGTACTTTTTACTTCTTTACTTATTTCACAATCATTATTTATATCATTGCCAGGAATTGAAGAGTTTTTATTTGTATCATTATCAGTTGTAGAAGTTGCATCCTTGCTAACCTCAAGCTCATTGGCACTGTCCTTCTCAGCAGTGGATTCTACCATACATCCCACATCAGACTGATTTGGGATATCAAATAAGTTCAAATTACTCATATCATCACTGATAGAACATTTCCCTTCATTCTCTTCACTAAGATTTGGCTTGTCCAAACCTTGATTATCACTAGCATTGCCATCACTTAGATACTGGTTTTCTAAATCTTGAATTTCCTTAAGAGTTTTAATCAAGTAACTATTTCCATCATCTATGTCATCATCCAGTATCATAGTCTCTCTTACAGGACCATCTCTATCACACAATACTCCACCCAACAGCAGTGGCATGTTTGGATCATCTTTGGAAGCTAGAACATCTTTCGAATCTGGAAAAGGAAAGTGGCAAAATTTGAGCACCTGATTTTAAATTCAAAATTCAAATGAAATTGATTAGAAAAGATCCACAAACAATTTACTTATTCTACAGACAAACATTACATCTGCCGACATTAGAGTCATTTTCATAAGGAGTGGGAAACAGTATGGTATAGTATCGTAGCCGTAGTTTCTAAGAAAACATTTGAATCATCTGCCATATCATAGCGGTATTGTAACTGTACCCTGTTTCCCACTCATGTGAAAACAGAACCAGTTCCAATGACATGTCAATGTACTGACTAAACAATTGAATAAAATACTTTGCAGCCTCTTTTAGTTTTGGGCTTCCTGGGGAGGGGGACACAGGAAGCACAACACTAAAAGCAACTGCAAAGGAGACTAGAACTTGTTAGGTGGCTTCCTTAATACCAGAGTCTGTGTTCAAGATACAATTATATATTTACCTGTCTCAATAATAAAAATATCTTCATTATTCACAACTGTGTCATCTTCTAATACCAAGTCAACTTTTTCCAAATCTGAGTCAACATGATCAGCTAAAATATTAAGAGGTTTATGCAATTAGCATTTAACCCATGGGAACATTTGGTCAATCAAAGTGTACTTATAATAAAGTAATATCATGATAATTATAGTATGTAAACTAGGTCATAAGCTAAGTAGGATTTTTCAAATGGAAGGCTGAAAACATTTAATATGGAATGAACTACACAAACTGTTAAAAAAACAGAGTCAGCCCCCTGAAACAAAAGCTAAAATGGCATGATTATGTCAGGAAAGTGCCACGTGTATGCAGATTTTGTTTGCAATCAAAAGCATACAACATTCATTGGTCATGCAATGAACTGCAAAGTTACAAAAACAGGGTCAGACTCTAAATGAACTGATATTGTATTACCTTCTTGTTGTGATGTAGCTACAGTATACTTGTCTTCAAATATGATAGGAGTGGATGAGGAATCTCCATCTAGACCAGGACATTCTACAGCTACTGCAGGGATTGTTTGATAATATCTAGAGTTCTTGATACCTTGCCCCAAACTCTGATGCAGCTGGAAACTATTCATCATTAAAATCAATCAGACTAGTATAGATCTAATCCAAGAACTTCTTATTATTTAGGGTTGGTATGAAACCTGACAAATTTGGGTTAATCTGAGATAGTACATTTCACATCTTTGTTTGACCTTTGTCTAGGCTGTGTAGTTTGTAATACTGTACATACCAGTAAATAAGGAGAATAAGGATGAAAAAGGGTAGACACAAGTGTACTATTGTGATGGTTTTCTGAGAGAAATTGACTCCAAAAGCCTGATCAACTTATAAGCAGTTCTAGTCGATAATCATTAAAACCAGACCCCCCTGAACTCCTGGTAAGACAAGATATTAACTAGCCCTGGATTGAATTTTGTGGTCTACCAGGATTGGTTATGACACTTGATAGCATGACCATAAGAGTATGCAAAGTGGTAACATTAATTTGCTTTTGTTAATTTCTACATTCGAACAAATTGCGTTCACATGTAAAAATTATCCTCTTTAGGATAGGTTAGCTTTTTGTAATATAAGCATTATTATTCATCCATTGGTTATATGCACACTGTTTGGCAAAGAGATGATCACATAGTACTGGCAGGCCCTCTAGTTGAGAACCTTGTGAATGTATACATATGTACTGTTCAGGAACAGATATTAGAATGATATTAATTGGCAATGTCCTTCAAATACACTTACCTTTGCTCTTGCTGAACCTGAAGGTCATCCCAAGAAAAGTCTTGAAGAAAAAAAGCCTCTGAAAAATGCCCAACCTTTAAGAAAATCAATATGGATAATAAAACATATTGTTATTGGGCCTCCCATAAATCCATTCACCCATCAATTTTTTATAATACAAAATTGAACATACCCTCTGTCTGTGATGTTCATTTCTCAGATAAGGAAGAATTTGTCTGTTCAATGTATATGATTCCAAAAACTGAGACCAGACCAAGGAAACCTGGTCGTGAAAAAAATAGCAACCAATTTATTAACTACAGATCACAGAGATGAGGAAAATGATGACAATGACAATAAAAAGAAATATACCAATTACAACTAAATTGAGGATGTTCAACTAAAACAGTCTTAATTTAATGAATAAAGCATATAAAATGTATGAAAGCACAATGAGAAATTGATAAAAATGAGACTTGATGTTTTTGCTATCATTCAGATAACACCTAATGTCAGTTGTTCAGAAGGGCAATAGAACCAACAGCGTGGTGTTAATAGTATTTGATAGCAAGATAATTACCTCATTGCTGATGCTGTCCAGGTCACTGCAGATTTGTGCAAATACTTCATTGGCACTCCTTAAAGACTAAAATACCATGTCATTGAAACAATCAGTGTTTTTAATTGTACTACTTTTATATCACATTCAGATCTCAACAAATATCATCAGCAACACTACGAAACTACTTCATGGGGTACTACTCTTCTCTCCTGTGAGCAACTAAGTGACGTCATGAACAAATATTTTCTAGTGAAGGATATCATGCAGTAAGCAGAGAGAACAATTCTGTCTACAAAGAGTTTAGCAAAGAAGACTGATGGACATAACCAACTACTACGGTCATCCTCAGTGACAGTCTGTACTTCACAAATCTATCAAATTACATAATAACTACTTAGAATTTACAGTAATATACCTGGATTGATTCTAATGCACTTTCCAAACGCTCACCAAAGTCAAACAAACCTATAAAAAGAATTACAAAATATTTGAGATACAACAGGCACTCTGATTAGCCAAGACTGCACACATTATTTTCTTGACACAGTCAAATAATCCAGAAAATCTGCCTAAAACCATGTTTGCAGCAGTGCTCTGTGGAGTTATAGACTAGAACAAAACTTAAGTCAATGTATTTTAGATTGGTACTAAAAGAGCTGCTATAATGTAGATTTTGACTGAAAATTTTGTTCAGTCTGCTTGATACTGTATTGTTCAATTTACCTAGTTGGATGTGTTGACTTTCTGGTAAAAACTCTGAGAGGCAATCAAAGTAAGCCAGCAAGTTGACCTTGACAGAGAACAGTGTACTACATAGTGACCTAATGATGAAATTAGACATAAGACACTACCATGAACTAGCTATTAGTGAGAATACAAATGCTTGGCCAAAAATTGGAGTCCAAGTCAAGGAGCATTAGGGGATGTTATTCATGGTAGGCAATTTTTGACCCCAAAAATGATAAATGCATGACATGTTGTGATGAGGTAAGTCGGAACAATGTTTAACAAAATAATTATATAACAATATATTTTATTGATATTTAATGCATTTGATTTTTGTTTGACTATATGCGCCAATTGTATGATGAGATTTTAAGTAAAAAATATATTATATGATTTTATTCAGAAACTGAGGTCTAGGCTGTAGTTTAAAAGACTGTAGTTAATTGAGTTGTTTACAACTTTCTACTGATTCTCAGTACAGTGGTGCTTTAGAAAAACTTAAAGCTTTCAACTTCAACTCAACTAATTATCATAATTATATACCAGACATACAGATGAATTTATTTGAATTTGGAATGCTAGTTGTAATGTTGTTACTAATCAAATTAACTGTTCTGTCGAACTAATCACTAATAGTATTAAATACTGACTCACCTATGGGTATCATAGGCAAATCTGATTTGCTTCTCCTCTGAGGCAGTTCTTGAGGTCTAGATATGATGAGTTATTAAAATCATGATTAAAGTAAACTTGTAATAGAAATAAAGACAGAAACAACCCCCAGCTGGTTAATATTACCCCCTGGTTGCAATATGAATAGTAACATTTTAGTGCTTATAATTAGAGCACATTTCAACTAATGTCAACAATGCACTTTGCAATGTTCAATATTTAATATCATAATATGTAATCTGATTTTACAAACATGAGATTTATTTATTTAATAGTTGGTAATGTAACGGGGTAACTAACTCAGGGATCGTCTGTTTTGGTTGCTCTTTATTATGTTTTGCACGATAGCTAATTACAAGCTATGTAACAATTCATGGTAGACACAAGCCAGCTGGAAAGACATCCGGACCCTTAGTAGGCCCAGTTTGTTAGAAGGAATTCCTTAGACTAGACCACTATCCTTACTTAGGTCCCTGCTGTCTTGCTAGACTTGAGTCGTCCCCAACTTGCTCACAGAGTATGAATGGATTGTGTGTTTGTAAGGCTACAGGACAGGCTTTATATAGCTAGTTAACATGATTCCTTGTTTACCTAAATAGCTACCAACTTGGTGGTATTGTTTGGGTTATACTTTAAGGAGGTATGCTTTTCTTAGGAAAGTATAAACATCGTATGATCTTAAGGCCGGTACACACTAGGCGACAAGTCGCAGCGACTTGTTCCCGCGATAGGTCGTAGTGACAATTTCCCCCTGTGTGTACTAGGTATTTTTGGCGGAAATTGTCGCAGCGACAATATCAGATGTATACAAATATTGAACCAATGCACACTGAGGCGACATGTCGTGACGACAAGTCGCTGCGACTTGTCGCCTAGTGTGTACCGGCCTTTACAGTCAATGTTACGATGCTAAAATTAAAAGCTAGATTGTTGAAATAGCTAAAAACACTAACAAAAACTATACTAATAAATTCGTAAACATTTGCATCATAACAGTAATTAGTGTGTGTATTACTTTGAGTGATTACTTGAGTGATGGTCTGGCTGAGAGTTTGAACCATGAGCCTTCTGATTGACAGGCCAATGCTCTCACAACTGAGCTAACCTGCCAATCTATTAAATAGGACGGGTAAACATAAAACAATCATTGTAAGACACGTAGTTGTAACAGATAGAATGCTTGCCATGATTATAGATAATACTTACAAGAATGTTATTGATAGGTTTGTAACCAAATAACTTGGAATAAAATAGTGGTGTTGACATCCTTGTATTAGTGGAGGATTTAGAAAACCAGGATGGTTTGGGCATCTTAAATATGCTGAAAAGAACAATATGATTTGATGATTAATGACATGGCAGAAAATGAGAGAATAGAAATATTAAATGAATGTATGAAATAGAATAAAGAGAATGAAAACATGGATGGATGGATGGATAAGAGAATGAATGATTGAATCAATCAATCTATGGATCAATGAATCAATGGGTAGATTAAGTAAATGAATACATGAAGGAAATGAAAAGAATGGAACTAAATGAATGATAATGATTAAATTACTGCAATGATAAAACTAATGAATGAATGAATGATTGAATGAATGAATGAATGAATGAATGAATGAATGAATGAATGAATGAATGAATGAATGAATGAATGAATGAATGAATGAATGAATGAATGAATGAATGAATGAATGAATGAATGAATGAATGAATGGATGGATGATTAAGTGAGTGAGTGAGTGAGTGAGTGAGGAAGAGAGTGATCAAGTAAGGGATTGAGCAAATACAATTATGATATAAGGGTCAATACAATGATATAAGCTGACCAGTCTATATGGTTCTAACGTACCTTGGATCTGGTAGACTTAGTTTGACTAACACAGCATGTAAAGTGGTGTCAATGACAGCAAAATGAAAGTAATCAAACAAGACTGGGACATGATGATGAAGGCCTTTGATACAAGACAAGTGTAGCTTGAGAACCTGTGATGACACACTCACCAGACAGTCAGGAGAATCAGGCCTGGACAAAAAAACCCTACAAGTTACTAAATGTATCACACAAGAAAGCATGTCTTTACAAGGGCCATTGTATGGCTTTTTTAAGCAGGGTTGTACAAATCTGAGTAAAGACTGCTAGTGCATGCCCCAGGTTCAAAATGTAAATGTCAGACTGAAGTTGGTATTCAATACATTTAAGAGAAAGAACAATATGCATTTTTCTACACAATTTTGGTATATATCAATTCCATTAGATTACAATTGCTGACAAAATTATTGACAAAATCATGGGTTTAATCAATCCAGGAAATGTTGAAGAATTTTTTTTTAAGTGCCCCCCCTCCCCCACTAAATTAATGTTGAAATAGTCTCCCATATGTTCATCTTCACCCCAAACCAAAACAACATTGAGTGGGGGTGAGGGGGTATTATATTAATTGTCAGTTGTGCAGCTCTTGTTTACAGTGTAGGTCCAAGAATACACCATGCATATCAGAAAAGTAAGAACAACTTACTCTTATTGTAAAAATGTTTACCATACTTACCCAACTTCAGCATCAGAGAAGCACAACTCAACAAGCAGTTGAACATCAGCCTGATCAATCTGATCTGTCAACTACAAAATGAATATTTTTGATTCATTGATGGATTTATTTTATTTATTAAATGAATATACAAAATAAACAAACAATGGAGAAAATGAATAAATAAATAAATCCATAACTACTGATCAATTTGTTTGAAGTTGTATGTTAAGTATGTGAAATATTGTCATTAATGATGGCATCAAGCAATACCCATTTGTTACCTTATTGCTGTCAACCAGCATGTTAAGCCTAAAGATGAAGGAATCACTAAGCACAATTTCTTCATTTTTATAGAGTATTTGAAATGTCTTTGAAACAGCAGTAAGTCCAGATGGTGTCACTAAGGCTGGATAAAGACAATCATCAGGCTGATAGTCTGAAAACAACATTACATTTCTAATTATAATTTAATTGTTATCATTGGCAGTACCATATCAGTTTACTTTTGAAAAAAAAAAAGATTGTTTGACACTATCAATGAAAGCTTAATCAATCAGAATCCATCATTTTATTGAATGTGTTTGATTGGCTATGCTTTGAATTTTTTTTCAGAACAAATTCAAATGGTCAAGTACTAATAATTTCTTTGAACATTATTTGATTGAAGTAGTTAAACTCATGTAAAATACGTTATAACATACCACCATTAATTCTTGTGTATTCCACATCAACACAGGAAATTGCCTTTTCTGGTGGTTTTAAGCTACATCTTATTTGATAGTACCTGTAGCACAAAGGTTTAAGGATTGAAAGAGATTTACAATTCCCAATAGAAATTAAAAAAATAACCATTAGTCATAAACCAGGGATTAGTGTTTTTGCCTTCACAGATATTCTGACTACAGTGTAGGACAGAATAGATGACACAGCCTTGTACTATATACCTTTTTCACAAGATTCTGTCAAATTCTCCCATTGTATAAATATTTTTGTTGTTTTATCAAGTGAACAATCTAAGCAACATTTCCAGACTTACATTACGTTTCTGGGGGAAATTAATGGGGGTATGACAACAGTATATAGAAATAATTATTATACTAGTACAGTACTAGAACTAGCTTGTGTGTCATTATCGTTTGTCCCATGTTGGAGACAACAATCACACAACACTGCATAATCATATTTCTATACTATCAGATTGGGATTGGAGGTGTACATGTATCCTTATGTGATGGGGCTGTTCTTAATGGCCTTTTATTAAAATACATCAATCTATATCTTGTTAACACAACGGTTTATTCCCTCAAGAAAACCATCCTAGATAATTATATAATCATGCCCTGTTGTGCATTGTCTTTCACTTTTTATATTTTGGGTTGATTTGCGTAAATTGCATGTTTTTGTTTTTCATGTGCTCGTCAGCCTTTAGAACATTCAAAAGTTTTATGACATCAATGTTTTGTAAATATACATGTTTACAAGTAGGCAAATGACTGGGCAACATAAGCAATTAAATGTTAAACATTCTGGTCATAATATTCTCACAATAATTATAGCTTGTATTATGGTGAAATCTGCCTTACCCTCGCTGAAAAAGGTCCACATTATGGAAAGTTGATAATTCCACACATATTTCAATAGTTGCTTGAAGATCTCCTGCCATTCCAGCAAAACATTGAAAGACCGTTACTAATTAATGTTGTCTTGACAGCTCTCATAAAACCTAAAATGAACAGTCTACATGAGAAAAAGATACAACACAATTTACTGATGCATTGGCGCCTTTCACATAATAGTAGTTAACCTACATGCTTATTTCTTGTCCACTAAACATTGCCTACCATTATTTATTAAATAATTGTGAAGAACCATTGTTTTCCAAGAAAAGAAGATGACATATTATTTAATCCGACCAAGAACACTCCTAAATCCAAACAAAATAAAAACAAAACAAAAAAAACTCGTGTTGGAAACCGAAAAACAACATAATCGTAATATCCATTTCATAACGTCCATTAGAAAATTACAGTTAATTAATTTAATAATAGAAACAAAAAAAGACGAATGTTCGATAAACATTCCGTATATTATTATATGGACTGCAGCAAAACGGTTGGCAGTCGTAAATGATATTATTTATAATACAGCTCTTACTCCAAGCTTTTAACCACTTTCAAAAGTCAAAATATTATCTCAACAATTTGAACATTTGAGTCTAAGCTAGTGATTGCATATTAGCTGTATAAAGTTAGTAATTACATAAACAGCTTTTAAATCGTGGACTCCATCAAAAAACATTCTTAGTAGCTATCTATATTTATATTATATTATGCTATATTTATGGATGAACATAAATAATATAAAAACATGATCAATCGTTTAAAACGACAGATGACATATAAATACCTCATAAAATGGATAAATTTACAATTAAAAAATTTAAAATAATTCCGAAGTTTCACAGCTTCGACACACAAGGATGATTATAGCAGTATGAAATGCCTCAAAAAGTATTTTCTTTCTTACCACAAATAAAACAACTCAGCTGAAATGCTCTAGTTTTTCGTTATCGTACAGAAAATACGCTCAGGTTAACATTTTTATGAAAAAACCTGCAATTTCAAGCAACTAAATTTACCTCGTCTTTGGCCGCCATTTTGTTATGATTCTTGAACAGAGTGCCCTTTCCGGTCCTGCGTCATATGATTCTTCCATACACAGGAAGTCCAATAAAGAAGAAAAAGTATTTAGTCTGATTATTTTTGCTCTTCTTTGACTACTTCAACTTTTATCTTAAACCATTTTCTTGCTTTCTTTTCTCAGTACAAAGTATATATTTTTTTCCAACATTTTTGGATATTAGATCGAAAAATATTTTTTAGTGTGAGGGTTCTGCTGGCCAAAACGAGCGAAGGCTCCAAATTTTAGTTGCTGGTCAAAAAAATGGAAGACGATCAAATGGAAGATGTTCAGTTCCGAAGAGGACGGAATTTTTACCCAGGAGAGAAATATGGATGTTTGCACCCAACTAGAGGTAATTATAAGGATATTTCCGCTCGAGTAATCATTGAGCATAGGAGCCCTGTTGTCAGAAAATCTCAATTTGCGACGGTTTTGAAAAATAACAAAATGCTCATTCGAGCATTTTGACGTCCGGTTTGTGGATTTTCATCTTAATGATTTTTGATTGATAAAAACGGATGTTTTGATTACCATTAAAGCATCTGTAACATTTTGATTTAAGAGTAATGTAGTTAATTTAATTCATAAACAAGTATTAGAGAGCTTTGATGTCACGTGATATGGCAGCCATGTCATGAGGCAGGAACACATGATAGTTTACTCTGGGTGACTCATGTCAATGATTTTAGTCCAGATTCTATTGTTTCTGCCAACTGTCCTGACTGACAACACATGCAATTTCTTTTTATTCTAGTAGAGTATGTATTAGCACTGGCAATGATACTTTTTGTGGTGAAAGGCCAGAGCCATTTTTGTGTGAGTGGCAAACGGTACTGTATTGTATCATACCTGTAGGAAATATTCAAATTTTCTACCATATTGCAGCGGTATCATAATGGTACTGTTTCCCACTCATTTGAAAATGACTCTAGCATTTCTAGTCTAAACAGCTTCAAATAGGGTTATGGCAGCTACTGAGTGAGTAAATGACTCAGAATGTAAAACAAATTCATCATAATGTATTAACATCTATATGATAGATTCAGGGAATCATTGAAGGGGATGCATAGTATAACACTACCACATGCTGTTAAAATGTCTATAGTGTTAATGGTAACATTTGCCATTTTTCAGGTATATTTCGTTTTGTTCTGCTGTTATTTACGTGTCTCATGACATTTGGTTCGTATTTCTGCTATGATATGCCAAGGTTTGTATATAGCTAATAATGTTGTCATGCAATAGGTAATTCCAAGAGCGCTAGGAATTATGTGTAAAAGTCATGGCACAATGTAGAATGGCATCTTGGACAGTCAAAAAGATGAATATTGACCTTTTAATCTATAGAGAAAATAGAATAAAAAGATCCCCTGATGAGTAGAAAGCCCAATACTGGGGATAAGCTTTCTTATCTCATACTCTCTTGGTAAGCTGCATGATTTGGATCTAAATTTATAGAGAAAATCCTGTTTATCTATGGTTTCTCTTGTTTGTTTATAGTGTTTTACAGAAAGTCTTCACCAATGTAAGTAGATGCACAAATCATAATTAAACCTGGTTTAAGGACACTGCCTAGAGTTTTTGAGACACTCGACCATACCAAATTTAAATGACTGTAGCTAGCACAAAAACCAACCCACAGTTTTGAGTATTTGCCCATTTACTATAGAAAGGTTGAAGTTTTTTAATGTTGTATTTTTTGCTTACATAAGTGTTACCATGGCAACGGAACAATGGTGTCACAAGGTTTATGTTTTGCTCATTTTACGCGCTTTTTGATCTAAACTTTTAAAACCACACCCATGACAGTATTTTTCAAGTAATTGCCTCAAAATATACAGAGTTAGAAAAAATTGTATCAAGTCGATTTTGAGTTATTAGAGACGACTATTTTTAACCCCTAAATTCATAATTGTTTGTTAGTGTTGTGATAAATTTGGGAAGAAGACACTTTTGCCACTGTAATACCGTCCAAATATTGCGCAAATATTAGGCTACCTTCCTGTAAAAATTCAGGTTATATAGTGCAACAAATCTTAGTCAGTAATCATCGACGTAAACATAACTTTGAGCATTTTTTTCGCAAAATGTCTAAAAATTACGTTCACCACTTGGAAATAAAAAAATTGTAGATAACTTTTTTTTAAAACTTTTGTCAGTCAATGTTGACTATATTTTCAAAATGCACCCCAAATTCCAAGTTGATTGAAGTTTTCTAACATGCTCAAAACAAAATTCAAAGTTGACCATGTCTAAAGCTACTTCGCTGTTATGATTTTCAGTTCTTTGATGTTGTTTTCATCTTCACATTCCTGTGTGCTACCTTGTCGTAATATGCAAATTTGGGGCAAACAGAACAACAGCATGTTTACATAACACTTATGTTTACAAACAAAAAATACACCATTAAAAACTTACTTCCTATAGTAACTGGGCAAATACTCAAAACGGTGGGTTGGTTTTTGTGCGAGTTACAGTCATTTGAATTTGGTATGGTCGAGCTTCTCGAAAACTCTAGGCAGTGTCCTTAAAGTAACCCAGGTGGTCTGCTCTTCGAGCAACAGAGCATAATGCCTGGGTAGCCTGAAAGTAGCCTAAACTAAATATTATTATGGCTTCTGGAAACCAGTACTGGTCTATTATAGAGAGGGGATAAAGGATTGAAAACTCTGCATGGTCACACACAGGGATAAGGCTTACTCTTATTCAAATAGTGGTGTGGGCTATTTAATGCCCCTCCTATACAGCTGGATCTCTTGTTTGATGTCCTTATTCAAAGACTCAAGATGCCACAGGGATCATTCCTGTGACCTCCCTCACCAGAAGTGGATTTAGGGGAGGGTGAAGATGGTGGGCACCTCTCCTGGAAGGATTCCGAGTCTTTGTTTTATCAAATATTTTTTTCAAAATGAGCTCAGTATTTAATGTTTACTGCGAGTGCATCCCTACTGAAGATGATGTACCACCTACTAGAAACAATCCTAATACTTTTAAAACTGCATGAGCCAACCATGCAGTGTTAATATATGTTTTATGAAAGCTGTTAAATAAATGGCAGCTTATGTGTTGCCACAAACATTACAGAGAATGTTTGTTAGGTATGTTGCCCTCAGATAAGCATAGAGTATTGCTATCCAATAAAATTATAAATTGTTTTGTTGAAACTTAGAAAATAAGTCCAAATTCTACTGGGAACTGCAGTGTGATATTGTATTGGAATGCCACCAAGGACAAATCACATTTCATCAATGGAACAGACTGTTATGCTGGCCTTGGTTTGACTCAAACACAGTTTAACTTGCTCTACTCTATTTATGCTTGGACGTAAGTATTTATTTACAGTCTTTATGATCAGGGGTCTCAATAATATGCCTCTATCTGTGGTATAGCGCAGCCTACTCTCTTACTGACCATTATTTTGTGTCTTACTTAATATGCCCCTAGACCACCCTAGAAAATGTTTGGGACCCAGATGCCAACTTCAATTACTCAGACGCTTATCCAAAAAGATAATGAAACTCCTGCAGATTGAAGTAATCTGTTATCAAGTGTGTTTTTTGCATAATATTTGTGGTGAGACCAAAAACCTTTTCAATTGATTGAGATGGCTTTTTTTCTCTCGCACTCAATTGTTTATTGTTTCCTTTTGAAATTTGGTGAATTCTGTTGTTTCAAAACATATTTATAACCACCTCCCTTGCAGAATTTCTAGTATTATGCAATAAATATGAAAAAGTGAAATTATTGCTAATTTTTTTTTGCAAATGCACTGATTGATAGTTGCTATCACTTCAAATACAAGGAATTGAAACCAAGTACTCAAAACAGTCTTGAACACCAAGTACTTGGGAGTGGGTATTACTCCCCAAGGCAATCCCATCCTTATTATTGACTTCATAAAACAATTTATTATTATTTACACAAAATGTAATGTTGCAGAAATGCAGTGGTGGTAATTCTGGCTGGTTTTCTTATCGATAAACTAGGAAATGGAGGTAGGGTCATGTCAGTTTAGTCTCACACACCTTTATTTCAGCATCAAGGCAGTAATGCCATAAAGGCTGCGGCCAGTATTTTTTTCAAATGGATGTTTGTAAGTTGTGTAAATCACCCTATAATAATTTGCCATTAGTATGCCAAGCTTTCGGCCTCGATGCCTAGACATTTTCATGGCAAATAAAGATGTCCACCAAAAGCTGGCATAATAATTGCAAAATTATTAACTAAGGTTGAATACACAAAATTATCATGATGAGTGTTTGGTCCCTTTGTATTACATCACTATGCCAAAGGCTGTGACAATTCACAGGGAAGCATACTTAATTCCTCAAAACTATTGAATATAAAAATTAGTTCTGACCATTACAGTATTGGAATTATTTGAATATCACATTTCAGAATTTTGATTTTTGTCCCTGTAAGATAGAAAAGGCAATTTGAAAAACTGCTAAAACCACTATGACATCATTATGGCATCGAAACGTTTTTTAAAAACCATTCACACACCTCCTTGTATAGAATTTGTAGAATTTTTTAAGGGTAGAATTGCTAAAACACATGTATTTGGTGAAAAAAATTCTAAAATTTCTGATTTTTTATAATTGATAATGATTAATATTTATATTTTAAATGACCTCACATTCAATGACGTCATCAAAATCCTAAAATCCATTATATCTCCGGAACCAATGAATCAAATTTGATAAAATTTTTCAAAAATATGTTTAGCAGATTATAGGACTTTAGAACATACATCAAAAGCATGTAGATCTAGCGATAATAATTGGTTTTTTTTTGCTTGTTGCAATATTTTATTCAAATGTCATAATGGTGTAAAAAAAAAATTAAAAAAAAAAAAATTATCCAGAACACAAATTCATATAAATTATGTTGATTGGAGTCTGATCAAAGCAAAGGTCAGAAAAACCCATCTGCTATCATGGACAACAGTCAGCAAGTTCAGTTTTGTTCAATTGTGGATGGAATCCACCTATCAATTGAACCTAGTAAGTGCAGAATCACAATGAATTGGATCTCTGAATTATTGAGACCTAAGATAATTTGCTTTGTTTCTCAATATAGTTGGCGCACTTCTCTTCTCCATGATGTGTTTACTTGGAACTTCCACATTTGCTGCTGGTCTCTATTTACAAAACATCAATGGGAATGCCATGTTTGGTGTAATGCTTGTAGGCAGAATACTGTTTGGGTATGTACACATAATATGATAAGTCAAAATTGAGTCAAAAATGATATAGTAGGGTCTGTATCTTCTCGAAATCTATAAAAAAATTTTGAAAATGTTTTATCAATAACTTACATTATCAATAACTTACAGGAACTCAAATCAATCTTTCTTCTTTGCTCTATTTGAATATGTGTGAAGTTGTTGATTTGGTGCATTGAGTAACCACCAAAAACTATGGAGATTTGTATTTGTTTCTTCCTTCTTTTACCCATCCATCCATCCATCTATTAATTCATTAATTTATTCATTTGTTTGTGTGTCTATTATTTCATTAGATCTGGTAATGGCTCTTTGACAAGTAAGTTGAATGAAATCAGATTAATATAAAATGTCTCATTCTCAAATTGATTGAATTATTTTTGATGTTTTTTAGACTGGAAAACTTTTCATAACATAAAAGTATCAGCTTTATTGATTACAACTCAATGCAATTGTTGTTTCCATGCAAGCATAGTTTTTTTAATTCAAAATATATAATTAAGAAATAATCTCTTGAAAATACAATTTAGCCCTTTGCTCTATTTTCCAAATGCAAAGAGTGATACTTGAGGATATTATCAGTCAAAACTTACAGATGTTTTCCTATATTGATTTTAAATCACACCATTTTGTACATCAAACACCTAGTATTAATACTGACATTCTGATTTATCATGCAGTTGTTCAAAATCGAATCTCTGCAATCTGGTTTAAACAGAAGGAACTGGCCTTTGCATTTGGCTGCATCTTGGCTTTCTCTCGACTGGTCAGTATGTGCCAACTTGAGTTTATCCACAAAATAAATCACTTTTGAAGCAATTAGAGTCATTTTCACATGAATGTTTTCTTAGAAATTATGGCTATGATATGGTACAGTACGGTTTCCCAGTCATGTGAAAACAACTCTAACTTTGACTGTCTGTACCAGGGACTTGAATTCAATGTCAATTTAAACTCTATTCTTGTGTTGACACTTTAATACGTCCAATAAATTTGATTTTTCTAATGTCTAATTTCAGGGCAGTGTCTTAAATTTTTTCCTGACTGAAAGTTTCCAAGAAAAATATGGCCTTGAAATGACACTTTGGGGAGGTATAATTGTTTGA
The DNA here is from genome assembly GCA_918843875.1 of Diadumene lineata. Classification (NCBI taxonomy): domain Eukaryota; kingdom Metazoa; phylum Cnidaria; class Anthozoa; order Actiniaria; family Diadumenidae; genus Diadumene; species Diadumene lineata. Next base: position 19,904,654 of record OU974070.1, on the reverse strand, counting down.
ACAAATATGATTAAAGTGGTTTTACATTATGAAATTAGCTTTGTGCCATTTCAATCTTATCTACTTAAAAGGATAATTATGCTCAGCCAATCAGAATCAACATTTCTTTAAATAAACGTTCTGATTTGTGAAGGTCTGGGATGTCTTTGTCATGGAATCATTTTTAAATTAAAGTTAACTTATTCAAATGGTTAACAACATACAATGATCAATTGTATGGTATAAGACATGAATGTTTGTTTGGAACTATCAAATATTCCCACATGTAATACTAACTCTGAAGTCCTGAATAATCATATAGAGCATAATAATAGTATAGGAAGGAAAGACCTGGGTTTTCCAATAATAGTATAGAGCAGAATAAAAGTATAGAGTGGAAAATTCAAGATAAACCAATAATAGTAAAGAGTGGAATTATCATATAGAGTAGAAAATACATGTTCATTTTCCCACTTTTCCTAAGAAAAACCACTGACATGTTTTGACCCAAAATTTTTATTTTTATTTTTAAGTTTTATTTGATGTTTTGTTTGATCAATGCAAAAAAATGGTGCATAAAAATGAAGAGTTGGTGGATTCAATAATCAATACAGATCCCAAAAAGGTTTGTACAGAGTGGAAAGGTGTTGGAAAAAATAATAGCACAGTCCCAAATAAGCCAGACGAGTATAGAGTGAAACATTTTTCCAAAATAAATAATCATACATATATGTTTACTTGGGACTTCAGAGTAGAAGTTACAACCTTTATTGGCTGGGGACAGTTTTTTAATACTTCAAATGATTTAAATAAAATTAATTCAAAAACAAACCAACAATAAGTAATGTAATTTGTTGTATCTATTTTGTTTATTAAATATTTTAGGTGCTATTCTGTGTAGTTTTGGAGTGATTGCTGCTATCATAGCTTCCCTTATGGACCATAAAGGGCTGCAAATTCTTGACAAGGTACCTCCAGTCACTAGTAGTGTTCTGCTATAATTTTAGTTGAAAACTACAGTCAACCAAACTGGAGCTACACTCAGTTGCAAAATTGTTGGGACATTGACAGTTTTTCCCATTTTCTTTTGAAATGTCTCCTTTTTTATGTATACAATGTTTTCATCCGCTTCAAATCCCCCCCCCCCTGAATCAGTGTTGCATTGGCGTTGTTGTGACATGTTAATCATCATCAAGACTACCAACATTGTGGAGGGGGGAGGGGTTAGAGTTTGAGAACAATACTGAGCGGTAACTTCTAAATTATGTGTAGTGTCCCAACTAATTTTGCAACTGAGTGTAGCTTGTGTTAATTACTGTAATACTTTAACTTACACCGAATTATCTCTGGTTATTATAATTCAGGATTTCACACAGGTTAACTGGAACTTAATAATTGAATAAACAGGTGCTTCACATGTCTACAGATGAAATGAACAGATATCCCTTTTTTCATCAGACTCTGTGATGTTATCTTTGACAGATGAAATATTTTATGCAAAGCTTAATTAAGTCAATTTAAATTAATAATGATTGTGATATTGTTTCTAGAAAGAAGATATGAAGGTCCAGTCTAAAAAAGTGGTAAATATTTGTTGTAACAATTGATAAATTTTGCATTTATTACTTTATATACAGTGTAGTTTGATACTTTTTTAAAACAACAAACCTCTCTGACTTCAAATACGTAAAGCCGCTCAACTGAAACATCCTACGCCACTTTGTAGCTGTACGCGCCATTCCTAGTGCCAGCCCCACCTGGCTTAATACTACACAGGAATAACAACTGATCGAGATTTCATAAAATTCTTATTGCAAAACAATAATTTCTATTAATAAATATATTAGCAATATCACAGCAAAACAACATTGCATGTCTTATGTTTATATTGTTGAAAGTTCATTTTGGATTTGACTTTTTTTTCAGAATTTTACAGACATCAGATTTTTCTCTTCTTCGTACTGGCTTCTTATTTTGACACTAATGTTCTTTTACAATGGAGTTTTCCCCTTTGTATCTGATGCTAGGTAAATATTCAATGTTTTAGAACACTAATTTTCTTCATTCTTTGTGTTAAACTCAATCTAAAGGGTTAGGTTCCATTTCCAACTTATAGAAAATAACCCTAAGAGCTAACCTATGTACTAAATTACATTGGTTACCAAACAATCATGTGATACAGTGGTGGATCTAGAGGGTATAGGGGTTGTCCGCCCCTCCTTGAGTCCTTGTTTTATCAAGTATTTTAAAAAAATAATGTTAGTATTTCATGTTTACTGGGTAGTGTACTTCCTCCTGGAAATAATCCTGGATCTGCCCCTTTATATTTCATGCAGATATTTTGAAAATCACAGTGAACCTTAAAGTAAAGTTTTTGTGGTATACAACCAACTTGTAGTGAGCATTTGCTATATATGTGTGCAACCAATACAATGCCCATTCAGGTTTCACTTTATTGGTTCAAACAACTGCTCCATACCTCCTTGTGATGTCCCTCCATGTACCACAGTGGTATCCCTCTATGTATGCCCCAGTGATATCCCTCCATGTATGTCCCTGTGATGTCCCTCCATGTATGTCCCAGTGATGTCCCTCCATGTACCACAGTGGTGTCCCTATATGTATGCCCCAGTGATATCCCTCCATGTATGTCCCTGTGATGTCCCTCCATGTATGTCCCAGTGATGTCCCTCTATGTATGTCCCAACGATGTTCCTCTATGTATGTACCAGTGATGTCCCTCGATGTATGTCCCAGTGATGTCCCTCTTTGTATTTTCCAGTAATGTGTCTCTATGTATGTCCCTCTATGTATGTCCCAGCGATGTTCCTCTATGTATGTACCAGTGATGTCCCTCTATGTATGTCCCAGTGTTGTCCCTCTATGTGTGTCCCAGTGATGTCCCTCTATGTATATACCAGTGATGTCCCCCTATGGGTGTCCCAGTGATGTCCCTCTTTGTATATACCAGTGATGTCCATCTATGTGTGTCCCAGTGTTGTCCCTCTATGTGTGTAACAGTGATGTCCCTCTATGTATGTCCCAGTGGTGTCCCTCTATGTATATACCAGTGATGTCCCCCTATGGGTGTCTCAGTGATATCTCTCTATGTATGTACCAGTGATGTCTGGTGATGTCATTCTGTGTATCTTATATCTCCCTTGGCCCAGTCAGCTAACAATAAAGTCACTAGCTATTCAATCACATGACATCTTTTGTTTTAATAGTGATTTTATCCAGTCTAATTATGAAGACACTTTCCACTTTTCAAGCAAGACTTCAGGGTACATTGCTGGAGCAGTGTATGATGTCTCTATGCTTCTTGGTCCTTTCATGGGTGTCATTGTTGTAAGTAATACTTAGGTCATAATTATGATCATATCCATTGTTTCTTTTACTGTATTTAGGTCACACTATTTTATTTTACTTTTATGTTGTAACTCATGTTAGAAAGAGAGCACAAAATGTTCTTATTCATCATACAGAATAAAGACAAAACTCCATTGGGAAAACCATAGAATGTTATAATTCATCATACAGAATAAAGAAAAAACTCCATAGGGAAAACCATAGAATATTGCTGTGACTAATAACCTAGCTTAAGGTCTGAATAATAAAAAAATACAGATGGCATTATTATACCAACAACTACAGTCAGTTGGACTAAGCATGAACACCCAGAAGTAAACTTTTTTAATTTAACTTGAGCTTAATTGCTTCAAGCTTAGATGTAGCATGTATAACCACTCTTGGGAAACTGTCAACCTTGACTAGCCCTAACAGGCTATTGTAGACATCTTGTACCTATCTTTTCTGTTTATTATTAATTGTATAAAATATTTATAAAGTGTTTACCTTATATTATGGTACTAATGAGCATAGATTGGGTTCGGGAAGAGATTTGTTTTCTTGTCCCAAATTCCCTTCATAAGATGTGCTGTGCAAGCTCGCTTGGATACAAATGACTGCACCATGTTCTTGTGCTGCCAAGATTTGCTATTGGAATCACTTTAGCAGAGATTGCAACAGTACTTATGTATTACGAACCTGTAAACTTCACAACCATAATCAATAACCTTGAAAACACATAAACTACTTTCTTACTTTCAATCACTAGAACAATTTATTTGATTTCTTCAGGATTCATTTGGTAAACGAGGGATATTATGTGTTGTCTGTGCAGTATCGACAATTCCAGTATATGCTTTACTATCCTTTGTACCCAGTGCACATCCTCTCATTGCAACTATCTGGCTGGGCTTGAACTACTCAATTGCTGCTGTAAGTAAACTTTTCATGCCTGGTTTTCACTAGTGACACAAGGCAAGTGCAGAGAAGAAAAAATAATTTAATGATGCACAAGTACAAAAATATATAAAATGTTTGATTAAAGCTCTTGTGTTTTTCTATTAAAATGTCTTTTCCTTGCTCATGTATCTGCATTTGCTCTGTGCTGCTTGTAAAAACCATGTCTAAATTGACACAGCACCAGTAATTACCAAGTTAATCACAATTATATTCAAAACTATGTGTAATTGATATTTTTTAAGGTAATGCCTTAATGCGTGATTTGCGTTTTAATAGGCTTGTCTGTGGCCTTCCGTGCCTTTGGTTGTAAACCAAGCCATTGTTGGTATGTATTGTATTTCTTTGGCTGGCTGATTGATTGATTGATTGATTGATTGATTGATTCATTCATTCATTCATTCATTGAGTGAGTGAGTGAGTGAGTGAGTGAGGGAGGGAGGGAGGGAGGGAGGGAGGGAGGGAGGGAGGGAGGGAGGGAGGGAGGGAGGGAGGGAGGGGGGAGGGAGGGAGGGAGGGAGGGATGGATGGATGGATGGATGGATGGATGGATGGATGGATGGATGGATGGATGAATGGATGGATTGATTGATTGATTGATTCATTGATTGATTCATTGATTGATTGATATGATTAGGAACTGCATTAGGACTGGCTACTACCATGCAAATGATAGGCATTGGTGTTTGCAACTTGGTCGTTGGTAGTATTCTTGATTCACAAAGGTAAAGAGTCAATCAGACTTCTAACTATTTTCTGCATTACTAACTTATGTTAAGATCGGATTTGGATTTTTAAGGGATGGACCATTTAATATTTGAGGTGGAAAGGGGTAGGGGGGTAGGATTACAATTTTGTTCTTGTAGGATAGCATCTCCACCTCCATAGAATACGACTAGTGTAATGGCACTGATAATATGTGGTGTTGTTGCAGTCACCATAAGTGGAAGTACACGATGATATTTCTACTGGCCAACACTTTAGCTTGTCTAACATTTGCTGTTCTTTTGAACATAAATGACTACAGAAAGGTATGCTCGTCCATTTCTTTGTTTATTCTTCATTTCTTTTCATTGTTTGTTTGTTTTTTGTTTTTTCGGGGGGGGGGGGGGGGGGTATTTTGATTAATATTTTTTGTTTGTTTTCATTACATTGTTTTGTTGGTTTGTTTTTGTTTTGTTCGTCTGTCTGCCTTTCTATCTGTCTGTCTGTCTGTCTGTGAGTTTGTTTGTTGGTTGTTTTGATTTGTCTGTTTCTATATCATAATACCAGAAAAGATTAAGTATTTCTCTCAAATATAACTGGATCTATTATTTTCCAGGGTGGAGTTCTGAACTACTCGACTCGATTCCGTCCCATTGATAACAAAGCTGTGAATGAACGTAAAGATTCTCCAGAAAGAGAGAAAGCGAATTATCTAGAAAGAGACGCTTTACTGTACGACTCTACATCATCAATAAATTAACACCATTTAGTGGACTATTATAATGAAGACATGGCACATAAAATCACATCAATGGATTACCCAGTGTCTTAGAATATTTTTAACAAATACGAACACGTAGATTTTTTATTAAAATGCGAATAATATTATTTTTATTGAAATTAACTTGAAAAATGGAATTCGCGCAATTCCTATCGCTTTGTTCATTTCTGATGGCACTCAGTTTCACACAGCCTACGGTGAGTTTTTTGCTCGCGAGCCAGTGAGGAAAAGTCCTTGCGAGGCAGTGTTCGCCTTGTGCGGGGCCTTCATTTTCTCAACAGCCTCACTACTGATTGGAAATCTAAAACAAAGAAAATCGATGTAATCATGTAATAAGATTTAGTTATTCACTGCTCGAATTCTTAGTTAGTGCATAACTAAATCTTATCTGGCACTAAATATGAAGAATTGTTTGGCGCTTATGCGGCATGTACTCTACTTAGCAGTTGCATAATAGGTCGTTACGAGTTACGGTTCAAGTTACAGTGTAAAACGAACAGGCGAGAGTCCTATTTTGAAGGGGCACCACTATGTGACTGTATATAGCTATTTCAAATAACGTTGTCATCACCAAAAGACAATAATAGGTCATTACAAGACTGCTAGGAACTATGGGTATAAATATTACTGTCATAATTATTGCACCAGTTGACAAGAAATTTACGCCATTTAGTTATGACTTGATTTGCTTTTTGTTCGTTAAAATTTTTGACTGTCCAAGATGCCATTCTACATTCTGTCATGACTTTTACCCATCATTCCTAGCGCTCTTGGGATGACCTATTGACTTATGGTGATGACAACACAAGATATTTTTCAAAACGAGGTACGAGAAACCAAGCCTTTGAAATCCAATGCAGTACATGACTGGTTTTGCCAGTAATCATGACGAACTATCGTTGAGATATACTGTGTCAATATAGCAATTAGGAAAAACTTTATAGTGGCAAGATAATCGGTGACAAATAGTTTACAATAAAATTAAACAAATAAACAATAAGATGTTTTATTGAGGGGCCTATGGGTTGGCTCTTCGAAGCTTGGATGACGTTGAATTACTTAGTAGCAATGTCCGAAGAGTGAGAATAGGGGGGGGGGATTTTTTTAAAGACGTTTTTTGCACATAGATTTGAATTCCGGATTGCAGTGCAAGCTGGATTTCGGAGGATTCCACTAACAGTTTGGATCCTCAATACAAATGTTTGGTGGTTTCCCGATGCCCTATGCATGGGGCGAAGATGTAGATAATGGTGCCGATTAACTATGAAGTAGAAAACATTAAGGGGGAGGAGAGATCTAGGCTATGTGAACAAAACATTAAAAACCTGGTTTAGTTCCTAGATTATTTAATCGTTGTTTAAAAAAATGTCGAATCTATGCTAGCTCTTGGCCTAAGAACACTAAAGGTTTTTTATGGCATATGGGAGCGAAGTACCGAGTGACAGATATAACCACTAGGTTCCCGAGGATGGGCATGCTCTTCTATCTGAAAGAGTGGATGATTGTAAATCTTCCACTTTTTGTCTTCTGCCACGTGAGATAACGTACAGATAAAATAGCTCAAAATACATAATTTCTAACAATATTTGAACTGTGACAGAAATCAAAACAGGACACATTTTGATTTTTTTTTTTTTCAATCCCAATTGCCAGCCTTCAAAAAAGGCAAAGCCCAATACCCCTTCAGGACCCATGCACATGGATTCTTAGGCTCATCACGAAAATTCTCTCGCCTAAGAATGTGTTAGAGGCTACTCCTTCCCCGTCATTCACCGCATTTACACAGAAAAGCCATGAGATGTCATGAATTCGCGTATTGACTCCGTCGAAAAAGATCCTGCTCTCTAATAATGATAAAAATGCAGGCTTAGACACGATTCTCAGGTAGATGGTTCCTAGTTTATGATAGTAAATTCAGCATCTTATAACCTGTGATATTTATCAGTTCAATCAGTACAATTACGAGAAAATTCTCAGATGCATTCTTTAACAACACAACACTGTTTTTCAGGTTTTTGGAGACGAGCTGGTAATGCAGAACAGACATGATTTAAAGTAAAATATGTTTATTTTTGAATTTTTTTTGTCTTATACAGTAAAATTAGTAATTAGTAAAATCAAGAAGATGAAAGGTATCTTCGATAGATGTATCTAAAATATTGCAAGGACGTTTGTTCGATCCCATGGCCAAGTACGATGATAATATTGCTGCGAAATAGTTTACAATGCTATATAAAACAATTCTAGAAAAAGTTACGCCTCAAAATACGTAAAATTAAAAAAAAAAAGACAAAAGAGACAATTGATTTAGACAAAGCACATGTATGTAGTAGAAACTTAAAAGAATGATCCCCAGATTACAAGTTAATAATCATATAAGTCCAATTCATATGTTACCGAGTCCCTGTGAGTACCTTTAAGTACATGGACTTACAGCTTGTTCGTAAGCAGTCTTTTTTACACTTTTTTTATCTCTATACCATTGGTTCTCATAAGAATCGATCACATTTTTTATGGGTATAAAAAACATCAACGTATATCAATAAAATGGGTACGAAATTAGAAATTCACCTTTAGGATATGTGAGAATATAAACCTAGTATATACCATATTTATATTTATTGTTAATGACCATTCAATATTTATTATGTCATATTCCGTTTTGCTGAGCTCTTGCTCGAGAATTTAAAACTGTGTGGACCATTCTTTAGGTGTGCATATTGAAGGCATTGTTAACCGTGATGTCATCAGGTACGACAAACACCTGGCTTGAACGTGATGTCGTCGATAGCAATATCTCCTTGGTAACCGCGGCCAACTTCTCCTTCGAATATTACCTAAAACCAACAGCTTATATTAGTAATAGATGAAGATGGTAATGACAGTCGGCACGAAGATGATCGTGGTGATGCATGTCGACAATGATGGTGATAATGGTGATGATAGCTCAAACAGTGAATCCGTGAAACATGTTTTGCTATTTACAGGCCCGTACTGCTGGGGGGTTCGGGGGGCTCGGAAGACACGATAAAAAGGTCCAGTACGGTGTCCAGCGGTATCTTTTTTTAAGTTCACAAACAGCAAACTCTCACTTAAGTTAGTTGGCATTTGGGGGTTCACTTTGTTGTTGTTGCTAAAATGTGTTTTTTTCTTGTCATTAATTTCTCCCCGAATAAATGTGTCATTGGTAAAAGAATAACCGCGTTGTTTTATTTTCGCAAACAAATTAAACACACGTCACCTCGACACTATTAAATTACAAAATGTTCGCACATGAATTGTCATATCTCTGCATTTTCTAAGGTTCCCTTACGTAACTTATTTCTCCGTGAAAATAGTGAAAATTGCACTCCCGAGGATCTAGATTTTAAAAACTTTCTCGGGTCAGCATATGCTGTGAAAATTTATTTAGATTTATAAGGTTCAAGACTAGACTGGCTAAAAGCTGGTTTCACTAAAATGCTAAAACGTTCCTATCCTTAGTGCTGGCTGGACACGAAGTAAATTTGAATTTTCTATTTAGTGATTTAAAAATCGTAAAAACCTATGACGTCTTCCTTTGCATAAATGATACATTAAAAAAAACAGATACGCCTGACGTCGCACCCATAATTCAATCATAATAAAGGAAAAAAGCTCAGGTTTACAACCTTCTACAACATCTACAGATAAATAATGAGAACAAACATGTTAGAATAACGATGAAAGTTTAAAATAATGACATGATCCTTTTATCAGAATTACCTTCAAAGTATGTGAAATGTCTGTACCGATGTACTTGATAACGATGATCATGATTGATAACGATGATAACGATGATCATGATTGATAACGATGATAACGATGATCATGATTGATAACGATGATAACGATGATCATGATTGATAAAGATGATAACGATGATCATGATTGATAAAGATGATAACGATGATCATGATTGATAACGATGATAACGATGATCATGATTGATAACGATGATAACGATGATCATGATTGATAACGATGATCATGATTGATGACGATGATAACGATGATCATGATTGATAACGATGATCATGATTGATGACGATGATAACGATGATCATGATTGATAACGATGATAACGATGATCATGATTGATAACGATGATCATGATTGATAACGATGATAACGATGATCATGATTGATAACGATGATAACGATGATCATGATTGATAAAGATGATAACGATGATCATGATTGATAACGATGATAACGATGATCATGATTGATAAAGATGATAACGATGATCATGATTGATAAAGATGATAACGATGATCATGATTGATAACGATGATAACGATGATCATGATTGATAACGATGATAACGATGATCATGATTGATAACGATGATAACGATGATCATGATTGATAACGATGATAACGATGATCATGATTGATAAAGATGATAACGATGATCATGATTGATAACGATGATAACGATGATCATGATTGATAACGATGATAACGATGATCATGATTGATAACGATGATCATGATTGATAACGATGATAACGATGATCATGATTGATAACGATGATAACGATGATCATGATTGATAACGATGATAACGATGATCATGATTGATAACGATGATAACGATGATCATGATTGATAAAGATGATAACGATGATCATGATTGATAAAGATGATAACGATGATCATGATTGATAACGATGATAACGATGATCATGATTGATAAAGATGATAACGATGATCATGATTGATAACGATGATCATGATTGATAAAGATGATAACGATGATCATGATTGATAACGATGATAACGATGATCATGATTGATAACGATGATCATGATTGATGACGATGATAGCGATGATCATGATTGATAACGATGATCATGATTGATGACGATGATAACGATGATCATGATTGATAACGATGATAACGATGATCATGATTGATAACGATGATAACGATGATCATGATTGATAACGATGATAACGATGATCATGATTGATAACGATGATCATGATTGATAACGATGATAACGATGATCATGATTGATAACGATGATCATGATTGATAACGATGATAACGATGATCATGATTGATAACGATGATCATGATTGATGACGATGATAACGATGATCATGATTGATAACGATGATCATGATTGATAATGATGATAACGATGATAACGATGATAACGATGATAACGATGATCATGATTGATAACGATGATAACGATGATCATGATTGATAATGATGATAACGATGATCATGATTGATAAAGATGATAACGATGATCATGATTGATAACGATGATAACGATGATCATGATTGATAACGATGATAACGATGATCATGATTGATAAAGATGATAACGATGATCATGATTGATAACGATGATAACGATGATCATGATTGATAAAGATGATAACGATGATCATGATTGATAACGATGATAACGATGATCATGATTGATAACGATGATAACGATGATCATGATTGATAACGATGATAACGATGATCATGATTGATAACGATGATAACGATGATCATGATTGATAAAGATGATAACGATGATCATGATTGATAACGATGATAACGATGATCATGATTGATAACGATGATAACGATGATCATGATTGATAACGATGATCATGATTGATGACGATGATAACGATGATCATGACTGATAACGATGATAACGATGATCATGATTGATAACGATGATCATGATTGATAACGATGATAACGATGATCATGATTGATAACGATGATAACGATGATCATGATTGATAAAGATGATAACGATGATCATGATTGATAACGATGATAACGATGATCATGATTGATAAAGATGATAACGATGATCATGATTGATAACGATGATAACGATGATCATGATTGATAACGATGATAACGATGATCATGATTGATAACGATGATAACGATGATCATGATTGATAACGATGATCATGATTGATAACGATGATAACGATGATCATGATTGATAAAGATGATCATGATTGATAACGATGATAACGATGATCATGATTGATAAAGATGATAACGATGATCATGATGGATAACGATGATAACGATGATCATGATTGATAACGATGATAACGATGATCATGATTGATAAAGATGATAACGATGATCATGATTGATAACGATGATAACGATGATCATGATTGATAACGATGATCATGATTGATGACGATGGTTGTAATTAAGCATACCTGAACTAGTTTATCTTGTTCACCGAGAATCGTGACCTCTGCCTTCTGCCATTTAACGCCCTGGTTCTTTTCCATTTTCCAAAGCAATTTTTCGCTAGCTCCCTTTTTTATTCGTGTGTAAACTCTTAGTGAGCCAATTTGACTGCCAAACATATGGTAGTAGAATCCCATGCATACTCTAGGGGGTACATCTGCAACTATTCTGGTTTTATCACCAGTCCGACGAGGGGACGATGCTTCAAGGTACAAATAGTGTCCTAAAGAAAACAGCACAACAGTAACAATCACGATGATACATATTATAATACTCGACAGAATGGTTGCACGGAATATCAATATTCCAAAATTAAAACAGAATATTAATTAGCAAACAAAGCAATTGACCGGTATCATATCGCTCAGTGGACTGGGTTCTAATAATTTTCAAATACCAAAAAAAACAAAAAACAAAATAAAAAAACAAAAAAATAAAAAGCATCTAGCAAATCTAGAATAGCATAGTAAAAGTAATTATCTTTCTGTTTTCTTTTCATGAAAATGTTTATGAATTGGGCTAAGTTTCTGGAGACTAGTACCCAGTTTCCTCCACAGTATGATACCGGCCAGTTAATCTTTCTAGTCGCTTTATTGGCTTCAGCACACGTTTAGGGTATATTTTTATGATTTTATTTTAAGTTTAATTTGAGTTTATTTGAAGCCAAAATAAATTGGTTGAAAATTTATTGGTACACAATTGTATTAATTAACGAATCATTCACTCATTATTTCATTCATTTATCCATTCATTCATTCATTCATTCATTCATTCATTCATTCATTCATTCATTCACTCATTCATTCGTTCGTTCATTCATTCATTCATTCGTTCATTCATTCATTTGTTCATTCATTTATTCATTCATTCATTTGTTCATTTCTTTATCATTACGTTTATTTGTCATTGTTTGAATTGAAGTTGTCCAAGGGGTTTGCAGCAGAGGTCATCCTGGTAAAATATGTAATTAACATCAGTATATTATTACCTCCGATTGTTTTTTCTCGAGGGTTGACTCTATCACTGATATCGATTGCTGTTTGAAGTCCATTTATAAAGGCTGTTTTTAGGAAAGAGGGAAATATTAACCTCTTTGAATATCTCCTTCATTTACCCTCATTCACTTACTCTTGTCAACAATACCGACTGTGCGCCGAATGGTTTAGGGAAATTTGAGCAATTTGAGCATGAGACACCGAGGTGATTGAATTAAGCCACTTTTCGATAGTCACTTAATTTATAGATAGCAGAATTCGATAAATTGCCGTGAGTTCCGAGGGAAGTTTGACTGTATCCGGCAATTTATCTAATATTGCTGTCTGTAATTTGGTAATTTCAGGATGGTAATCAGGTTTGTAGTGACTGTGTAATTAACATGATGATGCTGATAAAATACAGTTGTTGTGATGATGGTCACTGTATATGACGACAATATGCAAATTGCATGTAATACCTTTTCCAGTGTTATCTTTTTCTGGACCAGTTTGAGAAGATGGTGTTTTTCCTGCGTTCAACCTCCAAAGGAAATTATTTATGACAGCCTCGTCTTTCCAATTGCACTTGGACCTTTGGTCAAAGTCGCAGTTTTCTAAAGTAAAAGTCAAATTAAAGATTTGTTATTATCTGACTCGTATTGCCTTTGTTTGTCCAAACCAAATTCTAAGGCTATCTTTTGTGTCGCCTACTTAGAAGTCGTTGTGCAGTGTGTACACTGTGCACTAGCCCCGGGGGGGGGGGGGGGGGGACACCGATGGTAAACGATCGGGGATGCTCGTCGTATCTTTTAGGGGTAAAACTCGACGATTTGGTATCTTTTAGGGTTTAAAAATATGAAATTTGCTAAATTCTCACTTTTTGGTATCTTTTAGGGGTTGAAAGCCACTGAAACTCATGATTTTGGTATCTTTTAGGGATGAAAAACTTGTGAAGCCACGCACTTTTGAAAAACGTTTGGTATCTTTTAGGGGTATTTTTGAAAAATTCCGACGAGCATCCCCGATCGTTTATCCCCCCGGGGCACTGGCTCAGCAGTGCTAATGATGAAAAAGGTTACACAAAAGAAATAACTTTTGATTCTTTCAATAATAATAATAATGTCGTAATATGATGAAGCTCCACGATATAATTGCGTGTGATTGCGGAAGTATAACACTGCGAAGAAGGCCGTTCTAAACTAAGTGCTCCTCTTAGCATAATCATATAACTGTAATCGAAAAATAAAACAAATCAATGAATAAATCAAACTCAACTTACGAAGTTTTTTGGCGGCATCAACATAGAATCCAGAGGTATCTTTTTCACATGGGCCTTTTACTACGTTCAGGCTGTCAATAGCAATATCACCTAAGTATGAACCTCCACGAACAGCACTGATACCAATCTACAAACACATCGAAATGCATCAAATTGCAGCAAAGACCAGTTGAAGTGCATAGCTCTTACTATTCATTTATAGTAATAAAGTGCTTATGTCTCATTTGCTCGATTGCTGACATAACTCGAAATACGAAGAGCCAAACCTCGGGTACTCATTAGACAGTTTTGGCTGAGTCTGCTGCACATGTTCTTTTTCTTTTGCTAGGGGAGAAAAAAAACAGAGGGAAGGGTGGGTGCACTTACTTTCCATAATGCTCACCTGCCATGATAATACTAAATTGCCCTTCTCGTCTTTCACGATACTAAAATGGCAAGAAGTGCGAACCCTGGTACGTTTTGTTTGCTAGATTTTCTATGTATAGTTCCATACTAGAATCAACATTTTGTGTACTTACCACGTAATCAGAACCATCAACTGTTATTGATGCTGGATTCCACACGTTGTCCTGATTACCAGAAATACTCCATGTAGTATTCCATAAATATCCGTTATCACTGTCTTTAGTTTCCACTCTTAGGTCTCCAACTCCTTCACCAAACATGTGGTACTGGAATTTAAGGCAGTTTTTATCATGGAGAGGCCCACTAACCAATCTCGCAAATTCACCCGGCCTTCTGTTGGATGCCTCAATGTAAATAAACCAACCTGAAAACAGAAAACTGTACATTGTCTTGAAGATTAAAATGTCTGTTGGTATTATCAATGCTGATTTACCATCATTGTTAAATTTCAAGAAATTGTTTCGGCGAAAATTAAATAGAAATCTGTGAGTTACACCACGGTCACCCCCTTAATTCTGGTCATAGAAAAATTGTTTTAGCTTCATATTTTATTATGGGCAGCAGGCCTAAAGTTCAGCATATTGATTAGATATGATAGTGAGAGTTCAATGTCAAGTCATGCACCAACCCTCTCCTGAAAAATCATTAGAAGGTCCAGTGTTATCAGACGGTGTTGTGCCTGAGAAGCGCGTCCAATCAAAGAAATCTTCATCCAAGTCATTTTTCCATGAACAAAAGCCATCTTTGAAAGAGCAGAAGCCTGTAAAACAATCAATATCTATTAAATGATAATATTACACCTTTTTTGCGTTTTATGTGTTATTATAATTGTGAGAACTAGATAAAGTTGGATAAAAATAGTCTGTGTCAAAGAGAAACAAAAGAAGTGGAAAGTGGTTCCTCATATCCCAGTGGATATCATCTAAGATGAATGAGGGTTTTCCCTCTCCAATAACACTAACATCATTCAATTATGCATGTATTTGTACACTCTTGTTTTTTTCCTTAAGGTGTCAAAGTAATATGCCACCATCACATCTCACATCATAACATCTCACCAATCATAAATAATATAAACACTCTTAGAGAAATACTGATTATGGAATATTGTTTATCTTATTGCTATTGTTAGCCGACAACTCGTTACTTTCTCACCGTTAAAAGCAGATTTTTTAGCGGGTGGTTTGGCTGTAGGACCAGTAAAGTTGTGATTGACAATGATAACTGGCTTGGGTGGACACGATCCAGGTGTGAATACTATGTTATCTATCGCTATATCACCTCGCCATCCACCAACAGTCGCTTCTATTTCTACCTAATAAAAACATGTCAAGATTCAAATATAACTCATAACATTAAACACCTTTGAAAAAAGCTGTATTTGCATTTGTCATGCAGGGTAAGGATCAGCTTGCTGAGCAGAAGAACTTCACTTTATGAAACACTTTCAAGAGTTTTCAAATTTCGAGGTATATTTTGTATAAATTGATGGGCATGTCCTCTGAAGGTCCAAACACGCGAACACTTCAGGTCTTATTCGAACCTCAACATGTGCATGTGCCACTAGCTTTTTTCACTTGTAATTTCTTTGTCGGAAGGTATCTTTAACTTTTTGATAGTAACCTTAATTAATTTGACAACGATCGCAGACGCTCGTGCCTTTAAACACTTTTCTCGTCCATTGATATAGTTATCAGAGTATAAACCACCGCTGAGCCTTAGCCTATTTGTTTAATTAAAACATGGTTCTCATCGATCAATGTTTTGCTCTGTGTCAGCTTATTGAAAAAATGCTAAATACCAATTAACATCGACTGCACTGACTTCAAAGTAGCACTCGACTCGGTGGACAAAGACTTCCCTTTGGAAGATCCTTTAGGCCTATGTCCTCCCACAGAAAATAGTCAACATCATGAAGCATTCATATGAGGCTCTGAGTATCGTGTGAAGGTTTCCAGTATCAGTGGAAGTTATGTGTGGTCCCCTATACTATTTGACGTTCATATTGAATGGGTACTGAATCATGCTCTGAACAAGTATAGCATGGGAATAGTGATTAAAAGACGTAAGAGCTCCAATACCAGCAAAAAAGACTTTTGATTTTGCAGATGATATATCCCTTATCGATGGACCGGAAGGTATACTACAGTACATAATCTCACAAATAAAAGACGGTAGAAAAGTTGGTCTTCATATCAACTAAGTAATGTGGAAAGTGATGGATGGCCTTCAAGAAACACATACCTGGTATTTGGTCACGTTGCAGTCTATGATAAATTCTGCTTCATGCCAAAAGTCTCCTTGGTTACCATCTTGTTGCCATAGCAACTGCTGCATAACACCGTCGCCATTTCTGAACACACTCAAAGTACCTATCTCCTCACCATACATATGGTAACGAAAGCGCATGCACATAGCTCCCAGCATCACACCGCTGGTCATAATGGCCGTGTCCCCAATGAATCGTGGCTCAGATGCCTCGATAAATGCGTAGGGATCTAAAATAAGGAAAAAACAGTTTAGGATATCAGTTATGTGAAGCAACGTTCTATATTTATAAACATATTTGCACCGGAGAACCTCTTGTTTTCCGAAGCTTGTCTTTAGCATAGTGTTTTAAACTGACAAGATTGTTCCACCGTTAACTTACCATTTTTGCCTAGGAATCCTTCGCTAGGTCCAGTGAAGGGACTCGGTGTTTTTCCTTTACCAATAGTCCAATCAAAATCATCAATTTTCATGTTAGTCCATCCGCAAGACCCTTTACTGAAATCACAGTTCCCTGTAAAATGATGTAATATCATGATATGATATGAGTCTCGGGTGATGTCAAGGTAATGTGCATAGAATTCATGTGGTTTTATCTCCTAAAAATAAACATTAACGATAATATTAGTGATTGTCAGAGTACATTTCTAAAGTTTGAAATTCATTGCTTTAAAGCTGAATATTTGACAGATTTTTACAGATTTTACGAGTTTTCCGGAAATGACGAGTGGTCGTACCAAAATCGCCAAAACAGTTTGTACCTATGTTTGTGTATGATCTGTCGTCATTTCCCTCAAACATGCAAAAATCTTTTAAATTCTATAAAATATACAGCTTTGAAGCAATCGACTTCAAACTTTGGGAATGTACTCTGGGAACCACCTACATCATCCTTAAGCTTTATGCCGGTTCTATGGTTTATAAGCACTTTAATCAATGAATAGGTCCTGATCAACAATCAATGGGGGGCACCATTATCATAATGGTTATGATCATACAGAGAATTTTGAAGATAGGTCATAATAAAACATGGACTAAAAGTCCCTACGTACGTACCCTAAGCCCTCGAATCGGCCAAGACTAGTTTGGGTTTATATCAACGGCATGAAAATGATACAAAATATTGAAAATACTACGTGTTTGTGTACAATTTCTTACTTGTGCAATAGAGGCTTTGCACCATTACATACTGGCAGTCATGAGGATTGACAGCATAAACAGAATTTTGACTAATAAAACTCACAATTTAGAAGAAATCTCAGAGGAAATTTAACCTTTGTACCTGTAATGGCTGCCATCACGTGATAATCGTATAGAATGGTTTTACCGGGAGGGGTGGAGAGAAGAGTTTCTGCATCACAAATTACCTGTTTTGTCAAGATTATTGAGCTCGCTTTTCATGTTACAACAACTTCCCTTTTGTATATAAATGTCATCAATTGCCATATCGCTGAAGTATGATTTACCAATAGTGCCTTCGAAGATAACCTGAAAACATGGTAAATGCTTTAGCCTTGAACAACGGCTATTGCTCGTGCGCATCATTTCTGCGCATTTACTCGAACACGCACCCTAAGAAAAGCTTCGAGCATACGAAGTTAACACGAGCGCGCGCTAATTATTTCTTAGATTTTTGTCAATGTATCCAAGTTGTGAGCAGAGTAATTCAAAAGCCAAGCCAGGTACCCCACTTTTTTTTCCGTTTGGAAATAAAGTTACTAACATGCTCTAGAACATATGTTGGCTAGAAATTGGCCACAGGAAAAAGGCCACAGGGAAAAGGCCACAGGGAGCCTGATCGACCCAAAATAATCTCCGAAATGTATTTCATACATGACAATGATACATTGTGTTAAATTCATTCTACAGTAAATTACTGATTCAAGAGCTTTCACAGCCCTATTTGAAACTTTGTGGACAGTACAAATAATACTCTGTGTTTCTTTGTAGAGCTGAGGAAATTTAACAAATTTCACAAAAGCAATATCCCAATACCTGATAACAATCTTGGTCTGAGTTTACTCCTACTATTCCTCTTTGCCAAGCATCTCCTTTGTTCCCAGACTGAAACCATAGTTTGTCAGCTTTCTTGTTGATACCATCTTTTCTCATAAGAGACAATGTTCCCATGGTTCGACCAAACATATGATAATAAAATCGAATACAGATTTGCCCGCAAAGCTTTGGACTCACAAGACGTGCTCGGTCAAGGTATTTTCGGGGAGCTGATGATTCGAGGAATAGAAATTTTCCTGTAGAAACAATGAATCAATTAATTGATCTGTCAATAAATATATAAATAAATCAGCTGATCAGTCAATTAGTCGGTCAAGAAACGTATCCAATGATAAAATATAATGGATTATACGAAATCTGAGCAAATTAATGTACTCTGAATTCAGTCAAAATAAATTAAATTGGTATTAAACAAGCAAAACCAAATAAACCGCTATTTCATGAATACGAATGAGATGAAGACCTACAGGGCCATTCTAGTGCGGGATCACTACTCGATTTTGCATCTGGGAATTGAAGTTCAAAACGTACCTTCTTTTGACTTTCCATGATGACTTTTGGGCCCAGTATCCTCTGTAGCAGTACCATCACGACCAGCGATTGACCAGTCAAACTCATCTTCAAAAGTATCTTGAGACCACCCACAAAAATCATTATCAAAATCACAAGTACCTGCAACTAGAGTGTAAATGCTGTGTGTTAGCAAGAGAGGATATTCTTCAATATCAAAATATAGATATATATAGGCATATACGTATGCATACTTGCGTATGGATATGCCTGCATATTGCTCTCTAATTACTTTGTTACCATAAAAAATACTTTAAATTTGTTGGGTCATTCGTGTTCTTTGCCTTTGTTTGTGTATTTTATATGATGGGAATGTTGTCTTATTTTACAGTAAGCGGTCAACATCGTGAATCATATCTATTCTTGGAAGGGCTCACCAATAATATATCAAAAAGGGCGGTACTTTATAAGCTGAGAAGAAGCAAAGGTTGAATGTTTTGTGGGGTCAATTTTGTGTTTTTCTCACTGTGATATGTTATACTTGGATTATCCCACGGCTACCTTTCATAGTTTTGACCCCGAAGTTTTTTCTTCCCCAAAGCAGCACATTCGCGCTTTACCAAACCTATAAACCTACGAAGTCATGTTTTCGTTACCTTTGGTATCTGTAGAGTTGTTTTGGCCACCTAGGCGTCTTAGCAGTAATTCTTCAGGATTCTCATCAGGGTAACATGTTCCAGGTACGAATTGCATATTATCAATAGCCATGTCACTAGTGTAATCTCCTCCTACACGACCAATCACTAATAGCTACACACAAAAATCCACATTTGAACGTGCTGGTTCAACAGTTGCATTGTACAGCCAGCGTTGCGGAAAGAATTCACAGCACAAAAATATATGTCATAAATGTGTTATTGCATAAACATCACGGTTTGTTTAATGTGGGAGGAGAGGGGGGGGGGGGGGGGAATCACCAAATCTAATAGGACATTTTATGAAATTAGCCTCCATATTTTTTCTTAAATCCCCTGGTTTTTGGATACAGTAGCATGCGTACATAATATACCAGGGATCCAATTGATAACAGGGTGTTTTCACCTTGAAGGGACTACTCTGTATAAATAAAGGTGTTTATCTATCTTATCTTACATAACGTTGTGTACTTTTCATAACTATCCCATTTCTCTTGATGAAGTAGGACGGAATTTAGAATAATTGATTTGACCTCCTCTGACGACCATGATCCTTTGCGTTTAAACAATGGATTGTTTTGATGTGACGTCATAGTGCATTAGGTCGATTACAATTCAACCGTGTATAAAATTGTTAAGCAGACATTTGCACCTTTGATTGCAATTACATTTTTACAGTTTTGAATTTTCACGTCTTATTGTGCGACAAGGATGTTAAGAAGCTACATGGTCGTGCCAAAATAAATGTATGTATTATATTGGATCCCTGTCTCATTACTGACGAAAATCAAAACAGAACATCAAAGTAAAACAAAACACCTACGTCGTAAGCAAAACCATAAACTGTTATCTTATCTCGATTCCACTTATTTCCTTGTGGGCCTGATTTGCTCCATAAGAACGTTTGACCTACTGGTCCTCTTTCTGACATGAATATTTGTATTTCTCCCATACGAAATCCAAGCATGTGATAAGAGAACGACATACAAAGTACACCAACTAACGGGCCCACCATCAGAGTAGCTATTTCACCTTTTTTTCGAGGGTGTGAGCTTTCAATGTATAGGTAATACCCTGAAAAAAATACAAAATAGAACTTTGAAATGACAAAAAGATAAAAAAGGAAGGAATAGGTGATCGATAATTCTAAAAAAATATCCATATGTTGTCCTAGTGATCAGAACTCGACGATGCATTGGCAAATAAAAGAAAACTCAGGTATGTACAATATATACAAAGCTATTAATCATAACTGATAAAATAATCAAGCAGGGACTCCTATACAGGCTTTTTCGGAAATCTGCATCGACGCCCAGTTAATTTTTTGGGAAACGTTACTGGAGCGAGTTATATTTTATATGGAATTCTGGGATTTAAACTTCGTGCGTCCACTTTTTTCAATCATTTAAATGGACAAATATGTTTGCGTGAAACATGATCACTCATTTCATCGGAATATGAAATAATAACTAAATTTTCCGGGAAATGGCCAAAATAGTTTTAATTACGTGAACGACGTAACGTGGTATAAGGGTCGATCGCGAGAAGTAATTACCTTTTCCTGATGGACTATCATCTCCCTGTGGTCCTGTAGATGAACTTGGTGTTGGGCCCGTGATTCTCAACCAATCAAAATTGTCCCCTGAATTAGCATTGTACCAGTTGCAAAAGCTCTTATCAAACGTACAGTTACCTTCAAACATAAGAACAGTGAATTCAAATTGCTAATGACACAACATGAAAAAATGAAATGTTTCGAAAGTACATTGCTGCTCTTCGATCGATATAATCAAGATCATAATTTCATCATTTTATTCAAGATTAAAACTGCTGAAACCAACAAAAACCTTTATTGCTTCTAATTACTTGAACAAAACAACTGTAATTTTCTTTAATATTGAATATTTTCACTCTTACTACCCCTACCTTACGCATTTTCATAGTTTTTTAAATTTTCCAAACATCTTTACTTACATGGATATCTTCCCGAGGGTGTAAAAGTAGAGCATCCATAGAGAAACCCTCATGATATTCAAGACCGAATTAAATGGTTTAAAGATCAGACAATTTGCGGCAGTGACTGGGTTTCTCCATCATTTTGATTACATCTCAAATACTTTATGCATTTGTCTAAGGGCCTACTGAAGCGATTAAGCATTCAGACTAGCAAGGACATTTAAAATGAAGAGACTTGTTTCGGGTCTAAGAAAATGGTCTATTCTTTCCTTCATATGGGTTACTTATCAAGGACAAACTGCTTTGATGAAACCGTGCGCTACGAGCTTTCTTTGTTAGACTATTTCACGTGCCAATTCATGTTAACATAAATATAGGCGTGCTAGTACCACCTAACTATAACAGACCAACATGAAAGACACTAGCTTAATGTGAGTTCAAGAACTAACGAAACAAAACCCCAACACTCCTATAACTATTCAACATACAAACAAAACAAATGAGACGTAAAACGATAATCACACAAGTGACTGGTCAATCTTCAAGTGCTTCAGTTTTAAGTTTCGGAGTATAAATTCGTCAACAATTTAGTTGGACGTCAAGATCTGTCTGTTTTATATATCGAGACATGTTATCATGTAATTTGTTAGGAGGGTTCCGTGCTAATTGGTTATAAAAAGTTTTAAAGCCAATATCGACAAAAAACAATGCAACTTTTTTAAACACATTTTTTCAGTTTTTTTTAATGAATTTTACTCACCATTAACGCCATAGCCATATTTGTCGTGTTTAACCCCAATAACGGACGTAATCAAAGTCAAACTCAACAATAAAATGAAATACATTTTAGAATCCATCTTTAGAATTGATTTTGCCTAGCACTGTGTATCACGTAAACAGGCAAAATGCCCCAAAGTCGAAAGAACGCGTAGTTTTAAAGTCCCTGAAGAATTAGAAACACGCGATTCATCTTCCATACACAGCAGTTTCTCATTAGTGTTGAGAAAATTAAATTCAAATCAACACAATATCCCAAAATGCAATCACACTGTGAAATCCACTATTGTGGCGACTTGTTGGCAGCTCAAGCAGCGATTCTGTTGCAAGACATTGATCAATTCTTGAAATCGAAACTTCTTGTCGTGAAGGGTCTGCATTTTCTTTGCGCGAGAAAGTGATACGCTCATATTTCCTTCTAAATTCTTGATTTGATGACAAATAAGGGTCACATACTCGGCTTAAATGAATTATTGCACAGTGAGTCGTCTTCTCGAATGTGCGGACTATGCACCCGCCTGAGCTAGTAACCATTCACTATTCCGATGTCGCATCTGTTTCTGATCAAGCTCATTTTGCTGCAAACTGCAACTTTAGCATATGTACCACAAACAGGAAAGGTCAAGGAAAATAATACAAATTAAGTTTGGATACCTTTATACTGATGCTTTGAAATCAGATATTATAAGCAGAAAACCAACATTTTAAACAACGCTGAGTAAAATCAAAAACGTGTAGTAAAAGTGACTGAAATCCTAGTTATAATGCGATTAAAATATTGATAATAGCAGTAATACTTTTACAGTGCTGATGACGGTAATTCTACTGAAAATCTAATTGGTGGCCTATTATCCCTTTATTGCAATCATTGCCATCATTTTTGCATCATGAGATATGTAGATGACTTCTTCTTTGCCTACTAAAAGTCCCCGTACCAAAACGCCGTTACATCAAAGGCACCATAAATATTAGGCATTTTTCTGCATTTCTAAGCTTCATACAATTGTTATCATCATAATGTTTCTCAATGTAAGAGTTCATAATGTCCCAAAGTGCAAAGTTCCAGTGATGTTGTTATGGACTGGTTTGTCAGTTTTTGCTGAATACAACCTACATAGATACCCGTCGATTGCATCTCCAAACACGGGCACGTTAACAATCGAACTAATTTTTGATGAATATTTAGGATACTTTTTTGTGAATTGTCACGTACATATATGCATATTGGTATATATAGAAGTGCACCATTAATACCACCATGACACTAAAGACCAGTATAATTGATTGCTAGGGATGAGGTACAAGGACCGATTGTTGGACAATTGATGGTTTTGTCGACGTATTATTGACCATAAGAACAGTTTCCCAAGCTAGCAACCCCCAGAAAATGATAAATCATTAGAAAATTTGGGGGGGGGGGCTGAAGGGGAGGTCAAAAACTTGAGAAATGTGATCGGGAAAATCAAATAAACATGCGACTAAAAAAAACAGTTTACCAACGAATAGAAAAAAGTAATATATATAAATTCCTTTAAGACAAAACTTGCTCAATCCTTTTCTACACTTTTCTGGTGTGGTGGACTGTCCTTTATCGATAATGGACAAAGTTCTCTCACTTATTTTTATGACTATCGTATCTAGTTAATGTGTATTTAAGATAATTCAATGCGAAAATACTGCATGAATATGCGTTTTTTTATTTATTTCTCTATATATGTTTTATTTGTGGGAAGACTAAATTTCGTGATGTTACTTATGTTCGACAGTTAACGAATCGCGTGTTTTACAAATTGTCATATGGTAATTACATAATCGATTGCTTACTGATTGAAGAGTAAACCGATACTTATGCTAACTTGTGTACTAAAATGTTGATAAACGTGATTCTTGTTTGTATCTGACATAAATACAAATAGAGACAATAGCTTTTTTGGATTTAATTTGGTGTTTATCCCAACGTGAAAAAAATTTATATATATTTAACAGATTTATTGTACAGATAATTGTACGCTTACTTAGTATAATAGCTCGGGCATTTTATATTGAAAGTTACTTAAGCAATGTTTTTGTAATTAGGCTATTATTACACACTGCTAGAGTTTCCCTTTCGAGAAATATTTTTGTGTAATCGGTATTCGAGATATAGGATATTGTGTATATGCGGATAATATTTATGATAATAATCAGTTACATTTATATGTACAGAACTGTTCACGATCAGTCATTGTTTATTTCTGTTTCTTTTGAATTGTAAGAAAAAACAAAGATAAAATGCCTTTACATAAAGATACCTGACTCAATTACATCATTGCTTTATTCTTCTCACACGTTTTACCCATTATATTGCATTCTATCCTAACAATGTTTATTGTTATCGTTATTGTTGTTATTGCTGTTGCTATTGCTATTGCTATTGCTATTGCTATTGCTATTGCTATTGCTATTGCTATTGCTATTGCTATTGCTATTGCTATTGCTATTGCTATTGCTATTGCTATTGCTATTGCTATTGCTATTGCTATTGCTATTGCTATTGCTATTGCTATTGCTATTGCTATTGCTATTGCTATTGCTATTGCTATTGCTATTGCTATTGCTATTGCTATTGCTATTGCTATTGCTATTGCTATTGCTATTGCTATTGCTATTGCTATTGCTATTGCTATTGCTATTGCTATTGCTATTGCTATTGCTATTGTTATTGTTATTGTTATTGTTATTGTTATTGTTATTGTTATTGTTATTGTTATTGTTATTGTTATTGTTATTGTTATTGTTATTGTTATTGTTATTGTTATTGTTATTGTTATTGTTACTGTTATTGTTAATTTTCTTCAGCAACGTTTTTTTTCTTTGGAATGAGTTTGTGATAACCCCCTTTTTTCAATATAGCTACATGTTCTTTGGACGGCATTTGGCTGGAAATAAAAATACTTGGCATTGCCACATGTTTTTCATAACAAGAGCTGTGTTAGCTCGGTCTACAATGCCAGGTGTCTATGGGTCACCCAAAAGTGGCAAAGTATTTAATTTGTTAAAACGGAGGACAAATACTTATGAGAACAATCATCTGCCAATTGTTAACATCTGGTTACCTTTAACTTGACCGTTTACTGTTTGGAAAACTGACTGTGTATAACTACAGATTTTTTTGTCGTCCATCGTAGATCGCTATTGAGAAGCCAGAATCAGTTTAATTTATCAATGTTAATAAAAGGGATTCGAGGGAATTTATTGTGTATATTTCCCTGCAATAAAAAAAGACCCTTACTTTTTACTAGCATCGTTGTATCATGTTTTGCTTGTCACAGTCGTGATCCAACCTTCCAGACATCCAGTGGCCGCTAACAGTTGCCGCCTATAGCGTATCTAAAGTTCGTTCTCAGTTGACTAAAATGCTTCTAGTTCTTGACATGCATATAGTGATACTTTCCTGATAGTTTAGCCAATAAAATCATGAGTACATTGAGCCTTGCATGGTGCTTGCTGTAATGGCCCAATTGAATAGATCATATTTGTTCCCGTGACTTGTCTCTATCATGTTATATAGAATTGGCTATCATACTAAACGCATTTTCAAGTATTTTATACACTGGCTTCTACGCCAGAAACGGTCTATTGAACATGCACGACAAACTGTGATTGCAAACTGCGACTGCATTGGCTAATCTGGGCTCGCTATCATTATCTTCAATTTTGTGGTTCGCCAGTTCTACAAGATGGTTAAAGAATCATCTCGTCATGACATACACTGTATTTGATAAATAGTTTAAATTAAACTGGCGAATGCCTGTCCTGTATCCCAGAAGCAATTATCTATAAGGCTATCATGACCATCTGATAAAGGTAAACTTAAATATACTTTGTGTTACGTTCTTTCTTTTATATGACATAAAGTGCTATCATTATAGGATACCTGCTGTCTGTCTGTCTGTCTGTCTCTGTCTGTCTGTCTGTCTGTCTGTCTCTGTCTGTCTGTTTTGATTTAATTAAACGTAGAAAAGGATTCTTCGTGATTTTTCTGATCCTTGACAAATATCCATCCTGATGCATTTGCAGGGAAATGTTGCTTGGATCCCACACTAGTCAAAAGCTGTGGTGAATTAGTCGAGAAATGAGCACAGTGTATATCTTACGAAAACCAGCTTAAGTGTGTCAGTAATGATGTACTGCGGCTTAGCAATGGGATTAGCCTTTCTTTATTTTGGATTTATATTTATAAGAATTTTGTAACAATTGGGAAGTGTTTCGATGGAGGTTAACCAAAATAACATCCTACTGTTTTTTTGAAAAGCTTATCTCACCAGGTTACCTGCGGAATGAAAATATCAATTGTCATTTGTAAAATACCTAACATACTCATAAGTTTTTAATTTTTGAATGATAATTCGCTTTTTTTCTACTCCAACATATGTTTGACCATCTTTAACATTGAATGGAGTCCATTACCTGTTATTAAAGTAGCTGTCCGTTTTTTTCCACATCGAGATCAAAGCCGGACCCTTAATTTAGATACGTTATTGATATGATCACTTTCACTTGACAATTTATTGATCTATGTTTGTTATTATGCATGAGGCATTGCAAATACATCTGAGTCTCACACGCCAATAGACATGCCGTCAAAAGATGAAAGAAACTATTCTGCTATGCATATGTAGCCTGAGGGGGGTACTCGGGGGTCACAAGGATATGTATAGTCCCCACATCGTCTCAACGTCACATGTTCTTCACATTTTAACAAAAAACATCAGTATCAAAAACGTACACCAAATTATATATGGTTCAAAGAGCCACTGGACAAGTTTTTTTTCTTCTCCAGATGGACATAGTTGACTACATGTTATGTTACATGCGTCAAAAATAGGGCGGTCCTAACAGCCCGTATCATGAATATAGAGCACCGCCCAATCCCCCTCCCACAAGAGAAAGTTCATCGTTAAGATCAATTTCTTGATATTGGTTATTTGAAGACCGGACTAATAGAGCATAATTAACAAAAAATACTGATCATCTTATTTATTGTTTTTAATTGTCTTTGAATCTTTCGTACCACCGTTGCGCATTTTAACAATCATCCATGACATATTGGCATTGCAAAGCGACAATAACAAAACAATATCTAGAAAATAGCGCAGAGATTGGGTCAACATATACTAATGCTACATATATGTTATAATTTTATACAATGTTAAAAACAGTTGCGTTGTGCATGTTGAACACCATAATCCACAATTCCGCGTATCGTTAGAACTGCATGTTCGTTTCTTCGCTGAAATAAAATTGAAAATAATAGGTAATAACATTTGTTAATTTGTTCTTATTTGATGTGACTCATGTGTATGCACGAGACAACTGAAACGATCGACTTTAAATGGGCACATCGCAAAGTTTTAAAGTTAGTTAACCAATAAAGCGTACTAAAACTTAAAATAATATAATTCATTTTGACATTCATGTCTCCGTTTCTTTAATTTTTTTTACTTTTTGATATCTCAATAGTACGCTTTAAAAATTCATTTTTAACAACAAACTCGTTAAAAAAAATAATAATCATTACCTTTTTGAATTGAGGTATAAATTTGATCCGTGCAAGTCATCATTATGTCAAATGCATTATAATGGATTGAATATTTTTTGTGCACATGAGTTACATAAGAAATGAAGTTTTGTTTGAGGAACCTTTAGCCGAGATCGGACTGTGTAACACGTGATTATGACGTCATAATGGTTTTTAGTCAGAGTAGCATTTTAGCCTTTTATGGCATTCAACACGAACATGGTTCATACTATATGTAAATATGTTGCATACATTCATTTACGGAGATCATTAAAATGATTTATTGAGGAGATTTCAAGATATTTGCAATTATCTAAATCATTACTCAAAACCAAAACAAAAGAATTGAGATTTACAAAATTATATACAAATATACCATCTCAGATCTTATACGACAACATCAACACAAATGATTCAAAGAAATATTAACTAATGAAAATCATGCTTTGAGGGACATGCTACCGCCAATAAGAAAACGCACTCTAAGAGACCGAAAACATAACTTTACACTGCCAAGAGTAAAGAATGAACGTTTTAAAAACTATTTTATAAACAGATGCTTATTTACGAGAGTGACTAAACGTCGTGGGTAAACGTGGGTAAAATGTCGTGGGTAGAATGTCGTGGGTCCCAAATTAAAATTAAAATAAGTAAAAAAACGAAAAAACCTGTTAATATAAATATTTTAAACTCTAAATTAATCAAAATTAGTCTAATCACCAATTTAAACTG
This sequence comes from Diadumene lineata, assembly GCA_918843875.1. Lineage (NCBI taxonomy): Eukaryota > Metazoa > Cnidaria > Anthozoa > Actiniaria > Diadumenidae > Diadumene > Diadumene lineata. The sequence goes on along the minus strand of OU974070.1, from coordinate 19,875,449 downwards.
ATGGTGGGTAAATGATGCTTAAATCAAAAGTAATTCTACTTGCTTGCGTACCAACTGCGTGCTTTAGTAGTATGCACATGCTTGAATTGATCTCAGTCACAACTAGACGCATTGCTGCATATAGTTCAATCGGACTTGACGATGGTTTCAATAAATTCACAAGCAATAAGGCAAATTAATCGAAAAAAAATCTAGAAATCTTTTAGAGAGTGTCTACAGTCTCATTTGCTCAAAATTTGTATTAAGGCAGAATTTCGTGGCTGTTGATATTTCAATGAGAAGTATACTAGTCAATGTAAATGTCGTAGATAAATATCACTGTATGATGCGGTCTTAAAGCAACTGGAATTTCGGACGTTAGACGTTATCGGAGTAACATGTTAGCCGGGGGGGAGGGTGGGGGTGGGGTGGTACTCCCTTCAGATCTGGGTAGGGGTGTTCCGCTGGGATCTTGTAGGGGTAACCCTGCTTATGACAAAAATACCTAACTTCCATATTCTGTTTATGACAAATTACAATTGCTTACGAACACTATATGATTTGTACAAATATAACAATTCACACACACGTGCTGCTCTGATCTTCTTTTAACGTCAACGATCTTATTCCTGCCGATTTCCTGAATGCAAAATAATTTTTCTCATTATTTGGGCCCTGAGTATGACAGGAAGTTTGGATTAAATCGGAAATAGAGTAGAATTGGATACCCTGTTCATGACACCAAGGTCATCCCTGTATGGTCGATATAGGGTAGTACCACCCCAACCCCCCCTCCCCCCCCCCATGTTACTCCGACGAAGGTCTATTTATTGCATAACAGCGGCAACTAATAGTAAATTATAAAAAAACGGTACGGCTTCTTCATTTTATTCTATTATAGTTGGTTCGAATATTTTATATGTATAGTTATTTTTCAAAATTGTATTAGTTATCAATTAATGTTAATGAATAGGCCTGTACATCTACACAGATATAAATCGGTTTTGTTATCAATTATATATGTAATTATGTAATCAAGCATATATTTTTTTCTTTTTCTATCTTTATGTTATTCATCTATTTACTGTTTATTTGATTTTTTTAAATTTCCACGATTTTACCCACGACCCACGACTTTATGCCTACGACCTTTACGGCAACTCTTCAAACGAAAGGTACGCGTCTGGGGGTTGAGTCGCTTTAAGCATATCGGCTAGGCCAAAAGGAATTTCTGCTCAGTCGGCATTTTTCACAGTAATTTTATACGCCTAAAGGTTTGACTTTGTACATGGTAGCATTTGATGTATTTGTTCAAAATCTTTCTTTGCGCGTTTAAAAACAAAATGATCAAACATTATACCGTGCGTGAAATAGCAAAATACTGAAAAAACGACTGTAAATTGTGCATTCATTCTCTCATAAATCCTCAATAAACAATACACTCTACTATGACATTCCATAAATAATTTATGAGATATAAAAAATGACTTGTCCAAATATGTCGTATATTTGTTGCTTTTTTGTATGATAACAAAGGTGCAAATAAGGTAGATGAATATTTAATTTATTTTTGGAATTTTTTATACAGTAAATGTCTCTGAATGGAGGTCGTCCATCTGTAGCTGAGGTAGCTGTTTGTCAGCTACTATTAAAGTTCAATTTAAAAGAATGTCGGTAACATTTAGTCAATTTTGTCGTTAGTCAGTTATTTTTTACAGGATCGTTACAGTCGTTTGTTGTGTCAGGTGGGAAAGACATTGAGATAGACAAACCTGTTTTCCTTTAGCTGCAATGAATTCTTCTTCTGTTTTTAAATGTTAGTTTCTGGCGTTGTTTTTTTCTCTTTATTGCAGGACCTAAAGTCAAACCATCACAAAGTATTCAGGTTACAAGACGGCCATCAATCAGCTGCTTGAACACGGAAACGGTTCCCTGAAACGATAAATACCATATAGTTTAAGTTATAAATATAATTCCGAAAAACATTTCATTCACTTAAATATTTTAAGTAAATAATGCTGTTATAATGTTGTGATATTTCGGTTTATTTTAAACCATTCTCAAACGATATAGTTTACTTTCCAATATAATACAATTCGATACAACAATCTTCAGAGAATGTTTGCTCTTTCCGACAAATTACGAATATGTATGGGAATTAATTTCACGTAGACAACACCGAATCATTGAACATATAGAAATGTGATTTGTATATGTGGCTTTACTGCAAGCACACCAGTGTCCCTGGATATAAAGTATGTGTGCTAATTTGTATCCAGACAAAATTTCAAATATATGTTTAATAATATGTAGTTAATATGGTTGTTTAAGAAAAAATATTTTTATTAAGTACTTGATAATAGCTAAAACATCGAGCTTTGTCGACCGACACAGGAAGCCCGCCTGTCCGTAATACGTACTTCCCTGCTCATCGCGCGCGATGTTGCTGACCAGTTTTAGTGGGGCCAAAACTTTTTAAAAAAATTTTTAATCTCCACACATCTAAATTCACAATCAATTTTTTACAGTTTACTGACTGAAACTTTCTACAACTGAATTTCTAAAATGGACAAAAAGAAAAAAAAAAAAAAAAAGAAAATAGTCAAGCTATCTTAATTTCTGTTCGTGATAAATGAAATTGATTTATTCATTCATTAATTCATTTATTTGTTTGCTTTTTTATCATTTTGTCATTTTTGATTGATAAATTGATTGATCAACAATTTTGATAATTGGTAGTAAATGAATAAATGAGTGAATAAATAAATAATTAAATGAATAATTCATTTGATTATATCGGAGCTCCGCTATGAGGTTTACGTAATTTATATATTAGTTGTTTTGTAACTATAGATGTTCTAGTTTGTTCCGACCTCCGTCTCCTTTAACGTAGAAACTTCCTGATGGGTAGTTTTAGTTGGAGATTGGATAGTAGTCTCTACAATCGCAAGCTCAGTTCCCCATTCTGTAGCATTTCAAACCCTAGCATACTCTGGACGGCTAATTATAAATTGTATGGTTAGTAAAATCGACAACGTAGAGAGTAACATTTGGGGGGAGGGTGGTTATCGTGCATGTATATGCATTAATTGCAAGAGAGAGAGAGAGAGGGAGGATAAAGAAATCTTTCGCCACAAACTTGTGAATTGATTCGTAATTGCCCTTCTGAATTTAAACAATACAAACATCATTCTGAACACACTGCACAAATAATGGAGGAAGGTGCAAACATGGTCAGTGCGTTGGGTAAAACAAATGAACAAAAAAAAATCAAGCAAGTGTCACGACTCAATAAACGTCTACACAGTTGTTGTATGTAAAATCCCCTGTTTAATTATTTGTCGTAACTCGATTCCACTACAACCTGGAATGCTTAGCTGAGCCGAATGCTCTACTTATATACACATTGTGTTTCTATATTTAGTAACTTACGTCACATTCTAGAGCATTCCGAATGTATCCAAATATAGCATATTACATAAAGGTGAATGTTCTAGAACTTACTTAGGCATGACTACAAGCATGTACAATACTGATTCTAGAAACTTCCAGGCAACTCAAACATCTACAATATACTAGAACAAGATAATCACTATACTGATTAACAGAAACTACTAGAACGTTCTACATGTATATTATGAATAATTAGTATGTCCAGGATTTAGGTTCGTCACACAAGGCAAAAATACTTTATTTATCCTGCTTTTAATAGTACCCTTGGCAAAAAAAAAAAAAAACGAAAAAAAAAACGAAAAACAAAAACGAGAGAAAGTTGAACTATCCAGCCAAGGGAAATCAAGTCGGCACAACTGTTAATAATAGGTGAAGACTGGAGGCCATACATTTGTGACGAAAAAAAAATCAAATTAACCGACTATTCCCCCATCACGAAGTTTTAGTACGTCAGTGAAACTTGAATCAAATGGTCCATTTTTAGCACATTTAATACCTTCAAGTCAAACTCGAATTACAACTCGAGGACTTTGTAATCCCACAAATCATCCAGGAACTTGGATTTATCTACACGCTTATCAAACATTGGCTGTCAAACTGAAGAAGGTAAACATGGAATGGTTTTTACTCTAGGACAGGGTCAGGGTTCATAAGACTCAGCGGTATACCCCCACCCAAGTTGAGATGGTATAACCGACTTGGGGTGGTCTGCCTTGGTCCTGAAATTAAAATGCAATATTTATCTGAACCACACTTTGGGAATAACCAACTGATTTGTCTCCTAGCCTGTTTGTTTCCTTCTATTTCATCTTTTATAGATTTCCAATTTGTCTCAATAAGCTCTACCGGAGAGTTGACGTTAATAAAGTAGATATTTGTAACCAATCGGGCTTTCCATCAAAATTACTTAGAAAATGCCTTTTTGTACATGTCCAGCGAAAAAATGCAGTAGTAGCCGAAACATTCAAGAGTTCAATTTAGCCGGTGATCTTGTTTCACTCAGATTCAACAGAGATCAGACAAAGATCGTGATAGTTTCGTGAGCTGTCTTGTAAAAGGGCGGCATTTCTCAAATGTGTTTAGGTTATGACGTTTGTCAATCAACTTGAACATATTATTAAGTGTGTCACATGTGAATTCTCTCATTCTATCAGAACAGTCAATACAGTCAAGTGTGTAGGATATTGTCGACAATGTCTGCCCAGATATCTATTGTATTGGTAGTATTTTACTTCACTCAAGGTATACAAAGTATAGTTGCACTGAATACAAGCTGGCGTTTGCAGCACAATGTCTTGACAGTGAAACCTCGAGGTAACTTAACTTGCACACACTAAAAGTGTGCAACATAGCTACCACTAAATAGTGCTATTTTATGCTAATTCTATTGTGTTTCTTTTGTTTAATAAGCGCTATTTACTACTAAATAGTGACAACTGTTGCACAGATTTAGTGTTTGCACACTAATACACAAAGACCACATCAAAAAAAACTACTGTGTTTCAAAACAACTACCTAGTGGGGTTAGTCGAATGTTTAGCATCCCGTTTTGTTATATGTCAATGCAAACAACCTCAAGAATTTTACAGTAACCGGCTTTTGACTGTTCAAGTGTAGCTATTCTAGAAAAAAAAAAACTTGGATTTTGACATTCTCCTTATATTCTGATTTATGTACTCTGTAAACATTGATTACGAATCAAGTTTGTACATTATTTATTATTATTTTTTTTTTGTACTTTTGATAGAAGCCTTCTTTTTTCAAAGATGTAACGGAAACTGATGTTAAACAGGATTGTACAAGATTGTGGATTGTTATAGGGAGGTTATCAAAACAATGTACATATAGACACATAATCCACCGCAAAGTATGTTTTCGATTTGCGATTTTTATCAGCAAGTAAATAACACCACACAGTAAAGGAATTTGTAATGACTTACATGACTAGGGCGTTTTACACTATTTTTAAAATGGAAAGAAAAAGAGGGACTCGATCGACATAATTGTGCAGTTTTGTTATCATTCAATAATAGAAAGTGGGATCGGCTTTTATTGTACTTTTTTACTATTGGTTTGCTTATCCGTTTCTGTCCTTGCTTTTGGGTTAGTTGTTAGTAAGTGTGTTTGTTTATGTGTAGTTAGCCGGGTTTTTTGCACATATTAATTGCCTTTTTTTTTAAAAAAACGTCGTGCATAGAAACTTGCATTTAAATTATTCTTCTGTTGGAAACTTTAAAAAAAAAACAAGACATGAAAGATTGATACAAGGAATCATTGTTGATCGAACTGTCACAATACAGATAAATAAACATTAAGTTTTTTAAGCAATCACGGCTTCAGAGAATAATTCGTAAATTCCCTTAAGGGCATGCTTTAGTGAAGAGGTTTGACCCAACAAGTTAATTGACTTCTTCTTTCAAATGCTATCAAGAGCGGTTTTTACTAAGCTGAGCTTCCAAATTAAAGTGTTTTCTCGGCTTTTCTCAGTTTTTATTTTATTTTCAAAGACTTTATATTGATAAGGTATTCGCGAATTGTTACCAAAAAATTACTATTTTTAGCAAAGCTAGTTAGTTGGCTGATAGCCAGCGAGGTTATAAATGATCAGAAATAGCCGCTGTCAAAAGCTATCCTTCTACCTGCACACCTTTACCTGTCAAGAGAGTATAAGCTAAGAGAAGAAATTTCTAGCAGATCGCTTGTTAGTTCTCTGAAAAACAGTGATTAAAAGGTAGTATAGTATTGGACCCTTGCTACTGCGCATCTAGCTCGCGCATGTGGCGATCAAAATAAAATTTCCTACGTAGCTAAATTGAAACAGTACGTTAAAGGCAAAATTTGGCCATTTGCCGACTTTTCAGTCAAAATCAGCTTACGCTTTATATGGACCTAAATAGAAGTTAGTGCCCATGCATTTCCGGCCAAAACATCGAAATTACAACATTTTTCGCGCGTTTTTAGCTTATGGCTCCCAAAATAACGCGGGGACCCCCATTTATCTTTTTCATTCGATTCTAAATATTTTATTCTTTGGATAAAGAGAGAAAAAAGAAGTTCGTTGATCAATCTTCTTAAATATCAACATTTTTACACCTGCACGAACATGTAATTCGGCCGAATACAAGACATTTTGTTTTCTACAATTTTTTTACACTTTTTATTAACTTTATTACCTTAATTTCACACAAATAATACATGATACAATGATTACAAAGGAAAACTTGGTAAAAGCTGCTCAGTGAAGTAAAAAAAAAAACTTTTAGCTGAGTAGCTGTAATCAAAATAATGACAAAAATATTCAAGTCATGGCAAGATACAGATAAGTTATATATATAATGCTTACATAATAAAAAAAAAATATGTTGAAAGCACTAAAGACTAGTCTAAATAGCTATCCTGGATGTTCGATTTTAGTTTTGCTTTGAATTGATTTAAAAAGATTGTTCATGTTCTCGTCAAAATATTATGGAACCGTTACAGTTTAAGTTAAATCTACCAAAATTTGTTCGAATGGGCTCAGCACAATAGCTTGATTTACGTAACAGGTTGAAGATTTTTACCCCTAAAATAACGTTTGGATCATCAAATAATAATAAAAATAATAGTAATAATAATAATATAATAATAATAATAATAATAATAATAATAATAATAATAATAATAATAATAATAATAATAATAATAATAATAATAATAATAATAATAATAACGTTGAAATAGTTAAGAACTTTTATACTTATAGGAAATAGACACATTGAAAGGAACATTGAAAGGAATAAGCAAGCTGAATGGACATTCATAATTGAAAATACTATATAGTATAGCTTAGGACAGGTCCCTGTACTATTTATCATGTCAAACCAAATTCAATAAAAGTGTCAATAATAATAATAATAATAATAATAATAATAATAATAATAATAATAATAATAATAATAATAATAATAATAATAATAATACTTGATTAACAAACTAACAGATGTAGGACTTGTAGAAGAACTTAATATTGTTAGAAAGTGTCAGAAATGGGTCATCTCACAGAATTGTGAAATTGTCAAACGCCTATATACTTGTTAAACCGGTCACACCTTTGTAAAGTCTACCAGATTAGTGCTTAGATTATTGTCCGCAATTTTCTGTAAAAATTGAATAAGATTATCTGAATTTAAATAAACAGAATAATAAAATATTTAATATTTATAAATCGCGTTTTTCATGACGAAATGTTCAAACGCGACGATTATCTAGTTCGAAGTGCTGTCAGCTTAAACCAAGTGATTTTTATACTATAGTATCAATGAAAGATACACGAGATGAAAATACTCATAGCAATGTGAGAAATTAAAACGTTTTGGGCGTTGGTATATTACTATTTCCGGCTTTATGATTATTACTACTAGGCCAGTCAAGTGCTCTTTGTGAGGCGAGCTATGGATAGCTTGGAATTATAGGTCAATGTCGTTTACAGATCTGGTTTTTAATTCAATCATCTTTTCCAAATCCTTCAGTTCTTCAGATCAGCCAAATAACTTGACCTGAACAATAGGCGATCTGCATTATGGCGTCGTTTTACTACAACTACCAGGATTCTTTGCGAATTCTCTTTCTTATTCAAATTCTTAATCCCTTGGGAGATTAACACAACCATTTGCGCTAATTGCGCTACAAAAGAAAGTAAGCAAAGCATTCTGGTAGTTGTATTATATGACGCAAATCGCCTATTAACCAACCAAACAACTAATCTGGTTCATGAGCAAACCAATCAACGGACTCAAGAATTAACCGGCAAGCAGTCAACGAAACACAATAACCAGCCACAAACCAAATCACTAACGTAAACCAATCAAACTACTAACCAGCCCGCTAGAAAAGGGAAATACCAGCAGTCCTTTAAAAAGGACGTGGGAAGGCAAATTTTCAACCCCTTATTTGATACCAACCAGAAATGCCAAAATTGTTAGCAGATTCAATAGCTTTGTTTTATCATTTTTCTTTTCACTTTTCAACGTTTCCATCTTTATAAACCAATCAACGAACAGGCAACAAATAAAAACATCATCAATTATCATTACATAGATTAACATTGTAGTGTAAGGAGTTATATAACCGAAACAGTTCAAGTGGCTATTGGCTAAAATATGCGTAGTATTTTAGTATATTGATTGAAATTATTTCGTATGTCTTTATATCAAATGCATATTGGCATGACGAACATTTTGACAAATACGAAATGCTGCTAATGCATTTTCATTTTTAAAAGAAGATAAATAAATCAATTGTTCGAAAACTTCAAAGTGCACGTCTCGGGGATGAGCAAATTTATTGTTTGTTATTAGTACTGTATAAAATACAACAATTTGGTAAGAGTACCAAAAATAAGGTGAAATACAATAAAACGCTACAATAAATCTTGTAGCGTCATAACACAATTCTCTCAAATTGTCAATATTTGTGGGTAGTTTAAAATGTTCTTCTTTTGACAGAAAACTGTGTTCGTGCCATATGCTCCCTAGTATAGCGAGACTGTTCTAATTAAAGAATTATCAAGTGAATTACCGATTATATCTATGTCGCACTTCAAGTGAAGTGGATTGGTCATAGTATCATCTCACAATATAACGAACCGAGACTGTATGCAGACGCAGATCCAGGATTTTGTGAAGGGGAGGGGAGGGTGACAGTTACATGTGGTAACAATATCAATATAGCGTAGCAATAATACGTATAACACGTACTTCATGAGAAATTGCATGTTCAATCGGTTTAGAGTAACACGCATTTTACAACAAAACAAATATGAATTTTCCTTTATCTTCATTTTATCTAATTTTCTGATCTTATTTTCGAAAAGGATTTTTGTTTTTTTTCGTTACATTTTTTTTAATTTGTTCGAAATTGAAGGGGGTGACTCCCTAATTACCCTTTCCCCCTAGATCCGCGCGTTCATATTTGGTTCATATTTTCTAGTCAAATTTTGTTTATCAATCTCGAATGTACTTGTACAGTAAGGCTGACTTATCTCAATCGTTTTAGAGATTAGTGCGGCAGGCTGTATGTCGTTATGCTCTAATCAATCACTCATAGGTTATTAATTTCTTCCCTTAGGGTTTTTCAGAAACTGATTATATCAAATTATATGTTTAAAATATGCAATGAAAATCTGGCTATTTAGACTACCTATTCTATAATATAAAATCTAATTAGACTAAATCGAAAAACGGCCGTTTATAAGAATTACACAATATATACATAATTCAGTCATCAAATTATCGATCATGGAGTTGGTTTTTGCGTTCTTTTTGAAATTTGCTGATGATTTTGAAGTTCTTGTTTCTTAACAATATTTCGTTCCATTTTCTAATTCCTTTATAAAAGAAGTTCATTTGTACTGTTGTTATCCGATGTTTAGCAGCATTTAAATCATCTTTTATTCTGGTGTTATAGCTGTGTATTAGTGATCGTGTTATCAATTTTGTGGCTAGATAGTCTGTCTGGTACTAAATGGTCACCGTCTTCACATGATCTAAACTGGGTTCAACCCAAAAATCTAAATTTAGATCTATGGGTCGGACCCAGCTTAGATTATAGTCTAAACCATCTGAAGCGCGACATAGTTCCTTTGTTTTCTGTTCACCAATCAAATCATTAGTTTTGCTTGGTTGTTTCTCGGGGTTGCTCATTTTCGTGCTTGCTTATCAATGAACTACTTAGAAAATGAAATATTATTCCGAGCCGTTAATCTGAAAACTACTTTTATCAGTCACAGTTCTAAACGTTGTGTTTATGTCCCCGTCGATTGTGGCTAGAAAATTACGCGAAATCTGAAATCAAAACCTTGCAACACAGCCTGTATAAAATACAACAAACCAACACGAAATGTTGTTCAACGAAACGCCATCTCAACTAACATCACATCAAAGAAGACATACTGACTTATAGTCTCAACAACTAGAAAACGATAAGAGCGTCTATGATTAACCCTTTTGCACGCTGATATTAAATGTATAGAATGTGACGATCTTCTTGATGATCAAGAAGCTAGCTATTTACTCGTGCCCAGGCCTCTGGCACGAGTATTAGTCTGCTGCGAGTTTCTTGTTTTTTTCCTTTTTTTTCGCTGTTAGAAGTTTAGACAAGTTCAGACAAGTTCCATCAGGTCTGATTAATTTAACTAACAAAGAAAGAAATTTCTATGGACGGACCACGGGCTCGAACCTGCGACCATTGGATTGTCAGGCTACACCTTACCCGACTTGCCATCGCGCCAAACATGCTGTTCGTGAGATCCATTAAGCTATATATAAGTAGTACGAGTTCAAGTCTCCGAACGGCCAATCTCTTTTTTGGTTCTTTTTTTTATATTCTTTTTTCTTATTCTTAAGTAATCTTTCTTTTGGAATTTTATATTCAGTTATTTTTTAATAAACAATTTTTTTTAATAATTAAAACGAATGCTTCCATCTCGCATCAAAACAGCTAAACAAATAATTAAAACGAATGCTTCCATGTCGCATCAAAACAGCTAAATAAAACTTAATTGAAGGAAAAACAATTCGTGGAATTGTTGAGAAGGATCATTAGAAGTGAACAAGATCAAAAAGTAGCAAAAAATCCATTGCGAAAGTGAGAATTTTCAAGCTTGTAGACGTGACATATCGAAGCTCGCTCACTCGACTTGAAGAACGATTGTTCAGCGATGTGTATTAACAAAAGCGAAAAAAGACAAATATTTCAAAAGGATCTTTTGGTATCTTACACAAAGGAGACTATTTGGTCACTTTTCAAGTCTAAAAGGCTTTTTTTTTGGCTGCACTTTGCGAAATTGAGAGAAACATAACAAGACTAACAAAGGGCAAACTACGAATAATACTTATAATGTCCATTCGCTATGGTCCACGCTTCAACTGATTGGAAAATCTGCCCAATTTTGAAAGAAAAAGGGAAAATTTGCAGTACTTTTTCGTGAAAAATTGAAGTAAAGTGTAATTTATTGAAATCTTGTTTATTGAGCTTTTATGCTGATGTAGTTTTTGTGTAATTCTTGTTGATTTTGGGAGTATTTTTTGCCGTTAAAGAAGAGGTGTTATGGATGATAATTTCCTGTCAGGTATTGTAGTAATATGTGTAATAAAGGGAAAAATAGAAATCGTGAATGAAAAAAATTAATTTATAAAAAAATAAAAAGGAAAAAAGTAAGAAAAATATGGTTTAAACATGAAGTGATAAGAAGAAAAAAAATTTTCAAGTCTCCCAGCATGGGATTCGAACCCGCGTTCTTCCAATGAACCGCCTTTTTGAAAAGAAGAACTAGATTGCTTGCGCTGCTTGTGTTATTATAAGAGCTTTAAGGCAAGTTCGAGATGTCGCAAAGAAACCGTATTGCATATTTTGTGTCGTTTTGTTTCTTGTTTTTTTGTTTTGTTTTCGGTTTTTTAAGAACCTACGTTCTTGGGCACGAGTAAACCCTGAATTCAGGGTCTAGTTATATTAAACATTGTGTAACGATAACGAGTCATCAAATATTTTATATAAAGTATCGCAACACACTCAATGGAATAGTGTGCTGCAAATATCTAATAAATGTGTATCATATTCGCAATTAATATATGTAAATAAAACTAAGAGTTTATGATCATTTCATTCAATCGATCGTTATATAGAGCTGCATGAATAAGCAAAGAATAAAACAGTGAATACCAGTTTGAATAGGCTTAGAAACATCTTCATTTTCATCCCATGTTATAATTTTTTACCCAGTAGCTAGCATTAGAAAAGCAGCAAAGGAAAATGATGTCAGATTGGATCAAGTCAAACTTTTTAGTATAAAATATTTTCATGCGGGACAACTCCTTTATGTATTGAACAACAAAACCAATGGCAAGTCAAGCTCTTTAAATAGTAATAACTCCCTATTGCAGACAGTATGACTAGTTTATTCTAGCTAGTCACCTCAGTGTATAAACAACACAATTCCCTGAATACACATAAGTGTCCACATTGAAAATTCACTGCCTTAGTCATTTATGGTTACAAAATAGCTAATATTCACCCCATTCAGCTATTTTACTCTATCCAATGAATTGACTCTGTACACATATTTCCATGTATTCCAATAATTTGACTCTCTTCTGAGTTATTTCACCCCATCTAGTTACTTCGCCCAATAGCGACTTATTTCACCCCATTCAGTTATTTCAACTTATTCAGTAATTTCAACTTATTCAGTTATTTCACCCCATTAAGTTATTGCACCCCATTCAGTTATTTCAACTTATTCAGTAATTTCAACTTATTCAGTTATTTCACCCCATTAAGTTATTGCACCCCATTCAGTTATTTCACCCCATTCAGTTATTTCAACTTATTCAGTTATTTCAACCCATTCAGTTATTTCACCCCATTCAGTTATTTCAACTTATTCAGTTATTTCAACCCATTGAGTTATTTCACCCCATTCAGTTATTTCACCCCATTCAGTTATTTCAACCCATTCAGTTATTTCAACCCATTCAGTTATTTCAACCTATTCAGTAATTTCAACTTATTCAGTTATTTCAACTTATTCAGTTATTTCAACCCATTGAGTTATTTCACCCCATTCAGTTATTTCACCCCATTCAGTTATTTCAACCCATTCAGTTATTTCAACCCATTCAGTTATTTCAACCTATTCAGTAATTTCAACTTATTCAGTTATTTCAACTTATTCAGTTATTTCAACCCATTGAGTTATTTCAATCCATTCAGTTATTTCAACCCATTCAGTTATTTCAACCCATTCAGTTATTTCAACCCATCCAGTTATTTCAACTTATTCAGTTATTTCAACCCATTCAGTTATTTCACCCCATTCAGTTATTTCACCTTATTCAGTTATTTCACCCCATTCAGTTATTTCAACTTATTCAGTTATTTCAACCCATTCAGTTATTTCAACCCATTCAGTTATTTCAACTTATTCAGTTATTTCACCCCATTCAGTTATTTCAACTTATTCAGTTATTTCAACCCATTCAGTTATTTCAACCCATTCAGTTATTTCAACCCATTCAGTTATTTCAACTTATTCAGTTATTTCACCCCATTCAGTTATTTCAACCCATCCAGTTATTTCAACTTATTCAGTTATTTCAACCCATTCAGTTATTTCACCCCATTCAGTTATTTCAACCCATTCAGTTATTTCAACTTATTCAGTTATTTCACCCCATTGAGTTATTTCACCCCATTGAGTTATTTCAACCCATTCATTTCAACTTATTCAGTTATTTCAACCCATTCAGTTATTTCAACAAAAATTCTGTATCGGGGAGTCTCAAACATTCAGAAAAGTGCTTTTGAACTGAGTTTGGGTCTATTTTCAATGAAATATCCAGAAAAAGCAGTTTTTAGCACACTGGGTTTACAGATGCTACATAAGTGAATGATGAAAATAGAAAAAGTTTGATAATTTTGAAAATATTCATCAGAATAGCTTTCTACAAACTGAAATAAGTTCAGAATAGTTAGGGCTTTTCAAAAAGATAAGTTTCACATCATTCAAGTCTATTTTTATCATTGGCGGCATTAACCCCATTTTTGAGATGGCGGTTTTCAAAATCCTGAAAAGTATAATATTATTCTACACATTTTGAGTGTATGCAATTTTTTATTACATCTTAAAGCAAAACATTGCAAACTTCATATTTGCACATACTTGCGTCTGTTTTACAACCATTACAAATGTTCAGGTTTACAAAATGTTAACACATTGTGTAAAGATATAATGAATTTGGTGTTCACAACTATTTACATGGTCAAGCAAAACATTGCAAACTTCATATTTGCACATATTTCCGTCTGTTTTACAACCATTACAAATGTTCAGGTTTACAAAATGTTAACACATTGTGTAAAAATGAGCAAAAATCGAATTTGCTATCATATTTGCACAGGGTCATTTTTTATATCAAGTAAATATACAACTTTGCTCAACATTTGCAATGGTTACAAATGCAATAGCGAAAAAGGTCTTCGCCACCTTTGACAACTATGCAAAGGTATAGAAAATTTACACCTTTTCTTGGTGCAAAGGTGATCAAATGTGCGCAAATTCGGTATTCACTCAACCTTTGCAAACCATTTACTGATGATGTAAATCCATTTTTTCGTGCAGTGTGCATGCAGCTCTATATAACGATCGATTGAATGAAATGATCGTAAATATTTATTAGATATTTGCATCACACTATTCCATTGAGTGTGTTGCGATACTTTATATAAAATATTTGATGACTCGTTATCGTTACACAATGTTTAAGACATGATATTATATTTGATGTGAGCCACGATCATGACAGCGTGTGATATAAATAGCTAGATCATCGAATTCTATGCATTTAATATCAGCGTGCAAGTCGCTTGCTTCAACAAAAGGGTTAATCATAGACGCTCTTATCGTTTTCTAGTTGTTGAGACTATAATACTATAATGATTTGATTGGTGAAAAGAAAACAAAGGAACTATGTCGCGCTTCAGATGGTTTAGACTATAATCTAAGCTGGGTCCGACCCATAGATCTAAATTTAGATTTTTGGGTTGAACCCAGTTTAGATCATGCGAAGATGGTGAAATGGTTCATGCACTTGTAGACTAGCAATACATCTTTAAGGCGTAAACTGTCTTCGTAAGCCAACCTAGTTGTTGGAGGACTGAGTAGATGTGCCCATGCTTTCTTGTGTTCATCAGTATCCTTGTAACAAAATTTTGTATTATAAGTTGCAGTGTTATATTTGAACGTGCCTGACCATACTGTAGAACAGTAGAGTGCACGCACTAAAAGTGTGCAACATAAATACCACTAAATAGTGCTATTGTATGCTATTGTTTTCTTTTGTTTAATTAGTGCTATTTACTACTAAATAGTGACAACTGATGCACACATTTAGTGTTTGTAATCTAATACAATTGGCTAAAAAATAATCAGTTATTAATCGTGATAACTACGTCATTCGAGAACAAAGATACCAAATAAAGAGGATGATAACAAATTTATATGCTCTGTGAATGTCAAATTGGTGTCGAGGATGATACCGAGATCTTTCGCACAATCTTTAGGTTTTAAGTTCAATCCATAGAAGGGAATCGTAAACGTAGGCCCTACTAATTATCAGCTGGTTTACTCCGAACGGCATAAATTGATTTTTTTCTGGGTTGATAAGAAGATGATTGGTACACTACCAGTCTGCTATTTGGCATAGCTAGGTCTACCCTGCGAGCAGAGTCGTCTTCAACTTTCCGTTTTGTTATCTGCTGTTTAGGCCTTTGATTGCACAGGAGAGGTATATTTTTGTATCGTCCACATATGACTTAACATTACTGATCTTGAAATGTCTATAGGAGAAGATGTTTCATTCTTCATTTTGCGATGAAGTAAAAATGCAGAAATATCCATTGTCTGTCAAGATAAAACGATATATCACACAAATCGATGGAATTATAGTTAAATTAGGCTTGTTATCCATTTACCCAGAAAAATATATAAACGTTTGCATGTAAACGGCTATCGCTTTCTTATTGTTTCCCACCATTTACAAATACTACTAGCGGGCGGTTTCGACATATCCACTTAAAAAAAAGCAAAAATAGCTGGCTAAATCGTGTAAACGGGTACTGAAAAATGTGCGTTTACAAAATATAAACATTTACTAGTATGTCTACCAAACAAGGATAATCGAACAATTATTGTCATACTTATTAAATTAAATACTAATTACTGATCATCACGTCTTTTGAGGTAATTTGGTTCTTGATTTAGGTTAGATTGAATATTGAATATAAATCTTGAAATTAATTTGCTATCTAATATTACACCACAACTAGCCTCGTCTCATGTTTGTACACAACCAGCGAAGTCTTTACTATTTCGTGATGTTTATTGTAAACATTTCAACTACGTTATGGTATTTCCTTTAAAAGAGTGTGTATGGTAACTCTAGACCTCGATGTTAACCTCGCTGCTCACATTGCATCTATTATTAATGCACACTGGTATATCTCATACAGTAATTGAGCTAACAGCTCGTGAATCCAACATGTTCGATGTTTTATTTTTTTCGAGTCGTCAAAAGACAGGGCATTGAACAAAGAGCTTCCTGCCCTGAAAATATTCAAAACTTGAGCCTAGAAACACCTCGAAAGTTTTAATTGCAAATTCAAATTTACATTTAAAGCACAATTTCCTGGTAATTCTGCGATCGCGAGCAAAAGCGGGGTAGCTCTTGAGTATGTCCACATATCCCGGAAATTCTCTGGTTGGAGATAGGTGTAGCACCGGAACCACCGGTGGAACCAATTTGCTATTTTAAAAATTTCAAACATTTTAAAAATGGTAAACATCCAGTCTGTATCCTTACCTATTAGCATTGTTCTTTTCTTCTATCTAGCCTTACCGCCACCTGGCAACTGTAATTTTGATAAGGATTGGTGTTACTGGAAAAACCTGGAGGATGACGAATTTGATTGGCTCAGGAATCATGGACGAACGTTAAGCAGTAGCACTGGACCCGAGTCTGACGTCAGTGGAAAAGGTAACTTCACTATAGTGATACTCCAGCTGACGTAAGCCTTTGTTATTCAGGTGCCAACCAGGCAGTAATTGGCCGTGAATCCAATATAGCTTATTGTAGTTCTGGTTGGCACATTAGAATAACAATTCGTTTGTTTATAAACATAAAGTATCGCTATTGAATCGTGTCAATTGCAGATATTGTTGATGTTGCGTTTGATAAAAGACCCAATGCTTTTGGTAAATTTCTTACTTGCCCACAGATATAAAAGGTCTTGAGATTCATCTTCAAAAGTATTTTTAATTTTATGGGCTATTCCGACATGCTGCAAGTTACTGTAGAAATATGCTCAATTTTGATCTAGCAGTAACGGTCCGATTATGGAAAACTATTCTTTATCTCATATCCTGCTCTACATTGTCAGCTATTGACATCAATGATGCCATTTACGCAACTTTTAAAACTTTCGCAAGGCATGTTTTTCCGGGCCGTTTGGAACCGCTATTTTTTGTTGTTTGTTCATCAATACAATAGACCTGTGAAGTGTGCATGTATGGTACGTTTTTGTGCGAATAAAAAGATAATAATAACAACAAAAAGACAAATTTACAGATTGGGAATTCCTTCGGAAGCATGCAATTCTAGCAATTGTCTTACCTTTCTCTTTAAATTTGCTTTCATTTGGTGTGTTTATCTAGGTTTCTATGCTTATATCGAAGCATCATGGCCACGTAGGGCAGGTAATGTAGCTAGGCTTGTAAGCCCTGTACTAAATGGTACGCAATGTATGCGTTTTTACTACAACATGTTTGGTCGTTTCATGGGAGATTTACAGATCTATGTAGAACATAAAAAGTCCATGATTTTCTTATGGGGTCGGTACAAGAATCAAGGAGTAGGATGGCACTCTACCAACGTCACAGTCTATGGTAACGACTATAAGGTACAGTGCAAGTGGATACAATCAACTAGCTTTCATTCAGAAATGACGATGGTGCTTTGAATGGCTTTTTTATTGGCTGTAGAGAGCAATATGGTTCAATGTTTTCATTGTTTAAAATATTGACAGTTGAGCCAATAACCTTGTCTTTCATAATGATCTCGTTAAGGAGGACTCTCAGGGGACTATACACAGATTGTTCTTTGTATGTAAGGATTAGTCGACAACAAAGCGGTTTCTGTAATTTTGTGTTATCTGCAAGGCATGTTCGCTGAATTGAATAGTGAACTAAACAAATGAAGGAATAGTATATGTAGTAAGACAATCATCGTTAAATAGGTGAATGAATGGATGATGAATGATTGGACAAAGAAAAAGAATTATTGATGTGTGTAGAGATGGATGGACGGATGGTATGAATTGTTGCATAGAAGTATGAAGGTAGTTAAAGGAATAAAGTAAGGAAAGTCATTTGTAATTTTTCGCTTGCCGAATATCCCATTATCCAATTTATATATCACATAAAATATTGAAAATCAAATTATTACTGTTTTTTTTTTCAGGTGTTAATAATGGGTCGAGTTGGCAAGTCTTACACCAGTGACATGGCAATTGATGATATCAGTTTCGTTAATGGTACATGCGATGGTCTTCCATTGTTCTCGACCAAAAGTGAAAATTTATTTAGATCTGCCATGAAACAAAAAGGAGAATTTGGTACGTTTTTCCATTGGGACTCAAATGCCTTTACCTAAGCTCACACGGCTAGTTAAACTCGGTTCCGGCCAAAAGCAAATTCCAATAAAAATAATATGAATGTTAACACCTATTTCATGAACGACGGAAAAATTAGGAGATAAGTGATGTCAAAGTTGCAAAGGCGCCCGGTCGCAATGCAACGATTTCAGCTGTAACTACTCTTTTCAGCTTAGCCATTAATAATCGACATTCGACAAGGTTTATTGACTGCTGTTCGCTGTTAATTTGACAGGTAGCTGTAATTTTGATGGAGGTTTTTGTGAGTGGATAAATGTACACTTAGGAGATGATTTCGACTGGACTTTACACCGCGGTGGTACAGGGACCACAGATACAGGACCATTACAGGATCACACCAATGGCAAAGGTAACATTGCTTTGAAAAAAAATAATTACATGATTTCAAAAAAGTGTTTTTTCACAATTTTTCACTAGTTTATAAGTTATCCACTGGAAAAAAGTTATCCATTACATAGAGCGTGTATAGAAATTACCTTCTGGATAGGAATTTATCCAATAGATAGCGCTATCCAGGCTTGGCACAACCGGTGTCTGAAAATGAACTTTATGGCCGACAACTTTCAATGGGACCCGCCGAAAGAATTGTATAAATGATCATCGCCTAAACAAACCAATATTAGCACAATGCCGAAAAGCCAACACAAATCTAATTGATAAACTGATCACCTAGTCTCCTTGGCGGCATATGGTTTTGATTTTTTTCAATTTTGATTCGTTTCTTTCACACTTTTTCTTAGGTTACTATTTGTATATCGAGGCGTCCAATCCTCGTGTCCCTGGTCAAATTGCCCAGCTTCTAAGTCCAAGACTATGTGGTACAATGTGCCTTGAGGTACATTATCATCTATACGGCTCAAATATCGGTGAACTAGTTATCTACCAACGACGTGGCCTAAAGGACGATGATAGAATATGGTCTGCTAGAGGTGAACATGGAGATGTATGGAATGAGGCTTTGATAGATATCTCCGGTAATTGCTATCAGGTCAGACTTTTCTTTCAGTGATATATGCCTCATCTGTCTTGTTTGTAATTCCGTGGATGTAGCTTATCAAATTGCGAAGCTTCTTATCATGGCCACCCATACAACGTTTTGTACAAGTTAACCAATAAAATTAAGAGATTTGCATTGAAACCTTGCCAGTTCATTATTAACTCGACCTCACATCGATCGAACTCACATCTGAACTGATTCAGCCACAAATGAAGGCATTTATTCGGCTAAAGATACCCGCAAAAAACATCAGGAACCACGCTAGTAGTGCTATTTTTAGAAACCAGGTTATTTTTAAAGTGTTATCAATCCTGCTTAAAACCTTGTTCTTCAGAGAAAGACGACTGGGGAACATATATCAATATATCCAACATTGTTAAGTTTTTCTTTTTTCAAAATTCGTCTATTTCCTCTCTGGTCAATCTGACCAATCACGTTCAGTTCCTAAAATAACGGGGATAATGATGTGTACAAGGCCCCTTATAGAGGATAGGTTCTCTAGGCCCATTTTCTCTTGAGATCACATATCACACTCCATATACCACATAAATAACCCTGAATCGCTTTGCATAGTTGAGAATTACCCAATACACACTGACCTGTAACAGATGGAAAGAACTGTATTGGAGATACCTGTGTTTATTCTTATAGTCATCATAGTTTACCATTTCACAGATAGTAATTGAAGGTAAGATAGGATATGGCTACCTTGGTGATGCAGCGATTGATGACATCATATTCACTAAAGGAACCTGTTGTGAAAAACGAAACAGAAAAGTTGACGTCCAATTAGGTAAAAATGATTTTCTGATAAAGACAAAGTTAATTTCCTGGTAACGTAGAGTCAAAAAGAACGTGCTCCGCACATGTTTCAGTGAAGGGCGTTTCTATTTGTTTGTAGGTTAATTTGCTTATTTTAAAGATGATAGGCAACTCTTCTTCTCATGCAGTTGGCGGGCTTTCAAGGTCCGAATACATGGGACGGTGGGTGGTAGGGGAAGGGGAAGAGGTAGTGAAAAAGTTTTGAAAAAGATTGTTCCGAAAGATTTTCACTTCTTTAAGGAAAATGAGCGACCAAATCCGAACCTTATACAAATACGGCAACTCAATGACGTCATTATTTTATTAGCTAATCAAGATTTAAGCTAGATTTATATAACTATATAGAGTTTCCAAAATTAAAAAACGTGACTAGTTCAGTGTTGTGTCAACAGGGAACTGCCATTTTGATAATGGATTTTGTCAGTGGAAAAACCCAAAAGACCATGATGATTTTGATTGGACCCTATTGGACAAAAACACACCAAGTACATTGACAGGGCCAGATGCCCCTTATGAAGGCAAAGGTAATATAAAAATTAGGCAACCTAATAGCGGAGCTCCTGTTTAATGAAATGAATTATTCATTCAACCATTCATTCATTCATTTGTTCATTCACTACCAATTATCAAATTGTTGATCAATCAATCAATCAAAAATGACTATAGATAAAACAGCAAACCAATAATAACATAGCAAAAAAAAGAGACGTGATGTGGTAATTTTCTCCTTTTTTTGTTATGCCATTTTCTTTTCATGATCAAATAATTATATAATCGATTGAAATATTCAAATGGTTATGCATACATAACATTTTATTAAACGCAAGAAAAATGCACAAAAATGCGAAAAATATCCGACCGTATCTTGTTAGTAACAGGCTTTCTTTATGTTGTTATACATGAAATCTACTTGTTAATTACTGTAAGTTCAATATATGGCAGCTCTTCAAGGACTTACCTGCACGTGAGATTGTTAAATCAAGCCATTATCATTACCACCATCATAATATGAATCCGTATCATCATTTTAAAAAGTTGGAAATGCTTATTGAGCTTTGAACAATATTTTGTAACAATGCGCGTAAGAACTAGTGAGGTTTCTATTGTTCTGCGGCCATTGCAACTTCCCCACCTAGAAATTCTTCAATTTTCACGATGTTGATGTATCAAGCTAAGGGTTACACATTTCTTAAGTAAAATCTACAAAATGTTGTTTACAATCAGTGTTTTTTTTGTGTTTAATGGTTTTGTCCAATCATAATTGCTCAAAACAATGGCTAGGAGACGCTTGCTTTTCATAGTGAGCCCCACGGTAAAATTTTCTCATAGAAAAAAATAAGATCGCTTTAATAAAACTGAAATAAGATTTTGAATAAAATATAGGAAAAATATCCCAAAAGTTTGTAAAAAGGCCGATTTTCTTGTTTTAGCCAATCAGATCAAGCATTTAAACAATACACAATTAACACCTTTATGCATTACTCCATTTTGCCATTTATTTCAGGCCAATATGCATACGTGGAATCATCAGAGCCACGTCTTCCAGGAGATAGGGCAATACTAGTTGGTCCAGTGTTGGGTGGTTCTGTCTGTTTATCTTTTCGCTATCACATGTATGGTGAGTATATTGGATCACTGTCAGTATTCAAGCATGGCAGTGGTGTTCATAGACGGCTATTATGGAAACGCAAGGGTAACATGGGAAACCTATGGAGAGATGCGGCTATTGACGTTGAATGTAAAGAGCCAACATTTCAGGTAATTATAGACTCAACTCAAACTCTTCTGAAGACCCCTAGACCTAAAACGCAAAGTATCTAGTGAGAAAAGAAAGGTTTCTGTCTCACGTGTTACACTCGCTGATTTTACGAAAATGTTAAGAAAACCTTTTTTAAAGACCAATACTGACTAATTACCCAAAAATGAAATAGGAACATTTATAATCCCCCTGGAACCTCATTTGTTCTTCCTGGCGCATGTTTATAGAATCCTGTATAGAAAGAAAAAAAGATAACACAGTCTTTCATAAAACTGTATGTCGAATTTCTAGCTCGAATTTGAAGCTGTTATCAATGGATGGAGAAGTGATATTGCGGTCGACGATATACAGTTCAGTCACAATCGCTGCAATAAAACAAGAGATGCACCTATTGTACTGGATTCTCCTGTTACTAGAAATATTCTAATTGCTAATGGTATGGCTCATACAAGATTATTTTGCTATTTATACATGAATTAATCGCTCATTCTGCTACTTAGTATTTACTCATTAATATGTTCATTCGATTATTCAATTGCATGTGGATTATGGTGAAAAGTAGCTATGACTTCGTTGGTGTTTCCATAACAACAGCCAATTAATTGATTGATTGATTGATTGATTGATTGATTGATTGATTGATTGATTGATTGTATCTTCTAGGTAACTGTTCATTTCCAGGGACGTTCTGTGAATGGAAAAATGATCAAGATGATGATTTTGACTGGGAGATAAGAAAGGGATCAACACCTTCTCTAAGAACCGGACCGGAAAGAGATGTCGATGGAAACGGTACGACAGAAAATGTATTTGCAAATAAAACTACTTTATTGTAGAGTTGGAGTACTTGCCGAGTTACCTTAAAATTTGAGTGTCTGTCCCCTTTTGCCGCAATTATGATCAAGAAATATGTGAAGAGTTGTATTATTACAATGTTTCTGGACCATATTCCTTTGAAAGAAGCTATTTTGACGAGTTCAATCCTTAAAGTATATGTCTTGTTCATCACATTAACTCTATTCATGCTTTCAATGCCGTCGATTAACAGCGTCCATTTTGTACGAGAAAACCGTATATTATTGCCAAAGTGCTAAATCCATCCAACTTGTGTGTAAAGACATTTCGTGATCTTCATGTTTTGAAAGAAAAAAATCATTTTTGCATTACTTTTTGAAAGAAACCGGCCATATTTGATATCAAAATAAAGCTCAGAAAACGTGCTTTCTAATGCGGCTACGATCTATGGGATAGTGTAAAAGCAATTCATCGTATGAAAACAATATAGTTTCACTTCCGGTTGGTTACGCGGGAATTTTTGACTTATGAACTTTCTGAATGGAGTCTTTTCCCACTAATGAAGAAATTTTAAAAACGTTTAATATACCTAATATTGAAGCAGAAGTAATACTCAACACAATACTACGCGATACTACGTCACATTACAACACAACACAACACATTACAGACTCACTTTATGATTTGTGTAGAACATAAATTACAATCACATTCAAGTTGTACCGTATTGTTTCTACTGGTCTTACACAGCTTAATAGCAATAATTTCAGAATAATTTTTTCAGAAAACGTTCTTCTGAAACTTTATATGCATTCAATATCGTTAGGCCATTATATCTTCATTGAGGCATCGAACTATCTGTATAGCCAAAAGGCTAGTCTGAGAAGTGGTTTGATGAATGGCAAGCAATGCATGACGTTACATTATCATATGTATGGCAGTGGAGTAGGTGCGCTGGCTCTTAAAATTGTCAATACTAAAACTAACTACAAGAACACAATATGGCGCAGGAGTGGTCCCCAAGGACAACATTGGATTAGATCACATGTCAATACACATGGTAATATATACAAGGTAAGTATATAGTAACATCACAAAGCCAGGGGGAGGCTGCTCTACAGAGCTATTAGGATCGAAAATCTACCTATTAAGGTCTCCAGCTGTTTCCATACCTATTTGAATAAGAGTTCTCATAATAGGAATCAAATAACGGCTTGCAAAACAGTCAGATGCGTGTTTCATGTTATTTGTATATAGATTGCTCTAGCAGCAACAATAGATAGGGAACAGTCAGATAAATGTTATTTGTATATATAGATATATATGCTCTAATAGCAACAATAGAGAGGTCCTTATGGGAACAGCCAGATAAATGTTATTTGTATATATAGATTGCTCTAGAAGCAACGGTAGGAAGATCCCCTTATGGAGATATAGCAGTGGACGATATATCATTCACTCCAGGGACATGTATGTACGAGCAAGATACTATACTTGATAACGAGCTGCCAAGTCATTTGCTTACAAAGCCATCGCCTATACCATTTGAAGGTAACACTTGTCAATAGCAATGATGATTGTCGCGATGCCATACACTGTAATCTGTTATCCAGTCATCTCAGTATACGGACTGCACCGTATATAACGTATTCCAAATTAAATTTTTTTTTTAATTTGGTGACTTTCGCGGAAATCAAGCGTTATTCACTGAAAATGTTTTTCCGCTAATATTGTGGCATTTTCAACGAATTTACCATTTTTCGGTGAAAACACACCATTTATCGAAAATTGCAATTGTATTTGTCGGAACATTAATGAATCGTGTTTGAATATGAGTAATTCTCACTGAAATGTAAATACAATAGTTAAGTGTTGATCTAAACTGGCTAAACATTGATAAAAGATACAGGAATTCTGCATTGTATATAATATTCGTATTAAAATCATCAATACCTCTCTAAAGATTTATGCAGAATTTCTGCAATTATATATATTTTTTGAAAAGTAAAGGATTTTTACCAGAATTTTATGTGGAAATTGTAAAACAACTGTGTATGAAAAATACAAATATCAGGTATTTTGACCAGACTTTATTTGCATAAATTCTGTAACTGTGTTCAGTGAAATCTGACGTTTTTTCCGGACCAGACGCACGCAGAAAGTTTGCAACCTGACGTTTTGCAAATAGTTTCAATCAATTTCAACCATATTGATTGTTCATTTATTTACGATTTAACTTGATTATTGTTTTAACAAATGCGATGTTGTTAGGATGATTGATGGTTTGGTAATGATACTACAACGATGATGACACCAATAATTCATATCAAACATTTTTAATCAAAATCATTTGTAGATCGTGCTGAGAATTGTACTTTTGAAGACTCTCACATGTGTAAATGGATAAACTTGAATAATGATCGATTTGACTGGATTTTATGGAAAGGTTCTACTCCGTCTAGATCAACAGGACCTTCTTCAGGCCACAGAGGACAAGGTACGGTATTTTCAGTTCGATATGCTATTTCAATGAATGTTGTATGTGAGAAGCTCCGGCCATAACCGACTGGATCGAACTATATTATGGTCAGTAAAATTAGCTATTAATGAGTTATTAGGTGTTATTGTACGTTTGGGTTGGCATTCGAACGAGACGGTTAGCAGGTTGTGCATCGCCGCCATAGAAAAATGTGAATGAACAACCGTTGAAGGAAATTTGTTCATGACATAGTTATTAAATTTTGTTTTGAGTGCATAATTATGTCCCGGGCCGAGAATGAACCCTAGTTAGGAACGGCCAATTTTATTTGTCCTGGCTTGTAATAGTAAACAATACCTCGCCGTTGAGTTTTAACTTTTTACTTAAAAGTATTCATAACTATAGCGCGCGCTTGCCAAAGCTCTCAGTACTTGACATGCCCGCCGAGCAATATCATAACTGAAGCACGACTACGGCCAACGAGAACAACCAAAATTGCCCACCCCCTAAATATACAATGATTCGTTCCTAACTATGTTTTCTAGGTACGTACATATACGCTGAAGCAACAGCGCCACGTGTACCAGGTGATAAAGCACGTCTTAGCATTCGGCGTGGTCCTTCTATATCATGCATGGGTTTTTACTATCATATGTATGGTGAAACCATGGGTGAGCTTAAGGTTATCACAGTGGACATCAGGCGAGTGAAAATGGTATGGACACGGCAGGGTTCACAAGGAAACCAATGGAAGGAAGCTAGAATAACTCTCGAGAGTACTCTACCATACCAGGTATATGATATTTACAGCTCAAATTATATGCCATTTCGCCAGTATTTGGCTGTGCAATGTGTAGTGCCTGCCGCAGAAACATCACTTCAAAGAACATGTACAAACCCTTATGCAAAATTATTTTAATGATAAAAGTCTCTTCATTTTTTTAACATAACGTTGTTATTTCCCGGTGAGATGGTCTGAGTTAAGTAATAGAACACTTGCCATCTACCACCTTGAGCCTTTCTTGTTAATACGTTAATAAGTGTCTTGTCAGAGTAAATGACCAAATCCAGTTTCATAAATAAAATGAACTGAATGTATTTTTCTTGGTTAGGTAATACTGGAAGCTGTCATCGGTAGAGATTTTCGAAGTGACATAGCTTTGGATGATATCACCTTTACTTATGGTCCATGCCAATCAGACCAGCTACTTACCATCACGACGACATCGCCCTCTGATTCTATGCAAGGAGATTGTGCAAATTGCTGAGTCATGACAAATACACGAAACACCGTTAAAGATGGAATGAAAGTTGTCACACTTAAATCATATCGAAATAGAGAGATAGAATAAATGGTTTTATACAATTACTGCGGAAACACCACCATCAACAACAGCATAAAAAGTCAAAATTCATATGTACTCATATAAACTCATATTTCAAGTTACTTGGTCTGAATAGCAAATTATCAATCAAAAGCCTATGTTCCAACCAATGAGAACTACTGATAATATTTATATTCAAAAACACTATGTATAGTATATAATTTAGAACTAATTATAAATGGGTTTTAACTTGCAGTAGCAAGTTGTATAAGTGTTTGTCAAATTTGTTAGTTGTTACCTTTGGGAGGGGAGGGTGATTTTTGTTGACAACTTTGCGGGAGACGTGTAAGATGGCCTTTTCTTAATTCGTTAATTAGAATTTCCGATGAAGAAAAAATTAAATGATTTGCATATCTCTTTCGAATCGTAAAAGCTTGCAAATTAGAGAGAAGTCTGTTGTCTTGCTTTCTATCGCTTTTCGAAAGTGCTCGCAAAACTACCAAAGGAAAAATTATCGAAAACCAGACATGAATTTAGTTTGTTTTTTATCTGGTTTAGCTGAAATCCACATACAACAAATCAGTTATGGATATAGTGCAATTTATCCACGTTTTGTTTTTGAAATTCACTTAAAAAAACAAATCAGAAAAACAGCTAAAAAATAACTAGTTACTCCTGTGTACATCCCAATGCAAAAATTCAAAAACCACTCACGAATGCGTACTAATTATAACTTGCATAAGTATTGCTGGCAAATTTTAAAAAATCAATCTGCACTGGCCGAGGCTTGGAAAGAAGCGGGAAGCATGCGGTTGATCAGGAGACTATTGTCAGTTGCGATCTGATGCACCTCGAAAAATTATTTCTCGATAGCGAAAGACCACACAGAAACAACTAAAATGATGTGGAGAGAGAGTTTTTATATTGAATTGGCAGTTTTTGAGAAATAATTTTTCGTGAAGTCGTTTAATTTGGAAAATCTCGGCCTGCAAAGCCGTTCAAACCTTCTGCAATCCACAGCATTGCTTTTGGGCTACCTGTATTTGCACCATTGATCACCGAGTTGCAATAATTGAAGCAGCCAATTTAGCAGCCAACTCGAATTTTGATATACTGCTTGTTGTGTTACGAATTACAAATTATACATCTTGCGGAATCTTCCACGACGAATTAACGTATAGCTATCAAGATAATATCAATACATTCAGTATATTACTCAATGTTGTATGTCTCAAAATGTAAACAATATTACGAATTAAATATCTTAATAAATGCTTACATGAACAAATGAAATTTAGCCTTTACAACCGGAATATTCTTTTTATTTTTTTTCTAACTGAAGAACAATGCGGATGAGTGGGGTGGATCAAAACTAGTGCCACCTATTACATGTAACTAGTCAAACCTTTTGAAAAAATAAATAAATAAATAAATACTAAAAATAGTATAAATGTAAAACATAATTCTCCATCTATTTATTCATTTATTTTGTGGTTTCTAACCACAGGAAGCCCAACAGAAGTTCTATTTTTAAGCTTTAAAACCGTCTATTTCCGGTCTATTCGCCAAAAAATACATTTTGTGTCAAAAAGTATGTTTTAGGGAGGGTCCCACGGGACGTATTCACTCATTTTTACGTCATTTGTAGTATGCTGTGCCGCGTTGTGTTACATGTAATAGGTCAAGCCTTATCCTATTGGTTGGCACTAGTCAGCATTGTTTTTGGGCACAGGTCAACTCTTCTTTTCATTGGCTGGCTATGTTTTGGTAACAAGTCAGGATCGTTTTTGTGCCTAGCTACTGGCTAGAAGCTATAGGCACTATTCTCGTCGGTCTTTATGCAAATTGTAAGTAACTTGACGTCACAATGGAGGAAACACGATACTATATTATGGCGAAGTTTAGCCCATGGCGATAATATTTACTTAAAGTCTTGAAATCGAATCATGGCAAAAGCAAAAGTAGAAAGAAGACTAGACGCCATGTAGGCGTTTACTCGGGGCACCTTATAGATTCTTCTGAAGCAGTTTTATGAAAAATCATGTGAGCAGTTAGCTCTTGTACGATGTCTGCGATGGTTATATAGGAAATTTAGACGTCCAGCCTGTAGGTGTTTACTTGGGCTAGTTAAACATGAATCTTGGAGAACAGAAGTACTTTTTAAAGTAGATAAATAGCAAATGACTTGAATGCATAATTTGAGCAATATGCAGCTTTGCTACAGCACATGAGTACACTGAGTGTAAATTTAACTCCAGTAACTGCTATATATTTGTGTCATACTATGTGGACTTTAGGACTTCATTTTCATTTTCTTTCGTCAATTTTATAAAGTCATTATGTCAAAATATACTTAAAACCTGGTGACATGGTGTTTTATTTTTTGTGTGCGATGCCTGCCTAAACCGCCGATTTATTCGACAGCGAACACTACTCCATGTAGCCGGTACTGATTTTGCAAAATTGATAATACAGCGGTAAAAAAACAGACATTAAATGAACAAAATATCATTAAAAAACTACTCAGTACTCGATAACAAATCGTTGCTATACAAAAACAGATTTATCGTGGTAAGAAGCGAGCGAAGAATCCACTTTGTTTTCTGCTTGAGCGATTCAAAATGGCGTTGTTGCCGCTGTGCCGACTAGAGAGTTTGATTTGAGTTCATTTGAAGTCTTTGAGCTCATCCGAGTTTCATTTGAGTTTTGGTGTTCGCGGAACAACTCGATTCGAAATTGACAGTCCTTGACTTTTCGTCGACACCTTGATTTGGCTCTGTATGACATTGGGCTCCCTGTGATCTCTGAGTGACTTGCGCAGTACGAGGCAAATTTCCAAAACTCTGCATGATACACAGGTAAGTACTTCATGTATGCTATTATAAAAACATGCATATAAACAAATCTACAAAAGAAAATATGAAAAGAGAAAACCAATAATATCATGTATAAATAATATAAATAAATATAGTACAAAAAAAAAACGAAGGACTACTTCACAAAAACTCTGAATAGCAATAAGACATATTTGTGAGGAAATTATAATCTGGGCATACATGACGTACTTACCGACCGAAAGGTAAACTGTGACTCGGGCCCCCCTAGGGGGGGGGGGGGGGTACCCCGAGTAATAAACAAATTTTCAACAATGGTTTGGATTTTTTGGACGTCAAGGTACATTTGCGATGTAAGATTTCTACATTTCATTGGAGTAAATTATAGAATACCCTGTCACTTATTAGCATAACAATAACATCTATTGTTAATATTCATCGTTTTCAAAGAGTGCCGCTACTGGAATCATTGGGTGACAGGGTATCCTATAATTGTGACGTAAACGTTAGAGAGATTTTTTTTCGAGCGATTTTCCGAGGTCCAGCTTGATCTTCAATTCTGAATTGCGTTTCTACAGTCAGTTCTACGTTTTCTGCCACGTACTTTTACTTGAATATATATTTGACTTAATATCTCCTCCATGTGGCTTCTAAAGTGAAAGTTTGCAAACTAAAGAGAAGAGTTTTCTTTCTGAGCGATTTAACCTAGGCCAAGCCCCGAACTCGTGAGGATTTCAGACAGAACATTTGCCGACAAAACTGAGGCTAAATTAGCATTAAACGGCAACAAACATCACACGTATTCAAATAAGCAAAAGAACAAAGATTGATTTGATTTTTTTTAATTGATAAAAAGTCTTCAAAATTATCGATTTTGAGAAGCTAGAAAACCTACAATAAGCATATAGAGAATTTGTCTGCGCAGGTCGTAAGTTAATGGTAGAAGCCGCTATAATCACGCGAAAAAAAATACCTTCTAAATCCCTTTTAATCCCAATTCACAAAAGCGATACTTCAGGTGACGAAAGTCTCTGTTCCAACCATACAGTGATTGGCCGTTATTTCCGTACGGCTTATTATAGTTCTTGTTGGACATTAGCATAACAATTTGTTTGTTTATAACCATGAAGTATCTGCAAGATTCTGCAATATGGCCGCTTTCAGTCCTTTCACAACGAGACTAGGTCATCTTTGACTGCCGATCAAAGATTTTGGCCAATACTCTATTGAAAACCAAAAGTATAATACTAATCTAAGTTGATTAAAGAAAGCATACCAAGGAAAAACTTAGCGGCGCATACATTTAAGCTCGACTTTTCTTCAAATTTATGCGAAAAAAATTGACCAAAGAGTAAGACTGACAAATCTTCTCCGTGCTTGAGTTAAAGTTTATATTTAGTGAAGATAGAAGTATATCAACAAAAGCCCGACCAGAAAATTACAAAATTTGGTGGTTCATCTGTGTTTTCACAATTATTTTGATTAATCAAGATCATTCTAACCTAATTTCAGGTTCGGTATTCATATCAGTCGAATTTGCTTGAGAGGAGAAACACAACCATGGCGTCAACAAATATCGCAATATCACGTTTTGGCCAATCTTTCTTAAAAAAATAACAATACTGTGATGTAGAATGTGGTTTGACGACTCGCATCAGTTATATTTAGCTTCGGCGCAGCCCCTCAAACATACCACTTATCAAGAAGGAAAGTTGACCAAAACTTGCAAAATGCGCAAATAATCTGCTCATCACCCCACAAAATCGATCCTCAATAAGAAATCATTTTGTACCACACAATTCTCATGACCTTTGATTCTTAATCTGTGGAAAAAGTTTTCTGCTATTTCTTTTATTATGGCAGCAGTCCTCACACGAATGCAGTAGGTTTGTGTTTTTCTTCGTTTTGCGAACTTTTGCTCAAAAATATTTTGAGATCAAAAACCTCCAAATTTACTTGACTTAGTCACAGCACCTAACAAAGTGATAGACTTTAAGTATCCATTTATATTTTCCTAAATTGAAGATCACTAAGATTGCGATTGGAACTCAAAAGTTCCCCGGTCGTAGAAAAAAATGTAAACATGACCGCGAGCTAAAATTTTCTGACATGCGCAGACAAATTCTTTATATGCTCCACTCTGCAATCTCGTACCCCGAGTCCTCGTTACTTCGGCCAGCGGCTCGAAACAAGGACTCTGGCATAAACTGAAAAGTCCAAGGTTTCTTGGACTTCCGGCTGCGCATGCGCCTTTACGGCCAATGTACAAACCGACCAATTGGGAATCGAGATTATGTCAGAGCTGATATTCAAAAGTAAAATCCGTTGTAATTCTGATGCAATCGATATCCAGCATATATCAACATACGGCGATATCGTCAATGAAAATGGATTTTTCCTAGTGATATTGTGGAAGTTTTGGAACAAAATTCATAGATTGTAATGATTATTTATTGAGTAAACATAATCCGAAGGGATTTTAGGTTAATTTGTGATTTTCGACGAGCTAGAAGAGAAATTCTGTCGGCCGTTGGCAGCCGTGTGTGACGAAGGGCGAAACATTAAATAATTTCCTAACTATTGCTTCAAATTGGCTGAAATTCACTAGGAAGGTAAAGAAAATAGCGATTCACAAGTACAGACTTAAATTTTTATCATATTTTATATATTTTCTACTGCTAAAACAGTCACAAACATCTAGCTTGAGTTTATTTGTGTTTCCGGTTGTTTGCGCTTGCGTGATTGTCAAAATTGAATGACCAATAAAATTTTAACAAAAATCGGATTATGTCAGAGCCCTTGTTATCCGCTGCTGGCGAGGAAAAACGCGGGCTCTGAGTATGAGATTGCTCCACTCTGCAGCTATTCACAAAATTCCAATAGGCACATGCGCTTTATAAGCGCCTTTAATTTGATTGGCTAACGTTAATCTGGCACCACTCGAAACCAGTCAGAAAAGTATAAATAGAGCGTGAAAACAGCTCGTGACTTTTCACTACAGTAAATTTACTCTACTGTGACGAGCTAAAACTTAGACAATTGAGGTCAACTATCAGCAGATTTTTTAAGAATGGCTACTATTCTGTTCTACTAACTCTGTTCCTCACGGAGAGCCTATTAAGGGTAAGAGCGCTTGTAATCGGTTCGATTTCGGGGTCATTTTTAGCGAAATTGGCAATTTATCGGAGGAACAAAAATACGAATTGATTACAAATGTTTCGATGCCGGCGAATGAATTTGTATTCTCTAAATCAAAAGAAGGCAGCAGGGTTAAAAGGTTTAATTATTCCTGACTGGAAATGTTCAAGTGGCTCGTTTATTCAGAATATCTTGATGGTACTTTTTGCCTTCCATGCGCACTCTTTGGCAAACAACATCGAAGCCATAATTCGAGCAAGTTGGATGGACTAATCAAGTCCCCGATGGTGAAATGGACAACAACTCGTCAGCGTTTGGTAAGTCACTCAAATGGCAAATGTTCAACTCATAATTGTTCTGTAATTGCTATGAAAACTGTTCGAAGTATGAGACATGAAGTGGTTCCGATCGATCAACAATTCGATAATCTTTTACAACTACAAATCGCGAAGAATTGCCCGATTATGTCCTCGTTGTTCAAGACCGTCATTTTTTGCGGGAGAAACAACATCGCTCTACGAGGCCGTCGGGATGACAATCCTACCAATGACAGTCTAGCTTAAAGCGAACCTCCAAGCTTTGCTATCGTCGGTTGGAAAGTGGAGATCAAGTTTTAGAAGAACTTCTACAAAATTCGTCCCGGAATGCTACTTTAATACATTCCCTAAAATTTCCTTTTCGCTTAAAAATATTCAATATTTTTTTAAAAGAATACCCATAAATTTCTAGCCAATATATCTTCAAAATGCTTGAAAATGCATTCTAGAGTGTTCAAATTTCAAAATTTTCCGGGGGGTGATACCCCCGGCCCTAGAATGCGCGCCTCAGGCGCTTATTGGACACAGGAAGGATATATTTGAAAAGGGCACAAGTCAGGAAAAATGCTGGATCCACCCCTCAATTGCGCATTAAAACGAGGCTCCATACTTGTCTTTGCATTCAGCTTTGAAAGTGAATTGCTGCGGCAAATTTTATATTTATTATCTGGATGGTGGCTTTCAGCGACAAAGATCACAGGCAGCCAAATGATAGTATTATCGTTAAAGAAAGTATTCATCAAAGCTGAATATAAAGACAAATATGGAGCCTCGTTTTAATGCGCAATTCTTCCCTGGTAAAATCTTGTTGTTTGTGCCTCAAAATTTATAGGTGATTGATTTGATTCGTTTGCCTCAACGGGCGATTCCGATTTGATTTGTTTGCCTCGTTGGGCGATTCATTTCGTCTGTTTGCCTCGTTGGGCGATTCATTTCGTCTGTTTGCCTCGTTGGACGATTCATTTCGTCTGTTTGCCTCGTTGGGCGATTCGTTTGATTTATTTTTGCCTCAATGAACGATTTGTTTGTCTCGACGGCCGATATGGGAGGGTCTCAATGGGGGTGTAGCTTTGACGGTTGACGGCTAACAAAATCGTCATTTTGACGGTTGACGACTAAAATTCGCCATTTTGACGGTTGACGGTAAAACAACCTACATACTCTCTAATGCCCTTAAAGCTAGATTGCTGAGCGACTCCTCAAAAGCCAAAATACCCATAATGCAGCGTTGACTCCAAATACCGCGTCTGTTCAACTCGAACTTGATCTGGAAGGGCTTGGTACTTGAGCATTCCTATTGGTGTAAAGTAGTGCCTAATACTGTAATAGAGCACTCCAATTCCGACTACAATGTCCGCCAAAATCCGCCCTTGCTTTCATCTTACAGTGATCCCTAAGGCGGATCCCGAATTTTCAAAAAAAGGGGGGGGGGGATTTTGGTTTCGGATATATATAAACCCTAATAATTGATGCTGAAGCCATCCCGGAAGTAATTTTTTCAGGAAAAATTTCTAGTATTAATGTTCAATGAACATTTAAAAACAGCTAACAAAACATGTTTGCATGTTACGAGAAACGTATCATGATCATATTATAAAATGAGGATATTCTTGCTAAGAAAAGGATGAAAACGTCACCCAACTCCTCTCCACTCAGGCTCGTAACATGTTCAATTGGATCCGCCCCTGAAATGTACGAAACCCGGTTTCTCGGTTCCCATACATTCCTTTTAAATTTTGGAATTTTTGACGGCTCCTGTCTCATTCAAATCTTACTCTATCAACACCAAATTTTGTCATAATGTGAACCTTGATCATTCAAAATATACTGAATCTTTTGTTGATTTGCAAAATGGGGAAGGGAAATTCGCCACAGTCCTCAGGTACTTTGCGGGCTTCCTGTTTTTATCCCCACAACACCCTGCGGTCTTTCCTAAGAGGTACTTTGCGCTCCATTTCACATCTTGTTATGTTTGATGTTGTTGTGGTTGACGTTTTCTCTTATTTGAAGCTGTTTGTGATGTATTATTGAACACTTCTCTTCGCAAAATGGTAAGTGTACATCAGAATTTATGTGTCGACGATTATATTCTCGAATCTTTATGAATATTTATTGAAAAAGTTGTAAAATCCTGAACGTGCAAAATCTTTTAACTTTTATACTTAGCTTCAGTCGACTGTGTGAGATATTGGAGGTACTAAAATGAGAAATGCAGTAGAGTGCAAACAACAAATTTGTGCAATAGCTCTATTTAAACAAAATTAAACAATATAATTAGCATGAAATAGCTCTATTCAGGGCTTGAAATAGGAAAGAAAGTTGTGATTTTAGGTTGTGGCTTTTGACACGTGGACCAAACTTGCAACTGCTCGTTACGGCTAGTTTCACATGTGATTTGAAAAAAAGCATAAACAGTTTTAATGCATAATTTGGGTTGAAACTATGGCTTGATGTCAAAAAAGTAATAAGCTTCTTAGAAATGCCAAGTCGGCGAGATTAGGCTCATTGCGATTCGAGGAGTCCTCAATGTCGGCAATTGATGAAATTGATAAATTTTCATAAAAAATAGTCGTTTAGCAAAACACCGTTAATCCAAATATTATCAATAAAATTGATTTATTCCAGTTAAATTGCATTGCGGCGAATTAAGTAATGAAGGTTTAAAACTTTCAGCAGTTTTCATAATTCAACTTTTGCGTGTTGCTGTATATTTTGAACTTGCCATTTTATGCAAAACAACATGTCAGACACAATTTAGACTTCCAAGAACATTAATGTAAGCATATCAACAACAAATTTTCTTTTCCTTGGACTTGATAACATGGATTGCATGAAAAACAAAACAGTTATAATAATTGGAGAAACTTCCCATTTAATAATAATAATAATAATAATAATAATGAGTCTTCCCTAAGTGGGAACTGCATGATCTGAGAACAAACTTCTCAGATTTACAATTTTTTTGCAGTGGAGGACTTGTCGGACTGCTATCAAGTTGGCGCGAATCGCAGCCAAGCAGTTTACAATCTTGAGTATTGTTAGTGATATGTGCCTCCGAGACCAGACTGTTGTACTGGGAGAAAAAAGAGGCACAAAAACATAAAAATAAAAAAGAATTGGGTTATTTTCAAAAATGAAGTTTGTATACTTCACCTAGTCCAACTTTTAGCTTTATCAACATTTTTGCTGTAGTCTTGTTTTAATAGTCGGGCTACCCCGCAGGGGGCCCAACTTTAGTTTTACCTTTTTGCCTATCTATGTATTATGTCTTGTTCTGGAATGGCACAGGAAGCCCAAAGTCACGCGCTCACAATAAAAGATGTCTATGAGCGTCAGTTTCGAAATGACTCAATTTACTCATGCTCCTGTATCACAGTTATCAGAACAATTAATTTGCTATCAAATTAGCAGCAATGATACCCTGGGTTCCAGAGGCCACGAAGGGCTGAGAAAGAGAAGAAGAGAGTAGTCCTAACAAGTAACCAATCTCACTTCCATGAGTTCAGATATTGAACTGGGATTGTGATTGGCTCTTGAAATAATCTGTTTGTTTGTATGTAGCAGCTCGATAAATTATGCTGATAATATATAATTGCCTATATTGCAAGTGGAATTTATCAATTGCAAAAAACATCAAAATTAGTCAAACAGACACATAAATGTTCTTTAGTGTTCTATTTTATTGTTTATAGTTTTTACAATAGGTTCAAAGCAATGATTTCTGCATGATAATCAGTGTCTCTAGGCCTACCTCACTGAAGTTGCTCACTTTTGCACCGCTGACAATATATTGGTCGACTCTCACAGTTTATCCAAACATCCTGGCCAAAAAATTCATTAAAAATGCCCACAATGTCTCTTTAGATGTCTTTGCAGATGAAGTCTATCCATTTTAAATGGATTCTGGTTGTTTTTTCATTCAAAATCAGCATAATTTATCGAGCTGCTACATACAAACAATGTTAGTTCCCAATGAAATTTTTATCAAATCGTAAAGATCAGTCCTTGGTTTAGTTGCGCTGGTAATGTCAAGTTTCAACTCAATCCACTTTAGGAGATATGAATAAATGAGTTGGGTCTGATTTGGTACTTGTTCAAAATGGCGGACACCACCTCCAACTGCATCTAATATTTCTCTACGTATATCGACAACTAGTCAGATTTAAGATGCTTGTTGTAAAGCCTATGGGTGGACCTAGTACTGCAAGAAATATCTAAAGGAGTCAATAAAATGTAACGGAGAACGGTGTGTTTACATTTGTGCTTCAAATGACTAAATTTTTTGTTCACAAAATGGATCTGGTGTGGGAACAAAGCTTTGGTGTTGCCATGGCAACAATGCAGTTGATGACCCTATAATGGGGTGTTTTCATGCATCCCCCTAGGAAACCTACCTGCACTCAAAGTTTCAATGGGGCATGGCTGTTTTCATTTCCCACTTTGTTTGATGCTTACAAATACTTGTTCTTAAGGCGTTTTTCCTGTACATGAGACATTTTCAGCAGTGAAAACAAATAAAACCAGTTTGACAGAAAAGTGGTATCTCAGACAACATCAGCCAGGCATGGAAGTGAGATTCGTTAAATGATAGACCACAGGCCGCCTCTCTTCTTCCTCTCTTTCTCAGCCCTTGGCAGCCTCTGGTAACCAGAGTACAACAATGATAGCCAGCTAACAACAGTATAATTCTAAAATTCTAAAGAAATGTACATGCCTGCAAAGTGATTATTCGATAAGAAAAACTTGCATCACAACAAACACTGAATACTGCTTTGTTCAATATTACTTGACTTTATTTAAAAACAACAACAACAACAACAACAAAGATATAAAGTAAAAGTCACTATATTTTTTCCAATTTCATTTGCGTTTTTAACAATGACAAGGATTCAGTGACAGCACCAGTTGTAATACTATGTAAAGATTTCTCAAAAGCAAGAAAAGCAAAATCTTTTGAGATATTTTTTTATGAAATTTTCAACAAAGCTAAAGAAAAACTTGGAACCTGATTCCTGATTTGCTTGATTTTTAACTGTGAAATGCTTCAAATAGTAAATGTTGATTACACACCACCATCTTGGATTTAGTGAAGCGGTTAGTGTCGTTTTGATGTAAATTGCATAAATATCAAGAGAGGAGAATAAGGACATGTTTAGGAATAAACTGTGTTATATCTCAACTTTTCAAAACATACAATTATCAGTTTGCCATAATTTGAACAAAATAAACACATATCCATGTCTTCTTGGTAACATTTCTCTATTTTTATTCATAAAGGCAAGCTTTCCCTGTAAAATCCCATCAAAAGGATAGATATAGTGGTTAACTTTGATGAAGAACAGTTTTTCTCAAACAAGACAACAGTTCATGCATCATCCTCTTCTATCAAGAATAGTTTTTTTGTCAGTTGCAATAACATCTGATTGATGTAGGGTTTTCTTTGATCCAGAAGCTGATAGTTGTTTTCTTGGTCCACTTGGTTGTACAGAAGGTCTTCTTTGAGTGGCACACTTGTTACACCATCTTGAGAGTGCTGCTTTTGGATCATATTGTTCTATTGCACTTCCCTCCTTAAAGATTCTTGGCAGATTTTCAATTCTCTTTTCTGCTAAACAATTTCTCAATTGTCAGTATGCACACTATTCATTGCTGAGAACATTCACTCAAGAGTGGCATTGCTGATGGGAACAAGTAACAGAATCTCAACAAGATGTAGAATATTGTTGAGTAAGTCTTTCTTTGAGGAAATGAAAAGTTTTGCCCATGTATCAGTATACTACGGTGGCCGAGAAGGGTCATGCAAAAGTGAAAATGTCGCAAGTCAAAAAGCGAAAAATCAAAACTAGCTGGTGACAAAATGAGTAGTTCTTAAATACAAAATTTAACTGAATTAAAAATTAAATATCACTGGTTACAAACTGAGTTGTATTTTATTTGTTATTTGACTTTCACTTTGGTCACTTTTGCTTTGCTCACTTTGACTTGAATCACTTTCGCTTTGCTCACTTTGACTTGAATCACTTTTGCTTTGCTCACTTTGACTTGAATCACTTTCGCTTTGCTCACTTTGACTTGGTTCACTTTCGCTTTGATCACTTTGACTTGGTTCACTTTCACTTTGCTCACTTTGACTTGGTTCACTTTCGCTTTGCTCACTTTGACTTGGTTCACTTTCGCTTTGCTCACTTTGACTTGGTTCACTTTTGCGTTCGACGTGGCCGAGAACAGTCAACAGGAAATATTCCACTAGGCGTTCCTGGGAATACCACAGGCAATCCACCAAAACGTGAAATATTTTCCCGCTCTTGATGTGGATGTTTTCATTATGGAGCTAAACGAAGAATTTTGGAGATCGCTTGATCTTTTACAAGAAGACGTTTGCGAATGTTTTCAAGAAAATAAGGTAATTTAAAGCTTTTTATTTGCCATACATGCTTTGACCTTTGATTTTTTTGTAAAATACTTACTTGCCTATAAACTAGTGTTTTCCAAATTGCCCTTAAGGTAATTCCGTAGTAATAAAACTAACCATAGAATTTTGATAAAACTTTCTACATTAAAACATTTTGAGTTTTTCATCCAAAATATTAAATTAAAAAATGGGATCACCTTATTGGATTTCGCGAGAAAATTTTTTAAAGTATACCCACTTTTGTCAATTTAGCATCAAACGTTCGAAAATGGGCATCATTCATAAAAGTATCTCTTTAATGACCTTGGTCAATACCAAATATTTTGAATGTACTTTAATGTGCTCCTTAATTTTTGCGCTACCGATGTAAAGCAAACGATTTGCACTGAAATTCAACAGCGAAGAGAAATAAATCGAAATTTAACAAAATGTTAGAATCTTTACGGGCCTCATCGATTCTTTGAACGAGACACTTTTCGAAATATCGAAAACTCTAGCCATATAATTTTTTCATCGATCATATATGTTTTAAAAAACATGATTTCAAATGATATTATGAAATAAAAAAGATAGGTGCCCGTATTCGTTTGCGAGATATTTTCAGAAATATTCTCAAAATTCAATAATATCAAGGCTTTTTCGAGTGTGGACTGGGACGAGTTTAAAGAAATTCGTAATTTTTCGCTTGAAAATGTGAAAACTGTTCGTATTTTTACGTTAAAGTGTTTCTCAGACATAACTCTGTATCTATTGATGATAAGAAATGTAAAACTCTAAAATTCGAAATATGCGTTGAACTGTGCGCGGTGCAAAACTACGGAATTACCTTAAAAGCAAAAATATATACAAATTGACTTGGTTGGGGGCAATTTGGAAAACACTAGTTTATAGGCAAGTAAGTATTTTACAAAAAAAATCAAAGGTCAAAGCATGTATGGCAAATAAAAAGCTTTAAATTACCTTATTTTCTTGAAAACATTCGCAAACGTCTTCTTGTAAAAGATCAAGCGATCTCCAAAATTCTTCGTTTAGCTCCATAATGAAAACATCCACATCAAGAGCGGGAAAATATTTGACGTTTTGGTGGATTGCCTGTGGTATTCCCAGGAACGCCTAGTGGAATATTTCCTGTTGACCGTTCTTGGCCACGTCTAACGCAAAAGTGAACCAAGTCAAAGTGAGCAAAGCGAAAGTGAACCAAGTCAAAGTGAGCAAAGCGAAAGTGAACCAAGTCAAAGTGAGCAAAGTGAAAGTGAACCAAGTCAAAGTGATCAAAGCGAAAGTGAACCAAGTCAAAGTGAGCAAATCGAAAGTGATTCAAGTCAAAGTGAGCAAAGCAAAAGTGATTCAAGTCAAAGTGAGCAAAGCGAAAGTGATTCAAGTCAAAGTGAGCAAAGCAAAAGTGACCAAAGTGAAAGTCAAATAACAAATAAAATACAACTCAGTTTGTAACCAGTGATATTTAATTTTCAATTCAGTTAAATTTTGTATTTAAGAACTACTCATTTTGTCACCAGCTAGTTTTGATTTTTCGCTTTTTGACTTGCGACATTTTCACTTTTGCATGACCCTTCTCGGCCACCGTGGTATACTTTGCATCTTTCAATCAACCCTTTAGAGCCAGAGAAAGACCATAATGGTTTATAGTCTAAATATAAGATTATGTTGGAAAGTATAACATAAATTTAGCTAGCAATATGCACTTAGCTTCAATTTTGATCCAAGATGGCGACGCCTGAAGACTGTATAATAACATTGATTTGATGGTGTTTAAAGTCAATTGATTACTCATTACTATCATGTTCATCGTTAGTCTCGT
Organism: Diadumene lineata; assembly: GCA_918843875.1. NCBI lineage: Eukaryota > Metazoa > Cnidaria > Anthozoa > Actiniaria > Diadumenidae > Diadumene > Diadumene lineata. The sequence goes on along the minus strand of OU974070.1, from coordinate 19,834,056 downwards.
TTTGTGTTGTCAGGTACACTAGTAGGTGGTGGATCAAGAGGAACTACTTGGCCGGTTGGTGATGAGAACCTTGCCGCAAGTGGATGGCCAATACTGGTTGTGGAATGAAGTTGGTTGATCCGTAGTAGCCTGGTACCGGGATTTGGTTGTATCTTGGCTGTTTAATGACTAACTTATCGTAGCTCAGATATGCGATCTTTCCTTCATTACGAGCCTCATACATTTTATAAAGAAGTTACTTACATTTTTGAATCACACGATCCGAGAAGTCTTCTCTTATTGCTTGTCTTGTTCCCTTTAGTTGTTTACTTGCTTTTAGGACCGCACCCCTATGCTTGTAACTTAAGAATTTTGCAATAATCGGCCTAGGCTTTGCATTCTCTGGCTCTTTCCTACCAATGCGGTGAGCCCGTTCTATGATGACTTCTATTTGATTACTGATCAGATCTTTCAGTTTCTCTTCTGATCGCTCCCATTATTCGTTGCCTAGTGATTGCTCGGGTATGCCCTGAAAACATAGGTTGTTGCAACGGCTTCTGTTCTCTGAATCGTCAGTCTTTCCTATTAAATCTTCTACATGTTTCTCTAAGTTCTTGCCTCAAGAAGACTCTCCAGGTGGAGTTAATACTACCTTTGTCTTTCCTGTTAGCAACATGTTGGGTGATAAGGGTGGCTTGGAAAGAGGATCACTGAGGGTTTCAACAGTTAGTGGTAATGTAATGTAGTGCTTATATAGCGCATTTTCACCCGTTTTTTCGATTTACAAGCATGAGGTTGATTAGTAATTAGTATGTATTAGTGTACGCCTATCACCGAGGATAATCGTTACCTGCGTCCTGAGTCGTTCTTTAACTTCCCCCCGTAAATGGTTAATAGACAGTGTACAAATCGAAAATTTTGAGACAACGTCGTCTGAAATTTTGTGTCGGCGTCATGCATGGCTGCCCAAATAAATATCGGTTTACGAATTTCAAACACGCGCGCGCCCCTTGTGCGATTTGGCGGGAAGATTTGGCGCCAAAGATCAAATCTAAAGACTACAAAACAGACTACTCGAGGCTTGTGAAACAGAATTAAAAATGCCCTCATTTCAAGAAAACAGAGTTGCTTTGCTGCTTGCCTATGATGCTGATGTGATAAACGACGAAGAACTTATTCTTTTATACGACGTTAATAAGGCAAAAAGTCCTGAATTACCCTACTGGAAATACCAGAAATTCGATCTCGATTACATGTCAGACGACAAGTGTACAACCGAATTTTGTTTTAAGAAAAACCATATATACAATCTCATGGATGCTCTACAATTACCTGATGAAATAACCTGTGACAATGGACTAAAAATAGATGGCTTGGAAGGATTTTGTATACTGCTTAAAAGGTTTGCTTATCCTTGTCATAATCTCAATATGGTCCCTCGATTTGCAAGACCCGTACCTCAACTATGTATGGCAAGTAACATTGTTATGGATCAGGTTTATTCTGACTGGAATCATCTTCTATCTGATTTCAACCAAGCCTGGCTGTCACCTGATTGCTTGGAAAGGTTTGCTCATGCCATTTATCAGAAAGGTGGTGCTTTATCAAATTGGTTTTGTTGATGGAACTGCTAGGCCGGTTTCTCGACCAGGTGTAAATCAACGAGTACTCTACAACGGTCACAAGAAAGTTCATGCCATAAAATTTCAATCGTTGGCAGTTCCAAATGGTCTTGTAGCAAACCTTTATGGTCCCATAGAAGGCAGACGCCATGATAGCTACATGTTAACTCAATCTAATTTATACAGACAGCTGGTGCAACATGCAGTTGACACTAATGGTAATTTATTGTGCATTTATGATGACCCAGCTTATCCACACCGCCCTCAGCTACAACGCCCGTTCAGAGAAGCAAGGCTAACACAGAATGAAAAAGATTGGAATAGTGCCATGAGCAAAGTTAGGGTTTCTGTTGAATGGGTTTTTGGGGATATTATTAACTATTTTAAGTTCCTTGACTTCAAAAAAAACCCTGAAAGTTCAGTTAAGTGCCGTAGGTAAGATGTATATAGTCTGCACATTACTCCATAATGCAAGGATTTGCCTGTATGGTTCAACTACATCTGAGTACTTTGATGTACAGTCACCATCTCTCTTGGATTACTTTACATAAACATGTCAAGTTTGATTAACAATAACAATCAAGTTGTAACAGTAAAGATATACCTGTTTTAAATGAATAGTGAACATAATAACGATAACAATGCCACTTGTAAAACAAACCCACAAAAATGAATGCAGTCCTGACGGTTCTCAAAAAATAAATAAATAAATAAACTGCAATATATTACTGTTCTATATGCCTAGTGTCTATTTTGAAACATCCTTTGACATGCCCTGAATGAGAGCCATAATTGCAGCATTTTGTGACTGCATCTGCTGTATCATTTGCTCTTGCATAAGTCTCTGGTTTTTTGCCTCTTCTTCACGAATTTTCAGCTCCTCCTTTTTTAACTCTGCTTCTATAACTGCCTTCTCCCTCAAAAAAGAAACTGTATTAGATTCTGCAACCCTTCTCTTTTTTTTGGTCTCTTTTTGTTCATCGCCCTTGCGCTTTCTACTTTGTACCATAGTCTCCATAGACATCCTTCTCATTTCTTCAGCTTTGGCTGTTTCTGCCTCTGACTTTTCTTTCTTTTCTTCATCTGCTAGTTGGTCTTCGCTATCCTTAGCATCAAATCTCTCTATGAGGTCTTGCATGTGCTCTTCTAGCTCTGTATGCTCTGGAGAGATCCCACTGGCCTTTTCCTCTTCTTTGATCCGTTTTCTATGTTCTTTGTCTAATAGATTATAATGATCTCTTACACTGTTCTGGTTGACTGAGAACTTTTGAGAGGTTTCTCTATGCTGTTTAATGACTCACTAATCATCTCCCATGCATTCCCTCTATATTTGCTCCCATGTTTGTACTTGTATGGCTCATAGTGATATATTTCTTCAATAAGCATTTCATTGTGCTCTTTAGTCCATGTCATTGGTCTTTTTGTGCTGAAAAACAAATAGGATTCACATCATCATAAAATATAAGATGGCACATGAAGTGATATCAGATAGGCTATTTGATATGCCTATGTTTACATAGAGCACACTAAATTCAACTCAACTGATTTGTCATTTTTAACAGTTGTGAATTGAAGTATAATCCAACAATGTAATTGGTTGATTGCGTTTTTTCCCTAGATATCCAATTTTTAAATTTGAAAAAAGGCTTTTCTAAAACCATTCTAAAACACTCGTTGCTCTATTAAAATAATCTGGATCATTAGCTTATAATTTGTTTCATGTTTTAAAAAAGTCAATGAAAACATGTTTGTGAAAACACACAACAACTAGTTTGCTAACCGTTTATCTCTAGCCGAAAGAAGGATTGAGCTTTAATTCAAACATGAGAAAAATATAAGATATTTTATGATGTTCAGTGAATTGAAGGAAATGTAATGATTAGACTTTAGCTTTAAATAGAAGCTTAGCTTGAAATTCAAAACTGATAAATAGTCAAATAAATAGTAGTTATTTTTCAAATATTATGAATAATAAATATTTTGATTTTTCAAAAATTACATAATCAAAATAAATAAATAAAAATATTTGCTGAAGAAATTAAACTCAAAGTTAACATTCCATATTTTGATCATTTTATCTGAATTTTATTTAGTCAAAAAATAGCCAAAAAAATTATGGTTGAGAAGACCTAAATTGCTATTTTTGAAAAAAATTACATTTGGCTGACACAGGTAATTTTTCATATGAACTAGTTTAATATTTATGTCAGTTACATTCCATTCAAACGTTTTTTGGACGTAAATATTTACTCCTTTATATCCATAAAAATTGTAAATACCTTGCCCAGCTCTATTTTGAATAGGTTTCAAGCAAGCATCCATTAAAATAGCAGAAAATCGATATAAACTCGACAGGAATTTATTCATTCGAGCAAGCAAGCGACATGTGCTCCAAACTTACTGCACTTGCAAATTTAGCATCAAATTCCAGCTAAATGTTAAGTTCCTTAAACAAAATTCTTACTCATCTATCTGTCATATACCTCTCCAATTATTACTAGAGAGATTCGAAGCATTCTTTTGAGTTTTTTATACCTTTTTCCTGATGTTTTCTCCGCCATCGTTGAGGACGCCTCCAGTCTGTAAGAAATGCCAGCGTCGCCGTGTGGCGAGACGGGACCTCCAGTTTATCGTCCTTATCCGAGAAGACGCGAACCTTTACAATTATAAATCGAGGAACATTCTCAATTATTTAAAGACCCTGGGTGATGGTCCGGTTGAGGGTTGATCCTCCCGGTTAACAGCCAACACTCTCCCAACTGAGCTAACCTGTTAACTGTGGTTTGAGCTTCACAAAGAAATGTTCTCAATGTTTCATCATCTAAATAAGAGCTGTGTTCTCTTATCAGACAGTTCATAACGTTTCTAACTGAACGAATCTGCCTTTCCCATACCCCACTGAAGTAGATTGGATATCTTTTGTTCAGTTAACCCAAGTTTGTTGAAATTAATTTGGATTAGTTTTGGTAGGTTATGTTGATACAATGAAATATCTTCTATTTACTCTGTGTAGTAACGAAAGGAAAAATGCATCCAACAAATATACAGTTACACAGCCAAAGCCTTTGAACACCAAATTTCAAAGAGAAAAACAAGACTGAAGCTGTAAAGTCATATGTTGCAAGCCAAAACAAGGAAACAACCCTCTTCCCATCAGGTATTTCTTGCTGATTTGAAATGACTAAACATTATAGTATTGACAAAATGTAATTATTACAACTGTAAGCATTTGAAATTGGTATGTTGTCATAGTGTAGTCCAATTAACGTGTTTGCCCTAGTTCTACTTGGACTTTGTGCTCACCTGAAAGAATAGCATGTCGTTGGGACACAAATAGGCTCTGAGTTCTGTATCTTTTGGCTTCCGAACAATAGAATGATTTCACATAAGCCTTTTTAACATGCACATATGTATTGTCGAGTATTTAACATGCAGATGAGTTGTGATCTTGGTGATCGGCTGAGGCAAGTGCACACTGGAATTTTCATGACTCATTGAATAGGGCCTGCAACTTTCGTTAAAAAAGAAAGCAGATTTTAATTTTACAATACTACATATCAACTATTTTTTTAGTTCAAAATTGCATAGCCACTAAAAAAAAAATTGTGTTTTTTTACCCGGGTTTTATCACTTTTATCTAACAGATGGAATATATATTGCAATGAAATGCACAATTAGTAAAACAACAAAAGTAAATATTAAAAGGTTTTTATTAATTATTTTGGTTATCCAACAAAGAATACATAAACAGGAAGAACAGTATAGCTCGAGAAGCTATCATAACATTAACAGGAGTAAACAGAAAAAATAGTCATTGGGCAAAAAAATCCGTGAAACAAAGTGTAATAACCAATGTATAATCAAGTGTCATACACTAATAACACAAAGCAAATAACACACATCAAAAGAAAATGTGATAGTAAAGTGTACTAAAGAGTGATATGATAAAGTGTATTTTACGGGTTTTTGCAAACCACTCCAATACTGACAATTTGCTCTAAGGCTTTAGCCGATCTGTCAATTTGACACTCCATATTTGTCAAGTTTTTCCATTGCTTTCGTGCACATAGTTGTGCGTGCCTCATGATCCTCTTTTGCCCCTTGTAGCTGTTTTTGTTTCTCTGCTTTATTGTCTTCTGACGAGGAGGCTATGAAGGGTTTCAGCTTTGACTCAAGTTATCTTTGGACTGGGGTTTGCCAGTCATCTCATTTTGCTTTTCATCCTCGTTATCAGCTTGCTCTCCCCACTTTCGGTGCCCATGTTATTAGTTTGTGTCTAAAAAAAAGTCTGTAATGATTGTGGGATCCTTTGTGGATCGAAGTTAGTGCCTATCTGTTCTATACCTCCAATTTCATTGATAAATTTGTATAAAAAAACAAGTATTTTTATTCCATTTTTCTCAAAGTTAATATATTTAATTCCTGTTTTTTTTAATCATCTTTAGTTTTTTTTTCCCAATCCAACCTTCAGATTTTTTAAGATTCATTTAGAGGGATGAATATTTACAGAACATATTCAGATTTTTCAAAACACATTGAAATGACTTTTCATCTTGCAGAAAGAAAGTAGCAAATTTCTAATTTTATCTGGTCAGTATAAATTGGAAAACTTTTGATTTCCGCTAATTGTCGCATCATTTTTGCCATAATTTCATTCACCAATATAATAGTCAGGGAGCAAATGTCGTAAAATAAAGTCCCGTGGGAATTTTGTGATGAAAGCAAGCGACTTAGCTAGTTGTGTTAAGGGGACCTTAAGGAACATCAATTTGGTTGTCGGCATTTTTGTAACTTGCACCGACGACTTTTAGGGAGCATTTAAGTTATGACATATATCCTTCAGCATGGAAACGAGGCTCTTATTCTCAATGGCTTTTATCTACAGTTGAAACCCACCAAACCTAATCACACTTTACATTTTTATGTTATGAGCAAAACTAAATGCCCTGATAAAGTCATAAAGTTGATCACGTGACTATAACTGCATGGAAACGAGGCTGTAATTAAATGAACTTGTATCTATTTATTGCTACCAAAACTACAGAATACTGTATATTTACATTTGTTTAGCACCATCAACCTAAGAGTCGTCTTACACAATTAAAGTATAATGAAATTCATCACGTCACCATAAAACCGAGGGAACGAGGCTAGTTCAAAAGTAGTTTATAATTGCATGGATCATCTTTTCGTCGCTAGAACAGCTTTAAAATTACGGAATACTTTATATTTACTTTATTTATTATAAGCGACTATTGATAAAAATCGTCGTTATTTTTGTCTTCACCATGGCATCATCGGATGACGATTCAGGTATCTCGTCAATTTCTTTAGTATTGTGTCACATCTCAGCCACAGATGTCATTGCAATGAAGTTATTCCTTACGTCATTGGCATCTATTGGTAAAATCATTTCTCTTTCATGTATTCACACTTTTCTAGATAGAAAACTGCAGCAGGGTGAAATAACTGCTGGTTCAGAAATCTTGTGATCACAGGAACCCATGCATGGAAATATTCATTAGTAAAAAAGAACAAGTAATTCGATAAGGTAAATTAAAAATCACATATTCTATAGAAATGACATTTTTCTAATGAACATCGATAATTCTCTGGAGAAGGCAACTCGGGATTTTGGACCTTTTCGTGGTTGCAAATCATTGCCTGGTAGTGAGCTCTCATTATTGCTTCTGAAACACTGCTTGTGTTGGAGGCAGTCTTTCTGCTTCAGCTTGCTTCCTGTAGTTGTTTCACATGGGTAATTGGAGTCTTGGCTTGGAAATATTTATATACTGTAAGCTTTTTTATCGATGCAAGCATCCTTGGTATTGGCAGCACGGAAACATCTATATCTGTAAGGCCAGTGATGATATATTCGTCAACTTCAATGAGACTTTCCAACAACATAGTTTCTCTTTACAATCAAAACCACTCCAGCCATGAAATCCTGGAAGGGCTGCAGTTTTAGCAGGTCCCAGCAAATGTACTATAGGACCAAGTGGTATATGCTGCCATCTTCCAGTCACAAACTTGGTATCATCACACAACCCTAGGATTCGCCTGAGAGCAAGCGTGAAGATGTCAGTATCAGTTATGTCAATGCTAATAGCTCCTGATATTATGGCATCAAAAGCATGAATTAAGCAATATCTTGGTCTATCAGTTTCTTCTTAGTTGCTGCTTAGATATGCATATCTTTGTGCATTGCTTTACATTGGCTTGCCCATGCCACTACAACACGAAGTCCACTTTCTCCTCTCTCAATGATATTTTCATGGGAGTAACTTCTGTGTCTATAGGGACTTGGATGTTCTCCGGAACGTCATTACCAGTAGGTCACTTCTCAAGTATTTTCATTAAGGTGCTCTCTGTGGAACAGGGAAGCATCCTGTCATCCGCGACGAACATCGACCTTGGTACTACTGAGAACTCATCCTGTCACACAGATTCTTTTAATCTCTAGTCGTGTTTTGCAGATTATCATCATTCGCGCAAAGAGAGTTCGATCTTCCTTGAGCTCGATTGTTTTGTCCTGAGCTTTAATTTTCACCAATTTACCGGTACGTTTCCATGCCAGACATATGTGTTTCCTTATTGGAGACCAGATGCTGAAATCTATTGACTGGATCTGGACTTATGACTAATGTCACTTTGCTGACACGTCATTTTTAACGTTTTCAGGAGCTACAATCTTAGTGGCCAGGTTGAAGAGGTGATCGCTTTCTTCCAAGAATGGATTTGTAATCCCTCTGAACTCCAACTGCTCAATATCTCTCTCTTGACGGGATAGTACAGCATCAGTGAATGCGTAGATTTAGCTTGTTCCGCTAGCTTAGCCACGCTCAGTTTCAAAATTGTTGGAACGTCGACAGCTTTTTTCCGTTTCATTTCGAACCTTCTCCTCTTTTAGGTATACACAGTTTTCATCTGAGGAGGGGGAGGGGTTGAAGTTTGAGAGCAATGCTGAGAGGTTTACTTCTAAATTATGTGTATTGTCCCAACTAGTTTTGCAACTGAGTGCAGTTCATGGGCGATCAAAAAATACTTGGCGATCAAAAAATACTTGCCGACTAAACCTCCAGACACTTTTATCGATCGGTTGACCTGCTCCAGGGCATTATCTGCACCAATTTACCACAGATACCACAGAATGGTATGTTCTTATTCACAACACAGTTTCCTTGGATGAACTCGTTGTAAATACCTGGATATGTTTCTTGCAACTTGTTTATCTCTGCTATATAGACAGGAATCATGCAAGTGTAGCTCAATCTATTATGAGTAAAGAAGTATTTTGTGAATACCTCGAGAGTTTTCAGATGAAGTTGCAAGTCTCTCTCCACTAAGAATTTACGATGCATGGGTTCCTATGATCACAAGATTTCAACCAGCAGTTATTTCACCCTGCTACAGTTATCTAACTAGAAAAGTGTGGCTGCAAACAAGAGAAATGTTTGACTAATAGATGAAAATGACGTAAAGGATGGACTTCGTTGCACTGACATCTGTGTTTGAGATGTGACACAATACTAAAGAAATTGACGAGATATTTGAATCGTCATCCGATGATGATGGTGAAGACAAAAATAACGATGATTTTTATCAATAGTTGCTTTGCTTCAAATAGTGAGTAACACATGCTTAACTGTAAATATAAAGTATTCCGTAGTTTTTAAGCAGTTCTAGCGACGAATAGATGATTTATGTAATTTTATAATCCATTTTTAAACTAGCCTCATTCCCATGATTTTATGGACGAATAGATGATTTATGTAATTATAAACCATTTTTAAACTAGCCTCGTTCCCATGATTTTATGGTCACGTGATCAATGTTTTAGTTGTGTAAGACGACTCTTAGGTTGATGGTGCTAAACAAATGTAAATATACAATATTCTGTAGTTTTGGTAGCGATAAATAGATGATACAATTTCATTTAATTACAGCCTCGTTTCCATGCAGTTATAGTCACGTGATCAACTTTATGACTTTATCAGGGCATTTAGTTTTGCTCATAATATAAAAATGTAAAGTATGATTAGGTTTGGTGGGTTTCAACTGTAGATAAAAGCCATTGAGAATAAGAGCCTCGTTTCCATGCTGAAGGATATATATGTCATAACTTAAATGCTCCCTAAAAGTCGTCGGTGCAAGTTACAAAAATGCCGACAACCAAATTGATATTCCTTAAGGTCCCCTTAACACAACTAGCTAAGTCGCTTGCTTTCATCACAAAATTCCCACGGGATTACATTTGCTCCCTGACTATAAGTAGATATGGAGAGATGGGATCTTCTTGTTTAGTATCACGTCCTATTTTGAAAAAAAAAAAAAAAAATGTTGCTGTACCATTATTCATAATACAACTCATGTTGTCTTTAAGAGGTCTATCCAATTTATACATCACCAAAATTAAAATGTTTAAATAAAATTGTGTTTTATAGTCAAAAGCCTTTTCGAAGTGTTCCTCGAATAATAGCAAGTATTTTTACATGATCCATAATACTCTGTATTATTGATAATGGTTCATCAATGTGATTTGATTTACTAGTTTTTGAATTACCCCCTTTGTTTTAACGCTTCAAAACACTAACACTAACCGCCTGGTCACATTTATATATATCTGATACAAACAAACAAACAAAAAAAACAACAACAACAAAAAAAAAAAAAAAAAAAAAACTTTCTTCTTCAGCTTGCAGATATCTTGATGAAATTTTCAAATGATCTTCTAGCATTGACATAATCTATTGTTCCCTCCGTGTTTTCTTTATTATCACTAGTCATCAATTTCTGATATGCGTCTTTGCCTTTTCCTTTTCGAGTGTAAATATCTACTGTTTTTTTTCCACCTTAATAACATTTTACTCTAGATATAATTATAGTTTTTGGTTAAATAACTCGTTTTTTAGCTTCAATATCTGCATACAGCGAACTTCTCTTTCCTATCAATTGTTTAGAATAGTAGATATAAAATTTAGATTTGATACTTAAGGAGTTCCCATCTCAACTGAGGATTATATAATAATATAATATTGTTTTCATCCAACTCGTTTTTTTATGTTTTAATTGTGTGCCGTAATGAATTCTTCATTTTCTAACAAAGAGTTATTAAACTTCCAAAAGTAAGAAACTCTTTTTTAATGTCATAACTCCATTATAATGGCGGAATGATCAGTGGATGGGGCTGGAATGATAACACACATTGCAATACATGGTTGAAGTGATTCTAAGAAAAAATCTAGTCTACTATGTAGAATTTGATCAGGTTTACTTTATGTTCTCCAAATATTACACAAATCATTGTAATGATAAGTCTTTCAAGTTGTTTTGATCTGTTTTAATCTGGGATTTTGGAGACTTTACATCTGTAGAACTTTTTCGCATGTGAACCACTCTTGCACGACAATCAGACACCTCTCGCGCATGCTCACTTCATTTATATAATGAATATTAATAGGTAATATCATTACATCCCTCTTTCTTTGAAAAAAATGTCAATAACTCAACTATATAAGATTGCTATTATGTTCAACTAACAAATGTCTATGAGTTTGAGAACCCATATCTTGCAGGAGGTCGGATCTGTCTATCGCTTCTAGTCGTGGCGGCTGTACTTGGCTGTGGTACTGGTGAGGGTGAATCATGAGGTGGCTGCTTTGTGTCATCACTGTTTGGAGGTGGAACTTCTCTGATCTGGGAACGGTTTCGTCTCAGCTCTCTTCCAGCTGTTGTGGTGACTGTGTAGGATCGTGGAACTTCCTCAAGCTTTCTGTTTATTGTAGCGGGAGTCCACTTGTGGGTAACTGGATCTTGGATTGTGACTTTCTGTGTTGGCTGGAGCGTTGGTAGATCTTTACAGCTTCTGTCATGGTAGTATTTTTGTTGTTGTTGTCTGTGCCGTAATCTTTCAATCACGTTGTCGCTGTCTCTGCCTGTTTGGATCTTTCTTGATAGATTGTCTTGTATGGGCCTGCCTAGTAGTAGTTCAGCGGGTGACGGAAGTTTGCTGTCAACAGGTGTTGCTCGCAGACACATCATAGAAATGTACGGATCCGTGTTGGTAGCTTTAGCTTTGTAGAGTGCGCTCTTTGCTGCTTTGACTTGAGACTCGATAAATCTGTTGGCTTTCCTTCTATATACTAGAGAGTTCACCCATGCTGTCTGTTCGCCTTCTTGTATCTTTGCAATGATGTCTTGTTCAATCATTCCATCTAGCTTGCGCTTGATGTCATCTTTCATGCTGATTGGAACCTTTCTTGGAGGATGGACTACAGGTGGTAAATCTGGGTCAACTGTTATGTGGTATTCTCCTTTGAATTTACCAATGCCATAAAAAACAATTGGGGTACTGGGTTATGACGTCTTCTTTGCTGAGTATCTTTGGACTGTTGATGCTTGTCGTAGCCGCTGATGTCGTAGTTGTGTTTGTTGTTTGTTCCTTAAGTTCGAGATTGAATCGTAGTAGATCTAGATCAGTTGACGTTGTGAGACCTATGATGGCTGGACTTTCAGAATGATGGACGGTAAAGTATGTAGCCTCGATATTATACGTGTTTGTGATTGGCTAATGCAAAAAAAGCACAAGAAAGTCTCAAGTGTTCACGGTTCGAGTGTCCACACTGTAAATACTACAAGGTTTCAGAAAAGTGTCCACACGACAGTGTGTGCAAATATAAAGAATAGGCAAAGCTAGGAAAAGTCATCTTGGTTTGTGCTACACCATTGAAATCCTTGAAAAGCACTGGAATTGAAAAGCCCTTGAATATAGCAACTTTGTTGCTCCGTATCATAGTTATTTAATGCTGTGATTCAATTTTTTAATAACTTCAGACATTGATTTGAAATCCCCCTGTTCCTATAGGTAGGTAGGTAGGTAGGTAGAAACTTTATTTATAAACCACGGTAAAAACATCAGTATAATAGTTAATTACAATTCTAGATTTAAAATATATAAAAAAACTTACTGGTTTCCATGTTCGCCGTGGAAATCGGAACTGTACAATGTATTTATAGCTTTTTTGAATCTTGCTATACTTGTACATTTTCGTAGTTGTGAAGGAAGCTTATTCCACAATTGGGCTGAATTGTAGAAGAAACTTCTTTTCATGTATTCGGTGTTTGGTTTTGGTATTATTAGGGATTGGTCTTTGTTTCTCAAATGATAGTTTTGTTTTTGTTTGCAGAATAGATTTTGCAAATATTCTGGGGCATGCCCATTTAATATTTTGTACATTAGGGTCAGTTTTTGCTTTTTTCGCCTTATGCTCAATGTGTTCCAATTGAGTTTTTCTAAAATATCTTTTGATCTTACTTGATAGTTTGATTTTGTGATTGCCCTAGCAGCTCTATTTTGGAGTTTTTGCAACTTCTGGGAAAGGTTCATAAATTTTTATTGCATTTTGAGTATTTAAATACTCTCGATTACGTTTCAAGGCACCAATTGCAGAGGCAGCCTTTTTTGTTATTTCATTAATATGCGCTGACCAATTGAGGTTTTTATCGATTGTGACTCCTAATGTTTTTGTTTGTTCAACCTTTTTGATTTCTTGATTATTTAATTTTATTTCTATATTAGGGTCACCATGTGCTGTGAATTTTTGTCTGGACGCCATTATCATAAATTCTGTTTTAGCTACATTAAGACTTAGTCTGTTTGCATTAAGCCATTGATGTAAGTTGTTCAGTTCGTTATTCATTGTCGTTTCAATATCATTAAAGTTATCAGATGCCACACTAATGCTCGTGTCATCTGCAAACATACGAGTTGTAGCAACTGATAAGCAGTTTGGCAAGTCATTGATATATAATAAAAACAGTAGCGGTCCAAGATTACTTCCTTGTGGAATTCCAAATTTCACTTCACATGGTGAGGATAAACATCCCATAACACTGCACTGCTGTAATCGACTGCTGATGTATGAACTGAACCATGCGATAGATTTGTCATCTATCCCATAGTAGGTCAGTTTAGTTAATAGAATACTGTGGTCAATAGTGTCAAAGGCTTTTTGTAAGTCTATGAACACTATGCCATTAAACATACCTTTGTCTATATTCATAGACCAGCTATTAGTAGCTTCGATGGGAGCAGTAACAGTGCTATGGAGATTTCTAAATCCTGATTGACTTTGAGCTAATAGATTTTTTTCATTTAAATAAGCAAACAATTGGTCGTATATAATTTTTTCGAAAATTTTTTAATTTTTTAATTACGTGTTTTGGCTTTTTCCTAAGCAAGGGCTTGTATGTCCTCGACTGTCGCTCCAGAATGGGACACATTTTTGACTTTGAGTTTACGTGAAAGCTTAGTTTCATCAATGTGTTTTGTCAAGGAATCACCAATTATGATCACATCAGCATTGGCAGTAGTCGATCTGTTTGTGGCATGTTTCTCTTTTGGTAGTGAATCAATATTTTTCGATTCGGTATTATTTCTAGCAGCTTGTTGTTGCTGAACACTTGACTGCGTTTGGTTGTTTGTTTTGGCCTCTCGAGTAACTTTGTCAAGAACAATAGGTGGATTAGTACTGCAATGACTGCTATTGTCCGACTTACTTGACAAGATTCGGATAACTGTTAAGAGGCTTTTGTTTTCTTCTTTCAAAGTTTTTATCTCCAGATTTTGCATATTGATCATATCGTTCATTTTTGTAAGTTCTTGTTGACTTTTTGATTGATTTTCTTGACCGGATAACGATCTTTTAATTTCTTCAACTTCTGCCAGAAGCACATTAAAGCGGTTGTTTAGTTCCTCGAATCTTTCGTCTTGGTGATCAGTATTTAGGTGTGTCTTGTCTTTAGCACAATCTGAGATTTCTACAGCATCTCCTACAATAAAATCATCTTCATCATCTCCCTTTGAATTTGTTGAAGCCACTCCATTCTTTTCTATGGAAGACATCGAAAGGAACATGCTCTTAATTTCCATTTCCTTGGGGCCTTGAATAAGCAGAGTTTTGTTCGAGATATAGAAAGATAATGTTATCGTCGAGGATTTGAAACTGTGAAATCCACCACAACATGCTGTAAAACTCCACTTTCCGCTTATTTTTATCACATCGTCCAGGTACTCCTTCAACTGTTCGAAACTGCCGTTAAATTTATACTTCTCTTTGCCATTAACATGTTCTACAGTGAAAAGATTCTGAGTCTTATCAATGCGACCGTCCGCCATGCTTGCTTGCCTGTGTACTGCGCATGCTTTGTATGTGCTCATTGTCGGCTCTCCTCGTCTCTCGTCTTCAGTTATTTGAAATTATCCCTTGAAAATCAAATTTTTGTGCTGGTGATGGTCAAAGCTTTTTTGCAGGTGATCCTTTATCAAATGTTGTCCTATGGGTTCAATGAAAATAGAGAATGCCAAGAAAATCCAGCATCTATAATTTTGTATGAATATCTGGTCTTGAGTCTTGTTAAATTCCCTACTACAGGCAACATGGAAACAATGTGACCAACTACGCTACCACAATCTCATGCAGTCATGTAAGGCGCTCTGTTGAAGAAAAAATGACTTACCTGGAGAAACTTTGTGAGATGGTTAGTTGTGATCTAAAGGGTACCTTTGGTTAAATCCCAATCAATACCCAACCAACAGAGCGAATTCACTGGTTCCCATAACGATTTTGTGCTATTGATAACAAAACCCGAATACCTTAAGTTTCACTAATTCTGAATGATTTTTTGCCGAGTCCAGAGAACATGAAAACACACAGCCTTTATCTAAGTAGAGGACGATGAACCCCCATTAAGGTGGCTTGACACAGTTTCGGAAAGCTACAACTAGGCTCTGCAAAATTACAAATAGCTTATGAAATCGTTCAACTTGACAATGTTCCTCTATCTAAATTGAAACAATTTTTCATGAAAGTTTACCTGATAAGTGAAGTTTAAAATGATGGGTATTTTGGGCAGATTCTCATTAATATTCATGAGTTATGGGGAATTCCTGAAAAACGGGTTTCGAGTTTTATCTCCGAAATTCGCCCATAGATTTTTGTCAAACTTTCATATGTCACAATATGAGTAATTTCCGAACTGGCAACGGAGTTTCAAGAATTTAAATCTGGGAATTTTTGAGAAATTATGCTTCAAAGTTTTTTTTTGGTTTTTCGGACTCTGTTCAATGTACAACAAAAAATGAGATGCAGTAATTGGCTCTGGTGTCATTTCCTTTAACATTTGAGCAGCCACTGCTAAGTCTTCTTTGAATGCAGCCAGAAATACTGAATAAATTTTTTCGACATAACCTAAGTTAATATTATCATTAAATATAATATCAGTGTATAAATATGACAAAAATTTATTACATACTTTTGTTTATCATTGCCAACTTTATTTGTGGCACCTATTTGAAAGTCAAACATACCAAAATTGTGTTGCACTTTTACATCACTAATTGTTGATTCCCCATTTTTGAATTTTGGATAGATGACCTTAATCCTTCCTTGACCATCCCCTCTCTTTTGGTTATCATCCCTATGCAAATTTTGGTTGAAATGCAACACGGACAAAATGTTCCTGAAAATAAGAAGGGTGTTAAAATAGCATCATGTCACATGCTTCTTATTTTGTATGTTGGTCTTTTGATAAGATAAAATAATAATAATAATTTGAAAAGTCAAATCAATACAAATTACTGTTTGGAGTTATCACTGTGGTAAATGTTGAATGTGTATTAATTTTACTGAAATCCTTTGTAGAAAATATATATTGTGTTTGGAACAGAACGGCATTTCTGTAGGTAACAAGGAAAATAATAGTATTAGGAATTAAATACCTGCAGTACATTCCAGTGTGAGAAAAGTGGATCATTTTGGGAGAGAAATAATTTGTATATGTAATAAGATGGTTTCGAGTGCAATTTGGAATTAATTTGCACGAGTTTGTTTTTCAAAGAGTTCATAATTGCCTGAGCCCGTGGTGTAAGCACCATACTTAGCACTATGGCCCATACTATCATGTCTGCAGTCACCCGCCACTACAATGTCACCAGGGATATTTGTTACCATCTCAATCATTTTTGCTTGACACTTCTGCCAGTAAATATGGATTGCAGGGAACAGCTTTGTCTAGACAACAAATATTTAAAATTGTGTTAATAATTGTTCTTCTACAAGTCTGCCATCTATGGTGTGATGTTATTGCATCTACAGTATTTTAGTCATAACTATTTGCTTAGAACTACAAGTCAAACATTAAGTAAGGGATTGCTGGGACTAAAATATAAGGTATACATACATATTGGAAACAAAATAAGAGTTAATTTCAAATTCTGGTAGATGTATTATTGTTGTATTTGCTGTAACAAATGTGTGTATTTTAATGCCATTAACTGCATGTCATTTGCAAGCATTATATAGCTAACCTTATAACTAAATTTAAAGAAATTTACTCTTTGATGCTTGAAGAAAGTGTTGATAGAAATACAATAAAGACCCATATGCGAGAATATACGGAACACTTTTGAAGCTGAGCCACCTGCAAAAAGAATAGCCATACACAACATATAATTTCCAGCAGATACATGTCCTGGAATGGTTGGTTGGCTTCTCCAGATGTTCTACCTCTTGGGGCTCTTTCATTTTTACATGTTGTTGTTACTACAACTTCTGTGTCCACATTTGTCACTTCAACCAAGGGATTATCATCCTTACAAACATGGCCGAATTGGAACAGAAGCAAAAGCTTTGACAAGAATGCAATAAATTTCGGCTCTGTTTCGTGGTCTTTGTCATGGTTAGCCTGAATGATATTAAAAAAAGTGAAATTAGTTAGTCTTATTTACAATCCAGTGGTAGTTATAATATAATTGATATTCATAAAAAAGGTTGCATCCAATAGGTAAGTATGTTGTATGAAACAATAGCAATATTATTGCAACTGTGTAATTACTATCTATCTCTGTATTATTATGTTTATTAGACTGAAAAAAAAAAACAAGCGTGTTTATTACTCAATTTTGCAATATCCAAATAACTGAACATGGAAGACAATCTCTGTTTAGTTATTTTGATATTGTTTTTTTATTTTATTGTTAGTGTTATTGAATATTAATGAAACAGTACTTACGGTTGATTGTGTTCTTTTTCTGTTTCAGCCTCTGTCTCGGTTTCGGTATGGTATTCTTCATCAGATTGCATCTCATCATCAGCATCAACACCATCATCATCACTGACCCGGTCTTCATCTGAATCATACATATCATGGTCTGGCACTGATTCCTCATACATTTGGTCGTCAACAAAGCCAGTGTGTGTCTTTCTGTGAAAAACTTTCTTATCTGATACAATGTGAAAATAAGGCATCCATAAATATAAATTACATAACACGAAAAAAACACCAAAGAATTATACTGCTTACATTGCTTTAGCAAAAATAAAAAAAACATGAGTGATGTTTTATCTCTATGAACATTAACTTTGGTTGAGATATGGAAACTATGGAATTTTTGGGTCCTGCTATTTTGCGTGCTGCGGGCTGCGGGCCGAAATTTGCGGGCTGCGGGCCATAATTTTCACGTTTTCATGGTTTAAACAAAACGACTGGAGTATGTCACGACCAATTATAAATTTTGAACACATCGAAGGAAATATTTTTCTCTGCATAATTTCCTTACTGATCTTCATCGATAATTTTGGAATAGCCACTACCTAAGTAAACGAAAAGCACGAAGTTCAAGGACAATTTGTGGTGCAGTTTTCCTCAGCAGAGAATTTATACGTTTTTACGTAAGCAAAGTTTACGGTTATTGTTGTGAAAGATTCTTGTACAGTTTATACATTTCCGATTCAATTATTACTCATTGACATATTTTTGACAAGTTAATGATGTGTTAAAAAAATTGGTTTGGTTCCAGTCCCATTTCCTGTGTGCTCTACACGAGTCCTGCAACATTATTTCGAGTAACAAAATTCTGGTAAGTTTGCAATTGTCAACCGTGCGTTTGCACTTCGTTATAACAACATTTATAGCAATAATATGTGCCAACTGAAAAGCTTTCCTACGTGAAATACGATAATGTATGTTTTGTTTTAAACACAGAACTGGAGTGGTGGAGTGGAGATCATTTGAGTACTGTCATGAAGCCGTGCGTGTCAGAATACAAAGTAAATTTTGCATCAAACACACTCGTAATCTCTCACATGATTTCAAATAATTATGCCCTACTCCGTGTTCTAGATACTATGAATAAGCAGTATTTTAGTTTGTTACTTGATTAAATACTTTGTCTTTTGGAGCACAAAATACAGCAATAATCATCAGATTTTACAATAAATGTATGCAGGAACCATGTTTGTTTACGTTTGCGTATACCCAGTTCATGTCACGTGACACCCCAATTCGCGCTAGCCGATTTAATAGGTCTATTCATCAAAATTGTTTGTTTGTTTATTTGGTTGGTTGGTTAGTCGTTTGCTTGTTTGTTGCTTTTATGATGTTGAATTGTTTTTTGTTGCGACAAATTCAATGTGATATTTTTATTTTGTTTATTTATCCGGTTTTTTGTTTGTTTCGTCTTTGTCTAATGTTGTTGTTTATTTACTTTGTTTGATTGCTTGTCTGTGTCTTATTTTTTTGGTCCGCAGCCCGCAAATTTTGGCCCGCAGCCCGCAAATTTTGGCCCGCGAACCGCAGCCCGCACGTTAGTCGGACTCGGAATTAGTAGCGACACAAGTAGAAAATATCTTAGTATTAAAAACACAAAGATGATTTAGAAGGGTAACTACAATTTCATTGTCAAAGCTCTAGAAATCTATTTCAACTCACCTTTTTTTTCAGTGCTTTAATCTCTTTCCTTCGCTCGGCCAATCTTTCGCTCAAGGACTTTATTCCTATTGATTCTGCAACACTTGCAATGCAATTTGTCAACTGTAGGTTCACTCTAATTTTAAAAGGAAACATGTTTTGTGGTTTTACATTTGCATATAAAATACATGAACGTTTTGGCTTTTTAAGTTGTTTACTATTGTTTCACATGGTGTCTGACTGTCTAAAAACCGCCATGAGTGTTTTGACGTATACCCATGTTACTATGCGTCCATTGAGATAATAATAATAGCGTGCAAACATCAAAAATATTATTCAAGTATATTATTTTACAATATGAAAAAGGTAAGTCTATAGGGATCAAAACAACAACTATTAAAATTCGCCACGTAGCTCAAATTTTCCCGCGCTCATCAAATTCAACGTGGCGGACTGGTTGATCAAGAAAAAAACCTTTTTTCTCTTACACACCTGAACTACAGTTGAATTGTTTAAGGCTTCTACATTTGTTTCCGTCGCAATGGTGATGTCTTGATAATCAGGACTGGACTGTACCATCGTTATCTCTGGTTCATTTATCATCTCTTCCTTGTGAGCGCACGTTTCACTCTCTTCGACCATAGAAATCTTTCTCATCGACTAGAAGAAAACAATCAACATAATAATATTCAAGCCTCAACTATCATGTAAAAAACATGAAGTGTGACTTGGAATGGAAATGCACACTAAAAATATAATAAATGATCGGGGATGCTCGTCGGCATTTTTCAAAAATACCCCTAAAAGATACCAGACGTTTTTCAAAAAGGCGTGGCTTCACAAGTTTTTCGTCCCTAAAAGATACCAAAATCGAGAGTTTCAGTGACTTTCAACCCATAAAAGATACCAAAAATTACGAATTTGGCAAATTTCATATTTTTAAACCCTAAAAGATAACCAGGAAACTGCGCAGTAAAATCTGTGGTTTTAAATTGTATCGAACACACACAAGAATGCTCACTTGGCCTCGCTCTTTTGGTGCTCATAAAAGTGGTCCAAATTCTCCTCCTTTTCTTGGCCTCTGGCCGTTCATTTTCCCAAAATTGAATTTTGTGAAGTCCTATTTCCTTTTCAGCTATAAACAACACAACGATTTGGCATTTTTAGCTAGTTGTTGCATCAAGACGCATATGTTTCTTGAGACGATTTGAGAGAAGTTCCTTTCGTGATGTCACACCTCATACGTCACTAAAAAACACGAAATTACACAGGAAGCCCTAACATGCTTAAACCCAAACGTTATTTTGTGAAAAATATCGGGAAATGGTCGAAACTTAATTTTTTCTTCAAATAACATCTTTGCAAAGCTTAAACATTCATTTAAACATCGTTCAAAATAGGGGGCTAGGTGTACTTTAACCTGCTCCTCATTCAGTGGAAAAGAAAATCTATGTTTTTGCTCTTGATTCTCTACAGATTCCTCTTTTTTCGTTCTTTTGTCAATTACATTTCCCAACTCCAGCAGTTCTGACTGGAACGTAGGGTTAAGGTGATTCTGCTCTAAGTAATCAATTAATGAAGCAGCAGCAATCCGTTCAATTGTCTTAGCCAGAAATGGTAGGTTGGCGATTGGTCGGTAGTTTGACAGATCTTCCTGTGCTAGGTCACTTTTTTTAAGCTTGGACAAATAAGAGCCTTTTTGAAGAGATCAGGATAAACGCCTTGTTGAAAGGAGTGGTTAACTAAGCCAGTAATGGTTGGTAACAGTGCATCCAGTGAGTCCTTGAGTAGAGAAGTAGGAATTGGATCAAGAGCACAGGTCTTTGATTCCAGCTTATGTATTGTGCGAGAAACCAGATCATCAGATATATCTTCAAACTGAGTGAAGGTCGAAGTGCATTTAGTGATGTCGTTGTCGCTGACATCATAGTTGATGTTAGGTAGCTGACTTCGGATTGTTTCAACTTTTGATGTGAAGTAGGTAGAGAACCTTTAAGCTAGATCAGTTAAGTCATCCGATTTTGGAAGCTTCAGTTCTTATCGTACACCAAAAAAGACCATTGATAAGTCGAATCAATTGATGTTGGTCGGATTCTTTGATAATCTGTTTGTAGTAGCTAGCTTGTTTGTAGTAGTGTTCTTATGCGTTGTCTTGCTCTGGCATTAGCAAATCACCAATATCCTCACCAAAGCCAGGAAGTTGTTGACTTGGGTAATAACAACCATGTTGTGGAGTAATAAATATACTTTCTTCTTCGTCGTTTAAACTCTTCACCAGCGCAGCTAACACATGCAAGTTCACTTTACGCGAACTGTTTCGTTGTGCATATCGGTTAACAAAAACACCATCGTCCTAGCAAAACAAAGTGCTCTTTTATCTTATAATATAATGAAAATATTTGGGTATACAACTTAACAACTTCGACTATAGAGTCCAAAGAATACATTGAAAACGTCATTAAGCTAGTAAAAATACTGTTGGTATCTACTGTGAAATCGGTTCTATTTCAACAAACGACCCACTGAATGTGATGGACTTATAATGCGAATACAATTCCAAAGACCATATTAATTCTCTCATTGAAACTTCATTACTTTTAGCTGAGCTTGGCGTTTGGCTGCTAAGGACCGCAATCCAATGGTTACCATGACAACCCTGTCCCACCCCACACACCTAGCACTGTCACACTGACAGTGCGAGTACTTTACCTGGAAGGGTGAGGGTGGGAAACATTTTCCACTTGCCTATGAGATAACTGAAAAGCATACTTCGAAGCTGAGCCCGACCCCTTATGCCCTGGATGATAGGCTTGCTCTTGAATTCCAATGCAACACATTGCTCTAGCACTTGAACCCTTATATAAAAATCGTTTCCAAATTAATGAAAATGCTATGGTGATGTAGGGAACTGTAGGTTGTTTAACTCCACAAAGTGTATGGGATTTAGCATTCCACTCCATGTCAATATTTCTAAGACTCCACTCCGGGAATAGTCTGGTGCTATTTTTATAGCGTGGCTTCTTGCTGCTGTTAATTGCAAGAATGAATTCTGCGTATTGGTTGTTTGATAAATGCTTAAAATACCGATTGGATATCCGAAACTGCAAATGGCAAAATATGTCAAACTTCCCCATGAATACTGCGCAAATCCAGTTTGCCCCGAGCAAAACAGCTTCCAAACTGAATTAAGTGTCCTGCCCAGCCACAACTGCTGGCATCGTAATAAGTAATGAGGTTAATTTTAGAGGCGATGTGCCAGATAGGCTGTCATTCCTATGACGAAAAAATTGTCTTTCCAAAATAAAATTTCTTGCACAACATTGTCAGGGAGTTGCTAATTTGAATCCAAAGAATACGTCCGCTAATCGAGCTATATTACGTGTCTCAACCCCGAAAGACTGATGATTGAGTAAATAGTCCATCATCTTCATCAAGCTTTGAACCTTCTCCTTAGGAACCAAAATTAACTTTTCTTGTTAACTAGTAGTGCACACTAGGAAGTCCCCGCTTTGCTGACGGTCCAATTTACTTTTCTGTACATTAATCATGAAGCCACAATTAGCCGGATCCCCAGTTAATTCCTTAGCAAATATTCCAAAAATCTGGTCTGGGCTTGCATAGTAAAAGCCAATCCGAGGTAATTTCAAAAAGAGAAGTTATCCAATTTTCAGCCACTTTTCCTCGTAGACTTAAACTCTGAGGTGATTGGAAATCCATTTCGACGATTTTACATTATTTGTATGTGGTTTTTGGGTCAGTTTTGCGTGTGTTTTCAGCTCCAATTTGACAGTATATCACAAACTCACCTGTGCTGTGTCGGCCATGTTGGAAATCTGGTTTATTATACAGACCGGTGCATAATATAATAACACACAATAACATTACATGACACTTATTTAATTTAGTTGTAGTGATCTGTGAAACTGTGATTTCAACATCAGGCTTTTCAGAGAAGGCAATCTTCTCAGGCTCCGTATATTACAAAGATCATTAATCCCAATGTATATGATAACTTCAGTTGAAATAAAGGTCTTGAATTGGTTTAACATTTCTCTTAAACGTTCTTTCCTTACAACACAACGAACGATTTACTTATCTACTTTATTATACATTTATCTAAACAACAGTGAACTTTTTTCCCTTTTTGTTGTCATGGTAAAAATCGTCGTCCTCTGTCCAGACGCCTTATTCACTTTTTGAGTTCAACCTGTCAATTAAAATGTTTTTTGTCCAACAAGAAGTTAGAACAACACTTACATGGCTTTTTGAGTTGCAAATAAAAAATAATCCCCACGCTCTGGTCGCTTTGGCACGCTCTGTTTTAGGTCTGAACAAAGGTTATAAAAATCGACAAAACTTCATTAATTGGTTAACACCGCATTTTACGCAGTACCTCTTTACTTGATGTTACAGTGTCCTTCGTTCGAGTGATTAATGGCGGCAAATTAAAAAAATTGATCATTGAATTCTAAGGACCTTCATGGCCTTTTGCTTTTTTTCGGCTGTCATCAAGATTATCCCAGTCTAATTCTTCTAAAATGTCTTTGGATTGCGTGTCCAAATAAGAGAGCGTTACAACATTCACCAAGTTTCAAGATTGTTGGGACATTTTTTTCGACACTATTTCGTTCTCTCCCACTTTTTCTTTTCACTCTACAATGTCCCGGTCAATCCCCCTCTCCCTAAACAATGTAGATTAAAGTTTCATTTCATACCAAAAATCATGACCGATCGTACCAACATTGTGACAGGGGGTGGAAAAGCGCCTGGAAAATACTTAACAAAAAATTTGGTTTAAAACAACGATTGTCCCAACTAATTTTGAATCTTAGTGTAGATGTTATGAGCTTGTGAACTAAGTTTCGGCAGACTTTCGACATAGATATTAAGACCGTCATTCTGTAAATATCAAATGACGATATGAAAGATTCCACAAAGTGTTTTTTTTCATATCTTGTCTGAAGATAGGTATTAATAGGCTTATTCAAAAAATATAACTCCTGGTTCCATCAGATTTTTATTTTTGAAGAAAATTAATAAATTAGATTTTGAGCCCCAGAGAACCCTTTCACATGATAAAAAGTATAGTTCATTTGCAGATCAATAAATAAATTCCTTCAATATTTTATTTAGTTTAACTTATACCGTTATAAAGAACAGATAATTCCGCTTTACTATATGTAACATTTGTACAAAATTATCAAATTTTTAATATTTTCATGATTTTTCAATTTGTGCTAATTTTGTTATTTTTTGAGATACCTAAAAATCGCTAATTTCACATGCAAAAATCGCCACTTGCGCATCCACTTTGAAAGAAGACATTATAATCTAGTGAAAGAGTATTATTTCGTCTTCACTATTCTGCAAAAAAATTTTTGGGCTAAGCAAGTAAACAATTTTTAAAAGCGCTTTGACAAATTGACCTTTGGTCAAAACACGCGCTCATTTCACATCAATTTGCAAACGTCAGATGAATCAAATACTGACAAATCCCAAAAAGAAAACAACGTAAACCAACTTCTAATCTACAATGTCTATTAGAAATTAATATGTTATGCAATATGACAATGTCTTCAAAGCTAATTGGCTTTTTACCTGAGAAAAACTGGTTTTCGGACATCATTTGTGACTGTTAGAGTGTGCTTTGAAATTTCGTAATGTAAACAATTTCAACACTAGGATTCTTGTCTCCTGTTTGTCTTGAAAAAAGTCCCTTTCAGAAAAGAAGTCCAATAAAATTTTGAAGAGGATATAAGTATCGTATGTACCTGTTAAATAGCAGTTTTTTAGTACCAAAAACTAGAAAAATTTTAGCCGAGTTTTTCAGAAGTTCACATCAAAATGTCAAGGTGACACTGAAAGCGTGACAAACACATAAAACAGAGGAGCCCCGGTCGTGTTGTCGAAATATGTTAAATAATGTAATAATTTATTCAAATCTCTTTTGTTCTTCGGGCAAATTAATATCAAACGCAAATGTATTTGCAAAAACTAAAATCATGAAGAATCAATAAAATATAATCTACATTATACTTTGAAATAAATCATGTTTCGGCAACAATTTGCATTACTCCATAATGAGCATATCTCAGATTGCATGGTCTTGCGAAACATCCAAAGTAGAAAACCAGCTACTAACTGGTCAAACCAAAAACGTACCTTTGTAAGAGCAGTATTGATAGAGTAACCAGCATTTCCAGCTTGACCATCAGCTAACATGGCCACGTGCAATTACGCTGCGCATGTTGGAGGTCATTGTGGCAATAGTCAGTACAACCCAGCAAACTCGTCCTGTGTGTTACTCGCCGATTGCTCGAAAAACATCAAAAGTCATTTGAAAAGTCTGAACTGATTTGACTCCACTTTGAAAGATGAGAACGAACTCTTGTTAGCTAGAGCAGGTAGGTTAATCAATTTATTTGATATATTGATGATGTAGTTTATTAGTTATGAGATACGCTAATTTTACTTTTATCAGTCAAGTTGTTTCTCTGTTGTTGAACCTTTATAGCTGTTATATTGTTTTTTTAAGCGCGCAAGCAATATTTAAATATATTTGATCAACATTGTTGCAACATATTTTTTCGCAGGCATTTTTGATAAATTCAAAAGCACAGACAAGATATCAATATGTCCAAGGCACAGAGAATCATACGGAGTGAGGTGGCGTCCAACATCTCGTATAAATTGTAGCGCTCCATCGTTTTGGGCACCTCATGGTCAACGGAAAGTCAAGGGAAATCGTGGAATTACTTCCTACCAGTCTAAAATACTTTTTGATCTCACAGCACAACTTATTCCAACTGCGTCACGTAAGTATCAGTTGAATGCATAGTCAGCGACTCATTAACAGAACGATGGAGAGAATGCCGGATGTTGAAAGCAATTTGCTTTATTAAAACGTAACAAAATATGCAGAACGCAATCATGTGAGCAAATTTTTAAAGTATACCGTATTTGATGTCCTACGTTTGAAAAATCGACGATAACCGTGTCATCCGGCATTGTCTTGAGCCTTTTGTGACATAAATAGATTAGGTAGATATCGTTTTTTACTGTTGCTGCTTTTTATCGACTTATTCACTCTAATTTAATATTATATGATGTATATGGTAGGTTGTAAGTTGTATAATGCTAGCTGCTAGCTTAGCCCGTGTACAGACGTCTCCTCCCCCACCCCCCACCACCCCCTCACAGGGAAAGGCTTTTCCTTGCGTGCGAGTGTGAAGGGGATGTCTATGCACAAACATATAGCTGTATAGGCCAACTATTCACAAGAAATCAACTTTCAACTGCTTTTAAGGTCGCCTTTAAAATCTGGCCCGTAGTACATAACTGAATTGGATAAATATTACTGTCCGTTATCCTACTTTTACTAGCTCCCAGTCCTTCACGGATCTTTGAACCCAGCAGAGATGGGAGTTCCATTTACAAGAAAAATAGGCTTTTACGGAAGAACAGTATTTATCTATGTCAAACTAGTCTTTTCACATCTTTGTTTTTAAAATAAAATTCTTGTTTCTATATTTAGCAATATGTAAAAAGTGCAGACTTTTATTAGCAAAGGAGCCACCTAGCAAAGTTGATGATGATCCAGTCGCTGAACTACCTGATCCCTGTCCAGATCCTGAAGTAATGAGAGAGTCTTTAGATAAAGAGAACATACAAATAGCTACGACAAGCGACGAACAGGTATTACACAATATGCGGACCCCTATAATAAACTGCATTGTTCAGTCGCTTCTTTGAGCCCTATTGGTGTGTGGATGGGATCCCTTTGTTCTTTACGTAGGTAGGGGCAGTGGCCACTTTGTTTTGGCCATAGGAATGGGAAATTTTTGAAAAGTGAAAGGGCAAGATATTTCTGTCAAAACCGTTTAAATTATTGGAATGAGCGCTTAAAATAAATAAGTACGTAACCCAATTTCGCTATTTATTTTACCATTTTAGAATAAAACAAGTGATGAAAGCGATGATTATTGTGAAGAATTTAGAAGACTTGATATTACATCTGAACACAGCATGTACCAACCAGAAAGCTCATCTGAAAGCTCTACAAATGGTAATACAACCACAGCGTCAACCATCACAGAACGACGCATCAAGCTAAACGAACTCCTTTCGTTGAGTGGTAAAGACCTAGTGAAGCAGTCAAAGAAGAAGTGGGCGTACTCGAGTCAACGCACAAAGAAAGATCGTGTTTCCCATGCAAAAGATGCTGTTGTAACTTCTCTAGAGGTGATTTCTCCTGATGACCCAGGGTCCCTTTGGTTGGATTTGAAAAAGTCGAAGTCCGTTGAAAAAACACTAGGCCTGACGTCCATGTCTAGTAAAGCAGATCATAAATACCTAGCTGCCCTATCGGAAACATACGAGAACGCCTCCAGTTGGGATACTCGTAGACAGATTTTGTCCATCATGGCAGACCTTGTCCCATCAAAGGTGATTCAAGAATACATACCTGGTATCACAGAATATAGGATAAGTATTGCCAGGCAACATCAATTTCGGTATGGACGGGGTGTCCCTGTGGTCGTTCCAAAGAGTACTCGTATGCGAGTCGATGAAATCCAGCTTGATCATTTCCTGTCATTCATAACAAGTCCCTATGTATGCCATA
Organism: Diadumene lineata; assembly: GCA_918843875.1. NCBI lineage: Eukaryota > Metazoa > Cnidaria > Anthozoa > Actiniaria > Diadumenidae > Diadumene > Diadumene lineata. Next base: position 19,806,084 of record OU974070.1, on the reverse strand, counting down.
CGAACCATGATTCCTCAACGGATTGCTGATCAGTACCGACAGTACTGCACAGAAACTAATTTCATCCCTTTCAGTGAATCAACAATGTTGCGCATCTTATCATCTTGTTCTGCATCAGTACGAAAGTCTTTACAGGGGTTAGATTATTTGACAGCAGATGGCACAAAGGCTATTGATGACTTGGTTGCAATGGTAGAGAAACTAGGTGACTATGGCCAAGACAGACAGTGGGTTCAGCAGTGTGGACTGTCATTAAAACGAGGGAAGCAATATCTGAAATCCGACTACAAGGTAATTGGATATGTTTTCTATACTTTTGATAGTTTTAGCTGTCTACTAAAAAGACAGTAACGGCCGGGGGTGCATTCGGGGGCAGGGTCGTGGTGGTGTGAGAAATGTTGAGTGCGCTGGGTTTGGTGCTAATGTCTGGGTTGGGTTGATTGTCTCATGTTAATATATCGAAATATCCTATTACAACAAACGGTTTGTTGCTGCATGTATCTCGTGTAATACGTATAACATATTGCATTTAAATTTGAAAAGATCCATTCACAATGACTATCCATATATTTTCTATTTCAGTTACATATCTCCGACAGTTCTAGTGTTCCAGATCATTGCAGAACGTTTGCCTTAAGTGATCCCAACGAGAAACACCATAGCTCTGAATGCGATGACCATATACATACTGACAGCTGTTCTTCATGTGAAAATCTAAAGATGACAATACAAGACATCAAAATATTTCTTGACGACGCAAAACTGGATGACGAAGAACGAGACAACCTGACATACATATACAGACAGGCCCTTCAGGCAATTGATGCATGGAAAGCACATCAATTAAGGACGACGCAGCAAGACAAGGCACGAACTGATATACTAGACAAACTAGACAATTCGACAACACTCATCACCCTAGATTGGGCCATGAAATTCCTCCCTCAAAAATACCGGGAAACGCAAGCTGACTGGTTTGCCAAAAGAGGAATATCATGGCACATTAGCGTGGTTGTCCGCAGAGGTCAAGCCGGTCAATTACAACATCAGGCCTTTGTGCACATCGCTGAGAACTGCAGCCAGGAAACTGACGATGTTCTTTTGATCATAGAACATCTTCTTAGCCAGTTGAAGTTGAGCCACCCAGAAATACAGAAAGCCTACCTTCGTGCAGACAATGCTGGCTGCTACCATAGCGTAGCTATGATACTATCTTCTAAGCAGATGACTTCAACTGGTATAAAGATCGAGCGCATTGATTTCAGCGATCCGCAAGGAGGAAAAGGCCCTTGCGACCGTAAGGCAGCTACAATCAAGGCCCACGTGCGACGTTACATAAATGAAGGCAATGACGTATTGACAGCATCACATTTTCTAAATGCGATGACATCATATGGTGGCGTGAAGGGTGTCCGAGTTGCATTGGTAGACTTGAAGCCAGGTCACAAGACTTCGACGGAGGGGAAAATTGAGGGAGTTAGTACCCTAAACAACTTTGGCTACGAAGAAAGTGGCCTTGTTACCTGGAAAGCTTATAACATCGGGAAAGGAAGAGTTATTCCATGGTCCAGTTTACAAGGTGCGACTCTCTCATTGTTATTAGTTCATCCATTTTTTCATTAATCATTCATTGCATCGATTATTCGTTATTCTTCAGTTCAATATTTATTCGTTGGTTCATGCAATTATTTCTCATTTATTCATTCATATCTTGATGAAACCCCGTATTCGTTTGGCAATCAGAAATGTAAAAAAAACTAAAGTAGGTGTTTCGTTTTTATTTCGACTTTGTTGTCAGGTCAGTTCATATGTAAAGTTAGTAGTCTTCCTATTCAATGTCTTTGTTTGTTTGTCATTGCGTTGATTTGTTTATTGTCTAAAAGTCCTAAAGTTCTTCACCTAGTAAGTATGTAAATATGTTTGTGGTTCCACTCCCTTTCAGTATTTTAATTTATTTGTTTGCTTAGAACTTGTTTCTTTTGTTTATTTATTTTTTCAGTTCGTAGCTGTCTATCTCAGAATATACTTGAAACAGCGAAAATTACTGATGGTGACTTTACTGATATTCATGTCCAGTCTGGACAAACAGAAGAAAGAAGTGGTGCATCAAGTAACAAGTCGAGTGAGGAAGAGGAAGAGACCAATCAAGGCGCATTTCCCATTGAGAATGAAATTTATTCTTGCCCAATTGAAGGCTGTATTTGCTCATTTAAGCTATATCATAATATGGAAAATCACATTCTCTATGGAAAATGTAAGTTCGTAACGGAAAGAAGGACTTTACTCGACAAAGCCAAACTGAAATATCGAGAAAAACTTGAAGACGGAACAAGTCAGTTACCCAGCCTAACCACTCCAAGTCAGTCAAGTGAATCTTCTTCAGTAGAAAGTTCACCAAAGGGGTGGGCCCTAAGAACGTACAAGAAAGGAGGCAGGTTTAACTGCAACCAACGCCAATACCTTGATGAAAAATTTCAACTAGGTCAACAAACTGGCCACAAAGCTGATCCAGAACAGGTTTCAGTAGATATGAGGCGCGCCAAAAACCTGGACGGCACAAGGAAGTTCACAGTTGATGAGTATCTTTCAGCGCAACAGATCAAAGCATATTTTTCACGCACCAATGCACAGCTTCGTAATATCCAAAGTGATGCTGATTTGCAAGCCGTAACGGAGCAAGAGCAATTCATTAATACAGGCCAAGCTGTCCTTGCTGAATGTCAAATTACTCACCCGATCACATACGACACATATAACATTTGTGAATTGCATAAAACTGGCAAACTTTGTAGATTTAACGTAGCAATGCTGCGTTTAATGTGTGAGTATTTTGGAATAGGTGTAGATCATCTGTCAGGAACCCGCTTCAAAGCACCTTATCTTGAGTTACTGAAACAGCTTGTTGGTGCTTGCTCGTGTGAAACTAACCATTGACTATATAGTTCAGTATATGTACAGCATGCAGTCCCTATAACCGTTTGTATATAATAGACCAAATATATACTTTATAAACTGAACATACAATAAACTTTAGTTTTACACGGAATATCCAAGTAAAAGTATTTCTTGTTTCTTGGATGGGTCAAATCAAGTTTTAAATGGCATTAGCTGGGTCAAAGCATAGCTGAATTATCCCCCCCCCCCCCTCCCACCCGATTGGGGCAGCGGGAGGGGAGCGTGTCCAAAATTACATAATTACGATCTCCGCGGAAAATCAGTAGAAATTCCCTAATAATAGAAAGGATCTTCGACTTAGAAAAATACATGAGTCAAACATAATAACAAAAATCCAGTAAGTTTTGATAAGTAAAAAATATTCAACAACCTTGAATGAATACTTTCGGGCTTCCTGTTTTATGACATGTTAGCTTTCTCGTTAGATTGACAGATTGACACTTATAAATTTGGAACTGAGCTGGATTTAAAAGGATTTCTTAGAGTCATTGCAATGAAAATACTTCTGTGTAACAGATGCATACTTCTTATACCCTCGTCATTATTCTTGAGGATGGCTTCTGCCAAAAAAGAGATGATTTTCAAGGTGACCAAGCGCTAAATAATGCTGCAATGTGTTCAGAATCGAAATTGTTTGCGTAATAACGGAAATATCAAATCGCTACACAAATGATTTAAAGAAATCGCGTTTGTCAGGTAAACAACCCGTTAAATCTCTTGAAAAAAGTATTATAATCGCAATCAATTAAGTTCCAATAGACATTGTAGATTAGAAGTTGGTTTACGTTGTTTTCTTTTTGGGATTTGTCAGTATTTGATTCATCTGACGTTTGCAAATTGATGAAATGGGCGCGTGTTTTGACCAAAAGGTCAATTTGTCAAAGCGATTTTAAAAATTGTTTACTTGCTTAGCCCAAAAATTTTTTTGCAGAATAGTGAAGACGAAATAATGCTCTTTCACTAGATTATAATGTTTTCCTTCAAAGTGGATGCGCAAGTGGCGATTTTTGCACGTGAAATTAGCGATTTTTAGGTCTCTCAAAAAATAACAAAATTAGCACAAATTGAAAAATCATGAAAATATTAAAAATTTGATAATTTTGTACAAATTTTACATGTAGTAAATTGGAATTATTTGTTCTTTATAACGGTATAAGTTAAACTAAATAAAATATTGAAGGAATTTATTTATTGATCTGCAAACGAACTATACTTTTTATCATGTGAAAGGGGTCTCTCGGGCTCAAAATCTAATTTATTAATTTTCTTCAAAAATAAAAATCTGATATAACCAGGAGTTATATTTTTTGAATAAGCCTATTAATACCTATCTTCAGACAAGATATGAAAAAAACACTTTGAGGAATCTTTCATATCGTCATTTGATATTTACAGAATGACGGTCTTAAGTAGCTAATAGTGCTAGTACTCCCAAGGGAATCTGTGTAAAAGGTATATGATTATTTAGTTGAGAAAGACAAACCAATCTATTCAATTAAAATTGTCATTATTGAAACTACTGTTACAGTTAAAATATTAAATTATTTTTAAGAAACTATTGATAAAGTCATTCAATAAATTTGTTAACTTGTTTAACATTGAACCAAGACCTGGGGATTAAAGTCATCATTTTGAAAGATTGTTCATTTGTTATTGTTGTTGTTGTTATTTTCATTGTTATCATTGTATTTTTATAGCTGATTGTTATAACCAATATTTAATACTGAGCTATGAATTTTATGTTATCGTTTTCTGATTAAAGTAAGTACCTAAATCAGAAACAAAATACATGGTGCAGGGATTGGTGATAACTCCAATTCTCTGAGATTGAGTGATATTGAGTAATATTTTTAATTTTTAGATTTAAATGATAGAGGTGGGGAGGGTGAATAAAAAAATTGAAAACGTGCTCCACCATCCCTGGGTAGCAAAACAATCATCAAAATAAATACTCACATATATTTAATTACTTCTTCTACTGAATTGGTCATCTCAATGCTATACTTATGTGGGATGTGGTGGATCAGTGATCGTTTCAGGAATGCAAATATTGCCATGTATTTTGCAATCATGCATGCCCACAAAACGACAATATCCCTGGTTTTTCAAGTCATCTGGAATGTTTTCACCTGTTACTTGATCATTAAATGCAACAAGATTGAAATAGTTAAGAGACTTGTTTATATTTTCATCACTCATGTGACGAACCTTTACATCCAGGTCTACATTGTCCCAAACAATTTGATGTGACAAACCAGATGTGTTTCAGTGCTGGCCATAAACTTTCATCATGGCTTGAACTTTTTGTTATTTCAGTTTTATTCTCCTTCACTCCGTTCATTCGCATAAAATAATATTTTCCTTATAACTCTTAAGGATGTAAAACAAGACATACAGCAAATTACATGTTTGGTAGCTTGTTATGCGCAAAACAAGGCACCGGTTTATTGTGACAAAATAAAATACAAGATTAAACTCCCGTAGCTTGTGAAACTCTTAGTCTTTGCTGAATGTGCTTTTTCACATAAATGTTTTTGCAGTGTCCGACTTCCACCGTCCATGTCTCTACAATGGCGGAAGCATGTAAATCCTATGATTTAGGCCAAATGTTTCAAACATTTTTTGAACAAGTCTAGAAAAGATGTGTATGAAACTTGTCTGTCTCTAAGCATGTATTTGCCTGTAGATATCATGTAAACGACCTTCCTGAACGGATTTTCAAACGAGGATTGGTTGTTTGCCGTGCGTATATACCATTGAAACATAGCAGGTGGACAAGTTGTTTTATCAGATTTATGAAGAAATATGTCCTGACCATCTCTGTAGATATGTTTTACTTCCTGTCATTTTAATGGTAAGGTGATGAGTATAAATGGTGATATCGCACCTGTAAATGAATTAACGATGGAAGATACAATTCCCGGATTGACAGACTCTTGGCTCTTCGGGGGAGGGGATTTGGGGAGTGGGGAACTGGGGAGGAGGTAAAGGGAAGAAGAGCCTGCAAGCAACCCCTACGTTTTTTGGTGGACGCCCACAAGAAAGATCATTTTCCTCCAGCTAATCAGCGATCACCGGAAGTGGGGCGCCACTTGTCAAAACAATGTGAAATGGCAAATGCATGTGTGAGATCATCTAGCTGTGTTTGCAATAATTACATGGACTTCCGTAGGAAGACCATGTCGAAAATCACTGTTCGTCCGTGTTTGTGCCTCTTACGCTTCAAATCGGAGACAGCCTCGTCCCCCATCCCCAGAGGGCTGGGGTGGAATTTGTGACCTCCGTTGCTATAGTGATGTCAGCTTTTCTTTCCAACGCAGCTCAGTCGCATTGCTTGTGCTACTACTAGCGATCGGTCTATTGAACAGATTTTGTAGTTTGAAAACGGCGTTGATATGAAGGAAATTAATGCTAAAACGCTGACTTCACACACATATGCACACGATATTTGTGGTAGGCCCACACTAAAATATGTTCAGCGTGATTTTCGGAATGGGCCGGTCCACAAAGTTCTTAGCAATGATAGCAAAGTTCTTAGCAATGATAGCAAAGTTCTTAATAGTTCTCACGAGATACCAAGTTCAAATGATTCAAATATTACTGTCAACTATAATGAAATTCAGGAAACTTCACCATCTCCCATGAAAACTGACTTTTTGCATGCTGAAATGGAGAAATTAGTTCCATGTGACTTAAAAAATCTCGAAAAGCTGAAGACAACACAGCGTGATGAACAACAAAGCCGATATTTTATCTAAGCGAAGGATCCAACTACAGTCCATTTTTCTAAGTAAGCATAAAATATTTCACTCAGCGAGTATCTCGATTGTTATATTTGCTTTCATTGCATTTATTCTTTATCATCAAGGATTTAGTAAGGTTTTTGTTATAACCTTTGTATATTAAGCTCAATTATAAGCTTATTACTAAAAACAGGTAAAAGCCGTTTCCATGTACTGGAGTGATGTGACATTCATTCATTCAAATGATATAATTTGATTTTCAAAGATTTCATTGAATGGTAAAATGCTATTGAATGAAATGCATAAAATCCCACAAGCTTAGATGGATTTGTTTATCAACATCATTATTGTAATAAATAGAAAAGACAATGTACAAATTGTTTTTTTTATTATTAAATGGATGTTAATTATTGGTTTAGTACACTAACAGTATATAGTCCAAAAAACATTGTAATTTTGATATTTTCAATATTAGACATGAAAAGACTGCTCATCCACACTATGAAGAAAATGTTACACAAGCTGAAGATAACAAAGATGAAGATAGCAAAGAAGACAAAGACCCAGAAGACTACATATTCAATTACCACAGTGCAAAACTTGTGTTTGGTCTAATCCTACTAGAATTCGAAGATGATATTAAAGAGGGGGATGGTGACAGAGTTCTTAGTATTTATAAGATTGCTTTACTTTTGTACAAGACAAACAAGCACACAAAATATGCATATGTAACACTACTTTATTTAGTTAATGAGCATGTTATTGAATCAATTGATAGAGATTGCACTTTATCAGGGCGCAAAGGGTATAGGTCCAAAAAAGCTCTGAAAATTCTGAGACAAATTATTGACGATTTAATTGATAAGAAAGCATTTAAATACACACTTTTTCGAGGTCATCCATCTTTTAAGAAGTTAAATGCCAATCTTTTAAATGGTTTGGACTATCGTGATCTGCATGCTTGGATGACAGAACTTATTCACAAATGGCAGAGAGTATTACCAATGCAAAAGTAATTAAATAATTGTAATGAAAAACAAAATGGATTTACCATGAGTTGATCACATGGTAATAAACAAAACACTTTGATCATTTTGTAAATATCACGAATTCAGTCAACTTCTAGATTTAAAGTTGTGCATACAATATTTCAAGTAACACTATTTTAGAGTAAGTCTGGTGACTACTCAAAAACCTTTGAAATAGATCACAAACTACCAGGTCATTTATATTTTAAAAATGTCACTTTAACATTGTACATTGTGAGGTCTAGTAATCCACTACTAATGTTGCAATAGCAATATCCAAAATCAAGTTTGCATTTTATTCTTATTATTATGACACCTGACAGATTCTGAGATTTGAAATAAAACTGTATTCTATTGAGCATTTACATTTACATTTAGCTTCAATATCTTATAATGGTTTATGAAATCCATTAGATAAACGGATATCAAGAAAAAAGTTTGTTCATTAAAAACTGGTAATTTACCTTAATCAGCATGTAACTAATCACTGTTTGGAATGTCAATGTCACTAAGACCAGAAGTATCACTGTCACTGTCCGAAATTCCAAGATAGTCGGTAAGGGGAATGAAGTTCTTCCTCATAAATAAATGGTCCACTTTCATCTGTAGTACTATCTTGATGTTCAAGGCTGTTGTGAAAGCTTTGTAAAACAAAGTCATCCATTATGTTCATTGTCGAATCTAGTTCCGGAATGTCAGCAAATATTTCATCAAGAACTTCTAGTATTTTCAGTCCATGCTTCAAGGAAAATACTGGTAAGTAAGAGTGAATATCGTCAATGGTAAATAGCTTTTCACAGTGTTCAACAATGCTGTCAATGAGCTCTAGGGAAAATGCATGTGACGATGATTCCCCAAAAGGCATCTTTGACACACTGTCTGTCATCTTCAGAGACAATTCCACAGGCTGTTGGGATGATTTGTGTACCCGAAGACAGTTTTTCATGCAGAGGAATTTCACACAATTGCATGTTCTTGCACAGTTTGAGCAGCAATCATGAGGTACTTGCAAAGGTTTTATTGCATCATCGAATGGCTTGTAGGCTGCAACCCGGAAGCAGTCACTTGACTTTACAAAATTCTTAACATCTTCGCAATGAGAAAGCTGCTGTCCATAATAATTAATAACAACATGGGATTGCTCCCCATACCTCCCTGCTCTACCTGCTTCCTGATGTTGGTCTAGCAGAGTCCTAGCTGGACCCCAGTTCAGAATGTCTGGGAAATTTACCCCCATGCTCGATGCAGTTGTAGCCACTATAATACGTTTTAATCCATTGTCACTCAAGCTCTTCATGTTTTCTTTGTTAGCTTGTCAAGACACAGAATGATAAATTCCAATTATCAAATGTTCTTTGTTGGTGAATGTTGTTTGGCAGTATGAGTGCTTTCCCAGTTTGACAAGAAGCCAATTAACTACTGCAGACACTTCTGTGATTGTGTTACAAAATATGATGGTTTTTGGAGTATCTATTCTCTTCTCCTTAGCAATGTCAACTAACCAGTCAAGTCCCTTATGTATATCTTCTTTGGCCCATTTGCAAATAGAAAATCTCAAGTTTTCTTGATGAGGGCTCACTATGATCTTTTTTAGAGTTTTCAGAAGCAGCTTTTTACAGATCACTTCTTGGGTTGTTTTGTCAGCTGTAGCAGTAAGGGAAAGAACATGAACAAAACAATTTATAACACATATATGTTAACCTTACTTGTTGTACATTTTCTCTTTTCTCATATAGTTGAAGGGTTAGCGTATTAATAATATGTTTCTTATACCACACCATGATTCATTTGTATAACTCATAAATAAAATATATATTTGTCAATAAAGGAATTATTAGATATTTATGTTCAGCCAGAATTTTGTGACACATTCACTTTTATGTCATAACAAAGAAAATTTATATGCATTTTTCCTGGAAAAGAACAGAAAATCTGGAATTGTGGCTACATATGTTGATGAAATCGAAACTTAAATATTACTAACCTTCTCTGCAAAGAGATAGAAGAATAGCCAAACGTCCATAGGCACTTCTAAATGGTATACTTTGGCTTCTGTTCTTCTTCTTTTTTGAACGACATCTTGGATAAATGTAGATGAACAATCATCAGAAAACGCAAGAACTTTGATTGCTAGTAAAGGTGTGTCTTTTAATTTACAAATTGCGCCGAGCTTTCAACCGACAATAAATAAGTTGATCACATGTGCTGTGAAAACAAGATAGATTTTTGTGGAAAAATGTCAATTAGAATTTCCTAAAGGTAATGTTGAGCAAAAAAAAAAAAAAAAAAAATCTAACTTATCGTTTACCAGACCACGTTTCGACTGTGTGAGTCTCGTCAACAACGATCAAAGTAAGACGCTTATGTAGCTCACTTTCCCTGTTTTTCAACTCCCCCGTGAACTCGCTACCAAGGGCACCTTCGGCTGAGCTGAAAAGCATTTTGAAATCACACTTCTTCAACTCCTCTGAGCTTAAACTTGATAGTTCAGCTGCACAACAAGGTGTTATACTATTGAGGTTTGAGATTTGGTCTCTTATGATGCTCGATAACGGCGCGATAATTAGGACTGCTGAATCTCCTTCACTGCTATTTTTTATCTCGGAGAACTTTTGATAGATGTAGCTTTTTCCAAAACCGGTCGGTAGCACAGCCAGGACGTCTTTGCCATTCAACAGACTGTTTAAAGCTTCTTCTTGTTCGAGTTTAGCTTTCATTAGTGTCGCCATTTTGCTAGTTGTAGGAATGATTTCTTGAACGGAAGTCGAAATGTAATCTCTCTTGTCAAGAATATTGATTGACAGGAAAGCAACCAATCAGATGCTTCGTTCACTGGCGAATCGTGGGGATTGCTTGCAGGCTCTTTTTCCCTTTCCCTCTTCCCCAGTTCCCCTCTCCCCAAATCCCCTCCCCCCACCCCAAGAGCCGGTCTATGCAGGCTAGTGTTTTGCCATTAAACGAGACAAATAAATGGACACTTCAGTAATACTGGCTGGTAAAGAAATTGGACGGTTGATCTGACTTATAAATTAAAAAATATAGCTTTACTTCGCGAATATATTTCGAAATGGTGAAGGTTGCCCTAGAATGCAAACAATGCTTAATGAGGGCACGCCTGGAGGAAATAGGTTTTTCTACAGGCCAGGCACAGGGTGGACTTAGTACCTGAAAAAAAAATCTGAGAATATATGAATAGAGCTGACAATTAACTAAATATATTATCATTTTTGTTGATTATCATTTTTACAAGAAGGATTCACCCGGTTAATGTGGTCAATGCAATACTTTTAATTCCAGCTATAATTCAGAACCAAGTTCTGTCATTAGCAAGAACCCATATGGCAATATATACATATACTCATTGTTTCTAAACATATGCCCTTCCGGCAATGTTCTCATATTCCACTTTGCCCTTCCGGCAAAGCATCTTCTAGTGATGCTCCTTCATAACATGCTAGGTAGTTCAAGGAACAAGGTAGTTCTTCTTGATGTGTTCATACGTAGTGCAAGTATATAACCTTCCCATCAATTAGAATCAATTATCGATTCTATATAACGGTCATGCATGCTTCATTCCCTTTAACTTTGAAACACTCGACAATGTCCTTAGAATAGCGATACCACAACAGCGGCCAAAAACTCGCAGAGGGCCATCCAGGAACGATAACCGTGGCACTAACGCTGTTTAGGCTAATCAAGTTCAACACTTTGGAGAAAATGCATACATGTGGGATGAACAAACAATTCTCCCTCTCCCATGATTGATAAAATACATCCACTCCCGAAGTTCCTGGATTCCAAAAACGAAAAAAGAACTGGACTGTTTTAGTGTTATAATAGGACGTAAAACAGTCCATCGTGTGTGTGTGTGTGTGTGTGTGTGTGGGGAGGGGGGGGGGGGGGGGGGGGGGGGGAAAGTTATCCAAAATACGAAAAAAAACATCAGAGAGTTGATAATCATCTGTTTCTTCGCCTTTTAGAGCTCCAAAATTTGCTTACCTTACAGCAACCGATCACTTGTAAAACACGTAGGTAAAACCTATCGAAAACAGTCTTTATTGAACTATTGATTGTGAATAAAATGCCTATACAAATTGGAGCTTAATATCTTATGTGTTGATCGAATCGTAATTCGAACCTCGGAAATTACATGACAACAAAATCAAAGTAATTTTGACTTTGGCGGCGTGAACAATTGGCCGTGGGACCCTGCCTCGGTCTGTGTTGTTGTTCTATGTGTTCTTGTTCAAACTTATTATTTATGTTTCGCAAAGCATCCCGGGTCCAACATTTGTTGGACCTATAATCCTTTGCGAGATTCTGGAGGAGCGTAGCGACGGAGCGAGAGACTGAGGAAGAGTCTATACACCGTATATCCAGTTCTGGAGGGGATCAGTTGTGATCAGTTTTGAGTTATACAAAGTCTCAAAGTTAAGGGTATACAGGATATTTATGTTACATATGCAGGGGATACAGGATCTCAGTACCCCCCTAGCTGGGCCTCAGTTGTGTAGTTTGTTCCCAAATGCTTCTATACTCTATAAGATTGCAATGAGCTCACGGTGTGTGGAACTTAATGATCTCTCCATAACTGAGAACATTATATGGCAAATAGTGGTCTATCATCCTTTGATGAGTGCCCCGCATGCGTTATTGCTTGCATCAGAATAAACGATCTTGATGTCGTAATTATGTTGCACGGATGATTGTTTAACTTTTAAAGCGCCAAAATTCAAGTTTAACAAGGCATAATTTGTCGAGCACAAAACGGTCTATCCCAGCTGGAAGATGCTGCAATTTCAATCGGGCAATGTCTGGTCATAATACGAGGCGTCCTAGGACAGGGCCCATGGATATAATATAACTGCGCTTTAGATAATAAGCATTCTATGATATTACTGGCTTTGTCTATCCTACTTTGCTTGATAGCAATTGAGCCAGACTCACAGTACCACTTGATATCCTATTTCTCTAACAGGATTCCATGTACTCTTTAGTTCGTTGACTACGAAACCCACACCTTCTCGATCACCTTTCATGTGATAGGGTGCAAGAGAGGCTAGTTCAAATGAATTTTGAAAAGCTATGCCGTCTTCGAGATAAACAACTGAATGAAGCTCTCCTGACTCACCACAATTTGAATAACGGACGAAGCAATTTAGTAAAAATATACTGGACTGAGGCCAAACCAAAAGGGAGATCGTTGAAAACAAAGTAATGCTTGTTTCCTTCGGGAAAAGTCCAACAAAATAACTTTCCTCCAAAAACTTACATGGGCGCGTAATTTCCCGCATACGTCTACACTGATCAAGTTGGAGTCAATTTCCCACAATGTACCAAGAAATCCAATTTTTTTGCCTCAAAGTAGATTCGCTTTTGGATTACGGCCTCCGGTGGGCTTGTAGTCGTAGCTTGTTTTTCTTGTGAATATTCCTGCAGTGCTATGTCCGTCTCTATATGAGTTTCTGAGACTGTGCTCCAGTAGCTTTGTAGCCACAGAAAAAACGGAGGTCATTCTCGCGACGTGCTGTATGGCCTTACACATGTGGAGAGATGTTTGCCAGCAAACAAGCAAGTAGAGCCACGAGGGTGAAATTTGATATCAATAAAAAAAACAGTATATGATAACTTATTCCAGTTAGTGTTTAAAGCAATAGGATCTCAGGTTTCAAGTTAGCGCAAGGTCAATATTTTTTTGTTTGTCTTACCAGTAGCCTGAATAGCCAGAGAGGAGGACGATTTTTTAATTTTTTTTCACGACATATAGTCGCTAAAATCACGAATCACGACAACAAAAATACGCCGATCACGGGTCACGACCGACTTCAATTTCACGAATCACGACATGTTTTTTCTCCTTTTCACGGATCACGGCATAAATATAGGTCGAATCACGGATCACGGAAAACCCCTTCCCCAGCCTGTTTACTTATATATACTGACTAAGAACAATAGTAGCTAACTATTGAACAAAACAACTGCATAATGATGAAAATTCTTTCATATGCATTCAAGCAAGGTAGTCTTGAATAAACACCATTACTTCGAAGAAAGGAAAATTTATTTAAAGGTCCTGACTACTTTAGAACAACAACGACGCTTGAAACCTGTGCCCGCGATCAATTTACCGCTGAGAACGCCGCGCGCGCGCCAAATTCCGCCAAAAGACAACATAAGAACACAAGGACCCTTCGAAAATTATACTTCAACCAGCCAAAACCCTCATTTTTTGCGCGGGACTCTATATTTTTCTTCATTTTTTCTGAAAGATTTTGTACAAATCTTTCTTTTGACAAGATTTGAAAAAAATCCTGATGACTTTTCAACATTACACGCGATGGAAAGTGGTTTAGGGTTTCACTTTTCAAAGCGATTTTAAGTCGAAGCCGAAAACAAAACTGCAAATTTTGACAAAATGTTAAAACATATATAATTAATTTTCCCATATTTGTGTAAAATACCGTCTGGTTGAGATTGCCTGTAAAAAGTACGTCAATAGCTTTATTAGTTTTTGAGTAATAAATGTTTTTGTGAAAAATGCATTTTTCGTCATTTGTTCTTCAAAAATGTCAAAACATGGTTCTGTTCAAAAATTTTTATCTCGAAAACGTTCTCGGGACCATATAGATTTCTATCCATTTTTCGATTAATTGATAAATTCTCTATAAAATATCTTTCTAAGAAAAAAAACGTGATGACTTTTTGCTTAAGTAATCAGGACCCTTAAACAGTTATCAACAACTTCCTTTTCAATGCCTTATGCATATAGCTGATTAATGAGAGTGCTAAGTAAAGAAGCTGTTTTTTGTTGGCTTCAGTATAAGTTCAAATCACTCAAATCAATTGTCGAAAGCTCGCTACAGTTCTCTGTACACAATTTCAGCATCCATGCTCGTTTGATCATGGCATTCCACAGTAACATCATCTAAATATGGAAGCTGAGGCAGAAGCTGAGTTGCTCAAATGTTTCTTTTGCGAAAGATGCACACTCTGCTTTTTTGCTTTTCAGTTCATATTCATTTTTCCAAAGCATAACGTCCTTGTCATTTTTTCTTGCAAGGTTATGACGTGAAATGGACTTCTGGCTCACTGTAATACCATGCTTTTGGAGCACTTCAATACCCTAAAAGGAAAGACCATGTGTAGAGTATATATAAATGTATTAAATTGATAAAAACGATTGGATGTGCAAACTACATTGTTGATTGTTGGTATATATATGATCAAGAACAAAGGCAGTTATCAAAAGAATAAAAATAAACTCAATTCTTTAGCTGCTTTGATACCAGTGTTTAGTTCTGGTTTGATGGATTTTATTTATAGTACTGAGGTGTTTCTACATACCGTGTTAATGATGTGGTGATTGATTTCAGTGACAGCTTTCATAAATTTCATCGTTTCTGGCAATTTAAACAAACTATAAATAAATTGAAAGTTCTCACATTGACGTAAGTGTTGGTATATTGCTGAGGTATTGACAGTCGCGTGTTCGTCCATGCGTAATTTTAGGCAGCGGTCAGTTTTGCCTACATATTTTGAGCAACAGCCAGGACACGTAAAACAATAGATGACATGTGATTTAAGCTTTTCAAAAACTTTTTATATCAGTTTTTGCCATAAATGTTCCCCTACCACATTGTTTGACACATCGAATAGCATCATCAATTGAAGCGTAGGATACACTAGAAAACTCTGGATCAATACCATCATTCACTGAATGACCTTTAGGATATGACATGTGATGAATCATCCTATACTCCCCTGGTAGTTTTTTAGGGACAATGCCAAGAGGAGAAACTACTAAATTATCCATTGGTGGGTTAACAAAGGGCCCAGCAATTCTATCTGCATCCAACTCCTTTTGTAGTTTTATATCAACAATGTTAGGATTCTGATTAGCTGACACTAAGTTTGGTGCATCAAAAACAGAACATGCAATGTCAGAATAAATACTGTTATGACTCGAAAATAGTCCCGTTTTCAAAACACTGTTTTATTCGAACTCTCAACTTACAATCTCAAAGGTCAGCTAAGATTGACACCATGCGGTTGTCACATGACTTCCACAGGAAGCCCAAGCCTTACAATTTCTGTTCCTAACAATTTCCCCCTCCTGGATTTGACATAAATCCAAAATCAAAATCACATTTCAATCATACAAATACATATTATAGTTCATATCAAATGTTTCAACAAATCTTTGTTTACAATGTTCCAGTAAATGTTAGTGTTCCAATACATTGTTCATGGTGTTCAATATGTAAACAGTATCTATACGTCTGATTCCAATGGAGACAGTTTGTGGATCGGGCGCCGCATTACCCGTCCTCCAAGTCGTACATCTACTACTCTGACTAAACCGTCTTGTCCTGGGTACACTTGCACTACTCGACCGATCTTCCAGGTTCGTCGGGGTGTCTTGGGATCAATTTCTAATACAACATCTCCAACACTCAGATTCTTTGCTGGTAGAAACCACTTATGTCTTGATCCTATTAAAGGTAGATACTCTTTCATCCATCGATACCACACTTTACGAATAAGTTCTTGCACTCTTCTCCATCGCTGTTTTAGCTTACAAGTTGTGTCGTCGACACTTTCAGGTGCTAATTCTCCACCCATTTGACCGATTAGGAAGTGGTTGGGTGTCAATACCATCTCGTCGTTCTGATCTCCACTGACTGTAGTTAATGGTCTTGAGTTTAACAAACTTTCAGCGCCGATGATGACTGTCTCAAGCTCCTCATCATTCACATCAGCTCCAGACAGTTCTGCATAGATAGCTCGCTTAGCAGCTTTAATCATGATTTCAAATACCCCTCCAAAATGAGGTCCAGCTGGTGGATTGAACAACCATGTGACTCCTCGGTTACTTGTCATTCGCTGTACTTTCTCTTTGTCTATTTCGTCTACTAGCTCTTTGATTTCTCTTTGTGCTCCGACATAGTTAGTTCCATTGTCACTAAGCATTAGCTTGGGCCATCCTCTTCTAGCTACAAACCGTGTGAAGGCTTTCATAAATCCATCTGTTTCTAGAGATGTTGCCATCTCTAAATGACAGCAGCGTGTCTGAAGACACACAAATAAACAAAGATAGCGTTTCAATCGGGCTTTGCCACGTCCTTGCATGGTGTAGAATGGTCCAGCGAAATCTGTGGCACAGTTAGTAAATGGTCTCTCTGTAACTTCCAGACGAATACGAGGCAAAGGGGTCATCTGCTGTTGAGCTTTACTTCCTCTGTGACATCTAGAACATTCAGCACAATCTTTAATACATTTCTTTACTTCTTGTCTGCTGTGAATTACAAAGTACTTCTCTCGTAAGTGGTTTAACGTGTAGTTTACTCCCATTACGTGTCCTTCTGTTTCGTGGTGATACTTGACGATTAATTTAGTTACCGCATGTCCTTTGGGGAGTATTATGGGATACTTAACATCATCTGGTAAGTCCTCTGAATACCGTAGTCTTGTGTTAGCACGAAGAACACCGTCCATTAAAATTGGTGTTAGAGTCAGAATACTGCTCTTCTTGAGTAGAGGTTTGTTATTGGTTAATGCTTCTATCTCATCATAAAGGCATTCTCTTTGAGCCAACTTTATGAGTTGGAGTTCTGCCACTTTCAGCTCTTCTACAGTTAGTTCTTTACTTGTGTTTCTATCATCTGCTTTCGTTCGAGCATTGTTGACAAATCGGTTCATCCATCCCACAACTCTTACTAGGGAAATTCCGATCTCTAACTTTTTCTTTGGGTATGTCTTGTACCACTTTGAGTACTTGGTTGCATCAGGTCTTGATTCTTGGGGTTCTGCTGCTAGATAAGTAACATGTTCTTGTGGTTCTGTGTCATCACAATTAACTGCAAACTGTATTTGTTTATCTGATTTCACTTCTGTTAGAGAATCAGGGGCACTTCCAAATTTCCTGGTTGGCCATTCACTTTGATCTTTTCGTAAAAACGTGGGACCATGCCACCAGCAGTCATCAGTAGACAGTTCATCTGCTGATAGTCCTCTTGTAGCTTTGTCTGCTGGGTTCACTTTAGTTGGAACGTATCTCCATTGATCCGGGTTAGACTCCTCATGAATTTCGCCTACTCTGTGGGCCACAAATGGCTTGTAGTTACGACTTTGTCCTTGTATCCAGAATCCAACGTTGTCACTGTCGACCCAATAGGTGACTTTGTCTGAAGATAGTTCTAGTGCTGAGCATACTTTCTTGGTTAGTCGCTGTCCTGCTAGTGCACCCATCAGCTCTAAGCGTGGGATGCTTACTGCTTTCACTGGTGCTAGTCTGCTCTTTGCTGCTACTAATTGGGTACTGATAGTTCCATCATCATACTCGTGTCTTGTGTACGTTGCTGCAGCATAGGCTTTGTCAGATGCATCACTAAAGGTATGAATAGTAATGTCTTTTACTTCTTTGTTGTGTCTCAAACATCGTTGTATTGCGATCTTGTCTAGCATCTCTAGCTCGTCAAACCATTGTCTCCACCTTTTCTGTTGATGATCTGGTACCTCTTCATCCCAATCGAGGGATAACATCCATGCTTCTTGTATTAATAGTTTAGCACGTACAACATAAGGTGCTAGAAATCCAAATGGGTCGAAAATAGTTGCAACTTTCTTTAAGACGTTGCGCTTTGTGAAAACAAAATCTGTAGATGGTGCTGTGTAATGAAATGTCATTTTATCATCTTGAACTGTCCACAAGACTCCAAGAGTCTTGGTCGATTGAAATTCTTCTCGTTCTAAGTTGACTTCTTTAGCTCTATCAGCTGCTGGTATATCTTCAATTACTTCGGGTTTCTGTGAGATCTACTTGCAAATGTGAAATCCTGCTTTGTCACCGAGGTCTGTAAGTTGGCGACGAACTTCTTTGGCTTCTTCGATCGACTTTGTTGAACACATAACGTCGTCCATGTAACAATTGTCCTTTACTGCTTTACTAGCTTGTGGATACTCTTGTTCATGCACTTCAGCATGTCGTTGCCAAAAATATTGGTCACAAAATGGACCATAACATCCTCCAAAGATAAGTCTTGAAAATTCATATACTTCTGGCTCCTGGTGTGGATTAAGATCCCGCCACAGAAAACGGTGTAGAGGGCGATCCTCAGGCAACAAAGTTACTTGAAGATACATTTGACTTATATCCCCAACAAGAGCAATCAGTTCCTTGCGGAATCTGACAAGTATTTCAAGAATGTCAGTTTTTAGTTTTGGTCCAGGAAGTGCTGCTTTGTTCAAACTCATGCCGTTAAACTCTGCTGAAGCATCAAATACGATTCGAGTTTTGGTGGTTGTCTTGTCGGGTCTGGTTACTGGAAAATGTGGTAAAAGCCACTCGGTTTCTGGTTTAGGTTCTTCTGCTGGTACTTTGCGTATGTATTCCTTGTCCAAGTATTCATCGATTACTTCTTTATAGGCACTTGCTAATTCTGGATTAGTGGCCAGCTTTCGTTCGGTTGCTTTTAGTCGCTGTTCAGCTAGGTGTCTGTTGTTTGGTAGGTTTGGTCGATCATCCTTCCAGGGTATGGCCACTGCATAATGTCCCTCTTGATATGTCAATGACTGTGATACTTTCTTTAATGCTAGTTGTTCTTCTGGGTTCATTGCTGGTTCAGACGGTGTGATTCCCATTGTATCCAAGTCCCAAAACTGTTTAAGTGTCGCGTTCAAGTCAGTTGACATCTTGTTAGTTACACTTTGAATGTTATTAGGTGTTGCACATCTTGGCATGGTAGATCGACTTGGTGTGGTTGTTTCCTAGCTGGCCTACTGCAGTCCATCCTAGAGGGCAGCGCCTTGCGTAGGGTTCATCAACATCTTGACCGATTATCTCCTGAATTGGGTATATGAGATGATAATTGTCAGTTCCTAACAAAATGTCAATCTTTCCTTGGTTTGCGACTGGAAGAAACGGTATGTCCTTTAAATGTTTGTAATTGTCCTTTAAATCGATCCAGTTTACAGCTTTCATTCCACCACAGATGTTGACGGATGTCTTTGCTTTGATGATGGTATCAACCTGGTTATCTAGACTTGCTATACCAATATTGAATGTCATTGACGGGAAACTTACTTGCTGTGAATTAGCGACGTTGACCTTGATCCATTCCTTTTCACCTGATATGCCGAGTTCATGTATCACATCTTCGTTTATGTACGTGGTATCGCTTCCTTCATCGATGAAACAATTCACTGACAGTCTCTTGTTTTCATGTTTTAAAACGACGGGAATCGTCCGTAGTGCAATGTTGCCTCGTGTCGTTGTGTGGGTGTTAGGATCCCCCTCCGTGTTCCTACTTCCTCCAAAATGACTTTCACTTGATGAATGATAGTTGGATCCTACGTTGAGTAAGCTATTACTTGGAGGTGTAAACAAAGGTGTGTTACCGTTGAAAGAATGTTGATTGAAGTGTGTAGGTGGTTGGTTGTACGACTGAGTTTGAAATTGTCCTGGATGTGTTGGTGTAGAGCCTGGCTGGGTTGTCTCACTGCTTTTATCCATGTGTAACATCCGGTGGTGACTATCTTTGCATCCGTTGATGTTGCAGACTCTACTCCTGGGACACTTATTGCCAAGGTGGCCATCAGATAAACATCTGTAACATGCACCGAGTTTCTTTGCAGTGCTCCAACGATCTTTCACGGTTTTGCTTTTGAAGGATTCACAGGACCAGAGTCCATGCTGTCCGTCACAGCATCTACATCTCTTTCCCTCACTTGTTTGTGGTCTAGGTTCTGAGGTCAATGTTCCATAGGATCTTGAATTGTTTCTTCGTTCTGAGGGTTTATGAGTAGTAGTGTTGTCAGCCTTTAGTCCATGCTTCAACTCAGCAGCCTGCATTTGTATTTCTGCTTCCTCAGCTGTCCAGTCTTTTAAAGTAATCAATGATTCTTGTTTGTCTTGTTCTTTCACCCATCTGCAGTACTGGCTAATGGTCTTTTCCGGTAACTTCTCAAGAATGATGGTGTACAATGTTCCAACTTCTAAGTCAGCTTTGCGATTGTTTTCTTGAAGCTTTATAACAGCTCTTTCTAGCATGTCAGCAAATTTCTCCAGGTCCTTAGGGTTATCATCCTTGATAGGCTTTAGCTTCAGTAATTCATCTAGATGACCTTGAACATCTCTTCTATCTCCACCATACTTGCGGACTAGTCTTGCCTTCGCTACTTTGTAGGCCTCTTCTGAGTATCCTAGCCCTTTAATAGTGTCCAGTGCTTCTCCAGTTAGGCATGATTCGAGTCGTAGCATCTTGTATTGAGCTGTCATAGATGTTTCGTCAACGCAGCTTGTGAAAGTAGCGTTCCACTGTGGAAACTGGCTTTTGTTGCCGTTGAAAGTGGGTAGCTTTATCCGTTCTAAATTCGTAAAACCATTCGATGAGTTTTTGTTGTCGTTTGGTTCCTTAGGGCTGACTTGCGGTATAGGTGATGGGTTTGGTGATTTTGTCACTAACGATGTTAATGCGCGACGGCCAAGGGCGGCTTCATGGTCGATACGTTCAATGATTTCATCTGCTTCTTCGTCTGCTTTAGAGGCAAGGTCATCCTGCTTATTTTTTTTGTAGAGATCGCATAGTTCGTCGATAAGTTCCACGGTGTTATCTTTCATTTCTTCTAGACGTCCTAAAATGACTTTGATTTCTTCGATGGCGCCATCTTGTTTTGATGCAATCTTTTCCGCTAGACTATTCAGTAATTTAGTAATTGCACTTTTTCGCTTTCTTTTCTCTCGCTTTAATTCTTCGACTTTTATCTGCCAGTCGCTGGTAGTGTCGTCCTCGCTCATTGTAGAATCGATTCCAAAACTAGTACGATACTCAAAAACAACAAGGTCAGCAAATTCCTTCGCTCGAAACACACAGATGTTATGTAGTAAATTATGTCGTTAAATTCGATGTCGAATGTCCATTTATTGTCGAAAATATCACACTTTTAATTCCGTAAACAATAGTTCGAAAGTCGATGATTCACCAGTATGAGTTAATCCACGATAATCCATAAAATAAAAGCGATAACGAAGCCTTTTGATTCGATCCAAACAACGTGCGTTGACACAACCAACTTCACTTCTTGAACTTTTCGATGTTGAAATGATAAATCCAGTAAACAAACACCACGATAATTCCGTAAATTAATTAGATGCAGATAGATCCCGTAAAAGTCGACGATTATTCCGTAAATTTCGTTGATGATTGAACAAAATAGTCCAATATATTTCGAAGTTGAAGAATGAAGTCGATGCACAAATGTACTCGATCCCGCACTCGAGCTTCCACGAAAATACACTCAAACACGACGAAAACACAATAAAATTCCACTGATGAAGATCCGAAGAAACAACAAAATTCCACTAATGAAGATCCGGCTCGAAGGACCAAAAATATTGTTATGACTCGAAAATAGTCCCGTTTTCAAAACACTGTTTTATTCGAACTCTCAACTTACAATCTCAAAGGTCAGCTAAGATTGACACCATGCGGTTGTCACATGACTTCCACAGGAAGCCCAAGCCTTACAATTTCTGTTCCTAACAAATACCAAATCTTTGTTCAAAACCATTGATCAAAAATTGTTCATCATAACCTTCTATTAATGAGCGTAAATTATTTAGATTTACTTGTGTTGGTAACTTCAATTCTTGCTAATTGCCTTTCCCTTGAGGGACGAAAATTGCATTTTGACATTGAATGAGCCTTCTTACAATTGGGACAATCATGACTGTAAGAACAGCCAGAGCAGAAACTCCCACGATGGAAATTATAACAAAAACCACTTGGCACAGTAATCCTTTGCCTGTTATATCCACCATCCGCAATTCTGGCATTTGATTCACTATTCACAGGTGGCTGTGATCTTATCCAAAGCTCAGAATGCATCATGTTCCATGGATATAACTTCCCTTGTCGCATGGACCTAACGTTTTCATCATAGTAACGCCAATGAAAACCGCGGGATGCTAGATCTCTAATTATCTCACCATACTTCATTAAGTCTGGTGCTTCATTTGGATATTGTTTGGTATAAATGGCCACAAAAATGTGGAATGCAGTAGTCGAGGTTTCAATGCTATCAATAAACTTAATTTTTACATTAGGTTCTAGAGTCAAAGCCGAGGTACCAGGAATGTCTTTAACTTCTGAAACATTCAACCTATAACTTGCATTAGCCTTAGCATGGTTGGTTATTAATGAACCAAAATCAATGTACTCATTTGCTAATATCTTTGACTTAATTTTTGCTGGTACACCTAACCCTATTGGCATCTCTGTTGAAACGAAAACATTCCTTGGCATCTCAAGTGGCATATTGGACTCACCGGAAATATTCCCAAGAACAGCTTCCACTGACCCCTGTACAGTGTTCGCTGCTCCGGCATCTATCTCATTTTCTGATCTTATAATATCTTGTGCTGGTGACTGTGTTGGCAATTGAAGTTTGTTGACTACAGCATCAGTTACTTTTTTAACAATTTCTTCCATTTGGATGGCTGATAAGTTAATATTGCAAACTTGATGGGCTGGTGGTTGTGTATCTTCATTTCGAGTAGTATTGGTAGTGGCAGGATCTTCATTCATCAAGTGTATAGGGATGCGACTTTTTCTTGGGCTTTTTCTTAGTGACATTCTGAAAGAAATAGAGTTATCTCTCCACAGTAGTGTATGCCTAACCCTAAATTCCCAGCATAGTGTTGGTACAATAAATTCCCATCATAGTGTGGGTACAATAAATTCCCAGCCTAGTGTGGGTACAATAAATTCCCAGCATAGTGTGGGTAAAATAAATTCCCAGCATAGTGTGGGTACAATAAATTCCCAGCATAGTGTGGGTACAATAAATTCCCAGCATAGTGTGGGTACAATAAATTCCCAGCATAGTGTGGGTACAATAAATTCCCAGCATAGTGTGGGTACAATAAATTCCAAGCATAGTGTGGGTACAATAAATTCCCAGCATAGTGTGGGTACAATATATTCCCAGCATAGTGTGGGTACAATAAATTCCCAGCATAGTGTGGATATAATAAATTCCCAGCATAGTGTGGGAATAACAATAATAACAATAACAATACAAATGACTTAAGTTTGAATCGCATATATTTCAATATAAATTAACATAAAATTAAATCTATGTTTTTACAAATAGTATAATCTCAGAATGCAATAAATTATAATCTCAATTGTTTTAACTCAGATCAACGACATTCAACAACTTTAGCGCTCGAATTATCGCTCCCCGATAACTTCTGTATAACTTATATTGTCCATCATTGTTTAAATGAACACCGTCTCTTAACAAAAAAGAATTATAATTCTCCTTCATAAGCTCCATATGGCTCCAAACAAATACGTCGGGGTATTCCTCAAGTAGGTATTGGTTAAGCATGTGAGCGCCATGATTGAATGATTGATTCATGTTCCTGAATGGCACATGCTTGACTCTCCTCACTGTTTGGATTAAAAGCAAGGTACAACTGTGAATCATCTGCATAGCAATGGATGTCAGGTAGATGCTGCTCCACGATGCTGAATATACCACTTGCGTAGATGATGAACAATAGCGGCCCAAGGCAAGAGCCTTGAGGCACTCCGCTATTCAGATGAAACTGTTGTGATAACTTTCCATTCACGGTTACGTGAAATGAGCGGTTACTAAGATATGAATTAAACCACTCTAATGCAGTGCCGCCAACACCGAGTTATTGGTATTGCGATCAGTCAAAAATACTGCACAGTTGAGAGCTGGAGTCAACCTACTACGATCTAAGAGATCACAATTTATATCTCCTAAGAATAAGAAATGGAGTTATGTTTCATCGATTGACTAAATAAAATTTTCCAGTTTTTGAAGCTGATCAAAAGATGAATTTGGTGGCCGGTACGCGTGCTTATGAGAAATGTTTTTGAGCGTAACTTACTAATTTTGATCGTAATTACAGTGCTTGCGTTCTAACCACGAACCCTCAGGTCTTTTTTAAGAAATGTTTTCTCTATTTTTTGGGGGACTGACCAATCACAGACAAGATCTTTTTTACGCGGGCAAGTTATTTCGACATTTTTTGGACATTATTGAGACATTATTTTCAACTTGTATAAAAAGCCTTAAAAAGCAGCAGAAGAAATGAAACACATAATCTTTTAACACAAGGAAGTTTTAGTAATTAAACTAGGCCCTCCAGATATGTCAGAAGATTCTTGATTAATGTTCGGTATATTCTTTCAACTAAAGTCAATGATTTCAAAACTCAACAGTTTCTATATAAGTCCAACAGTTTAGTGTGTGGTAAAATCCATAGGGATGAGATAAAGCCATACATCGAATCGAAATATGGTGGTATGGCGCGGCTGTAACTGGGTCGAGTATGAAAACAATAAAAGCTGATGTTGCGTTTTACACTGGATTCCCAAATGTCAATATAATGAATGCTCTCCTTGACTACCTCAATCCTGGGCCAGACTCTGAAAACATAAGATGTAACGCTCGAGGAAAGCAGTGCGGGGTGTTGCGATCTCTAACGTTGAGTGCCAACCACGAGAATCATAACAAACAGACTGCAACTCCGCCTATTTATTACAAATCAACGCGGTGAAAACTATATAAGAAATATACGATTAATTATAAACTGTTCTACGAGAGATTTACTCTATAAAATCCACAGAAAAGGCAAAAATATAAGACATCTGTGAACTGCTTACTCCAAAAGACATGAGTAAAGAAGACGCTAAGAGATCATGTTACACCGGAAATGCATGAAACATAAACAGCGTAAACAGCAAACGATAGCAACAAAATACCTAAAAAACTATAATGAAAAAATACTTTTAAGTGTTTAAAAACGCTCCTCGCCCAAGGATATAATCATTGCTACTATACTAAAGATTCACAAACAAGCGTATTAACAAAGCTGAATAATGCAATAATTGAATGATCAATAAAGGAACTGTAACTGTCTAAGAGCTATCTAATCTATCTAAATAGTGTTCATGGTTCGTAGTTTTCATAATAATCTTGCTGGCCATCAGGCTTTCTGGCCATCAGGCTTGCTGGACAAAATGCTTGCTGGACATTAGGAAGACTAACTCACTAACTGGTCTGAGCATGGTTTTCCCGTCCTGACGGCGTACTTCAGCCTTGCGAACTTTTCCGTCTTCGCTCTTGATGACTTTGGTAACACGACCAAGTGGCCATTTGCTCCTGTGGGTGTAGGCTGCCTTTATCATCACCAAGTCGTCAACATCTAGGTTTGGCATAGGGGTTTTCCATTTAGACCGGCGCTGGAGGTTCTGCAGGTATTCCTTTCTCCATCTTGTCCAAAACTGGTCAGCTAGATATTGGCTTCTTCGTCAGCGTCTCCTTGCGTATAGGTTTTCTGGCACGAACTTTCCTGGTGGCTGTTTAAGTGGTCGTTCTTTCGTAGTAAGCAGCACCGCTGGTGTAAGTGGTTGCCGCTCATCTGCGTCTATTGGAATGGCTGTAATCGGTCTTAAATTGAAGATAGATAATACTTTGGCCATGACGGTTGACAGAAGCTCATGAGCTATAGAGCTCTTTCAGCATTCCATTGAGGATGGCACGTATTGTGCGTATTTGCCACTCCCACACACCTCCAAAGGACGATGGCGTAGTCCTGGATCTTCTTGATGTCCATCGTCTCCAACAGCTCGATATGGATGGCACGCGAACTGAGGCATGTATAGAGCAAACACAGGCGTTTTTAGTTTGCTGCACCACCTCCAAGCTTGCGTGTAGTGATAAGCCACGGGCCAAAGACATCTATGCCAACATTGGTAAAAGGCGGGGAAGTTTCCAAGCGATCTTTGGGAAGGTCGGACATCTTCTGTTGCAGTGGTTATAATAATAATAATAATAATAATAATAATAATAATAATAATAATAATAATAATAATAATAATAATAATAATAATAATAATAATAATAATAATAATAATAATAATAATAATAATAATAATAATAATAATAATAATAATAATAATAATAATAATAATAATAATAATAATAATAATAATAATAATAATAATAATAATAATAATAATAATAATAATAATAATAATAATAATAATAATAATAATAATAATAATAATAATAATAATAATAATAATAATAATAATAATAATAATAATAATAATAATAATAATAATAATAATAATAATAATAATAATAATAATAATAATAATAATAATAATAATAATAATAATAATAATAATAATAATAATAATAATAATAATAATAATAATAATAATAATAATAATAATAATAATAATAATAATAATAATAATAATAATAATAATAATAATAATAATAATAATAATAATAATAATAATAATAATAATAATAATAATAATAATAATAATAATAATAATAATAATAATAATAATAATAATAATAATAATAATAATAATAATAATAATAATAATAATAATAATAATAATAATAATAATAATAATAATAATAATAATAATAATAATAATAATAATAATAATAATAATAATAATAATAATAATAATAATAATAATAATAATAATAATAATAATAATAATAATAATAATAATAATAATAATAATAATAATAATAATAATAATAATAATAATAATAATAATAATAATAATAATAATAATAATAATAATAATAATAATAATAATAATAATAATAATAATAATAATAATAATAATAATAATAATAATAATAATAATAATAATAATAATAATAATAATAATAATAATAATAATAATAATAATAATAATAATAATAATAATAATAATAATAATAATAATAATAATAATAATAATAATAATAATAATAATAATAATAATAATAATAATAATAATAATAATAATAATAATAATAATAATAATAATAATAATAATAATAATAATAATAATAATAATAATAATAATAATAATAATAATAATAATAATAATAATAATAATAATAATAATAATAATAATAATAATAATAATAATAATAATAATAATAATAATAATAATAATAATAATAATAATAATAATAATAATAATAATAATAATAATAATAATAATAATAATAATAATAATAATAATAATAATAATAATAATAATAATAATAATAATAATAATAATAATAATAATAATAATAATAATAATAATAATAATAATAATAATAATAATAATAATAATAATAATAATAATAATAATAATAATAATAATAATAATAATAATAATAATAATAATAATAATAATAATAATAATAATAATAATAATAATAATAATAATAATAATAATAATAATAATAATAATAATAATAATAATAATAATAATAATAATAATAATAATAATAATAATAATAATAATAATAATAATAATAATAATAATAATAATAATAATAATAATAATAATAATAATAATAATAAAGGTTTTTTGAAAAAAACACATATCGCACCACAAAGGTGAATTACAAGTGTTAAAAGGAATATAAGAATAAAAGTGAATTTACATTTATTTACAAATTTAAAAGATAATAAGAATAATTGGCATATATAGCTTATTTATTTCTATTTTCATAAAAACACATTCCTGGGACAAAACTATTTTTATAACGTTCGGTCCTACATTTTGGTAGACTGATGTTAGTATTTTTCCTTAGATTTCTACAGTGAGCCTGAATCCTACTAGGAGGTAACAAATTATTTAATTTAGAACCTTGGTTTGACATTTTCTTGAAGATTGTGTTGCACAAGCTGTCTTCTATCATCTAGACTCTCGCACTTAGCCGCATCTAGTGCCTCGTTATAATGTAAATTGGGAAATATAATCCTTAATGCTCGTTTCTGGACAAGTTCGATTTTGTGTCTCTGGTAGTTATTTAGATTAAAGTGACATGCGGCACAAGCTTACTCCATAATAGATCGCACCAAGGCAATGTAGATTAAAACAAGGTCTGAGGGTGGAATGCCAGATTTGCGAAGAACTCTTAGGATGTGTAGACGTTGAGAGGCCTTTTTTACAATTTCATCAGTATTTATTGTCCACCGTGAATGATTTGATGTGTTGGTACCAAGGACTTTGAAAGAGGTAACAGAGTCGATTTCGCGACCGTTGATATGGATTGATGGTGGGCTCTGTTGATTACGTAGGAAACTGATGGTCATCTCTTTGCATTTTTTCACATTAATCATCATGTCGTTAGAAGCAGTCCACTGCTGAATGTCGTTAACAGCCGATTGTAAGCGAGATGACTCGTCTTTGTGGAGTACCTCTGAGATTGTGACGTCGTCCACGTACTTCCAGTGAGATATATTTGGGTGTTGTAATTGTAGGTCATTGATCATGGCGAGAAACATGATTGGTCCCACTTTTGTACCTTGTGGAAGTCCGCCATTGATTGTTAGCCAGTCAGAAAGGTCACCTTGCACTCTGACACGCTGACGGCGGTTGGATAGGAAGTCACAAATCCAAGGAATAAGACATGGCCTCAAGCCAAGCGATAATAGTTTGTTGACAAGGATGTTATGGTTGATTCTGTCGAAAGCTTTGCTGAAGTCGACAAAACAGACACGTAGGTAGTGTGAAGGAGCGTCAAGTGACTTAAGCCAGTTGTTTATCATGTCGATCAGGCAGAGGGTGGTAGAAGAACCTTTCAGGCTACCGAACTGTTGTGGGTCGAATTGGTCTGTTTTTTTTGGTCAAGCATCCGCCTGACCACAAAGTCTTCCAAGATTTTTGATAGAGTTGACGTCAATGCGATGGGTCGAACATCATCTTTGGTGGTAGCTGGACTGCACTTAGGTACGGGAGTAATAATTGCGTCCTTCCAGGTTGATGGAACAGAACCAGTTGATAGAGAAGCATTAAAGATAGCAGCTACTGGTGTGGCAAGTTCAAAAGCAAAGTCTTTTAGTATGCGGTTTGCCTCTTGCTTTCTTGCAGGTTATGCACTTCTCTAAGATTTTTGTGACCACGCTGTGACAGGAGATTATCCAGTATCCAGCTTGTCTCACGGCTCCATGGGTAATGCTACTTCCTTGGTGTACCTGTTGGTGATAGTGTCGGATTATCAGCTCAGAGATGTGGTGTACCTTTGTTAGAATAATTGGGTGCTTTTCTGCCAGAGCTAACGATGCATGCCTCAGTCTTCCTCCAACACGGATGATATCTTCTTCGTCTTTAAAGGGATGTAGGATGTACAGCTTTGACCCTTTGAAAGTGTCTTTCTTGGCTCTTGAGTCAATGCGGC
This sequence comes from Diadumene lineata, assembly GCA_918843875.1. Taxonomy (NCBI): domain Eukaryota; kingdom Metazoa; phylum Cnidaria; class Anthozoa; order Actiniaria; family Diadumenidae; genus Diadumene; species Diadumene lineata. Next base: position 19,776,122 of record OU974070.1, on the reverse strand, counting down.
CAGCAGTAGGTTTCTCCGGACAGCTTAGAGAGGTTTATGTTTTGTATAAATATAGCAAATATCAAAACACTGGTATATTTTAAAAGTGACCTTTTTTATTGAAAATATATATACTTATTTTTTATGTATAAGCTCTCTCATGACTTTATGTGCTCATTTTCTTTAATTAACTCTTTTTTATTTCTTCAATTCTGCACTTAAAATTATTACTTTTTGTTGTCCCTTCATAGGATGCTATTTAAGCACACTGTTTCGAAGCTTTCGTGACGAGTTACACATTCGTTCTCTGGTAAATTAAAAAAAAAAATCAATAAAAGGCGTGTTTTTATTAATCAAGACTTTCGCTTTTCGTTTATCTTCTGTCAAATGCTGAATAGATGCCAATTCTTGACAGCAAACACACATTTCTGTTGTCTCCATCTTCGAACAACGTCCACATCGACACCACGAAGAAACATCCATGGTTAACCGATTGTCGTTATCTATTTCATTATCCGATTCTCCCTCCGAGTAATCCGAAATGTCTGTGTGGTCTTCATCAGATAATTCTGGCTCAAATTGAAAGGGTAAAGCCATTTTTCGTGTGTTGTAAGGTCTAATATTAGCGAGTACTTGTCTTTGTTGTTGATTGTAACCAGGACGCCTGAAAATGCTACCACGAGATGACGTCATCACCACCACAGGAAACCCAACACAAAATTTTCTTCGAACACGAATCGCTTTTTTCGGTTAGGAAATTTTTTTTTTTCAAGATTTGGATATTTTTTCTGAATTCAGCATGGTCGATTACTTAATATAACTTCGGGTTGTTCAGAGGGTGTAGGGTCCCTTTAACTATGGAATCACCTAACAAAAGGATCTTGTTTCTGTTTATGTCAGAGCTTTGTTGTGTGACCACCATTTGATTTGAATTTACATACCTTCTTTGAGGAATATTTAAACCTGACGAGCGTCGAGAGAAGTTTGCACGGCCTCGAGCTCCTCTCAATCCTCTTCCCCCGTAAGAGAGTTGTTGATTGAACCGAATATTCGGGTTTGTAGGGTCAGATTGAGAGTTTATATCGTTCAGAGCCACTTGTTCAGGAGTGTTGATTGATTCTTCATGAACACTCGGTTCCTCTTCGGTGATTTGGCGGGAAATGTTGTTAGCATTTGTTTGAATCTCCAGAAAGCCTGATTTAATAAGCGTTTCAAGGTTTTCAACTTTCCCATCTAAGGTACTGCTGTCCTCCTCACTTGTTGAATTATGTTCAAGACGGAAGTCAAAGTTTCCCGTAGAGAGGAAATTTTTCGTTGATTAATTTGATCTGACCACCATATAATTCATTACAGCAACATTGATCGGTAGTATTTTGGCTAGAACTTGACCTCGTCGACATCCCTTTAGAACCTGTAGGCATTTCCAGATGATCTTATATATGAAGGTTGATGAAGAACCGTTTATAAAGAACCAAAAGGATAAACATTATCAAATTTTGAAGGCAAACGAATCATTCTTGAGGTTCCAGATGACTTCAAGGGAACACTGTGCTGGAAGCACGTTGTGAGTTAGGTCAAGATCCTGCACACTAGAAGCCCTGTCATCTGCAGGGAACGCTTCCATCACTTCTGTTGAGTTTGAAATAACCTTGTGCAGTCTTATGTTTGCTGTCGCAAGAGACCCTTGAGCCGCCTTGATAATCTTGACAACGTCTTCTGGCTTCTCCCGGGACACAAGGCTGTCATCCACGTAAACGTTTTGGTGCACAAAGTCTCTGGCCTCCTCGCAGTGGTCCTTGATCCATCATCTGCCATCTTGCGAAGGCAGGTCCGTTGCCAAAAAGGGGGACTGTCATGTGGTACTCTATGATTTCCTCCTTTGGGTCGTTGTTTCTGTACCACAAAAATCACAGAAAGTCTCTGTGCTTCGGATCGACTTTGAAGGAGTGAAAAATCTGTTCCACATTGCACATTGCTGCTGTTTCATGTTCGCACAACCGAAGCAGTACTCCATATAGACTGTTAGCGAGGTCAGGACTAGTTAACAGCTGCTTATTCAGCAAAACACCTTCGAATTCTACTGAGGAGTCGAATACAACCCGGATCTTGTTGGTTTTCTTGGGGTGCAAGTGCGGCAGTTACCACGCTTTGCCGATGTCATCGCGACACTCGGTCTGTGTGGTAGGAACTTCGCCTGCGTGGCCCAGAATATCTTGCCCATCAATTTCAAGTAGTCGCTCTCCATCTTGTGTCTGCGTCTTATTGACTTCAGAAGACCAGCGAGGCGGTTTTCAGCTTGTTTCTTGTTGTTCGGCATGGACGTGCCTTCTGAGCGAAACGGGAGGGGCAGCTCCCAATTTCCTTTTTTGTCGTTGTGTGCTTGTGTCCATTAAATGTAACTTCCTGTCCTCCACTGACATGTTTACCTTGTTGTTGAAAGGGCTTGTGTAGAAGACGTCTTTCTTGATTTGAGACTTAAGGTCGTTGCTGAAGATTTCTTTGACCTGGAAGAGGTTTGGACAACCAAACCTACTACCGGTAGGACGATTTTGCTGCATGAAGTGCCTTTTGTCAAGGGATCACGGGATCAACAATGTCTTTTTCCCATCTGATTCGAAGAAAACTAGGTAACTTCTCGATTACAGGCCTCATGACGTTTCGGTAATTCAAACACGACAAGCCTGGCAAGTGGACGATTGTAAGCTTCTGTAATCTTTGTCAGAAAATGAGGCCTTTTCTTTCAGGCGCTGTAGAAGAGTTTGTAATTGCCACCCTGTTGCCAAATCTTCGCTCCAATTCCTTCCAGAGATCACCGAGTATGGTGGCTTGGTCGCTGTGGTGCCTTTTTTGATAGTTATCAACCAACGTCTCCTTTACTTCTCCTTTAGTGAAGCTGTGTAAGTAGTTCATTTCTTGGGCAGGCGTGACATCAGCGTCGTATATCATGGCTTTGAATGCTCTCTTCCATGGATGGAAGAAAGTTACATCTCCGTCGAACACATCGGGACGACACTTGGGCAAACTGCTTTGTAAGCCCTGACATGAGACGCTGATTGGTTGATGTGAACGTCTCCAGCAATCCAAGAGTGTGCTCCTGTTTCCAAGCTGGCGTGGAAGCCGCTAATGGTTTGTTGGAATCAATCCATACTTGAACTTTCCCTGAAGGTTCATGGTGATGTCGTTCATAGGTTTCAAGGGGGTTGTCCTTAAGCATGCTGGTCTGGTCTCTTTCTTCTTTGCCGATCCATTTGTTGATGGCTTCGAGTTGCGCAGTAGCAACGGCTTTTGCACGGTCAGCAGCAAGAAGAGCCATGTCGAGCTTATATTGGGCCTCCTCCTCCTTCTTCCTTTTACTTTCTTCCGCTTTGTGCATTCTTCTCTCCTGTTTCTTCTTGGCTATCAGACGATCGTATTCAGAGTGTTTTTCGGCGGCTGCTAGTTCAGCGAGAGCTTTTCTTCTAAATGGCCCTGGAAGGCGCGAGTGGGAGTTGAGTTACGAAACTTGTTGTGCTTTTCCTTTCTGTGGGACTGGGATTACCAGGAAGGGATGGAAAATGAGAAATTCTGCCGGTGAATGTTGTCGCTAACTGGGCGGGTTGTTTTTCCAATAATTTTCATGCCTTGTTGAGAAATCGGTACTCTAAATTTGCGCTCTTTTTCAGATCTCCCCACTTACCCTTTTCGTATACATGGTTAAGTGGATTAGGATTTCGCGATAGTTGTCGACCCCCCTGATGGCAAATTATGAGGTGCAAATACTCCATCGAGAAGTAAACAATGTCTAATTTTACTCGTATAATGTGCTCGGCTTACATAATTTTCAGTCTCCCTATATTCGACTACATCCATTGCAAATTTTCTTTCTACTTGGCCATTTTCGAGGTCGGAGAAGGAAACGAAATCGTTAAACGAAAATCGTGTTTTTTTGTAAATCCAGTCTAGTACAGTGTTTGTTATCATGCATAGTTCAGGTACAGGACGAGCGAAAGTTGACATCATATCGAAGTAGCGGCAAGGATATGCATTCATTTTAAAAGCATACAGAAACCTTCTAATCCACTGCAGACACTACCTTGACCACAAACAAAATGGTCAGGAATGTGAAGATAGTTACAAAGAAGTGGAATATCGTTCTTGAGGAATCTGAAGTGCGCTTCACATTCTGCTGAAGTGAAGTTATCGTAGACGAAAGGCTCGTATTCCCAGTAGAGATAAATGTGATTTGTTGGCTTGAACTCTTCGTTAAGAATCAAAAATTCTTTGTCACTTAGAAAACCATAGGCGTAGCTAGTAACAATTGCATTTCGAATTTCTTCAAATGACATTTTACAGCTGACCGTAGTGGAAAAATCTTAATGTAAACAACGATTTACAATTCCCGCCGACTTGAACCGTACTCAGCCCAGTCTCTCATGCATCGGCCAACCGTAGCCAGTGAACCGTAGTCGCGCATCTTAAACTCACTAATGGTACCGCACCGGTTGTAAGTAAAGCTGTAATTTTTTTCAAGATATTCATGTCAAATGCAGTCTCTTCTGATGATAACAGATATTCGTGTTTTTCCACAGCATCTGAAACATGTTCGCCATTTTTGGTCCAAAATCCAAAATGCTCATAAACTTTACAGTTTCTACAAAATTTTGTACCACAACATACTATTAAAGCTCCATACAGCAGATGATGAATTATCACAGGATGTGTGTTTTTTTTTGTCAACCACAAACCTTTTTTGACATTGTCTACAGTGCTCTTGATCACTTACAAGAAACCCTCCTGTTGGAAAGTTGAAATTTATACCATACTGGTGTATTTAATGAGGGAAATAACAGTTATTTTGAAACTTTTGTATTGCTATATTGAGAAAATGTAGGACTATGAGACCCATATTTCACAAAGTTAAAAAGAGTGCCGTTACTTATTAATGAATGTGAATGTAAATTAGGCGGTAAATAAGATCTACTAACTAATTACGGCTCATCTAATTGGTGAATAACGAAAGACTTTTTAATTAGCATGATTAGAAAGTGCATGAATACAAATTCGTCAGCGTGACATTATATTGTCATTATCATTTAAACCTCCATTTGTTTAGTAATATGTCTGGGTAAATATCAACGAAGCTTTTAACTTCAGCACAGAAGGTAGAGACATCCTTCTCAACTTCCTTGTCATCCAAAGTAGGTACTTCAAGTGTTTATGCATAGCACAACTTCACAATAAATAACTTTGAGTGGAAAAGATTAAATACTAATAAACGTTTTCCTAAAAATGTATAATCTGATAAAAATTTTGTGTCACTGTAACTACTCCGATAACCTTTCCGCGACATATAATGTCACGCTGACGAATTTGTATTCATGCACTTTCTAATCATGCTAATTAAAAAGTCTTTCGTCATTCACCAATTAGATGAGCCGTAATTAGTTAGTAGATCTTATTTACCGCCTAATTTACATTCACATTCATTAATAAGTAACGGCACTCTTTTTAACTTTGTGAAATATGGGTCTCATAGTCCTACATTTTCTCAATATAGCAATACAAAAGTTTCAAAATAACTGTTATTTCCCTCATTATTTTGATTTGTTACTCTTGGCTTGCCCTTGATATCATTTGTGAAATAAGCAGGTAATGCTAGCACTATCAGCATACCACGAACATGTTTTTGCTTGTATGTATCTTCCAAGATTTTATACGTTAGTTGTTGTTCTAAGATTCTCTTCGCAATTCCTGTCGAAATGGGCACGCCTTTGAACTGTTCTATCAAGACTTTATTTGGTGCGGTATTGGAGTGCTTGGAGTCCAAGGCTTTCATGGTTGTTGCTGTGATTTGAACTTCAGGTGTTGTTAGTTGGATTATGGAACAAAGCAAAATTGAAATCAGGGCAAGAACATGTTGCTCTGCAACATGCGGAGAAAATTGCGTACCAAATAGAAACTTGTGTAGTACACCAACGTTTTTTGCTTTGCACTGATGTAAAGGGGAGTCCTTTTTGACAGATTGCTTTCTTAAGTAGTCGAGAAGTAGAATATTGAGCTGTAGAAAGTCGTCAAACAAGTTATAGCGTTTAGGAAAATTGGCCAATATTGGGAAAAGTAGAATGTTGAGCTGTAGAAAGTCGTCAAACAAGTTATAGCGTTTACGAAAATTGGCCAATATTGGGAAATCAAACTTGTATCAATTGTGAGCAATCGGCACAGGTGTTCGGCCTTCATCTTGGTCTGTTTTCAGCATCTCGATAAGCTCTTTCATACAGAGTTCTGGACGTTGAACAGTGACTTGTTTACCATATTTTAAGAGTACTTTTTCACCATTGCTGTACGCGGTGCTCAATTCAGTCACTTTTGATGCAGATGGCTTGAGAAAGTGATTTACTGCGATCAGATGCAATGCAAGCAATCTGTATGACATCACTGTCCTGTTCTAAGCCCGTAGTTTCCAGATCCAGTACAGAATAAAAAAGGTGTTTCTGTGTTGTATTGTCTGTTCTTGTGGTGGCTTGTTTGTTAGTCACTCCAGCTATAGAAGTCATCTCTAGGTACTCTTTTTCAGTAATGGGTGATGCAAGATCTTTAATGATGGGTGTATTGATGTCTATTGGAGGATGTTCATAACCAACGGCGCTTTGATACGTTGTACCTAAAAAGGTGTATAGAGGATATTGAACATGAAATGCTAATTTTACAGAATAAAAATGACTATTGGCAAACATTTTATTTGCGTATCTCTTTAGTCGAAAACTTCTCATTCATTGTTTATGTATGTATTTGTCTTATTTGTCGGTGTTCTTGCTTGCTTATTGTCTGTATGATAGTGTAAGTTAGTCATATGTATTTGAATGTTTGTTTGTTTGTTTTAAAAAAATCAGCAGTTTCAATTCAGTTTCTAAAGCTGAATTGTACCTTCTTTAGGTTCACTTGTATGATTCTTTTTCATTTTCCGTTTTTTTCTTTCAGTTCTGCAATTAAAGGAAAACAGATTTAGCATCATAATTCACCAATATGCTGTGAAATTTCAAAATTAATTATAAAATGAACATTTTAAAAGTAAAATGATTATAAAAATGCATTATCACTAAATAACATTGAAACGTTGAAAGATAGCACAGCTATGATTTTTGGTGCTGTGCGATAAACTTAAGGTTTTTCTTGATTATCGGCAAAAATATGATTGCCAAAAAAATAGCCTTTACATTCGACGTTTCACTTTTTTGATGCTTTTCTCAGTTTCTCAGCTTTTCTCTTTAGATCGTTCACTTCAACATAAGAGGCAGTTACTGCATTATCACTTAGGTTCGCATCACTAGTTACACTGGTCAAGTACTTAAACCATCACTGAATTGGGACACTGATGCAGCAACTCTAAAGTCTTGGCTTTCCGAGCTTCCATAGTAACGAATCTTCGGGGCTTTACTACCAACCACACTGTTGAACGCTTCGTTGGGCTGAGAACTTCCAAGGTGTACTCATTTCTTTATGACATCGTCTGAAGTAAAGGGATCAAGAGAAATTTGAGGTTTTCATCAGTTAGTACTTTTCCAAGAACAGGCAGGTCTTTACAAGATTTGCTATTGGTGTGATCTCCTTAAACATGTGGGACGATCTGAAGGAAATCGATTTTGGCATGTCGTGGGGTGTCTTTGTAAAAAAAATTGCTAGCGTTTCGGATCTTTTGCTATTTGGATAAATTACTTTAGCTTATAAGAAAATATTTTTGATATTGATCGACCATGTACCTGGTCAGCAAGTAAGTGAGGAAATGCGAAATAACTGGGCTCTAGTTATTACTTTCTCTTTTTGGTGTGGAGGGGCGAGGGATTATAGTGCCTCCCCTCAAGGCCGTTAGTGTTCCGTCGCCCCTGATGATTAATTAATAGGGTTATGTCGTTTTAAATAATATTGAAAAACAAATAAGACTAGATTTTGGAAAAATTATTCTAAGTGTATATTTTAAATAATTAATTTTAATCTTAGTTTTTTTTATAACTAAGAGTTATAAGTAGTTTTAAGGTAGTTCGGGACCTTTGCTACTGCGCATCCTGCTCGCGCATGTGAAATCAAATAAAATTTCTCGTGCGGTTAAAAAGACATTTTGTTGTAGAGCCAAAATATGGTCATTCTTGAACATTTTGTTAAAAAATAACATCATATCATTGCATACGGGCCTCAAAAGCAGCTAGTGCCCCTTCCCGCGCGTCCAAAACATTGAAATCATTTTATTTTCTGCGCGTTTTTTGCTTGTAGCTCTAAAATGAGCACGGTGACACCCGATTATTTTTCCATTTTTGTATTTGGCATAAACCCAGCTTTTAAATTTTGAAATAAAAAATACATGGTCTTCGAGACCAAAACATTGTAATTTTGACTTTTTGGGGGTAAAGTGTACAAAAAATTAATGAAGCTCTTCTTTTAAATCTCCGTAAAATATCTCAGTCGATGTCTTCTCCAAGGAATGAATTCATGAGAGCTATAGCGAAGGGAGCATTTTGTCAGAATCTTATAGCAGATTTGTAAAAAAACTTTCAAATTTGTTCGCAAGAATATAACTTTCAACAAATTTGATGTGAGTTCTTTTAGTTGAAATGGGGCAAAAATGGGCCTTTTACCACCCCCCACAGTTCCAAAACAAGCACGGTGATCCCTATTTTTTATTTATTTTTGTTTTTCATATGTGTCAGTCCTTATGTAGAAAAAGTTTTAAAAAATTCTATCAGCGGGAAGTGTGGATCCCGAACTACCTTAAGAGGCAAACATACTCTTTGTATCGTTGGCCACGGACCTCTCGAGTGCTTTTCTCATACTTTGCTGGAGTGTACTCTATTATTCGTCACCACTGGTCATTTTGCTTGTTTTTGGAAAAAATATTCATCAAATTTAGTCATCTCTGACAACAAATTCCGTAGTTTTGCACTGCGCACGGTTCTGCGCATATTTCGAATTTTAGAGTTTTACATTTCTTATCATCAATAGATACAAAGTTATGTCTGAAAAACACTTTAACGTAAAAATACGAACAGTTTTCACATTTCAAAGCGAAAAATTGCGAATTTCTTTAAACTCGCCCCAGTCCATACTCGGAAAAGCCTTGAGATTATTGAATTGTGAGGATATTCCTCAAAATATCGCGCAAACCAATACGGGCACCTATCTTTTTTATTTCATAGTATCATTTGAAATCATGTTTTTAAAAACATATATGATCGATGACAAAATTCTATGGCTAGATTTTTCGATATTTCGAAAAGTGTTTTGTTCAAAGCATTGATGAGGCCCGTAAAAATTCGAACATTTTGTTAATTTTTGCTTTATTTCTCTGCGTGTGGGAATTATAAGTAAAAGCTTACTCAACTAAACCACAATTTCTGACATGTTGCTTTACTCACTGATTCTCCTATTTTTATGAATTACATTTGCTTATATTGAAAAGCAAAACAATAGCATGGATTATGTGAACAAAACAAACACAAATATCACAATGTTCATGAATGTTCATCTGTGCATGATTGCACATCCTGGGGGGGGGGGGGGGGGGGGGGGGGGGGCGCATGCCTCTTCTCTTTGCTTGCGCTCTTGCAGTCTCTTGCTTCTTCTAAGTGGAGGACTTATCGTGGGTGGAGCTGTAAAATACTCTTCAGGATCTGTCATCTGTACTTCCAATGGATGGAGTAGATGGATGGACCTGTTGGTGGTTCCGGTACTTGTGTGTAGTTCTGCCGCTCGCACTCTTCCATCTGGACCACGTAACAGCTTCTTTACAACAGCTAAATTTCCATTGGACTCTGGGACGATCTTTGTCGTTGATAAGTACAACTTCTCCAACTTTGATTACTTCTTGCGATTCTGTTCTTTTCTTCTGTTGATACGTATGTCTTTCACGTAGAGCAGCAAAGTACTTTGTTTTGAAACGTTGAGTAAAGTGGTCATGAAGCATAGCTCGGCGTTTCATAGCTCTGTTCATCTCGCCTTGATCTTTGTAGTCTTCTGTCAAGTCTTCAGTATCAACATCTGGGTGTGGCAACGCTGTGACGTTGAATCCATACAGCAACTGTGAAGGAGTGAGTGGTTGTGGATCATCGATATCACCCGAGATGAAAGTCATGGGACGATCATTGACAACTGCTTGTATCTCTTTAACCAACGTTTGTAGCTCGGACAGACAGACGAGAGCACGGTGGAGCACCTTCTTGAGACTTTTCTTTACGATTCCGATCAATCTTTCGTACATCCCACCCCAATGAGGTGATTTGTTAGGAATTCTCCTCATCACTATACGCTTGTGAGACAAATAGGTTTGAACCTTTACATCATCTAGAGATTGCAATAGCTTGCAAAGTTCTTCATCAGCTTTGATAAACGTTTTGGCATTGTCACAGATAATCATCGATGGGACACCGTAAACAGCACAATGACGTCTGAATGCTTGTAAGAATTGATCAGTTGACATGTCATTGACAACCTCTAGGTTAACATTACGAGTAGTGCTGCAGACAAATAGACAAATGTAGCATTTTTTGCGCTTCTTACCGCCAGCCTTTACGATCAGATGACCTGTAAAATCGATACCGACCACTTGAAATGGTTTGGTGCTGTTCAGACGAAAATCAGGTAATGGCGGTGATGGTGGCAGACAATAAGGCTTGCTGTCTTGATACCTACAGGTGACGCACCTCTTCAAAATGGACTTGGTAGCTTGTCGTGCAGAAGGTAACCAGAATTTCTGACGTAATGCAACAACTGTCCCTCCGACACCTGCATGTAGCTGCTTGCTGTGAACTGATTGAATAATCAACGTTGTTAATTGACTCTTAGAAGTCTCCCCCGGGCAACAATGAGACCAACATCATTAATAGTAAGATTGAGTTGTCGTACTAAATGTGGCTTAGACTTGAGTGTGTGTTTCTTCGTGTTGTTAAGGTATTTCAGTTCATGTTTGAAATGTTCAGCTTGATGAAGCTTGAGTATAGCTGTTTCAGCATCATTAAGTTCCTTTGCATTTGGAACCTCAACACAGTGATTGACTTGTGTAACTGAATTAGTTTCCATACCTCTACCTTCACGACTTGTTGTGCGTTTCTTCATTCTTGTAATGAAGCGTAGGCAGTAGGCCATTACACGAAGCAAGTGGTCATACGATTTCACATTTGATATGTCAAATAGTTCACTTAGTGATCTTGAAGTTTCTTTCGTCTTTACATCAGAATATTCTTCTGCAACAGCTGGAGATGAAATGAACACCTCTTCTTCTATTAGGTTATCTAAAGACTGGTGTGGTTGTGAATGATGCTGAGTTAGCCATGTGGGACCTTTTCTCCATAGATCAGACTTTTCCAATTCTTTAGCAGTACATCCTCTTGATAACACATCAGCTGGATTATCACATGACCTCACATGTGACCAACTAGACAGGCTGGTTAATTTCAGAATTGCTGTCTTTCTATTCTGTACGAAGACTTTCAACTGACGTTTGGTATTCAGCCAATGAAGACAGATTAATGAGTCTGTCCAGTAGTAGCACTCAATCTCTGGAAAATCGTCTTTGTAGATCTCTCTGATGGTGTCAGCAAGTTTAGCACCGATTTCCATGGCCACCAACTCCCATTGTGGAACTGTACGCTGAAACTTTGTGGAGGCAATCTTGAACTTGGAGGCGATGAACTCAACCTTGTCATTCTGTACAAAATAAACACAACTTGGTGCTGCAACATTAGGTGATGCATCACAAAATACATGCATTTCAATAGGCAATGTTTTATCAAAGTTCAGATGACGTTTGAATGAAAGCTTCGTTGCTGTTTCAATTTCACTTGCTATCTTATGATAGTGTTCTTGTAAGTCTACTGGGAGTGTTTCATCCCAATCAAACTGTTTCTGCCATAGGGTAGAAACAAAGACTTTACCAGGTACAACTACTGGAGAAATAAATCCTATTGGATCATATACTGAAGATACTGAGCTTAACACTTGCCTTTTGGTGCATGGTTTTTCTTCTGGAGACATCATGCGTTTCTGCTGTAGTTGCAATGTGTCTTCTTCTGGATTCCATTTAAGGCCAAGAACACCACAGGTCTTCTGTTTACAACTGGTTTCCTCTTCATTGATCACTTTGTTTAACTCTGGTGAATTCGTAGACCATTGACGAAGATTCATATCTGCATCTTGCATTATCTCACGTGACAACATGTAATACTGAACTGCTTTCATTTCATCATCCACACCAGAAAGCAAATTATCACAGTACAGTTTATGTTCAATATCACTAGCAATATGGACAACATCAGGATTCACATCACAATGATACCTTGAGAGATGATGAAGAACTGTGGAATTGAGGATGAATGGTGAACACGTACCACCAAAGAAGACTGATGTGTATCTGTAGACTCGAAGTGGCTTTGTAGGATCTCCATCTTCATACCATAGGAAGCGTACAAAGTCTCTGTGTTCTTCTTTCAACTTGATCCTAAGAAATGCCTTCTCTATATCAGCAACAAAAGCATATTTGTTAACTCTGAAACGATGAATAATGGTGTTAAGTGACTTGAGCAAGCACGGCCCTGTGTACAGACAATCATAAGTGATACTTGACCCGCATTTGCAGCAAAAACTACCCGTAAGGGAGTTGTTTCACTATCTGGACGTAGAACAAAGAAATGACTGAGATAATGGGAACGTGTTTCATCCCACTGTCCATCATCCTCTTGTACTGGTTCTACATGTCCCTTGTCGATCTGATCAGAAATAATCTTTGAGTATGATTCAAAGAGACCAAGCTTCAGTAGACGTTTCTTGACCTGCTCAAGCCTGTTCAATGCAATATGTAAATTAGAAGGCAATGGTAAATGATTATCTAACCATGGTAATGGCACAAAATATGTTCCATCTCTGTATTCAATTTGACTTTGAAATCGTTCAATGAATTCTTTATCTTCTTCACTTTTATTTGACTCTTGCAAATCAAATGATTCCATTTGAATCAACTTTAAGACAAGGTTGTGTAAATCAATGTCACAGTTATCGTCAAATGAGTTGCCAATACCATCTGTAAGATAGGGCATGTTATGATCACTGCTATGAGATACATCATCTTGTTGATTAACTGATGAACATTGCAAGGTAAAAGCATTGCTTGATGAATTTGGTGTCAATTTCCCTGACAAAACATAGCCCAAATTAGATGCTTGAGCTGTAGGACAGCCGCTGATTACTTCTGGTTTTAAGAATTGGCAAACAGAATCCAAACCAATCAGAATATCAACTTGAAAATGAATTTGACTTAAATCATCTGCTAAATCAATGTTCTTTAGATGAGGTTGATTGAGACAAGACGACCAATTAGAACGGTTAATGGGCGAAATGATTACATCTTGAATGATTGCATCAACAGTAATGTCTCCTTCGTCAGAAACAATGTCAATTGAGCATGAATCAAATGTGTTCTTTTGTGTCTTACCTCCAAATGTGTTGACTTGCAAAGTTTTCTTGCAATTCGGTTGAACATGTAGTTTATCTGCTAATTCTGTAGAAATGTAGGACAATGAAGGTCCTTCGTCGAAAAAGATATTAGCAGTACATATCACATCGTGAGATTTAACTGTAGCAACCGCCGTCTTTAACAGGACAGTGTCTGTGTTTGGCTGGCTGTAACTGACATTAGTACTTTCACGAGAAGTACTTTCTATATTCAGCAACTGTTCGTTGTTGGTACTTTCACGAGAAGTACTCTTGCTTAACTCCAATGCAGCTGCTGAACCGATTTCAGTTTTTGCTTTATTAAGAGATGAAGCTCCATGAAGTGTAGTATGATGGGGTTGTCGGCATACGGTGCACTTCCATTTTGACTGACAATTATCAACTGAATGATTAGCATTCAAACAGTTGATACATAATTTCTTGCTTTGCACTGCTGACATTCTTTCATCAACGGGAAGCTCACATTGAAATGTATTGTGAGCAGAATCACAGAACTTACAAGAAACCTTTTTTGGAGCTCTGAATGCTTTAGCTGACTTCTTGTTTTGGCTTGACTGATTGCTTATTGTGGCAGAAAGAGCTGTAGCAGTGCCTGTCTCAGATAATGAAGAAATGCTTGTAGACTTGAATGATTGTTGTTGCCCTTTGAATTTAGGATGACTGATGTTGATGTATTCAAGCTTTTTAACCTCGTTGTGAATAATAATGGTTAACTGGTCTAGTGTTGGATTGTTATCTGGATATTCTTTTAAAATATCAGATAGCAACTGTTCTGGTAATTTCTCAATTAAAATTGGTACGTAGAATTCACCGTAATTCGAGGCTGGTAGTTTTAAAGCTTCCAGTGATCGAATGTCACTCATGATGTTATCGTAGAAAACACGAAGAGAAGTAGCTGTGTACTGTGGTTTTGGAATTGAAGCAAGTGCAACACAATGAGCATTCTTGATTGCTGTTTTATTACCGTAGTTGTCGATTAAGGTTTGCACTAGAAGGTCGTAATTATCCTCACTGGCCATTATTCCATCCACTCTCTTCTTAATTTTGTCAGATAGTTGACCCTTCAGAAAATTAAATTTGGTGACTTTCGAGATATCTTGAACTTCGTGCACTTCGGTTCGAAAAACGTCCCAAAAGCTGAGCCATTTTCTTCTATCGCCATCAAAAATAGGTAATACAATCTTGGGTAATTTCAATGACGAATGCTTGAACTCCTTTGGCTTTGCATTAACCGTGGGTTTTTGTAACGCTCGTTCCACATCGCTTAGCAGGACCTCGTGGTCGTCAGATATTCCATCCGATTCATCAAAATCTTTGTCGCTAGCTCCTTCATTTCCTAGAACAACGTATAATCGTTGAATTTCGATATCCAACTGTCGAATTTCAGGTTTTGTTTCGAGTAATTTCTTCTGAGAAAGCTTCAAAGTGGCGATATTTTCATCAGTGAGCGAGTCTTGTTGAAGTAAGGTTTGAATTTTCTTGCCTTGAACGGTGAAACTTCGTCTCAAGTTTCCACGGCGTTTAACTGCAATTTTCAACGCTTCTTCGACTTTTTCGACATCTTTTGATTCTGACATTTCGTTTTCGTTTTCGCTTCGGTCACGGCACCAATTTTGTGGGAATTACAAGTAAAAGCTTACTTAACTAAACCACAATTTCTGACATGTTGCTTTACTCACTGATTCTCCTATTTTTATGAATTACATTTGCTTATATTGAAAAGCAAAACAATAGCATGGATTATGTCAACAAAACAAACACAAATATCACAATGTTCATGAATGTTCATCTGTGCATGATTGCACACTGCGCTGTTGAATTTTAGTTCAAATCTTTTGCATTATATCAGTAGCCCAATGTATAAGGAACACATCAAAGCACATTCAAAATATTTTGTATTGACCAACCTTAGTAAAGAGATACTTTTATGAATGATGTTAGACGCTAAATTGACAAAAGTGGGCATACTTTAAAGAATTTTCTTGCGAAATCCATTACAGTGACCCCATTATTTTATGTTATATTTTTGATGAAAAACTCAAAATGTTTTACTGTAGAAAGTTTTATCAGAATTTTATGGCTAGTTCTATTTCTACGGAATTCCAACACATAAAACCAAATATTTCAAATACAATTTTGAAAAATAAGTGAAAAAAGCTATAAAATTGACTGGTGGTCATTCTGATCATGCGCAGAATTTCTGTGTGTTGAATATGCGTCCCACATTTGAGTCTGGTCCTTGAGAGTTCAAGGGGAACAAACTTTCTTAAATAACAGGTTCAATTCCTTGGACCATTTTGGTCAGATGATTGAACAGAGGTTCCTTAAATAGCATGCAAAGTAATCTCATTACTATTCAATGTACCTTTATATAAAGACTCTAGAGTCTTTATATAACGATTTGTTGAATACAAATAAGAGTATTTTATGGGTATAGAACCTTATGCATGTGACCAAAATTGGGCTACGGATTGGACTAGATGCTCATGAATTATTAATGAGTTTTTGAAACGTCTCCAATGTTTACACAGAGTCCTTTTTTATCCAATATTTTCTTCCTTATTTGTATACTTCTAAATCACTGTTCAATTTAATATAAAAATTAGGTAAACCTAATAGCGGAGCTCCAACAATATGGCTATAATGAATATAATTATTCATATAATTTTAATTGGTGCGAGCACAATGTTATATAATTTAATATGTTTTTGTGGCAAAACAAAAATGCTTCCTTTGCAGCAACTTTAATTTTAAGTGCTTTACAGAAATATGACCTGAACTCCTACCCCTATTTCAGCTATTAACCCCCCTCCCCCTTTCTTTCTGCACAAAAATGAATTAATGCACCCTGTCACTTTGATAGCCTTTGCTTATCAGAACACCAACAAATATGGATGACATTTGTAGTCTTTATTTTCTACAACAATTAATACAGCTACAACAAATCAGTAAAGTAAAAATTATAATTAAATCTATAATTATAATTTAAATTATTTACAAGTGCCTGGCTGATATGAACAACCGGTTGATAAATAAATAGCCTGGAAAAACAACAACTATGTTGAAACATAGTGCCCATCCATTGCAAACATATTTTACTCTGGGGTTGAGGGCAGTAAAAACATGTAACAACAAAAAAAATACTGATTTAGTAAATAGCAAAGTCATTTGCATATTTCATGATTTTGATTTTTTAAGAAGTGATGAGTCAAAATTTACAAAATAACTTCTTCACATAATTATAATAACTATATAACATGTGCTGCTTTGTATTAAAAACAAGAAAATTTAAAAACTTGATGTATGCAAATGATATTGTTATTTACTAAATCAGTATTTCAACTCGACAACCTTTTTAAGAGCAGCTGTATGTTGATGTTCAATAATATTTTAAATTCAGTTAAAATTGTACATTGTTTTGAAACCTGTTTTGAGAGATCATTATTTCTTATATCTTTATAATACAATTGTATAATAAAGATATAAGAGATAAAAATATCAATTTCTATGTTTGTGGTCTTTAATAGTGAACAAATGCCCAGTGCGTCTTCAGGAAAATTGTCATTTCTACCTGTGAAGAATCAAACAAACAAAATGACTTAGCACACATTATTGACTTTGTGAAATGCAATGAAAATTGGAAGACCTCTAAATTCACTTTGTGTCAGAATGCAAAATTTATATATGAAATTCCACCATTTAAGAAGAATTAATGAAACTACCATGTACATATTTGACCATTTGGGGTTATTTCCTCTGCCTCTCTTATCAAATACAAGCAGCATTTTTTCATTTATTCTTCAATATCAAATATAACTGTAACAGTCTCTGATAAAAAAAAATACTAAACAAACACACATAAGCTGCAAAACACTGATAAATACAAAAATCTAATTTAATATAAAAAAACTGAGCAATAAAAAAATGAGAAAACAATTCAATGTTCAATTTAATGTCAAAAAGAGAAATGATTTTAAAACAATGCAGTGGTCAAGTGGGATTTGAGCCAAATTAGCCTCCACTGTCTAAAAACATTGGTTTTAAGCTAATATTGCCATATTATATCTTTATTTTGTTGATATTCAAATCTAAAAGCTAAAAAAATTGCAAAATCTTAACTCGTAAGACTTGCAACTTGTAAAATATCTGCTCATACAATGGGAAAATCACAAACCAAATATAGCTATAATTTTAGTTAAGATAAACATTGTTGCTGTAGTGGTTGGTTATATCCATGAAATATGACAGAATTTGGATTCTTTTCATTCATTTGTTTAATTGGAATTGATGCAAATTATATTTATGTACTAAAGTTGAATTTTAGTTAAAAATATGTTTATGTAAAAACAATAATTCTGTCAAAGATTAGCAATGCTAAATAGTACAATGTTGTGCTAACTGCATTGTTTTCCATTGTTGGATCATCACTATATTGTTCTAAATAGTAAATAGTATCTATCAATGTCACTTATCCATAAATGTAATGCATAATATTTTCTTGGCGATATATATTTCAAGGCAATTCTTAAACATAATTTCTCAACTACAGAAAATCTAGAAAAGTGAGTGTTGAGCAATTTTGTTTTCAAAACTAATGAGGACATTTTGAGCATTTTAAATTGAACGGTTTATACGTAATCAGCCGGCAAATAAATTTACATGATTTAAAAGACAGACATTTTACTCTGACTACAAGGTATTTAGGCTTATATAGTAAGGTAAGTTTAAAAACAAAACTTGGCTAAAGAAAGACTTCGAAATTCACAAAGAGAATTTCACAAATAAAAGTGTATTGTTGGAGAGAAACCACTAACCTGCACTTCTCCAGTGATAATGCTAATTTACAAAGGACAAAAGGTCATTGAAATAATTGTGCAAATACATAAAGTATTGCTTTTACAGCCAACGTTAACGACAGCCGACACTCCACACGAGTAGTCCGCCATTTTCTTCTACGACAGATTTGCGGTTGCTATGTCAACGAATCGACCACTGTCCTTGCTTGAGAAATAAAATCGATTCATTATTGTAAATTTTTCTTTCTTTCTTAGTGATTAAATTAAAGCAAAAATAATACTAAGTTTTCGCTTCTTACCAGAGACAGATGACTCCTGATCTCTTGCTTTTTTCTTCTTCCACAGCCATTTGACTCAGTTGAATGAATCCTGGACCGCCTTCGGTCTTTTCGTATCTTGTCCTTTTCCTTTTTTTTCTGAGGATTCCTCCTTCTCTAAAATTGTCTTTTTATGATTCGCTAAAGATTTCTATGATTGTCTTTGTTGTCCAGTTACTATCTGCTTAGGTAAAATTTCTTCTACACTTGTCAGTTGACGCTTTCTTTCTCGCTCAGCTCGCATTGCTTTTCTTCGTTGAAAGTCCTTCGTGTTTCTTTTCCTAGTCTTTTTTTGTTGTTGTTTTTTTACACCGTCAAAGCACTTTTAACCAGCGGCTTAGCTTTACCAGTTTCTTTCTTCTTGTCCATTGTAGAAATATTTTTTTTTAGTTTTAAACAGTGAAAACCAGTCTTTTTAAGGTTTTAGTAAATTGAAAATAATTTTCTAAAAACTTTTTTTGTGTGCGTAGTGTGTCGAGGACAGCAAATTTCCTATGTTTGTCACGAGTCTAAAATTTGTGAAAGTTTTGGCGCGAAAACTTCGGCTCACTAAAACTGGTCAGCAAGTTTGCGCGTGAGTGTACACGGACGGACGTATGTATGTATGTATGTATGTATGTATGTACGTATGTATGTATGTA
This sequence comes from Diadumene lineata, assembly GCA_918843875.1. NCBI lineage: Eukaryota > Metazoa > Cnidaria > Anthozoa > Actiniaria > Diadumenidae > Diadumene > Diadumene lineata. The sequence continues at coordinate 19,756,919 of OU974070.1, read as the reverse complement.
CGGACGGACGTTGTACGTATTTCCGAATTCCGGGCTTCCTGTGGTCGATTTCAAATGAGCTCGATGGTTTACCATATTTTCTTAATTATGGTGCTCCGCTTGCGCGGGCCTTCGGCCCGCGCGGAGCTCCGCTATAATCTTAAAAGTTCTACCAACGTTCTAGGTGCTTGACAATACTGCTTTCTGCATGTTTGTCTTCTCTCCCAACAATTTTCTTAGGCCCTCTTCCATTACCTTTTGAGCATCCTCCCAAGACATCCATGATGATATTATATTGCTGTACTTTATATCCTGAGTGTTGTACTTGTAGCTCCCAACGTAGTCGGCCATATTTTACTGTCTGTTCTTCATATTTTTCCCTCTATTTTCTATCCACGGACGGACGGACGGACGGATGGATGGATAGTTTATTGAAATTAATTATTGTCTATACACATTCATAATGGATATTTACAATACAAGAAATATATATATATATATATATATATATATATATATATATATATATATACAGCCAACTGCATAAATTCTGTCGCCAAACACATATATCAATATATATATTTTTCAAAGAAGAAATTATGGGATATCAACCACTATATTTTTTTCAGATAGTACTCATGCTGGGCAACTCGAAAAAAATATATTGGGAGGTATCCCATAATTTCTTCGGTGACAAATATATATATTTATATATGCTCTTGGCGACAGAATTTATGCAGTTGGCTGTATATATATATATATGTATATATATATATATATATACTTCAGTAGTTGCAGTAGTGTTCTTTGGACTATTTTTAGTTATACTTTTTGTTGATTAGCTTTGAAGCACATGGCTGGTATGAAAGTTCTTTTGAAACGGTTCGCTTTAAAACTTGGAAGGATGAAAGCTCTTTTACACCTTAGGTTGTAGTTTGGAAGTAGTATTGAAGGAAGAAGATTATTCAGGTTATGTTGTTCATCTAATATTGTGTTAAAGAGTTTAGAACATAGTCTCTCACGTCGATCACTTAATCTTTCGAGACGTCAAGGCACTGCTCGTATGATAACTCAGGAGCAATAATAGACAGAGCTCGTTTCTGTACATGCTCAATGTCATCACTTAAGTGATCCTGTAAATTGTGATGGAACAGTTGTGCACAGTATTCTAGGATTGGTCGTATGGTACAGTAGAACTTAGTAATGCTTTCAGTTTTAACTCTCGCCCTTTTTAACTGGATTAGAAAATATAGTCATTTGTTAACAACACAATGGAGTGATCGGATAAGTCAAATGGAGGAAGTATCTGGACAGAGCTCTCATCGTATAACTTTGAGAGACTAGTGATAATTAAGTCAAGGGTCCGATCACGTCTTGTTGGTACGAGTTACTTCAGTTTAAATTGTCTCTTGAGGCATTGGATGTCAAGTTGATTGAAGTCGCCGTTTACAAAAATTCTACATCCAGGATATTTACCCTCAATCGAGGTTAACGTGGTCATTAGCTGTGGGTGGATGGTAAATAATTCCAACGACTAGGCATGGGATACCACATGGTAGTCTAGGTGGGCGTAGCCATGTCCATATAGTTTCAAACTCAGGGTTGTATAATTCATTCAGGTTCTTAACCTTGATGCCATTCTTAATATATAGGTAAACGCCACCATGGATTTTGCCTATGCGGTTTCTTGCAGTAAAATAGTATTCTGGAATCACTTGGTGGTTTTTGCTGATTGTGTCCTTTAGCCAGGTCTCTGTGAAAAAACCTAGATCAGGTTTTATATCCAATAGGACGACGCTTCGTACCTCGTCGATTTTTGGGGCGATTGACATGCAGTTGGTCAAAAGTAGGCTTATGCCGTGTTCTTTTCGTGTTTTGATCTTGTTATTATATTTCGTGTTTTGATCTTATTATTATTGTTATTATTATTATTATTATTATTTATTCACATTTTTGAAACATTTTTACAACTTATTTACGAGTTCATTCACTGAACCTAAGTAAAATAAGAGTTAACAAGTAATTTCGATCATTGTATTATTAGTGTCTTCCTTAAGATTTGTACTGTTCCTAGCAGTGCTGTCTTCTGTAATTCTCTGATGTCAATGTTTCCCTGCAAGTTCTTAATATAGCGATCAAGTTTTTTGTTGACTAGTCCTAGCGCTCCAATTACTACAGGTGTGGTCTTTACTTCCATGCCCCACATCCTCCGTACTTCAATTTCTAAATCCTTGTACTTTGATAGTTTTTCGAATTGTTTTAAAGAAACGTTCCGTTCAGATGGGATTGAAACATCTATAAATAAACACTGATTTTTTTCTGTCTTTTACAATAATATCTCGCCTATTAGCCTTTATAGGTTTATCACTGTGTATTTGGAAATCCCATAAAATTGTTGCTTCTTCGTTGTCCATGACTTTATCTTGTTCATGTTCGTACCAATGGTCCTTGGTATTAAATCCATGTTTCCGACACAGCTTCCAATGAAGATACTTGCCAACTTTGTTGTGTCTGTCGTTGTATTCTTTCTTTGCTAACACAGGACATTTAGCCACAATATGGTCGATAGTTTCATCAAATTGACCACATAGTCTACCCTTTGCATCTACATCTTTCCCTTCTATGTTCTTCTTCTTCTTATTATTATTATTATTATTGTTGTTGTTGTTGTTGTTGTTGTTGTTGTTGTTGTTGTTGTTGTTGTTGTTGTTATTATTATTATTATTATTATTATTATCGAGGAGATAGCTACAATATGGTCTAGCCTATAGAGTAAGACTACCAACAATTTTGCTAGCCTTTGTTACAATAGTTTTCACAGTTTTCAACATATTGAATGTTCATCTTGACTTTGAAATAGTCCTGATAACACTTTTCTAATTATTGTTTCACTGTCCATCAGTACTGTCTTGTGCATTTCTCCTAAAACCTTTCTGCTCTTCTTTTCATCTTTTCCAAATATTGTTTCAACGTATTTTGAAGTCTCTTTCACTCCACCAAGTGCTCCTATTATTCTTGGTGACACTGTGATTTTATAGCCCAGTCTTCTTGCACACACTTCAAATTCCAGCTGACGGTACTTGTTTAGTTTTTCTACTCGTTTGTCTTTGATGTTACTTTCTTGAGGACATGCCATATCACAAATCCAAATTTTCTTTAATTTTTTGTCCTCCAGCGTTAAGTCTCATCTTCTAGCCTTTGTTGTTTTCCTCATTTTAAATTCAAAATCCAAAGTTAACTTTGCATCCTCATTTTCAAGAACATGTCCTCGTTCCCACCTCTCTCTGTACCACTTAGTGCCAGCTTCAATCAGATTATAACATTTGGCCCATGTAGTCGCTAAAATCATTAGTGCTCTATTATGCCTTGACAAATATTCTCCAATCGCTATTAATATTATTATTATTATTTGTATTATTATTATTAGTATTATGAACAGCAGTGTTAAAACGTCCATATGCTATATAGCAAGGTAGGCACAGAAGGGCGCAAAGCGTAACCTTAAGGCCATATAAACAATACAAATTGATCCCAATAATAATAAATATATAAGAATATACAATCTTTATAAAAAAAATAGAAAAACAAATCCTACTTTGTATGAATATTTATTTATAGATTATATATTAAAAAGTAAATTGATTCTTACTAAAGTGACTAAAAACAATGTGACTAATATGCTAATATAAATTACTTATCTAATTGTTCTAGTTCAAGTTCAGTTGTCTCTAAATATTATCTCATAATTATCTTGATCTTCTCATCGACAGGCAGGATAGCAACATCATATCAAATATTACAACCCTGTCAGACCTACCATCTGACCACTTTGCTGTCATCTGTAAGCTTAATTTCCCAGCTCCTGCCGCCTCCGAAAAGGTGGTTCATCCGCAGTATTGACATGGCGAGTTGGAAAAACGACCTTAAAGAATATCTACTAACACCTGATCAACCATCTGATGTCAACACTGCTACCACCAACCTCGACACCTCTCTGCGTGGGCTTTTGAACAAACATGCACCTGAGGTCACTCGTACTTCGATCCTTCGACCAAATGCTACCTGGTTCAACTCGCATCTACAAGAACTCAAACGTAAGAAACGTCAGTGTGAGCGTAAATACATCTCTACACGTCTGGAGATCCACCACCAGATCTATCGTGAACAGTGTGCTATTTACTTGACTGAGATAAACGCCGCTAAATCAGACTATTACCGCAACAAGATAATGGAGAATTAACTTATTGGAGAATCAACTTAATAACTATCTTGGGCAGAACGACCTCTTTCCCCGTTTCCAGTCATCATATCGCTGTAACCACAGCACGGAGACGGCACTTCTTCGTGTCGTCAATGACATTCAGCAATCTATCGACAATCACAAGGAAGTAATTCTGGTTCTGTTAGACCTATCATCAGCTTTTGATACTCTGGATCATGCCATCCTTCTAGACAGATTGCAAAACAAATATGGCATCTCTGGTATTCCCCTACGGTTGTTTGGCTCATATCTTAGTGATCGTTCCCAAACTGTTGTAATCAATAACGCATCTTCAGACGAATGTAAATTGATCTATGGAGTTCCGCAAGGATCCGTTCTCGGGCCTCTGTTGTTTGCTCTCTACTTTGCTCCGTTAGAGGATATTATTCATATGCATAATCTGAATTGCATGCTATATGCGGATGACACGCAATTGTATATCACTTTGGATTCCCAGTCAAAAACTGACTCCATGTCGTCCCTTCAATCCTGTGTAAATGATATCTTTTCATGGCTGTCAACCAACAAGCTGGTTTGCAATCCAGAAAAGACAGATATTGTCCATTTCACATCCCGTTTTGGCCAATACGCACCAATATCTGTTAATGTAAATGGCTCCATCATACATCCTAAGCCTGAAGCCCGTGACCTTGGCGTCGTTCTTGACAGTCATTTACATATGGACACTCATGTGAACAACGTTTGTAAGGCGGCATCTTTAGGCATTCGCAACATAGGAAGAATTCGTAAGTACATTGGCAAAGCAGAGTCTGAGCGTCTTGTCCACGCCTTTGTATCATCGAAGCTTGACTATTGCAACAGCATCCTTTATGGTCTCCAGGAGTATCAACTGAAAAAACTACAGAGAGTACAAAACACTGCTGCTAGAGTTGTAAGCAAATCTAAAATCACAGACCATATCAGCCCTGTTCTCGAAGAACTCCACTGGTTACCAGTTAAACAACGTATCATCTTCAAGATCTTACTGATTGTTTACAAAGCACTCAATGGCCTCGCTCCCACCTATATTAAGGAACTGCTGGATGAATACAAGCCTACACGTTCACTGAGATCTTCATCGCAGAACTTATTATCTGTTCCTCGCGCCAAAACCTCTACATATGGTGACTGCTGTTTCTCAATTGCAGGTCCTGTGCTATGGAACTCTCCCAGTTGAAATAAGAAAGATCAAGTCTCTAGAGAATTTTAAACAAGCAACTAAAACATGGCTGTATCAACAAGCGTACTCTACTTGAGATCAATCAACAATTGACTGTACATTTATATTTATATATATATACCCATTTCCATTTTATTGTAAAGCGCATCGAGGCATAGGATGCGCTATATAAATAGGTTTTATTATATTATTATTATTAAATACAGTGTCTTTACTTATCTAATCACAAATAAGTCTTAAACGATCGTGCAATGTTCAAAGTGGACGATATTGCTGCTTTTTGCATTTTCCTGAGCACTTCCTTTCTTCCCCAGTAACTTTATCATTCGCTCTTCAACCTCGGTGGAATATCCTCCAAGAGCATCTACTATGATGTTATAGTGCTCTAGGGTCTATAGTGCTCTAGTGTTCTATCAACTAGATCACACTCTTTGAGTAATTCAAAGAATAATACTTTTAATGCTGAGTCGTGTCTCCACAAGTACTTTGTCTGTGCCATCGATGAACAGCCAGCCAGTATGTGCGGAACGCTCTCGGGCTCTGTACCACACAATCTGCACATTACATCTGCTGTAGGTAAACCGATCTTTTTTCCATAGTACAACTTGGTTGGCAGTAGTTGCTCGTAGAATTCATGCATCCCTGCTGTAACATGCGAGGGGCATAAGCTCCAGCTCTCGTCTACATGTTCACCCTTAATAACCTTCACGCCGTAACCCATAAAACCAGAACTACACAAACATATTTGTTGTTTGTCGCGGGCTCGCTGGAGACCACACGGCGATTTATTAGGTATCTTATCAGTACATGGATTGAAAAAACTAGCTCGGATTGAAGATGATCTTTAGAACTACCACACTGGATGTTGCGAGGCACATTCTGATTGTCGGAAAACCATTTGAGGGTAAGGCCAGACAAACGGTCAACCAGGGATAGCAAAACGTATTTCACTGCCAGAATTTCACGTTTGGTAGAACTAGAACCCAGGACCTCATTGCTCCACGGACCAGACACTAAATCGTTACCGCACTTGACTGTATAGCCACCAAACCCATACTCACCAGCATCAGAATACACAATACCTACGGCACTGGACTTAGGGTGCATAGGAATACCGTTCAGAGAATCGATATGGTCGAGCCAAAATTTGAGTTCTCTTTTAACGTCTTCATTAATCAGAACGCATTCATACCAGGAGTTCCTTTTTTCTATGGTGGTATAGCAGGCTCTAGTTAGAAGACGGGTGATATTGCCGATAGCATTAGACATTGAAATGATTTGTCCGGTTATAGAAGCAAGCACTTTGACGTGGACTGAGTTACGGTCAAGACAATCAATTAAAGTGTTTTTGAGCTTCATCATCCTACCCTCGGGTATAGAAATGATGCCCTTGCCAAAATCAAGAATATTTCCAAGGAATTGTATGATTTGGGTAGGTTCCCAACTAGATTTTTCATCGTTTATTATAAGTCCCTTAGTGTTTTTTGTACTTCATTGCTCACCGAAAGGGCAACATCTTCCGAGGTACTCCCTCCTAGACCGTCATCCAAATATAAGACAATCATGAAGCCTCTACTTCTCCAAAACTTGACTAATTGGCGCATGACTTTAGTAAACACATAGGGCGCGCTGGATAGGCCAAACGGTAAAACTTGAAAATTATAATAGTGAACAAAACCATCGGGAGAAACCCATTTAAACGCAAGAAACTTCGTATGCTCTTTGAAAATTTGAATGTGGTGATATGCTGACTTAATATCAAAGGAAAACACAAAACAGCCCTCTGAGAACAACTGGAGAACAGTCCTTATATCCTCGTATTTTACATGGCGTTCGACTAAGAAGGAGTTCAAAAATGAAAGATCCAAAATAAGTCTCAATTTTCCTGAAGACTGTTGAGCGACATGAAGGGGATTGCAGAATTTGGGGGTTGAAAAACTTCGCGAATGCATTTTTGATTAAGTAGCTCGTTTATCGCTTCATTAACAAACTGTTTATGTTTCAAAGCCGAAGAACGATTATCAAAACAATAGTGGTACGGTGTATTAACAAAGTTAAGCTTATAGCCATTGTCAATGATATCCAAAACAAAGGATGAAGCTTGAATAGAGTTCGACCAAAAATGTAAATTGTCACGTAATCTCCTAAACAAAACCAAATTGCCTCCATTATCGAAATCTTGAGCAAATTCAAAGTTTTCAACAAAATTGTTACTTAGATCCTGAAGCTGGTTTGTCTCTAAATGGGCAGTAGTTAGCCCAATGTCCCCGTTTTCCACATCGATAACACAGATCTGTTGATCTTCTAGAGTAAGGTTGGAAATCGGATAGACTTGGGGAACGAAAATACGGAGAAAAATTACGTCCACTATTTGTTTCGTAGACGAATTTTAATGCGAAAAGATTTTACTTTTACACTCACAAGATCTAACCATGTGCTCTGTTCCTTCTCGTCCAAAACCGGTTTTTCAAGTTTCTGCCGCTTTGACCGGGAGGGGAGAGGTACTCTAGGACACAGGAATCCCACCTTCAAAACATTCCCCCTCCCCGCACTGACCAAGTGCGACATATACAATATATCTATTACATAAAATACAAAAAACTGTTCAATGTTCAATTTCAACGTTAAGTGTTCATTGATTATAACAACGAAGCCAATATCAGTTTAGGCATCTACTACTTAAAGAACAAATGTTCACAGTCACTTTTCCGTAAATAATGGTACTAGTTTGTGAATGGGTCGAACAACTGTTTTATTCCCAACTTGAACTTTTGCTACTCGAGTGTGACCATCCTTTCCTGGGTAGGTCTCGACAATGCGACCTAGTGGCCAGTGCGCTCTCTTTACGTTGGGTTCTAGAGCGAGAACCACATCTCCTTCTTTAAGATCTTTGACTACTTCTGTCCATTTCGGTCGTCTGTTTTGAGTGGGAAGATATTCTGTTAGCCATCTGGTCCACACCTGCGTGATAAGCTGCTGCACTCTTCTCCATCGCTTGTTCAGGTTAAAATCCGTGCTATCCACCGACTCTGGGGCAACTTCTCCTCCAGTTTGTCCGTGCAAAAAATGGTTTGGTGTTAACGGCAGCGCATCTCGGTGATCCGAGGATTGGTATGTCAACGGACGTGAATTCAGCAAACCTTCAACCCCTGAAAAAGCAGTGATCAGTTCTTCATCTCTGACATCATTTTTGCCTAACACTGCATAGATGGCAGTTTTAGCAGACTTGATCATAGATTCATGAATCCCACCGAAGTGAGGACCAGCTGGAGGGTTAAAGTGCCACTTTACACTGTTGAATATGTTCGATGTCTTGCGCTTTATCTTGTCATGGTCAAGTTGACCGACTAGTTCACGAAGCTCATTTACAGCACCAACGAAGTTGGTGCCGTTATCGCTAATCATTTCAGTAGGGACTCCTCTCCTGCTGGTAAAACGAGTAAAAGCGTTGAGAAAACTATCAGTGTCCAACGCCCAAGCCATCTCAAGGTGAATGGCTCTAGTTTGTAAACAGGTGAAGAGACACAAGTATCTCTTCTGACGCTTTGATACCTCTTCCTTGCACAGTTTCAAATGGTCCTGCATAGTCTACAGCACATTGATCAAATGGTCGACAAGTAAACCTCAGCCTTATAGGTGGAAGCAGTGCCATGACTTGAGTTGCAAGCTTTGTCTTTCTTTTCTTACATTCGTTGCATTCACCTTCCCAACTTCGTATTTCTTCATGGGCAGCAATGATCCAGAATCTTTGCGAGATCTGTGACAGAATGAAGTTGACTCCTGCAGCATGGTTGGCTAGTTCATGGTAGTACTTTACGATGAGCTTAGTTACTTGATGACCTCTTGGAAGAATAATTGGGTACTTCATGTCATACGGGAGATGTTCAGCAAACATCAGACGACCTTCGAGTCGGATCAATCCATTCTCATCTAAGCGAGGCGACAACTTGGTAAGCTGGCTTTTGGCAGGAAGCTGCTTCTTACTCACTAGTGCTTTGTATTCTTCTGTAAAGGCGTCGTACTGCGCTTGCCGTATTATGTCTTCTTCAGCATCATGGATTTCTTCTGGAAGTAGCTCTTTATCAGTTAGTCGGTTGCTTTTGCACTTCAGGTTATACAGGAAACGATTCACTCTAGCATGTATACGGACTAAGTGTGTCCAAGACGAAAAATGGATTGCGTTTAGCCTCCATTGGTTTACATCATTTGTCTTGTCGGCTTGAACAGGTGCAATTCTTGCCAGTAATGCTGTCGACGGTTGACGCTTTTCAGTAACATCTTTCGATGAACCAATGTCTAGCTTTGGCCACTGTGTTGGATCCTGTAGCACCCACTCTGGTCCCTCCCACCAAAGACTTCTATCAGCTAGCTCTTCTACTTGAGTTCCTCTCGAGATCAGATCGGCAGGGTTCTGTGTTGTTGGTACATGTTGCCACTGACTGGGGTCACTGTGCATCTGTATTTCACCCACTCTATTCGCCACAAATGGACGAAAGTCCTTTCCATGACCTCTGATCCACCACAACACATCCATACTATCAGAATAAAACGTAACATCACTCATTGTCTTACTCAATACTCTGAGAAGTGTTAGAGTTAGCCGTAATCCCAAAGCAGCAGCCATCAACTCGAGACGAGGTATAGTAACTGGAATTAATGGTGCAACTCGACTTTTCGAGGCTATAAGTCGACACGTCACGACATCAGAGTCTTTATACTCGACTCTCGCATAAACAGCTGCACCGTATGCAATCTCAGATGCATCAGCAAACATGATAAGCTTGAATGACGACACTGTATCGGCCATTCTTACACATCGAGGGACTTTGATTTCAGACACAGCTTCAAGTTGCTGGAGCCACTTGGTTATCTTAACGGCGGTTTCATCTTCGATTTCATCATCCCATTCGTAACCTCTGGACCATAGTGTTTGTAGCAGTACTTTACCACCAATGACGATGGGCGATATCAGTCCCAGTGGATCAAATACACTAGCGATTCTTCTTAAGACATTTCTCTTTGTGATTTGTAGCTCTGGTGATACGGCAGGCACTGAAATCTTCAAGGTATCCTCCTTGCTTGACCAGGCAACTCCAAGTGTCTTTGTTACTGGACGATCATCATTTATCAGTATTTCAGACGCTCGATGGTCTTCAGGGATTGCTGACAAGACTTCTTCAGAGTTAGACACCCACTTCCGAGCTTGCATACCGGCGATTCCCCAAAGCTCTTGCAATTCTCCATATAACTTTAAGGCCGTTGCTTCATCTTCAACACTGTCGATGGAATCATCCATATAGGTGGATTTGAGTACTGTTTCTGCAGCAAGTGGGTAACGATCTTGATGTTGACGAGCGTTTTCTTGTGAAACAAGCTGTGATTCCATCGGTGCTGAGTTTTTGCCAAAGACCACTCTAGTGAACTCGTACTCATCCGGTTCTCGATCTGTTTCCAAGTCACGCCAAAGCAGTCTGAAAAAGGGTCGGTCTTTCTCTTCTATCTCGACTTGCAGATACATTTCTTTAATGTCACATACAATACCGATTGGATTTCTTCGAAAGCGTACCAATACGTCAAACAATTCTGATTGCAGCTTTGGTCCTGCATGAATAACATCATTCAGGGAAACACCTAAGTGTTTTGCTGAACAGTCAAAAACGATACGTACTTTAGTAGTAGTCTTGTCCATTCTAACAATTGGAAAGTGTGGCAAATACCATGAGTTAATTGATTGTTTTTCTTCAGGTGCGAGCTTTCTCAGATATCCTTTTTCTACGTAAGCCTTGAGTGTGTTTGCATATTCTGACTTGACAAAGTCCTTCTTGGCTAAGCTCTTTTCTGTCATTTCTAGACGTTTCAATGCTGCTTCTTTATTGTTTGGAAGTACATCTTTGTTGTCTTTCCATGGAACTGTAATACGATATCTGTTGCCCGTATGTTGTAGGGACGACTTTACTGTCTCATAAGCACTCTTTTCCTCTTTCGTCATCACAGAGGTACGAGGGGTCTCGGTACCATAACTATCGACTTCCCAGAACCTTCGTAGTAGGTTGTTTACTTCATGTTCCTGTTGAACACAGTTCGTTCTTTCTGACTCTCTGACTAGAAACGAATGTACTAAATGCGATCGCTTCCCTTCCGAGGCTCTTCCCGACGTAGTACCGATGCATGTCCAGCCTAACGGACCAAGCCGAGCGATAGGACCACCATTTTTACCTTGAATGTCAGCCATCGAGTAGTGAAGCTCTGCATTGTCAACTCCTATTAATAGATCAACGATTCCTTCTCTTGCAGGTTTTGGGAACTGACAATTCTTTAAATGAGGCCATTGTTGTTTGGTGTCGTTCCAGTCTTCTACTTTGTACAAATCAGTTACTTGTTGAGGGCAAGTTTGGACTTCTATCTCTTTATGGAAGTCACCACTTACACTTTCTATTTCAATACGAAGCGGCATTGATTGAAATGTCTCGACTGCATTGTTCAATACATGAACTTGTACACTCTGGAATGGTGCTTGTAACCCTAGATAGTTTGCAACTTCTTGATTTAGAAACGTCTCATTAGAACCGTCATCTAGGATGGCATTGACTTTTACTTTCCTTCCGTTACCTTTCAACCACACTGGTACTGTGCGAAGTGCACATTGAGCCATTTCTGGGCTATGCGTTGACATGTTGACAGCATGGTTAGTGCGTACCCCCTCCCTTGGGAGAGCCTGATCAGCTCCTTTTGGTGGTGCTGGTGGACTAAACTGTGCTGGTACTGAAGGCGAACTATACTGTACTGGTACTGAAGGCGAACTATACTGTACTGGTGATGATTGAGGATTGCATGGTACTGGGTTTGAGGCTGACCACACTGGTGAAGCTTGTGTGAAGTGATAACTACTGAAGCCACTTGTGTTTTGTGGTGAAGTTAGGACTGTTGGACTAGCGACTACTCGATGAAGCAGTTGATGATGACTCAGTTGGCAGCGGTTTACGTTACAAGGATGCGACCTTTTACAATCTTTACCCATATGATCACTGCTTAAACAGCGAAAACACAGTTTCTTTTCCTTTGCAATACTCCATCTTTCCTCTACTGATTTCTGCTTAAATGAGTGGCAGTTCCAAATGCCATGATTTAGACCACTGCAAAACGCGCACGGTGGTTTTTGGTTTTGTGCATTGGTACTCTTGTACTGATGAGATCCCGATGATGCAAAGAACGACCTTGACTTGAATCGATCACTCCTTGGCTTTGGTGCGGTACTAGTGTCTACTGCTCTGACTGCTAGACCGTGTGACATCTCTGCTGCTTCTACTTTTATGGCAACTTCTTCTTTCAGCCAGTCTCTCAGACTTATAACAGAACGTTCCTTGTGGTTTTTGCTGATCCATCTTGTGTAACATTCTACTTGTCTATCCGTTAGTTTCTTTGCTAACATGCTGTGTAGAGTTCCTTCACCAAGTTCTCCGTCTCGTCCTTCGGCTTGTAGCTTGACGACGGTTACTCTGACGAGGTCAGCAAATCTCTCGAAGCCTTTCAGATCGGTGGTTTTGAGAGGTGGCATCTTTTCCAGTTCGTCTAAATACGCTTGTAGCTGTCGTCTTTGTCCTCCAAACTTTGTCTTTAAAATTTCTTTTGCTTCTTCATATTCTGGTTGAGAAACACCAAGCCCTCTGACAGCTTCCAACGCACTCCCTGTCAAACTTTGTTTCAACCTTGCCATTTTTATATTGGTGGGTTCTTCTGAACAGTCAACAAGACTCTCGAACAGAGCCCAGTACTCTTCGAATTCTGCTTTACTGCCATTGAAGCTTGGTACTGCTAGTGGTTGCAGCTTGGCGTTAATAGGAGACGCTTTACTCGTGGAAGGCTTAATTGGCGTTGAGGTTGACTGGAATGAACTATTGGGACCAGTGGACAAGTTGTTCTTTTTGTTGTCTGTTGTTTCTGTTTCTGTGCTACTCTTGTCATTTCTTTCATTGTCAGCTGCGGCTATGATCATTCTTTGTGCTTTCTCAATGGCTAGGTTGCATTCTCTTTCAATCTTTTGTGACTCTTCAAGACAGCAGCGAGATCGTCTAAGACGGTTTGAGTTTCCTCCAATGCTTGCCAAAGTTCTTCCATGCAATGCTCTAAATTCCTGACTTCTCCTTCATTAGCTGGAGTATTTGCGGTAAGCTTTTCAAGTTCATATCGAACTTTGGACATATTCCGTTTGGCATTACGTTTACGTTGGTTGATTACGATAACTTCATGCTGACTTGTTAGGACGTCGTGAAGTGATGGTGTCTCCGTACCTTCGGTCGACATGATTCACTAAATAACAACTCAATAATAGCTGAAAATCCACGGAGATTTCCACAAATTGAACTGTAACACTATGTGCAACTTCAACGTAAATCCACGAGTTACATGAGAATAACTGTTCGATCCAAGGACGATCAACACATGAGACAACAATTCCAAGGTGTAAAAAGGGTCAAAAACCAGGTTAAAACGATGTAATCATTCAGATATAAAACAATGTTTTTTAATGCAATTCCACGAGTTAGATGAGTATCAATGTCACGAAACCAATAACTGATAAGTTTATCCAATAAATAACGTACCTTTTATAGCGATTAAATCAATGTCAAGCTAATCCAATACTCTTGAACGACTATCCAATAACAATTGCTTGCGAAGATCCGTAGTAACAAGTGCGAACACTTCCAAATACCTTCAGTTAACGACTTTAAAACAACTCCAAACGATGACGATAAATTTACCCGTAACTTTAGACGAAAATATCAAATATTTTTAATCCACAATAAACCAGTTCGATCCACAAACAAATCCCGTAATAATAAGACGATAATTTCTTTGATCTTGTACAGTATTCGACGATTATTCAACTCAATCCGCAAGTGAAAACAACTCCGGCAATGATTCGGCGAAAATCAGCTAAAATTCCCGCAAAAAGGGCCACAAATTCCTTGAAATACGACGATTCCAAACGATACGAAGACGATACGTCCTGGCGTGGTCGCCAAAAATGTTTCGTAGACGAATTTTAATGCGAAAAGATTTTACTTTTACACTCACAAGATCTAACCATGTGCTCTGTTCCTTCTCGTCCAAAACTGGTTTTTCAAGTTTCTGCCGCTTTGACCGGGAGGGGAGGGGTACTCTAGGACACAGGAATCCCACCTTCAAAACACTATTATCAAAAGCATTAGACTTTGAATAGCTCGACGAGGCAAGCTGACCGCTCGACACAGGTTTTTGTGGCTGACCCCTTCTCCTTTTATCTTGAAAGATTTTTGCTTTGGCGGCGGCATTTTTCTCAGCCTTTTTAATTTTCTTGGTATCATTTTCGTTTTCCGCTAAATTGTCTCCTAAGTATTCTTGAACGGTTAGCCAGCCAAATTCAGATTTGTCCGCAAGCTTTATTATTTTTTGTCTATCGTTAAGCATACACGTAAATTTTTGGAGTTCTTCTCTAGCTTTAGCCACGTTGTTGGTCTCCAAGGCTCTTAATGCGGTTTCATTGCATTTTACAATCTTTTTATTGAACTGGAATTGCTGTTCATTCCCCTTCTTCTTGAATAGGTAGTTGTCAGTAAGCTTGGAGAAGGTTTCCTTTAAGGTATCAAGGGACCCTAATGACCACTGTTCGCTTTTCTTCGTATAGGGCGCAAAATATGCAACCGATTTCTATGATTTATATATCATCTGAAAGCTGAATAGTTGATGAAAACAACTATGTAAGAAAATATTGACAATTTTTCAATCTTTTTTAGTAAGTGGTGAAAATATAAATTTATACTCCGTTTTTTCAAAAAGTCACAGTACAGCAGAAATTTATCCGATCAAAACACACTTATTGTAGTCGTAAAGACGAAAGATTGAACTAAAAAACCGTGTCTCCGATTTTTGATTTTTTGCCTCGTTCAAGAGATATTGAGTGATTTGTATAAAAATCGTCAAAAAATGCGATTTTTAACTTTAGAAACAGATATCTTCGCAACGAGGGCATAACTCAAAAATCGGAGACACGGTTTTTTAGTTCAATCTTTCCTCTTTACGGCTACAATAAGTGTGTTTTGATCAGATAAATTTCTGCTGTACTGTGACTTTTTGAAAAAACGGAGTATAAATTTATATTTTCACCACTTACTAAAAAAAATTGAAAAATTGTCAATATTTTCTTACATAGTTGTTTTCATCAACTATTCAGCTTTCAGATGATATATAAATCATAGAAATCGGTTGCATATTTTGCGCCCTATACGAAGAAAAGCGAACAGTGGTCATTAGGGTCCCCTGATACCTAAAGGTCTTGGATAGTCCCATTAAGTGCTGAGAGAATAGACTCCTTCTGAGCATCTAGCAGCGCTTGATTGTTTATTTGGACCGGCTGATGATCGCTAGGGCCAGACTGAACCTCCATAACATCGAAGAAAATATTTTGTGAGCTTGATCTCCAGTAGCCAAGCGAAGATGATTAAAACATTCCTTTTAGGCCTTAAATACTCCAAACTCCCCAGAGGGGTTCACATACCGACGAGAGATCATTTTCTCTCTAATTTCCAAAACGAGAGAAAATACAACTCTTCAACCATTCGAAGCATTTTTCAGTGTTGATAGTTTGATCATTCCAACGTTGATTCAAAAGCTTCCCTTGCCACTTCTCCTCAGCAATGACATCCTTAAGTTGATGTTGACTAAGGTCTTTGATCTTGACGCTGATCTGTTTTACAGGGATCTCTTTGCCGTCTGAACCAGCGCAAGTTGGGCTAGGATAATGCAATTGTAGCGTCATACCAAGTTCTTCAGCGTCTTTCAACAAGGTCTGGTGTCCACACCTCGACGAGTTTTTCTCAAACTTCCTTACAGCATCAATAGTTGGGTCATCGTTTGAATAAAGTTTAACTGCCGCCTTTATCTTGGTTGCTTTATACATATTCTCTACAGACTGCAGCCCCCTGTCACCTTGTTCTCTCGAGAGATAGAGTAATGCAGTTGAGCCAAGTGGGTGCTTGCCACCGTTGTTTATAATGATCTTTCTAGCTTCTCTATCAATCTTCTTAATCTGTCTGAGTCCACATTAGATAACTTAGTACTGGAAGGGCGTATTGATTCGTTGCTGTTACACGATTCTCATCTGATAATGGGCTAGACCATACTACTGACATACACTGTACGAATACCTTGGCAGCACATTCCAGTGACAACTTGTCCTCTTGCTTAACATTCTCTAGCACACCTAGGAATTTATACTGAGTTCCATCCTTTAAGTTCTAGATCACTTCCTCAGCTCTTTATCCAACTTTACATCAGCACCTTGTATGTGTTGGCCTCCATTGATATTGATAACTGAACATTTCTTTGGATTCCATTTAAGGCCATTATCTTTCATTACGTCTTTGGTGACTTTGAGAACAGTGTTGAGTTTGCTTTCAGAAGCAGCAAATATTTTAAGATCATCAATGTACAGTAAGTTCGTAATCGTCATGTGTATTGGTTTCGATATTTTTGTATCCATCTGCTGCTTTCAGCTTCCATGCAACCAGATTTAGATACAAAGTGAAAAGACGCGGACATAATGCATCTCCTTGGGGTAGTCCTTTGTTGAATTTAATCATACCAGATTGTTCTTGACCATGACTCGTTTTAGCTACAATACGTGTGAGCTCTTTTTAAGGTTGCTGATGGTGTTGCAAATCCAAATAGGGAAACGATGTATCTTCATCATCTTAATTAGCCATTTGTGAGCAACAGAGTCGTAAGCTTTACTCACATCTATCCAAGCCATGCTCAAGTTGCGTCGACTTCTATGACAGTTCTGTGTCACCATTCAATCGATCAACAAGTTATCCATCGTGCCACTACAGCCTTTTCTTGCACCTCCCTGCTCTCCATCAAGCTATACTGATCAAGATGTGCATCAACTAAAACCAATAAACATGATGTGAACCATTTGTACATAGTGTTCAAGCAAGTTATTGGCCTCTCTTGTGAATTCACCAGGTTTAGGTATAAGTGTTGTTTTCCACTCTGAAAACCAAAAAGGAAAGTCATCAGTGTTCTTCGTGATCGTTTGAAATGCCTCAGCGATGACGTCATGAACCACATGTATTTTTTTCCACCAAAAGTTGACAATCTTGTCACGTCCGGGGGCACTCCAATTCTTCTTTTTCCTTACTACTCTCTTGATTATCTCGACATTTAGTGGATTGCGTTCTTCATTTGGTAGAGGCTGTTATCTCTTGGAGCCATTCAGCATTATCATTACTCTCCCCTTCTTTCTCCCATAACTCTCTCCAAAAGCTACTTGCTTCATTTATGTTGTCAAAAACCTGTTTTTCCTCGTCTGTGCAGTTTGTTTTTCCTGATTTGTATGTCCGTAGTTCATCGCTTAAGTGGTCTTTTGCCATCTCATTCATCTCTGCATAAACCTGACCTGGGTCGCGCTGAAATTTCCTATTGAATTTTCGTTTCGATATTTAGGAAAGTCCTTTGATTTTGACATGTCCAAAAACGAGCATTGGTGTGATGTGACCTCCACTGTGCGTGCCATAATTTCTGACATCAACATGAAACCACTTCACCCTAAAAATAAACTTTTTTTGTACAGCCGTTATGTATTATCCAAGTTATCCTTGCATTTAACCGTTGCTGACCTCGGAAAAAACATGGGTAACTGAAAACCTTGACCCTCTAGTAAATCAATATATACATAGATGGCTAGAAATCCCAATATCAGGAACACTTAGTAATACACATCTACCACGAAATAAATTTGGTCAAAATATCACCCCTCTGTCAATCAAGTTTATACAATGACAGACAGTCATAAGAAAAAGCCTTAAAATCATCTAAAAGCAACGTTATAAAATATATTTGGAAGTCCTCCAGTAGCATGTCAAACATTGAATACAATGTATATCAATCAACTAAAGAAGTACTCAAGGACTTTAGGTCTATACAAGATGAAAAACTAACAAATCATCTGTTATCACAAAGTTCATTTTTTTTCCAACATCACGAAATACTCCCTGTCATCACTTCATTCCATCTGGTCTAACGCTCAAGCTAATTTACCAAAGAACATTTTCAACTTTACCATCCGATACATTAACAATTCACTTCCTACACGTAAGAATTTAGTACGATGGGGTTTATCAGCCAGTTCTGAATGTACCAATTGCAGCTCTTCAGAATCTCTTTGTCATATTGTTGCAGGATGCCAACACTATCTCCCACGGTTCACTTGGAGACATGATTCTATCCTAAACTCCCCTGTCGCATCACTGCAACCTAAATTAGACAAATCTGATCTGTATGCACATATCATTGGTTATAACAGTCCATCGATTATAACTGGAGATACACATCGCCCTGATCTTCTAATAAAAAAATAGACTGTCTTTACATCCTGGAACTAACAGTTGATTTTGAGTCAAATTTAAAAAATAACGTTGATATAAAATATATTTTAAAAAAACATAATAAGACTCTTGAGTAATGACTTTAAATCTGTGAAATTTGTAAATCTATCGATCAGTTGTGTCTGAGTTTTCTCTGCGGAAAGCTCATCGTTTTTAGATATGCTCGATCAACTTGGTTATGAGAGAAAACATAGGATGTATATAATAAGAAAAATAATGAACATTGCAATTAGATCCACGCATTTTATTTTTGTAAGCGTAACAATGTTTTTGAAAATCCCGATTTAATGAATTTCTAGGGGTTTTTTTCGTACACTAGATATATAAGGTCCGAAGTATAAATTTGCAGGCTTTTTTTAGTGTGTCTGTAAGAAAATTATATTTCCCGGGTTTTGCATTCCAGTATGTGATTGTTTGCATTTCTTTCGTTTAATTTTATGATTGGTTTAATTGATCAAGTGCCATGTTCAACGTCATGGCCATGCCGATGGTTCGTTTCATTTCTAGCTTTGTTCTTCTTCTCTTGTGTGACTGGGATTTCAACGTTTGAAATGGCTGTAAATTCCGTCTCTTTTACGCTCAAATCATATTAATAAAGAGAGTCACTTACGAGCGAATTCATCGAAAGAGTCGCTAACTTTACGAGTGACTTTAGAGAGTCACTCATTTTACAATTGGATTTATCCAGAAACTTAACGAGAACTTTGTCGAGAACTATATGCTAAATAATGAACTATATAACTATTCAAACCACGCACATTACCTGCCACTATGTAAGGATTTGACTGCTAAATCTTCCGACTCTAATCAAAGAAGCGAAGAATGTCGAAATCTGTTGCCCGTCTACAAGCCATGTGAGTCGCTCACTACATGTACAGCCACTTTTCCAGGGGTAACCTCTGTGACAACAATCGTAAGTTTATTAGTTCTTTTAGTCCTTGGTTTTGTTGGTTTAATGTGGAATTTACGTTTTCATGGCATATAGAAGCTTGGACGTCCATGTTGAAATGTACATTACTTGATTACTTCATTGTTCAATAATTGTGATATACTTCTTCCTATCTTTACTGTATAATTTATACCCCAGTAGAGCAAATTGGGCATAAGAGTATGAAGAATCAATTTTCGTGTCGGATAAAAATATTACTTGTGATTTTAGATGTTTGTTGAGCAGTCTGATATCATCGATCTTATTCTGTATGCTGTTTACGTTCAAATGTGTTAGAAGGAGACCATTGCAATTTTTTCTTGTCTGTAGAATACTTGTTTCATTATTAACGCGTTGAGTATTGATGGGACTAAGTGTAGCGATTGAAGAAGTAGACACATTAGCTAGTGAGATATGATTCTGATATATTGCTGAGGTTAAGAGGTAAGCACTCCTGCAAGCATCTGCTGCACATCCAAGATATAGTTTTGTAGACTTTCGGATGGATATCTGCACATTTGATATGATATCTACGATGGCACTGTTTGCATTCAACAGCTCTGTGGTTTATAGCTATAGTTGAGCAATAAGGGCATATTGTCTCATTTTGACATTTAGTAGGCCCAGGATTTGTTGATACATCTCCACTATTAGCTATTAGTATAAGCTGAAAACGACAATCATTGCTTGGACAGCTTTGCACCATAGAACCTCTTCCTCCGGCTCCTCGGTAGTTGTAAAGATCGCAGACGATTGTGGTTTAGACTGATTATACTAGCATGTATAGTTGTTGATCGTCTAATTACAGCCGATACTTCCTCACTGACGTTTGATGAGTCATTACAGTATTTCAACAGTATTATAAGAAAGCCACAATTTTTAAAATAAGCGGGAGCAAATAATTTACTCGCCATCTTGGAATCAGGTCAGCAGTTTGTTTATCACAAACTCAACATAAGACTACACCTACCTTTATCAACAGTAGTAAATGAACATTCAACGAGAAAACAAGATTCAATAGATTGTATTTAACAAGCTAGAAATGCAAGCAATACAGATAACCACGAAGAATCGAAGGCGGTGTTGATACGATTGTTTTCAGTGTCATATGTTATGTTAAGATCGAGTTGGGTTGCAAATGCGTCTTTTATGATAGATCTAAAAAATTCCTCTTCTTTAGCGTCTTGATAGTTCAAGTTCTGACTAGTTCAAGTTCTGACTAGATCAACGTGTGGGTCGGTAACCTTGGGTGTAATCTGGCTAATTACAGAGATAATGCTATTCTTAAAATACGAGTCGTTCCTAGCAATGTTAATTTTTGAAATAGTTCTATTTTTATTGTCTCTGATATCTTGCTCACATTCTTTATCATTCCTTTTCTGGTTAGACCAAGTGCTTCAATTACTACGGGTATGTTAGTGTCTTGCATGTCCCACATTCTAACTAGTTCAATTTCTAAGTCCTTATATTTAGATCTCTTTTCCAATTGGTGATTTGGTATTGCTATGTTTTTTCAACCTTATCTACAATAATGATGACAGGTCTGTTCGCAGCAATCTCTCTCTCTCTCTCTCTCTCTCTCTCTCTCTCTCTCTCTCTCTAATTTCAAAGTAGCGCGTAACCGCGTAAATATGATTGTCAAACAAGCTAAGTCTAACTTCTATCGTGAGTCTATTTCTCGAAATGAAGGCAACATAAAAGAAACATGGCGAATCGTTAATCAAATTACTTCTAGAAAAGCCAAAAGGTCCCAAATTAATGAAATTAAAATCAACAATAAGTCAATAGATGATTCTAGCGTGATAGCAGATACTCTAAATGAGTATTTTACTGAGATAGGTGCACAACTTGCATCTGATCTAACAAAATCCTCTCGATCTTTTGAGAGCTACATCATTAGATCACCTTATAATTTTCATTTTAGAAAAATATCTGTGAAAGAGGTTTTTGAGCTACTGGAAAAAATTCCAACTAACAAAGCTTCAGGACTGGATAACATTCCCGGTAGACTGCTTAAGGAATCTGCTCCGGTGATTGCATCCAGCCTGAGCCATATTTTCAATAAATCATTAAGCACGGGAATTTTTCCTTCACAGTGGAAAGTTGCTAAGGTTTTCCCACTTCACAAAGGCGGCGAAAAAAATTTAGCAACCAATTACAGACCCATTTCTGTGTTGTCAGCTGTAACAAAAATTTTTGAGAAACTAATCTACCATCAGGTTTACTCATATCTTTGTGAGAAGAATATCATAAAAACAAACCAGTCCGGTTTTCGCTCTCTCCACTCTACCGTGACGGCGCTTCTCGACGCCACGAATGATTGGCTTACAAACATAGATAATGGGCTAATTAATGGTGTTTCAAAGGTTTCAAAGGTTTTATTTTCCACAACAAAAACATTTTACAAAAATTGAAAAAATATATAAGAGAAGCATATTGTGGAGGTTGCAAGAGAACAACCTAGAAGGTTAATCTAAGCTCTTGCAACCTTTACAAATAAATTTAAAATATTGAAATGAAGTTGAAATATGAGCCAGAGATAACGATTACATAAATATCTTGATTAATTTGAATAAACGTCGTAAAGTTTATGAAGGAGTTAAGGTGAAAGAATGAATGTATCAAGATGATAAAAAAGCTAGTTGTTTATTCACTAATCAAGTGCTGTTTATAAGCATCCCGAAAATTCTTTAAACTTTCGTGTTGTTTAATGCGAAGAGGAATTTCATTCCAGATTTTAGCCGCGGCGTATTTAACGCCAAATTTGCCATAGTTCAACTTTATTTTTGGTAAGTACAGGTTTTTGTTTGACTTAGAGCGCGTGTTATAATTATGTATATCAGAAAGGTCGGTGAAGTAGGACTTAAAAGCACTTGGTAGACAGCCGTTAAGATAATTAAAAACTAATTCTCCGAGTTGAAGTTTCACGATTTCGAAAATATTTAAGATATCTAGCCTTTGAAATAATGGTCTACTCGGGGCTTTTCTATCGGCGAAATTGATAACCCGAAGAGCACGTTTTTGGAGAATATGAATCCGTTTTAATTTGGTTTTATAATTACAAAAGTGGAATAGGATATATAGGAGTATAATAAGCTGTAGTAAAGACTTTTTAGAATATCAGTGTTTAAGAAATGTCTAACTTTATATAAGATACCAATAGATTTGGCAATTTTTCGCGATAGAAAGTCTATATGCACATCCCAAGTAAGATGTTCATCTATAATGATTCCTAGAAATTTGATTTCGTGGGTTTTTGTAATTGATTGATTCATGATCTTTAATAAACATTGGTGGTCAATGAATTTACGTTTTTGTTTAGAGCTGAATAATATAAACTTCGTTTTCGAGATATTTATGGTCAGTTTGTTGGCCAAGAGCCATTGTTGAAGTAAAAATAGTTCATTGTTCATAACGTTGACAGCTTGAGCAAGACTTTTATGATTATAAAACAAGTTTATGTCGTCTGCATAAAGAACTAAGTGGACTAGTTTTGTAGCATATTTGGCGTCATTTATAAATATCAGAAACAGAATTGGTCCTAAGATGGATCCTTGAGGGACCCCATGACTAATATTGTAAAGGTCCGATTTAGATTCGCCAATTGAGACATACGGTCTTCTATTCGTCAAATAACTTTTAAACCAAACTTTTGTTTCATTGCTAATTCCGTAGTAGGGAAGTTTATGTAAAAGAATGTCGTGATCGATTGAGTCGAAAGCCTTAGATAGGTCCAAAAAGACACCTAAAGACGGGTTACCTTTGTCTATAGCATCTACGATTTTATTGACAAAATCAAGAATTGCAAAAGAAGTATTGCGTTTTTTTCTAAAACCAAATTGATAATCGTATAACAATTGATTCGATTCTAAGTGTTCAGTTAACATTTCGCAAACTATTTTTTCGAAAATTTTTGAAAGTGTGGGAAGAAGGGAAATTGGCCTATAGTTTGTTATATCTTCATGATTACCACCTTTAAAAAGGGGAATAACTTTAGCAATTTTCATCTGTTCAGGAAATGAACCAGTCATTATGGAGGTGTTAAATATGTGACTTAAAGGCATATAAATTGACTCTGCAATCATTAATAAATGTTTGACAGGAATGTCATTATGACCTGTAGATTTTGTACTATCAAGACTATATAAGAGGTCTAACACTTTGAAAGGAGAAATATGTTGAAAATACAGTTCTTCATTTGACTCTTTCCTCAGCCAATGATCAATTGAGAAATCGCTGGAAGGTAATTTTTTGGCTAATGTAGGTCCTACATTTGTGAAAAACTTGTTAAAACAATTAGCAATATCATCTGTGTTGTTATATAATTTTCCATTATAAGTAATGGTGGAAGGGAGTTTATTGTTTTTTCTTTTTTTGTTAAGAAGCTCATTGATTATTTCCCAAGTGGCTTTCAAATTTTTATGAGCTTTATTTATCATTGTGTTATAATATTCTTTTTTTGTAAATCTAATAAGATGATTCAATTTGTTTCGGTAGCTACGGTATGCTTCAATGTTTTTAGTAGAGGGATTTTTAAGTTTTACTCTGTATAGTTTATTTTTTCGCTTTATCGATTTTAATATTCCTTTCGTAATCCAAGGGTTATCAACACTTGATGATTTAACTGAAACTGTTTTTTTAGGGAAGTGTTTTTCAAACATAACGTTAATTTGATTTGTCATATAATTATATTGGATATTAGGGTCCGTAGAATTGTATATAAGAGACCAATCTATTTTTGATATGTCTTCTTTGAATTGATTTATTCCGTTTGTAGAAAATGTACGTTTAGTAATTTTGACATGAGTTTTTTTATGTACTTTGCCGTATTGAATTAAGAAAACTGGTAAGTGATCCGATATATCACAATAAAGAATGCCTGGGATAATGTTTTCCACTTGATTGAATGCATTGGTGTAAATGTTATCTATCAACGTAGCGGAATTTTCAGTAATTCTTGTGGGTTTTGAAATTAAAGGGAAAAAGGAATAAGAAAGAAGAGAGTCGACAAAAGTATTAGTAGCAGAGTTAGATTCACTTTTAAGAAGGTCGATGTTAAAGTCACCGGTTAAAAAGCAATTTGTGTTGTTCTTTTTCATTTTTTCAAGGATTTCAGTAAATAAATTCGAGTAATTATCGATATTCACTTTGGGTGGCTTATAGGACACTCCCACTAAATTGTTTACTTTGTCTTTTTCAATTTCGACAAATAAAAACTGGCTTTCGTCGCTATTGAACGATAAATCATTATTAATCTTAAAGTTATAGGTATCTTTTATGTAAAAAGCTACTCCTCCCCCTCCATCTTCATTTGGTCTGTTCAAAATAATTGGGCCACAGTAGTCCTTCATTTCAAAACAAGCTAGATCATCATTCTCTTTAAGCCAAGTTTCTGAGAGAGCAATTACGTCAAATTGAAAAACATTGAAAGTACTGAGATAACTTACTAAGTCAGTAAAATGTTTCCGCAAGCTTCTTATATTAAAATGAATTAGAGACAAGTTAATCGGCCTGTCTAACAGTGCTTCGAAGCTGTCTTCAACGTAGTATTTACAATTGTTTTGTAAATCATTTACATTTGAGAAGCTATTTTTATCTGGGTCACAAAAGTTATCAACAAAGTTTGCTTTGGATGAACCCAAAGAATTATTTTCAAAGGGCTGAAACGAAAAAGATTTTAAATTATCAAAGTTTCTAAACCGATTATTGCCGTGCTGTAATTCAAGCAACGTTAAGTTGAATTCGGTATCATCTAGATTTGCAAAAGGTAATGCGTCGCAAATACAAAAACAACAGAGGTATGATTTGGATAAGCTAAGCAGTTCATTTGCATCACTAGAGGTCTTTTTGTTTCTAAGACACTTGAGGTGTGTCCGTTGGGAACAAACCGAACATTGAACTATTGTACACTTTGTGCTGGCATGAATGCGTTTCCAGCAAATTGTGCATGTATTAGCATTTTTTTTTAGTCATTGTATATAACTAAATATATAAAAAAGCAATAACAATATATTAAGCGAAAAAATAAATATATATATCACATCAAATAAACTGTAACTAATACAAGAATGTGTGTACTTAGCTGAATAACAAGTGATCGGTTTGTTGAAGTGAGGAATACTCGTCAAGTATCTGAGTTCAGTCAGTTCATGTTTTATCTTTGTTTTCATGCTGGTTGTTGTATGTCGTATCCATTGCGAAACTCGCTTGGGCGCCAAGTACACCGAACGGTTGTAGGTTTCTTGACGACATCAATCTAGGTTTAACTATCAAGCGATCCAAGTTGAAGTATGCGATTTTCCCCTCTTTTCTTGCTTGGATTAGTTTTTCTTGTTGTGCTTTCCTTCGTTGAATCACCCTAGTGGAGAGGTCCTCGTTGATGTAAATACCAGTGCCTTTAAGTTGTTTACTAGCATGGATCATGGATTCCCTATCCTTATAGTTAAGGAACTTTGCAACAATCTGCCTCGGTTTTCCTGGTAGACGTTTACCCGTTCTGTGGGCCCTTTCGATGACCATATCTTTAGCGTCTAAATTCAGGTTGTCGTTGATTAAACTTTTGACCTTCCCTTCGGTATCTGACCATGATTCGTTAACATCTTCACTGATTCCACTGATTCTGACGTTATTTCGTCTGCTTTGGTTTTCCAGATAGTCAGTCTGGTCCTCAATATCGGCAAGTTTTTTTTTCAGAGATTCAATCTCTTTGTCAATCTGATCTGTCTTCTTCACCTTACTCTTGAGAACGTCTATCTCACCCTGAGATAGCTCGAGACTCGACTTGAATTCTTGGACATCGCGAGTAAGTGTGTCTAGTCTACTACTGAAGTTAACTATTAACGTGTTTACGAAAGTTTTGAAGTTATCTTCTTGAACTTTCATTAGCTCTTTCACCATGTTTAGGCTGATTTGTTGAGAGCTCGATTCATTGGTGTCAGCCATCTTGACTCATTGCAAAACAGTGTTACACTCCTTGATCTAGCGAAGGCGTTTGACACTGTTAATCATGCAGTTCTTTTGAAAAAACTCGATCTCTATGGAATAAGAGGGGTCAGCCTAGCATGGTTTGAATCCTATTTAAGTAATAGGGCCCAAATTTGTTTTGTAAACAATTCTGCTTCTCAATTACATCACATTACCCATGGAATTCCCCAGGGATCCACGCTAGGTCCTCTCTTGTTTATTTTGTACATCAATGATTTACCTAATTCTTTGCATCACGCCAAATCTAGAATGTATGCAGACGACACTTCTTTAACAATTACTGCAGACAGTCTGAATAATTTAGAAACACTGATGAATGTTGATCTTCATAGTGTTTCTGAATGGCTACTTGCAAATAAATTAAGTCTTAATGTCACCAAATCAGAATATATTTTACTAGGTTCCGATGCTAAGATTGCATCTATTCCAAAGCACCCAGACTTTAAGATCAGAAATACTCCAATAAAATATGTAACATCTAGTAAGCTACTTGGAGTTCATATCGATGAGACTTTATCATGGTCCGCACACATAGACAACATAGCCAGTAAAGTGTCAATGGGAATAGGCGCAATAAAGCAAATACGTCCCTTTGTAACATTAGATACTCTTTTAATGATCTACAAGGCCTTGATTTTACCATATTTTGATTACTGTGACGTCGTTTGGGACAACTGCAAAAAAGGGTTGTCAGATCGACTACAAAAACTTCAGAATCGTGCTGCTAGGGATAACCTATCCACCAGACGAGTAAAACACAAGGCTTGTATGATGTTCAAAATTATGAATAACAAAGCACCGTCATATCTGAAAACAGACTACAACTTAGTTCGAGACGCAAAGTCCTACGGACTGAGAAATGCCAGCTTTGACCTTGCCCTTCCTAAACCTAATACTGACGCGTTAAAACGTTCTTTCAAATATGACGGTGCTAAAATATGGAACAACCTGCCGACATCAGCCAAAAAGTCAGTAAATTTTCAAAAATTCAAAAATGAGCTTGAGTTGATTGATTACCAAGCTTTTGTTTGAAGCTCAAATTTTAGTATTGTAAATAGATATTAATTAGTTAATATTTTAAAGATTTCATTTGTTTTAATAACTCCTGCACGGCTTTCATGAAAAGCAATGTATTTTACGTTGATTGTTACTACCGTGGATAAATAAAGGTTACTTACTTACTTACTTACTTACTTACTTACTTACTTACTTACTCTCTCTCTCTCTCTCTCTCTCTCTCTGTATGTCCCACAGTATTGTTGTACGGCTACTGTCCATTACCCGCTGTGGAGTTTGCTCATACCAATTCGTAGCAACTTCGAAATCATTCTTCTGACAGATGTTCCAATGAATGTAACTTGCTAGTTTGTTATGCCTTTCAAGATACTCTTGTTTCGCCAGTACAGGACAACTTGAAACGACGTGGTCAATGGATTCATTATGCTTGTCAAAGTCTACATTTTGGTTCTGTTCCATCCTTGACTTTGGTTAAGTCTTGTTGTTAGACTTTGGTGTTGTGCTGCAATAATAAAGCCTTCCGTCTCTCCTTCAGTTAACTACTTCTCAGCCAGTTGTTAGTGCTTTCGATGTCTGTGTCAGCTTTTCCTAGCCGTAGTGATATTGGGCATGCATTGGTTTGTCTTTCCTTTTCTGTTGTGTCTCTTCATGATATTGCTTTTTCACTTGATTTTTGAATTTTCTCACATTTTCTGTTACTGTACAATTATTATATCTTATTTGTTGCCGTTATTCCTTTGCTGTATTTCTTTGCTTCTTTCACAATGGATGACGTTTTCTTTGCGTTTTCATGTTAGCATTTTGATGTAGTTTTCGTCTTTTCTCTCAAATACTTGTCTGATTAGGGACATAGTACCTCTTTCAGCAAGAATTTAGAGAATCAGGTAGCAGACGGAACTTGTGAAGAGGATCATAGTTAGGGGAATCATGTTTTGCATGGTAAGAGGTGTTATCACTACAGTTTAGAAATCTGGAAATCAGTTGAAAAGTGTTTCTTGACATGATAGATGAAAAATAAGGTGTAGAAGTATTATAATATTATAATATACCCGTCCCATATTTATGACAATTCCGAGGAATTTCTTGAGTAAACTAGCATCAAAGTTCAACTTTCTCTATTTCAGCATGCGAACAGAAAATGGTTTACCTTTTTACTATCTGAGCCCCTGCGAACATCGCCCAGCTCTTGTTGAACAACTCGATAGAAAGTGCTTAATAATTTGAGATGTTTTATATATTTTGAAAAAATATATCAAAAACAACGATTTACAATTTATTCATACAACCCATTTTGACATGTTATTTGTTCATCTATAATAATTAACGAAATAAGAACGGTTTACAAATTTGCACTTAAAAAGTGAAAACACAGTTAGGACTAATTTCTTTATGTAAGTACACGGTTTACAAAATGTAAACCGTACTTAATCCCTACTCATTTATAGGAAACAAATAAAAACAAATATGAACATGCTCTTTGCAAATGGAAATTTATCAACATTGCTCAAAATTTGTATATTTCATAAACAAACATAATTTATTTAGATAAAAGTTCTTCATTTTAACGCACGGTTTACATGCCAGAAATTATGTCACGTACATGGCACGCGTAATGACTTTTAATAAGTGCATATGAACTACATTTTTGTACAAAATATTGAAACTTAAAACAATAAATTTATGTTATCGTTTATTTGTATAAGCTAATATTG
The DNA here is from genome assembly GCA_918843875.1 of Diadumene lineata. Classification (NCBI taxonomy): domain Eukaryota; kingdom Metazoa; phylum Cnidaria; class Anthozoa; order Actiniaria; family Diadumenidae; genus Diadumene; species Diadumene lineata. Next base: position 19,727,434 of record OU974070.1, on the reverse strand, counting down.
AATTCTATTTGTTGTATTTTGAAAAACAAGGTTTCTTCTCTTATTCATAGAGACAATGATGTTGTAATATATCTACGGGGAAATTAGTGAAAGTTTATATATTGCTATTTTGTAACCCTAGAAATGTGTCTTTCTTTATATTTAGTTCTAAAACTTGTTTTGAAGTTGTTTTTGTACTAGATGGACCAAATTCTCTATTGGGGTTAGATTATGGGCCGCCGTTACCACCAAAAATACATCAATATGCAATGGTCCAGTTAACGATATTAAATGGTCCAGCATATACTTAAACGGTCTAGCTACCGATGCCAAACGGTCCAGCTTGTCATGTTAAACGGTCTAGCATATAGTGAAATGGTCCAGCATATACTTTAACGGTCCAGCTACCGATACCAAACGGTCCAGCTTGTTATGTTAAACGGTCTAGCATACAGTGAAATGGTCTAGCTTATACTCGAACGGTCTAGCTTGCGATGTAAAATAGCCTAGCTTGTTATGTCAAACGGTCCAGCTTATAGTGAGACGGTCTAGCTTATTGAGAAATGGCCCAGCATGCAATGTGAAATGGCCCAGCGTGCGATGTGAAATGGCCCAGCTTGTTATGTCAATTAGCCTAGCGTGTCGAATAGCCTACGAAGTCAAATAGCCTACAATGTCGAATAGCCTGTTGTCAAGGTGGCCTACCGCAGAGTCCATAGCAACCATGTTGGTTAATGGTTAACTGCAAATAATATCTCTCATGTGTTACACAACGACTTGACCTCGTGGCGAGCTACAGTGGCTTTGTCCTAACATATACGTAAACGCTAAATTCTAGCTTTTCGTTGTCCAGATTTCATTGGTAACTATTGTAAATTTACAGAAATAAAGATTTTAAATTCTGCTGTGTGCTTTAACATTGATATACATATATATATTAATGTGTATATACACATAACATATTTAGATGTATAATTAGTTATTAATTATATATTTCTAACAGTCACTTGTGCGGGATTGAATTCTCATTGTATTATCGGTAAATTCACTCGCAATTCCGCAAGATTTAAAAAATTCACAATAAAAAATTATATTTTCTTCTTCTATTTTAAATACGCTTGTTTATCGTTACTTAGTCATCTTAGTTTGTTTACTTATTAATGTTCAATTATTTACTGAATTGACCAAACCGACTATCAAATCTTCAAACATACCAATACATGAATCATGTATAGTAAGTTCTGACAATTTTCATGTATTCCATTAAAAATAATTTTTTTCTATTGTTTTAAATGATATAGCTTTGAACAAACAATAAAGTGTAACGTGATAAGATAGTCAATAAAAAGAATATTACATAGGAAGAACAAGTAAGGATTATTTTTTGTAGATTTTATTTATAAATTTAAATTCATTTGAATAAGTGATGTGTGACAATGACCCAGTTTGATATGTTTTTATAGATTTATTAAAATGGCAGAAAGCAACACCACGAGGGTAGCTTTAAAAGATGCATGTCTGTTAAATTAAAACGTTTATTCGTATATTTTAAATGCGTAATTTCATTGGTGCTTCTACGATCATTTAGTTTCCTGTAGATTGTACTCGTATCGATGATTTAACAATTTATACAGCAAATATTTGAACAATAATAAAATAGATATGAAGTATAAACAGAAGTGAATGAATATGCAAAGATATTATTGTAACTAAGTCAACAAACTAAGATGACTAATTAACAATAAAAGCCATGAGGTTTTCATGAGTTTCGCCTGAACATTAAGTTTAAACACATTTTAGGATGTAAATGGACGCCTAAAAGACTAATTGTTTCTCTAAGTGTACTACGTCAGTGATAGGTTTTTTGCAAGAATATGTAGTTTTGATCATATACTAGTGGTATGATCATAAGCGACCTTATAAAATCTATAAGGTTAGAATCTATTTGTAAAACTGATGAATAAAAGAATCAAAACTTAACTCATTGAATATTAAGATACATGCAGACGCATTGCAGAGTTTTGAATCATTTCAGTACAATATGTCAATGAACGGTCAACGAACGATATTTTTCACATAATATAGTTAAAGCTTGAAGTAAATTAAATTAATGCACAGTTTGCATCTGGGTAAGAATATAATTTAATGTTTGTCGTTATTGATATGAACTTATTGAAGAAATTAAAGAAGGGGACCACTATGTACTGCGCCACCGCCCAGCCCTATTACTTTAGTCCGAGCTTCAAGTTTATAATATTACACAAAACTTTCTTTTCTGGGCATTAATACCCCAAAAGTAAGTACATTGTTAATTAGATATCAAATATCTCAAGAACAGAGACGACCTCTAATGAAATCTGGACAACGAAAAGCTAGAATTTAGCGTTTACGTATATGTTAGGACAAAGCCACTGTAGCTCGCCACGAGGTCAAGTCGTTGTGTAACACATGAGAGATATTATTCGCAGTTAACCATTAACCAACATGGTTGCTATGGACTCTGCGGTAGGCCACCTTGACAACAGGCTATTCGACATTGTAGGCTATTTGACTTCGTAGGCTATTCGACACGCTAGGCTAATTGACATAACAAGCTGGGCCATTTCACATCGCACGCTGGGCCATTTCACATTACATGCTGGGCCATTTCTCAATAAGCTAGACCGTCTCACTATAAGCTGGACCGTTTGACATAACAAGCTAGGCTATTTTACATCGCAAGCTAGACCGTTCGAGTATAAGCTAGACCATTTCACTGTATGCTAGACCGTTTAACATAACAAGCTGGACCGTTTGGTATCGGTAGCTAGACCGTTTAAGTATATGCTGGACCATTTCACTATATGCTAGACCGTTTAACATAACAAGCTGGACCGTTTGGTATCGGTAGCTAGACCGTTTAAGTATATGCTGGACCATTTCACTATATGCTAGACCGTTTAACATAACAAGCTGGACCGTTTGGTATCGGTAGCTAGACCGTTTAAGTATATGCTGGACCATTTAATATCGTTAACTGGACCATTGCATATTGATGTATTTTTGGTGGTAACGGCGGCCCATATTAGATAGCAAATGTAGCAGCGAATAGCATCCGCCGCCGCACGCTAGAACACGTTTCAGTCTTTTTTGTATTATTTTTGCGCGTACATCTTAAGGGTTTTTCATGATTTTTCTAGACTGGTAGTTTTTGTATGAACCATAACAACAGTCAGCTTAATCAATTTGAAAATGGCTTTCATTTGAATATAAACATGTCCTACCTAGGTGCGCATGACTAATTTTATTTGCAAATTGCTAAAAATACAATCTTGGACATAAATAGTTGAGACTCTTCAAAAATTGCACAGTTTCATGACAATACTCTCCATATTACATCAATATTTTCCCCTCCCTCCCCCTCCCTCAACCAATGTTGTTCTTCATGAGAGAGAAACACCATCAGGGAGCACAACATTGCTTTTGGGGGGGAGGGGGTTCAAAGAAAGACCATCAGAGCGATGTATTTTAGGAAACATACTCAAGAAATGTCAAAGTCTACAAAGAGTCTCAACATTTATGTCCAAGATTGTAGTTCTTGTTTTTGTAAAACCAAACCGCAGCAGTTGTCTTATGAATTGTTTATATCTATTGAACTCTACTTTTAGTTAAATTGATATATATAATCATACAAATAAGTTTGCTTGAACAAGACGGCACACGTTTATTGGAATATTATGGGAAGTTTGGACGGTTGCGATGATATAGTCTTCAAATCGAATTATGACGAAAGCAAAAGTAGAAATAAGACAAACAATTTTTCAGCAATGGTTTGGATTCTTTGGACGTCAAATTCCAAGGTACATTTGCAATGTAAGAATTCAACATGTCATTGTAAAACCAAAACGCATAGTTGTCCTATGAATTGTCTTTATTCGACAATTCAGCTGTAAAGAAATGTATGCAATAAAATCTGACTTCGTTCGAAAGAGTATAAATAAACTAAAATAAAAAAAACTATTCGATATGTTTGATTTTAATCCAAACTTAGATCAAATGTTAGAGAGTTTTTTTTCAAGCGATTTTCCGAGGTCACTTGATCGGTGGCTGAAGCGCTGGCGACATTGCTGTGTTTACGGACAACCTTACTTCAATTCCGTTTCTAGGGTCAATTCTTATTTAACTACCAAGTACTTTTCCTTGAATATATTTTTTGACTTAATATCTTCTCCATATGGCTTCTAAAATGAAAGTTTGCAAACTAAAGAGAAGAGTTTTCTTTCCGAGCAATTTTACCGAGGTCAAGCCGCAAACTCGTGAGGATTAAAATGCGGATTTAACCATTTTTTCGGACAAAGTGCACTGTACTCTGGTTTTAGGAATGTCAAGGGTCGCCCCCTTAAAAACTGTGACAGTTCCACGCTTAGAGCTAACTGCAGGTAAACCGACAACTGAGTCAATAGCTACAACTTCCTGTCCAATGTGTCGTATTCTGGACAGTTTCCATGGTAGTCCACAGGTACATTTTGAACCAGACGAAACAATTTAACACATTTGTTGCTAAGAGAGTTCAAATCATACATGATGCATCAATCCCATCGCAGTGGCACCATGTTTCGTCCGAGTATAATCCAGCCGACCTGGCATCGCATGGAATAAAGAACGAGTTACCAGAACAGTTCTAAAGATGTGGTTGAACGGTCCGGACTTTCTATGAAAGTCAGAAGAGTGGCCTTCCATTCCACAAGATATCGACAGTGAGTTATCTGAAGACGATACAGAAGTTAAAAAACGCCCCATCAAAGCACACATACACGTTACATCCTCGAAAGAAAATGCAAAATCACCAGTATCTCGTCTTGGATAACTTGCAAAGTTATCGCCTTGGACTGCTACTCGTAAAGTACAGATGAGGTACCATGAAGGGCTATGGATGTGTCTTCACCTGCATGTCGACAAGAGTAGTCCACTTAGAAGTTTCTTCAGATTTGTTAACGGATTCCTTTGTCCAAGCAGTTTGCAGATTCGTGAGTTGTTGTGGACCCCCCAAAGAGATATACAGCGACAATGGTACAAACTTCAGAGGTGTGGAAGTTGAAGTGAAAGAAGCATTAAGCCGGTGGAATCAAGACAGAGTTCGTGAAAGACTACATCAGCAAGGTATTGAGTAGCATTTCAACACTCCAGCAGCCAGCCATACTGTAGGACTGTGGGAAAGTATGATACGATTGATAAGGAAAGTTCTGCATGCTATCGTTGGTAACAAATTTCTAGAAGATGATACCCTGGTGACCACTCTGTGTGAAGTAGAAAAGATTCTCAACGACCAAGAAGCCCTGACACCAAATACCCTGCTGTTGTTGAGACAGAATAGCAGCATTTCTCCTCTTCCTGAAGAGACAAGCATTAACATAACATTAACACCAAGACTTGCAGGACAGTTCTGGCAACAATGGCTAACCGAGTATCTACCAACATTATGTAATGTAATGTAGTGCTTATATAGAGCATTTTCACCTATGTCTCAATGCGCTTTACAATCTTTAATATTTATAGTATGTAATCCGGATTTACAAGCATGAGGTTGATTAGTAATTAGTATATGTTACTGTATTTTGTGCTAATTAGATTGTTTTCATTTGTTTCGTTAGTGCTATTTACCACTAAATAGTGACAATTTTTGCACACTTTTAGTGCCTTCACTCTATCCCTGAAATACTAATTACTAAATAGGTAAAAATAGTGCTAATTAAACTAAAGAAAACAATAGAATTTGCATAAAATAGCACTATTTAGTATTAATAAAGTTTTACGGATTAATTGTTTGCAATTTTTTTTTTTAATGAGCGCAGAAAAAAAGACAGGTAAGTTACTAACAATTTTATTTAGGTTTGAGCTGTTATCATACAGGTATTATGATCTGAACTGCTTTTTTTATTTAAAAAAGCACAAAGAAACACATTAATTGTACTTGCTTAGGGCCTTCTTATTTGAGGCGAGCCAGCCTGGTTAAGCGGGCTGGTTTCTTTTGTTTTCACACTCTGATAGCTTGAACACAAAAGAAACCAGCCCGCTAAACCGGGCTGGCTCATATAACCAGCCCCTAAGTAGGCTTAATAAACCTTGAAGTGAGATGTCATTTTACAGCCATATATTATCAATACCACAATCCTTGAAATATCATCTCACTTCACCACTATTAAGAACAAGTATCACCACTTTATTAAGAATCCGGAATTGTTTTTAGGAAGGCGTGCACCTTCTTTATGAGGGGTACAGCCACACTACAATAAATACCACTCATAATTGCTAGAATAATTCACCAAAACTATAAAAAAAATATTTCACATTTGTCTTTAACACCCAAATTCTTATCAAATGTCAATACTATGAATTTTAATGTCAATTACAGTAGGGAAAGGTTCATAAATTAAATGCTCCTGTCTACAAGGTTACCTGCTGCTCAATTTCTACCAAAACGTCCACAAGATACAACTACCCCTAAAGTATTAGAATGATGATATAACAGCTAAACTTATTGTATCTCACCACATTGAATTCTTGACATTGGTAAATAGATCTGTTTCAGTTCATATTGAATGGATGAAAATATTCCTGTTTTCCCTGGAAAATTCCTGTTCTTCCCTCAAAATATTCCTGTTCTTCCCTGGAAATATCCCTGTTGTCCCCAGGAAATGTTTCTGTTCTTCCCTGAAAACATTCCCATTCTTCCCTCAAAATATCTCTTTTGTCCCCTGGAAATATTCCTGTTCTTCGCTGGAAATATTCCTGTTCTCCCCTGAAAATATCCCTGTTGTCCCCTGGAAATATTCCTGTTCTCCCTGGAAATATTCTTGTTCTTCTCAGAAAATATTCCCATTCTTGCCTGGAAATATGCCCGTCGTCCTCTGAAAATATTCCTGTTTTTCCCTGAAAATATTCATATTGGTTATTAAAAAATACTTGTGGGCTAGCTACTTGTGGTGCATGAGAAAGTTTACTCCATACACTCAGGTGCATGTAGACCAACACTAATTCAAGCAAATAATGTATATCATCATCAGTACACAAGGCCAAATGTACAAACTGCCCTGGTTTTGCTTCAGCCAACTGCAGATTGAATAAAAAATTATTGATAATAACATTGCTTTTGTTGTGCATACTCATTTGTTTATTTGTCATTTGCACCTGAGCTATTCAGACAACAAATGAACAATATGCACAACAAAAGTCATGTTCTTGTCCTATTTAAAATATCTAATGCAAAACAGAATGAACATGGCCTTTTGTAGTGATACTGCTGATCCATCTACATGGCTTGCTCGAATGTTTTTTTAAAACTATTGATCGGGGCTGGTTGTGTTATTACTCAAAGGATTTCTTTAGACCTTATTACCTACAAAGGGATTTATCTGCTTTATAGTGCTATTCAGGCTTCGTACAACCAGCCACAGGGCCCAGTTGCATGAAGTCTAGATTCTGATAAAAATTTCAATAATTAGATTTTATTCTTTGGATAGTGCTAATCAGGCTTTGTGCAACTGGCTCCAGTATATGACAAAAGGACAAAGAGTGCACATGATAAATAGCTTAACATATTTTAAATATAAAATTTTACATAATTATTTATTTCATAATATTTAAAGAAAGCAGGTTTATAGAAAAAATTTTCATTTAATTTTAATATGCCTATCAAGTCAACGCACTTGGTACATTAGCTAGCTGTGATGTTTTGTTAAAAATTAACAATGATTTTTTTCAACTCCTCCAGTTGGTGATTTTGTAGGGATGCATTTTGTAACTCATTACAAAAGTCTGCTTCTTTGAAAGTATTGTAAACTTCTTCAGCTAAAAAAAAGCATGGTAACATTAATATACATGAACATGCATGTGTACCACACCAACTAGTATTACCATTCAGATTTGTGTCTTGAAAGTTCAAGTACTAATACATGTAACACTGTGACATTTACAGCATGACCTTCAAAAGTTCAAGATCAGTGATGACATCTTTGCATACTCTACTAGATTTCAACTAATCTGCAATGTTAAATTTATGATTGGCTGAAATGCAGGACGCAAAGTCCTGTCACACAATCGTTTTCAGAATTTCAGATCTCAATTCGCCTTTCCCGGAATTAAAAAAGGGACTGGAGACAAATTTAGAAATATTTATCTAGTAATAAAAAAACAAATCTCAAAACATGGAAGCTCGCATTAAAATTACCAAATTTACCAAGTTTCAGAAAGTTTAAATAAATACTGACTGATTCTTGGTTTTAAAGAAATCTTCAATATTATAGAGAATATATGGTTTTGGGGAAAATTAGACAACGCTATCTTCAAACCCACATATTCTCTATTATTTTGGCGACTTTAAAAAAATTGCCATTCAGTACATATTCATTCATACACGTTGAAACTTGGTAATAATACTAAAATTGGTACAATATTTCTTGTTTGGGGGTTGATATCTTAATTTGAGTAAAATTTTAACTCGGCCCCAGTTCCTTTTTGAATTATGGAAAGGGTAATAGGCAATGACAGAGTGACTTGATTGTAAAAACAGATTATATACAATAAATGTTAAAGATTTGAAAGAGCATCAAGACATTGTGTTTGTTGTAACTACCATAACTAATATGGTTTATGGACTAACACTATTCAAAGACAGCCATCATGCAGCATGAATGAAATGCAAATGATCTTTTGACACCTACTTTTTAATGGCAATTGACCAGCCAATTCACAAACAGCAATATTCAATACACACTCATCTTTGGCACCTTAAATAATATATATAATTCATAATTAAGTAATGGGTACAACTTACATCAATGTGACAGTCATTTTCCCATGTGTGGGAAACAGTACAGTTACGGTACTGCTACGATACGGCAGATGCTTCAAATGTTTTCTTAGAAACTACTTACAATACAATACGGTACTGTTTCCTACTCATTTGAAAATGGCTCTAAATGTGCACTTCACAATTTCAAGAGTTGTACTTATAAGTCAATCAAATCAACTTTTATTCAATAATGCCATGCCTTCTGATTGTGATTCTGATTTGATAAGCAAGTGACTGTGACAATTTCCATGATTTACAAACAAACATATATACATAGCATATACAAACAAAATGCTACTTTTTGACAAACTGATAAACTGAAAAGAAAGAAAGCAGAATATGGAACAAGTACTTGAAAAACAACTTTTGTCATACCTAATACAGACTGTCTTGGCCATACAAACACTCTTACACAAGGGAGATTACCAGACAAATTATTCACTCCTCTTATCAGTAACACATTATGTGCAATATCCTGGTTTGTCAAATAGGATGTTAATTTGTGAATCTTCCTGTGGATAACAAGTGCATTTATACTTAAGTTAGAAAAACAATGTGAAAAAATGATGTCATTAATAAGTACTTGGAGAAATAATGCACAGAGGACTATAGCTCTGTATCGTTAGTGACTACACTTATTTGGAAAATGGTTGGGACATTGACACATTACGCTTTATGCAATACAGCTTTTCTCGTTTTCATTGACACTTCTTTTCAACCAGAGCCCCCTTTCCCATAATCAATGTTGCCTGATGCTTCTTTTCTTACCAAAACCACCATAGTGGAATGCAGAATTGATGCGGGGGAGAGAGGGGGTTTGTAAAAAAAAAAAAATGTCAAGCAGTTCAACCTTATGTCCCAGGTAAATTGTGTTGTGTAAGTTGCAGTAGCTTGATTAAATGAGCACCTGGTTACAATATAGAACATGAAAGAATACTGTCTAGCAACAAACAGCGAGCTAAAGCAAGAGATAAACCTCTTGAGAATGAACAGGAACAATAGCACCATAAGCACATCAAAAAGCAAAATTGATAGGTTGGGCTACTAGGATGAAGACTAGATCAACTAGAGCAAACACAGGAAACCATTAAATGAAAGCAAACTAAATATTAACAAATAGCAGCTATTAATTTTAGTATTTATTAATTTTGTCACTGGCACCCAACCAGAAAATATTATAATGATTTACTTTTGCCTGGGTATTTTGTTCTGGTTGAGTGATAGTGACAAATATTGTGCCTATTTGATAGTATTTTTATTAATCATGTTTTCCTGTGTTTGCTCCAGAACAGTTTACTTTCTCTTATAATACCCTGGGGGACCATTGAAAATTGTGAAGACAGGTCTGACAGACAGTTTTGAAAATGCAAAAGTTCATTGGGATGTTGATTGAAGATAATACCTTGCTAGGGATGGTATATCTGATGGATCTTGTAACAGATATAAAAATACTTTGGCAGGATAGTCACACAGCTCATATACATCTGAACATTCAGCTGGTATAGCCTTGATGGGCTGAAATTATAATTCAATCATTGATGTTAGACTGCCATTAAATAGTTTATGTATTTTACAATGACATTGTCAACACGTCATGTGCAGAACGGTAGTTAAACATGGTCACCTTTCTAAACACAGGAAAAATACATACATTCAGGCATAGATTTAAATGGTGGAATGTTGGCTTGAGGTGGTGTGCTGATCGTTTCCATGCAGAGCACAGAACATTATTCCTTTCACATTTATGCAGTACAGCAATGTCTTGTCTTTGAGGAAAAGGAATGTACTCTTAAAGAATTTACGTTGTATTTAATTCAAAGTATTAAATTATAATGCATTAATTTTATGCTCTTTTAACATCTGAAACATCCGTTTGTATTCAGTCTTTTTTTACAGTTTTCAACTTACATTGTTACCACAACTGTTGCATTAATGTTATGCATGAAATGAAGTTCTGTTGTTCAATCCATGTATACGGTAAGTATTTATCAATAATCACAGGCTACCTACTGCTGTTTCTAGGTGAGTTTCATAGTTAATGTACCACACATGGAAGTGAAGGTGGTTGACTGATGCTAAAGCACACAGACTGTTGAATCCAACACGAAACCCCCTTAGATGACAGAATTCATTGGATCATTAGTTAACAAAACAAGTCAAGTTGTAATCATAACATAGAGTTGTTTTTGTATGAGTGGGACACACTTACGCCAACAAAGGACTAATGTCTGAATTAAAATAGTTTCTGCTATTAATAGCCTTTACAGTGAATACATTTCTAAACTCTCATTTCTAAAACTGTTTCATTAGCAATGAAATCATGGGATAATCCCTGCAAACATTGCATGCCATTTATACAAACTGCAACTCGATCTAGTGATTTCAATCAGAAATAACCTGAATATCCTTGCTAATTACAATGACCAAACATGAAAGACTACAATCTTACTAGTGATTGTTGTGTGAGAATGGCAGTTAAAATTTGCTTAGTGAAAATCAGCCTGTTTTGGTGTGAAACATACACTACACCACTTAACTCACGGTTGCTTTTTCAAGGAAAATCCATCAGTCAAGATTAATTGTATGCATACCTGTGAGTACTTAAAAGTGATGCCTCCATGGCTATTTGCAAAGCATCTACAGTAAGGATCTAACAAAGAAAAACACAAGTTTACTGTCTAGTAACACATTCCTACAGATGGAAAACATTGAAGACACCAATTAGAATAGCAATCACATATTAATTGTTTACAAAATGTTGAAACAGGCAGTGGAATAATTAGGTTTGTTTGTCAATTGTTAAAGAAAATGCTTGAAGTCAAATGATTATTCAGATCTCACACACAAATATTTTACCTAATGTATGCCATTGTTTACATGAGATTAAAATAATCAAATGTACAAATAATTTAAATATCTTTCAAAATTAACCAGTAGCTATTGGCATGAGTGAGACAATGTTAAATAATTCTAAGGGACATGAGGATGTTCTAAGAATATGATGACTGACATCCTGGTTGACACTGCCTCCTTTAATACAGGATTGATGATGCTTTACTGCATAAACTAACACTTACCTGGTCATTTTAAAACCTAGACACCAATCAAATGATGCTTGTGTGCATACATTATAATATAATATATAATAATATAATACACTCAAAGTGGCTCAAGCTTACTCCCTTCGGATTGAAAAATGCTTGCATTATACCATTCAATTGATCATTAATTTTGAAAATATGTTAAATGAAGGGAACATTTAGAAATATTTGTAACAAAGAGAGCACTTGGAAACTTTCATCTCATGAGCAATTCAATTTTTAATTCCAATTAGTAGACAGTAGGATGTACCTACTAGCAATAATATAGGCTTTGGATAAGAATTTCCTATCCAATGGAAATTCCTAACTACCATTTTTGTTCTTTCAAAATTGTTGTTTTTGAGCTTCTTGTTGACGTTTTTTCCAATGGACCACCAATTAGACATTGTCAATTTTGAATATTCTTTTCATAGAATGTATTTCCAAAATCAATAATGAATTGAATAATGGAATAATGCGATCACTCTTCAATGCTAGTGGGGTAAGCTTGGGCCGTTTTCACTGTAATCTTTACTGAAAAACTGTAACGCTTGTATCTGACATCATCAAATTGAGGCATTCAGCTGAAATGGATTATTACCTGTGGAAGTCTGGAATAAGCACTGGGTACCAATAATGAATTGCCAAATTCTAATGGACTAACATTTATAACCATCAGACTGGGTGAATCCGGTGACCTGTACAAAGGGCACATCTCAAATAAAATCTGCAACAAAATAATAAGTATAAAATGTCAATACAGACTGTGTTCTTGCACTTCAATTGTGGTCATCTGAAAACAACTTACAACATGTAATCAAGACACTATGACAAGACAATCTGATTATTGCATTATTTTAACTTATCAGTTATACTATTTTAATTCTGAAACTGAAACTGACAAAATTTTGGCAATGTACATATCTCAAATTCAGAAACTACAGAGGGATGAAGGATTCAGATAAAAAAATATTGTGGTGTGTGTATGGATATCTTCTGGAACTATTCCATTTTATTTCCCAAATTTATAGCGGAGCTCCGCGCCGGCCGAAGGCCCGCGCAAGCGGAGCACCATAATTAAGAAAATATGGTAAACCATCGAGCTGATTTCAGATCGACCACAGGAAGCCCAAAAATTCGTACAACGTACGTACATACATACATACGTACATACGTACATACATACATACGTACGTCCGTGTACACTCACGCGCAAACTTGCTGACCGGTTTTAGTGAGCCGACGTTTTCGCCTTAACAAGACTGGTTTTCACTGTTTAAAACTAAAAAAAATATTTCTACAAAGGACAAGAAGAAAGAAACTGGTAAAGCTAAGCCGCTGGTTAAAAGTGTTTTGACCGAGTAAAAAAAACAACATCAACAAAGACTAGGAAAAGAAACACGAAGGACTTTCAACGAAGAAAAGCAAAGCGAGCTGAGCGAGAAAAAAAGCGTCAACTGACAAGTGTAGATGATATTTTACCTAAGCAGATAGTAACTGGTCAACAAAGACAATCATAGAAAAGTTTAGCGAATCATAAAAAGACAATTTTAGAGAAGAAGGAATCCTCAGAAAAAAAAGCAAAAGGAAAAGGACAAGATACGAAAAGACTGAAGGCGCTCCAGGATTCATTCAACTGAGTCAAATGGCTTTGGAAGAAGAAAAAAGCAAGAGATCAGGAGTCATCTGTCTTAGGTAAGAAGCGAAAACGTAGTATTATTTTTGCTTTAATTTAATCACTAAGAAAGAAAGAAAAATTTACAATGAATCGATTTTATTTCTCAAGCAAGGACAGTGGTCGATTCGTTGACATAGCAACGGCAAATCTGTCGTAGAAGAAAATGGCGGACTACTCGTGTGGAGTGTCGGCTGTCGTTAACGTTGGCTGTAAAAGCAATCATTTATGGATTTGCACAATTATTTCAATGACCTTTTGTCCTTTGTAAGTTAGCATTATCACTGGAGAAGTGCAGGTTAGTGGTTTCTCTCCAACAATACACTTTTATTTCTGATATTCTCGTCATGGAGTCTTTCTTTAGCCAAGTTTTGTTTATAAACTTACCTTATTATATAAGCCTAAATACCTTGTAAAGTAAAATGTCTGTCTTTTAAATCATGTAAATTTATTTGCCGGCTGATTACGTACAAAATGTTCACTTTAAACTGCTCAAAATGTCGTCATTAGTTTTGAAAACAAAATTACTCAACACTCACGTTTCTAGTTTTTCTGTAGTTGAGAAATTATGTTTAAGAATTGCCTTGAAGTATATATCGCCAAAAAAAATATTATGCAATTTGTTAAAAAAGCCACTACTTAAGTTTTGACATTTTTATTTGAGAAAATAACTTAAACCAGCATTTAATTCATGAGTTTAGAGTGATGAGCTGTAATATTGCAAAGTATATGTACAACTGAAACCATTGTTTTTCATTTTCACTACATCTGTAATAATGTGTATGAGGGTAAACAAATTACATTTATGGATCAGTGACATTGATAGATACTATTTACTATTTAGAACAATATAGTGCTGATCCAACAATGGAAAACAATGCAGTTAGCATAAAATTGTACTATTTAGCATTGTTAATCTTTGACAGATGTATTGTTTGTACATAAACATATTTTTAACTAAAATTAAACTTTAGTACATAAATATAATTTCCATCAATTCCAATTAAACAAATGAATGAAAAAAATCCAAATTCTGTCATATTTCATGGACATAACCAACCACTACAGCAACAATGTTTATCTTAACTAAAATTACTAGCTATATTTGGTTTGTGATTTTCCCATTGTATGAGCAGATATTTTACAAGTTACAAGTCTTACAAGTTAAGATTTTGCAATTTTTTGAGCTTTTAGATTTGCATATCAACAAAATAAAGATACCAAATGGCAATATTAGCTTAAAACCAATGTTTTTAGACAGTGGAGGCTAATTTGGCTCAAATCACACTGGACTACTGCATTGTTTTAAAATCATTTCTCTTTTTGACATTAAATTGAACATTGAATTGTTTTCTCATTTTTTTTATTTGCTCAGTTTTTTATGTTAAATTACATTTGTGTTTGTTTATTTGTTAGCTGTAATCTCTTTATCAGTCCTTTGCAGCTTATGTGTGTTTGTTTAGTATTTTTTCATCAGAGACTGTAACAGTTATATTTGATATTGAAGAATAAATGAAAAAATGCTGCTTATATTTGATAAGATAGGCAGAGGAAATAACCCCAAATGGTCAAATTTCCAATTTTCATTGCATTTCACAAAGTCAATAATGTGTGCTAAGGCATTTTGTTTGTTTGATTCTTCACAGGTAGAAATGGCAATTTTCCTGAAGACACACTGGGCATTTGTTCACTATTAAAGATCACAAACATACAAATTGATATTTTTATCTCTCATATCTTTATTATACAATTGTATTATAAAGATATAAGAAATAATTATCTCTCAAAACAGGTTTCAAAACAATGTACAATTTTAACTGAATTTAAAATATTATTTAACATCAACATGCAGCTGTTCTTAAAAAGGGTTGTCGAGTTGAAATACTGATTTTTAGTAAATAACAATATCATTTGCATACATCAAGTTTTTTGATTTTATTGTTTTTAATACAAAGCAGCACAAATTATATAGTTTCATAGTTATTATAATTATTTGAAGAAGTTATTTTATAAATTTTGACTCATCATTTCTTAAAAAATAAAAATCATAAGATATGCAAATGACTTTGCTATTTACTAAATCAGTATTTCAACAAGACAACCATATCAAGAACAGCTATATCTATAATAATATGATCAACTTAATTTGAGTTTTGTTGTTATGTGTTTTTACTGCTCTCAACCCCAGAGTAAAATGTGTTTGCAATGGATGGGCACTATGTTTCAACATAGTTGTTGTTTTTCCAGGCTATTTATTTATCGACCGGTTTGTTCATATCAGCCAGGCACTTGTAAATACTTTAAATTATAATTATAGATTTAATTATAATTTTTACTTTACTGATTTGTTGTAGGTGTATTAATTGATGTAGGCAATAAAAACTACAAATGTCATCCATATTTGCTGGTGTTCTGATAAGCAAAGGCTATCAAAGTGACAGGGTGCATTAATTCATTTTTGTGCATAAAGAAAGGGGGAGGGGGGTTAATAGCTGGAATAGGGGTAGGTGTTCAGGTCATATTTCTGTAAAGCAGTTAACATTAAAGTTGCTGCAAAGGAAGCATTTTTGTTTTCCCACAAAAACATATTAAATTATATAACATTGTGCTCGCACCAATTAAAATTATCCGAATAATCGCATTGATTATAACCATATTTTTGGAGCTCCGCTATTAGGTTTACCTAATTTTTATATTAATAGCGGAGCTCCGCGCGGGCCGAAGGCCCGCGCAAGCGGAGCACCATAATTAAGAAAATATGGTAAACCATCGAGCTCATTTGAAATCGACCACAGGAAGCCCGGATTTCGAAAATACGTACAACGTCCGTCCGTACATACATACATACGTCCGTCCGTGTACATTCATGCAAAATTTGCTGACCAGATTTAGTGGGCGCCAAAACAATCATTATTTTTGCAGTTTTTGATGCAGTTCACTAAAATTTTTCTACAAAATGTATTTCTACACTTGACAATTAAAAAGAGCATGAAAATGGTAAATCTAAGCTGACAGCTTGAAGAGATTTAACTGAGAAAGAGAAACAAAGACCGCGGCGTGAAAAAGAAAGATAACTACGATTCAACGATGAAAAGCTACTTCAAAATATTTTCACTGACAAAATAAGTAAAAGTCCCTCATGGAGCTGTTTTTAACCATCCAAATGTGCAGTCATGCAGAGCTGTCATAATTCATCAATAGTCATTCAAAGCTGGAGATTTTACAAGTTGTATTTTCTGGAAGAGTTTATTTGACAAGTTTGTCAGATGGTAAAAAAGGCCGTATTCTTCATGGATTCTTCGTGGCGTTTTTCAGTCATTACTTATCGACTAATCTACTTTTAAAAGTAAAATCGACGGCGACAAATTTTCATAAAAAAAAAAAAAAAACAAATATGCGTTGCATTTGCATCAATTCAAAAGAGGTGAACAGCAAGACGAACACGACTCACGAAGATATATAATTTCACTCTGTTCATTCATCAATTCTTACGGAATATTCATACCACGGAGAGCTGTAGGATCAATGCAGATTTATCAACTATTCACGACAAAAAAACTTTTCACACAAGATGTTTGTCAACAAAGTAGGACTGCCAATTCATGGAGTGGATGGAAATGCAAATTTAGTACAATGTGTGATCGAGCAACACGAGCTTGCCATCGCCGTTCAGTTGAACTGTGTAAACATTTTAGAGGCGGTGAAAATGGTTTTGCTACTTTTAAAACTCTAAAAACATGAACAAGCTTATTGTAATCACAACTGAGTTCAGTGGAAAAGTGACAGTACAGGACAAGAAACGTGGCGCCGGTATGTTTACATTTTTTGACGATCTTTAATGAATTTTTTTTTACCATCCACATGAAAGCAGTTTGCAATAATTATATTCACTTGTTTTTGTAAGATATTTATCCATCGTTGATATCTTTATGTGTGTGGGTTTTTTAATTTGATTTTTGTAATTCTTTGATTTGTTATTGAAAATAAAACGCTTGTATGAATTCGTGATTGTACTCATCTACAAGTTAAAATTTCAAAACTTCATACTAGCTATTTTTTGATTACGCAGTATTTACATTTGATAATTAAAAAATTCACAACCTTTATAGATAGCTAGATTACCAATAAGTAATTCATTTCAAATTTCACCAGAAAAGTGAAATTTTTGTCGATATTGTTATAACATTTTTTTTCAAACGTGAAAGAGCGTAAAGCGAGAAGCGCGCGGGGATTTGCTTACAACTCAAAGAAGCCATCTTAGTGCTTTTCTAACTTCTCATTGGACAATCAATTTTAATTGACAAGTGCTATTTTTACCATGCATAACAACATATTTTTCGCATTTTTGCGTATAATAAAATGTCGCATGCATAAAGCTTTGTGTATTTCAATTGATTATATGATTATTTGATCATGAAAAGAAAATAACGGCAAAAAAAAAAAAAAATGATCAAGAATTTGATAATTCGTAGTGAATGAGCAAATGAAATAATGAATGATTGAATAAAAAGTTCATTTCATTAAATCGGAGCTCCGCTATTAGGTTTACCTAATTTTTATATTAATTATTTATGACTGTTACTTTGCATAAAAATGACTTTCTAATCCTGGCCTTTTATGCAGCACTATTATCATCGATCACCATGTTTCCATTTTAGTCTGTATCTTGTCTCTTCAGGTTGCTTCATAATAAATCTCAGAGGTTGTGGGGTAACAGACCATCCAAGTAATTTAAACATGGCAGCAGCTCATTCAAAAGTCATGAAGGTTTTAGACCCATGCAGGGCAACAACAAAAAATATTATTGACCCTTGATTTTTATACAATATTTTTCTTACTTTCAAATGAGCTGCCATGGTGAAATGAAGAAAAGTAGATTGCTTGGGCAGCCTGTCATGAAAAGCCACTTCTTGGTTGTTGTTAAATAGTCTGCGTAACGGCTCTCTTGGGGAGGGAGGATCCCCTCTCTAAGAGAGCCGTTAAGCAGGCTAGTTGTTACAGATAGAAATGAACAATATTGTACTTACTTCTCTGTCATCAACTTTAGTAAAATTAAACTTAGAATCATCAAAGGGTTGTGCTACACTTGTCATCTCTTGTGGTTTCCTACGCTCATTGAATCTCTTTGTGTTTAACTGAGCAACTAGCTGAAATCTTCCTGGCAAAATCTTGGTTTTCAATTCATCTAGTTTGTATCTAAAACAACCAGTGTCCATTGCATGTGTCCATTTATGCTGTAGAAATTGGTCAAACTGTGAAATCAAACAAATTACAGAAGCAATCATGAACTTATTGATATTTCTAACTTTTGATTGCAATCAAAATGGTATGTTCATCAGTAATCATAATAGTTTTCAAGCTAATATGTTGTGTATGTTTTTGGTAGTTACAGGCATAATTGTAGTTTTCTAGTAATTTCCAATGCTAATCATGTCAGCTCTATTTTTGTTGAAAATGTCTCCATACAAATGGAGATGGAACCTCCAGTGTGACCTCCATTATCAGAGAAGACAAAATATTTTTACTACTTAATTTGACATTATTAAGAACACAGTAAACTACAGTTCTGTAGTTTCGAGGTCATACTGACCTCAATATAAAGTGAGCAATAGTCTAATATACTTGCAGTAATGTTTATCAACCCCAGCCTCGAAATCATGCAGTTTCTCCTTTAGAATTTAGCTGTTGTCTTAATTACAACAATTGTTTGTAGCTGTGTACATTTCTCAGAATAAGATAACAACGGACAGTAGTTAAATTCTAAGGAATATATTACATGCTTAAGAGGGTGGAGTTAAGTAAACAAGATTGTTTCTGTATTACAGTTGTACACCTTGATATTTTTCCAATTCAGTATATTTATTGATTTACAGTATATTTATTGAAGTTTTAATCTAATAGGCTTTTTACATTAACACATATCATACTACGTCTGCCAGAATGTTTTGCCCACTTTTGTGTGTGAAGTAATTAGTGTCCATTGTTTTCAAATTTAAATTTAAATTTAAATGAGAAAGAAAATTTGCAAATCACTCTGGTTATGTTGGTTAAGATGATAGCACTATGGAAATGACACATGGTGTTCATTATATTCACAATACCCAGTTGTTCTTTGTTACAAGGTTTAATTTATTATGACAATTGATGACATCAATAAAATCGATATTGTCAATGGCCCAGAAAGTTGTGAGATTGATTTTTACTGATTGTTTTCAACCATTCCCAGGAGAGAGAGTAGAACAAAAGGGTCCACCAGTCATGGTGGTGGTTTTCTTTTGAAAACGTCCACCAGCATGGCTGCCATGTCTTTTGTTGATATTGTTTCCTGGGAATGGTTGAAAAACATCTTTTGATTGATCACAATGAGATGTGAATGACCAACAAAAAAACACATATCAAACTTTCCTGAAAATGATTATTAGTCTGTCTGTATTCCAGTCTATTTCGATACTCACTGTAATTAAATTTCAGCTAAGTACATGCACATGTCTTCTTACCTCAGAGAGGTTGAAATTTCTTGCTCCAACATCCCATGTAGCGCAGCGTATTTGCAATTTTGATTGGTTATATGAATATTTTTCCATTGCATGATTCATCATCAGACCTATATTTTCATGAAGATTTAATGTGGTTATAACCCTTTGAATGAAAATTATGTTAAGTTAATTCTACTCACTGTCAGCTTTTGAATGAGGTATATCTTAAGGGTATTTGATAAAATACGACCAAGTCATTCGATGCGAAAGTTATAAATTTTTTGTATTTTTATATGGTCGTCCTAATGACAGAAATGACATTCAGGCAGGTACCTAACATGTGCATTGTGTGATTTCGGGTTTACTTTTCTTCCGGTTTTCATATATTAATTATAAGTATGCAAACCGAAAAAAAGAAAAGTAAACTGGATATCGTACAATGCACATGTACCTGCCTGAACATCATTTCCTTTAACAAATTTTCCCGAAGTTGTCATTTTCAATTTCTTTTGTGGTCACGCATGCACAAAGTTGCGAAAAACAAAGAAACGTGTCCCATATGGAAAGCGAGAAGCAATTTTTATAAGTAGAACGTGTTTGGCTCTAGAAAGAAGCAGGGACTTTAGGTAGTCCTTGTAAGGAAGACTAGGCCTTGTCTTCTAAATTTCCCTCATGCATAGGGGAAATTTAGAAGACATCTTTTACTATTTCCTCTATATAATTTATGCAAGGATTTCTTTGTCTTCTAAATTTCCCTAATGTCTATGCATGAGGAAAATTTCAGGATTGTAATTCCTGCAGAAGACAAAAGAATCTGAGGTTATCATGGTATTATAAGTAATACCATGGCTCGCGGGATATTTGTGATTAAATGTCCACGAAGCCAAGGGAGGTTTAGTGGAAGTCCCAAGGGTGCCGCAGTCCAGTGACTTTTATCAGTTGATTACCTCAGTGCTCTAATGTATTTTACTAAATAAACAACCAACAATAGGGATTATAAAAGTTTGATAATTGTGCGTTATCGCAAGGAATGGAATGTTTTTAAACTTTAGAAGAACAATATCATTAAGTTCTGGATTGAAGTACAGTGTTTAACATGGAGACTAAATAATCATGTTTTTTAGTTAGTTCATTCAAACCCTAATTTTATTTTTGATAAAATATAATGTACTTATACCCGAAAACGAATCTATTCCTTTTTTGACTCAATTCTGATTAGTCATGAGATTGTCTACGCATGTACACAAATTGCTGAAACAGTAAAGTGCATGCATAATGTGCAACAGTTGAGTCCCACAAGTGTAAATGAACGAGATGATATGGTATACAGGGATGTTAGTCAGTAAACGTCCCTCGAAAAACAATAGATCCCGAGGTGATCATGGTAGTACCTTAAGATTTACCTCATTCGATAGCTGACAGTGAGTACAATTAACTACATCAATTTCATTCACATCTTTAATCTATAAAAGTAAAACACAGATAGCCTTGAATGGTTACACGTCGTACACTCGATGACATGACTGACGTGAGCTAAGGACATCATGTACTATTGATATAATAAACCATTATGAATGGATCGTTCGATTTCGCAGATTAGACAGTGCTATAATAGGGATCGATGAACTAAAAAAAAAATTCCGGCTTCTCCGATACACAACCTGTATTGGAATGACTGGATTACTACAAGTGTGACCATTCAAGATTAACGAAGCCGGTGCGGTTGCACGGAGAGGTACTGAATGAATTAAATTTGTACATTCATTGGGATTTCATCACTAGATAGCACCGGCTCCTGGTCGATGATCTAAAGCTTGATCATTTTTCACCGCAAATACTAATTGGAGACGGTAAAAATTATGCAAAACTCGTCAGCTCACCTTGGCCCGATGTTCCTGTCTTGTCCGCCATATTGAATGTTGATATTTTAGTGAGCATGCGCGAGCATTTTTACACAGGAAACCCTATTTTTGGTGCACTTCATACCGGCTTCTCTGCTTAGTTTACTTCCGCTTCGCTGTGTTGTTCTTTACAGTAGACAGTATAGACCACAATTGTTTAATTTCATGTTCCTTTGTTCTACTCTTTTCGATCTTTAAGAACGGCAAATTCAATATAGTACAGACAGTTTTTCGCACCAAAAAAATGTTAAGCTTTAATTCAAGATTTTGCACCCAGCAAGGTTTTGTTTCCTCCATTTCCTAAAGCCCTCTCTCCCAAAGATCTCAGTAGCTTGTTCCCATATTTTTAATTACAGGCCCGTAGCAGGGGTAAAAATGATGGGGGCAATGAAAGAGGCGGCGGAGTCGGGAGCCTCGAAAGGTTTCAGACCCCAATGTAAAATTATGGGGGGGGGGGGGGGAGGGCTCGGGCCCCCACACGTTTGGAGGCAAAAAAAAGTTTCTTTCGATTATAGAACAAACGGAAAGAATTCAATAATAGATCTGTGGTTGTTTCGTTTTTGTGTCTACTAGAAAAAGTAGACACTCTTGTTATCGAGTTGTATGCAAATTGTAAGAAAGTAACTATCACGTGATCTGACGCGATGACCCTGGCCTTTGACAGGGAGTCCAAAGAGCAAGTCCAATCGAGTCAAAACGCTTCGCAATTTTCGTACAATGATCAATCACAGGGTCATCGTATATTTATTCGATAAAATTCCGAACACTTCACGGTGAAAGTTTTGCCAGGACGGGAGCAAACACATTGCTGAGTATAATTTTAAACTATATTTATCGTCCATACTTGTTTATCACAGCTTTCATAAACCAATAATCGGTGCAATGAAAGGTTTTCTTAGTATTTTCAAGGTTTTTTATTTTCAAAAAATAAATTATTAACCAGTTCATGAACGATTTAAACAACTGCGAGGTGGGTGTGGCACTTACTCGCTGGACAGTCAGTGACCGGTTGCACGAAGCCTGAATAAAGTTATCCACTCCAATCGATTTCTTTAGAATTTATCTGCCGGATAGTGACTTATCCAGCGGATAGCGCTATTCAGCCTTCGTGCAACCGGCCCCAGGACTGTAGCATTTAATGCAGTTATTGAAGACTACATTGTTCTTCAGGAAACTATGTAGGAAATCAGTAGATGCTACAAATGATCAATGTTGATCAAACTTGTTTTATTTTACTTTTATTACTGATTTTTTCTAAAATATACCAAAAACACGAATTTTGGTACTATTCAACGCCTAAAAGATACCAAAAAGCGAGAATTTGGCAAATCTCATTTTTAAACCCTAAAAGAGACCAAAACGCTGATTTTTGCCCCTTAAAGATACCACGAGCTTCCCCGATCGTTAACCCTCGGAGGATTTGGGGGATGAGTATGGAGGAGTGAAGACGTGTGTTGAAGTGCTCCGTAAAACTTTTCTTAGTGAATGGCGTTGTTACTTGCAAATCAGAAAAGGAAAACAAGAGGTAGTTCCTCATCGCTTGAATCATCAATATCCTCGCCAGAGAGCAAAAAGAAGAAAGACACCGAAGAGGTAGAAGAGTTAGTGATAGTTGAACAAGACGACGAGGTAATGGCGGCTCTCAGCATGCCAGAGACATTTTCTGCAAAGCTTGATCAAATTTTTGTCAAAGTAGACAACTTGGACAAAATCTCAAAGTCAGTCGAAAAAATACAAGATTCTCTGCACAAGCTTGAGGAAAGAATGACAGCGTTAGAGGAATTTAAAGTCGAAACAACCGAAAAGTTTTCCGAACTGAAGGAAGGCTCGAAACACTACGAAGTCTGCACCGATGAAAAGATCCAAGAAACAAAACAAGACCTTGAAAAAGCCAAGGGAAGTGTAACAAAGTTAGCTAATGAAAACAAAGAAATGCAAGAAAAGATAAGAGAGATGGAAGACGAAATAGAGAGCTTGAAATCTAAAGATCTTTACTTAGAAGCGTATTCTAGAAGGGAAAATATTATATTCCGTAACATCCAAGACACCCCTTGGGAAGACACAGAGAAAACGCTTAGAGATTTTCTACACGAGAAACTCAATTATGACGAATACGACAGTGTGGAGATTCAGAGAGTACACCGTAACCCAAGCAAAGATAAAACATGACCTCGACCTATAATAGCACGCTTTCTAAGATATAAAGATTGCCAAAAAATTCTGTCTCTCGGAAAAGAATTGAAATCACTCTTAAAGCAGAAATCTTAAATCGAGCAAAAGTTTCTTATTTCTAGATCCTGAGACAAGATCGCAGATCTTAAATTAAGCAAAAACCCATTGTTTTACTTAATTTAAGATCTGCTGTCTTGTCTCAGGATCTAGAAATAAGAAACTTTTGCTCAATTTAAGATTTCTGCTTTAAGAGTGTAAAGGTACCGATTACAGTATGTACACAGATCTACCGATAGAAATTGTGCGTAGAAGAAAGCCCCTGGTAGCGATACTTAAGAAAGCGAAGGCAAATAATATTCCAGCATCGTTTAGCAAGTCAAAACCAGATAAACTCTATGTCAGGGGACAAGAATGGTCAGTAGGACAAGAATTGATAATTTGATCATGGTAGACGACTGATTAATTTTACTATTAAGACCGTGAGTAATACTGTGAAACAATTACATAATTCATAGAAGCATGTTATTGCCATATTATGACATCTTAATTCTTACTTATTCAAAAAATGGACTGAAAGTTGGTAAATGGACAACCCGTAAAAATTATAGTATCATAAAAGTAAAGGATAATAATTCATTTTTTGTAATTAGAACACCATTCACCAATATTTGAATATTATTTTTGATATGTATCGGAGCACAACAACGATTTGTCTTTAGTGCGCCCAAATTTACATTATCATGATTACCGTTTTTGTTCTTTTTTTGTGTATGTGTAAATGTGAGTATGTTTTCACTTCCATTGTTTGTGTCCTTAACAAAGGCATTTCTAAAATTAAGACGCCCAATGGATAGTTTTGAATTCCAAATATTGTCACTTAATGTCCAAGGTATGCGGGATTATGAGAAGAATAGGAAAATTCTTAATTGGCTGATAAAACACAATGGAGAAAAAAGTATTTCTTTTTTACAGGAAACGCATAGTACTTTAGAAAACGAAAACGAATGGCATAAGAGAACTAGAGGAGAACTTATTATGTCACATGGAACATCTAAAAGTAGAGGAACAGCAATTCTTTTTGGAAACAAATTAGACTATAAAATTAAGGAGAAAAAAAATTGATGATGAAGGGAGATTTGTTATTGTCACAGCTAACGTACAAGCAAAAAATTTTGCATTTATTAACTCGTATTTACCCAATTTGGAGGACGGCCAAATTTTTTGTGATGAACAAAATAGTAGAAATTATAGACTCCTTGGAAATACCAATCGAGTCAACCTTTATATGGGGTGGTGATTTTAATTTTATTATTGATGCAGAATTAGAAGCCTTCGGAGGTAATCCTAAACTTAAGTCTAAATCTATCGAAACAATTCAAACCATCATGAAAGAGCTAGACTTATGTGACATATGGAGGATAAGAAATCCAAACACAAAGCGATACACATGGAGAGGGGTCGGTCAAGGAACAAAAAGCAAAGCGAATCACTATATCCATCGTAGACTAGATTTTTCTTTGTTTCAGACGATCTTCAATCAGAAATAAAGCATTGCGATATAATTCCAGCCCCATCCACAGATCATTCGGCTATTTCGATTAATTTGTGTTCGTTTGCAGAAGGAAAAAGGGGCCCGTCATTTTGGAAATTCAATAACTCGTTATTGGACGACCAAGAATACGTAGAGAATATAAGAACACACTTAACAACAGTGAAAAGTAATTTAGATAAAGAAAACATTGAAAATCATCAAATTAGGTGGGAATATATAAAGTATGAAATTCGTAAATTTTCTATGAAATTCTCTAAAGCCAAAGCAAAGAAGAGAAGGAATGATTATAAACAATTGGAAAACGAAATTTTATTTATCGAGAATCAACAAGAGTGGGGAAAAAAAGAGGACTTAGTTGCAAAGCACGATAAACTAATAAAAGATCTAGAAAGTTTAAGTAATTACATTACAGAAGGTTTGATTATAAGGTCGAAAACTATCTGGTATGAACTGGGAGAGAAAAGTAACAAATATTTCCTAACGTTGGAGAAACGCAATAAAGCTAAAACGCATGTTAAAAAAATAGTAGATAATAGCGAAGAAATAACAGATAGTATCAAAATTTTAGCAAAAATTGAACGTCATTTTAGTCAATTGTACGAAACAGTTTCAGATAAAACAGTAGATGAATGCACAGAATTTTTGAGTCAGTATCATGTACGCAAATTATCGGAAACTGATAAAGTGAGTTGTGATCAGCCTTTAACAATGCAAGAGTACTTTGAAGCACTGCAGCAAATGGGTTCATCAAAAACCCCGGGAAACGACGGCCTGACAAAAGAATTTTAACAAAGCATGTGGAAAGAAATTAAGGATGACTTTTGGAAATGTTTTACAGCTAACTTTGAAATAGGCTCACTGACAACCACCCAAAAACAAATTGTGATTACCTTATTAGAAAAACAAGGTAAAGACAATAGGTTATTAGATTCGTGGCGACCGATAAGTTTGATCAATGTTGATGTAAAAATTTGTAGTAGAGCATTGTGTAATAGAATGCACAAGATATTGCCGGAATTGATTAACAGTGATCAGTTTGCTTTTGTGAAAGGAAGGAGAATAGATGAACTGTTATTGACTTTACAAGATGTGTTCGATTATGCTAAAAAAGAAAATCTACCAACAATGTTATTTGCTGCAGACTTCGAAAAAGCCTTTGATTCGATAGAACATAATTTTATAGTTGCCGTTCTCAAACATTTTAATTTTGGAGAGAACTTTGTTAAATGGATTAAGATGCTTTTAATGAATAATACTAGTTGTATTATAAATAATGGCAACGTAACAAATTTCTTCCATTTACAAAAGGGGTACAAAGCAAGGCGACCCGATATCTCCGTATATTTTTATATTAGTAATAGAAATTTTGGCCACAATGATAAGGGAAAGTGAGAAAATAAAAGGCTTTAAAAGAAAATGTAAAGAATTTAAACTTCTATTATTTGCAGACGATACCACCTTCTTTCTTAGAGATAAAGACTCCTTACAAGAGGTGTTGAAAATTCTGAAAAACTTTTCTGCTTTTTCGTCATTAAAAATTAACAGGAAAAAATCGGAGGCGGGTTGGATAGCAGGAAAAAAAGATGAGGATTCTGTTAAACAGGCAGGGATAAAATACATTGATTTTGACAGCAATGGTACTAAGATTCTTGGTATCTATTTTTCTCATAATAAGCACATTCACTACACAAATAATTTAGAGAAGGTACTGCATAATTTTAAGAGTGTTCTCAATATTTGGAAATCTAGAAATTTGAGTCTATATGGAAAAATTCAAGTGTTAAGATCGTTAGCTCTCTCCCTAAACTGTTTTACGTTTGCACTAAAATGTATGTTAGTTTAGAGTTTATTAAAATTGTTGAGAGTTCCATAAAAGACTTTATTTGGAATGGTAAGAAACCTAAAATAAAATACACAACGCTGATTGGCGACTATCTAGCAGGGGGTTTAAGGCTCCCAGACTTCCATACACAGTTGAAAGCAAGACAAATTAGTTTAGTTTTAAATCTAATTCAACACTGCAAAGATAATAAATGCTTTACTGTAATTCCTGGAATATACTTAGAATCTATAGGGGGATTGGATTGGCTAGGAACTAATTTTGATTCTAAAAGAATACCAAAAACACTACCACCTTTTTATAAGCAAATATTAAAACAATGGGCAGATTATACAAAAACTGAACCAGAGATAGACGATTGTACTTTTATCTTAAATCAACCAATTTGGAACAACAGACATATCAAAATGAATCTATTTTCTATAAAGAATTCTCAAAACTGCATATAAATAAAATAGTAGATCTTTGCAATGAGCAAGGGGATTTTGAATGGAAAATGTTACAAAAAAAAGGTTTGCAGGAAAATTTTTTTTTTAAATGGGCAGGTATAATTCACACAATCCCAAAAAAATGGAAGTCTTGCATAAAATATGAAAACGTTTCGATTGCGAAGGTTAAAAGGCAAGAGGATAATTTAATGTTATTGAGAACCAAAATTATAGATATAAGGAAAATTGGTAGTAAAAATATTTACGAGGAATTAATTCAGGAAAAATTTGTACCTCCAACAGCCCAAATTAACATAAATAAGAGAATAGATGCTGAAACGAAAATAGAATGGGAAAATGTTTACAACCGAATATATACAACCACGATTGACTCGTACCTTCGAATGTTCCAATATAAGATATTAAATAATATATTATATTTGAATTATGATTTACATCGTTTTAAACTAGTGGAATCTTCCTCTTGTTCTCTATGTCATTTGTATCCTGAAACAATTGATCATCTGTATATTGAATGTATCAAGGCACAAAAGTATTACTTTGAAATTCAAAAGTGGATCGAACAGTTCGGTATAGACTTGCCAGCATTAAATAAATTTAACATTTTACTAGGTGTTGATGATATATTGGTTAATTTTGTAATTTTGATTTATAAGTACACACTATACAAAGCTAAAAAAAAATGCATTTCTGGTATCTCTAAACAGTTTTAAAAATGAATTATTTATGTATGAATACATAGAACGTCGAATAGCAAAATCTCGGAAAAAAATTTATATCATCAAAATAAATGGAATAAGCTGATAATTTAGAATCCGCAAAATCAATTGAAGGGAAACAAAACAATGGGTTGTATTCTGTCTTTTTGTTTTGTTTTTGACTTTAGTTTTGTTGTTGTCGTTCATTGTTGTATTGAAAGTAATTGTATGTAATAATTATTATACTTTGTCTGTAGTTATATAATAATTTAATGGAAATATTGTTATGTATATTGTAAAAAAACACTTATCGTAACCTATCGTAACGTTATAGAGCCGTTTTATATACTGCTTTGGCTATCGACAAAAAAATTCGATTATATGGAAACCAACGTTTTTCGATCCTACGAACCCTTTCAATCCATTTCAAAATTTCTACGATTTTATGGAAACACTTTTTTCAATCGTACGATCGTAATGTTGCGATCGTTCTCGACCGTCCTCAAATATATGGAAACAAGACTTGAGCTAGACATCAAAACACACAAATTAGTTAAAATGACAATTCACGACTAAAGTAAAATCGTTTTTTCATCTATTTTTATTTTCTCTAAGCTAGAAATGAAGACACAGAAAGCAACTGAATTAGTTGAAAGAACAACACATCACTCAAGTAAACTCGTTTTTTTCTCCATTTTTATTGTTCAACTACGGTAGAAATGAAGACACAAAGCACAACTAAGGGGCTGGTTATATGGAGTGAGTCAGCCCGGTTTAGTGGGCTGGTTTCTTCTGTGTTCAAGCTATCAGAGCGTAAAAACAAAAGAAACCAGCCCGCTAAAGCTCGTCTCATATAAAGAGGTCCTAAATAGAGAGTTTTCACATAATGATCCATCCTATGCTAATGAGTTGTAAAAAATGCTAATGAGAATTGCACGCGGGAATGTACCCCTTGATTCACAAAGACAAAGGCAAGTTTCATAAGCTGATTATCGTCAATTAAAAAAGATAATCAGCTAATTGAGCTTTCCTTTGTCTTTGTGCATCAAAGTGTACATTCCAACGTGCAATGCTCATTATCAGAGCTACTTTGTCTCATTAAGGCCGGTACACACGAGGGAGCTTGCTCGCGCAACACCCTGCCGCAACATGCTCCCGGAGCAAGCTCCCTCGTGTGTACCAACGATTTCACGCGAAAAAATGTGTTGCGCAACAAAACCTTTGCTCCTTGGTTTTGCTCCCTCATATCAAATTGGTTTGATATAAGGGAGCAAAATCAGGGAGCAAGCTCCCTCGTGTGTACCGGTTTTAATATGAGGGAGCAAAACCCGGGAGCAAATTTTTTGTTGTGTAACATATTTTTCGCGTGAAATCGTTGGTATACACGAGGAGGTTTGCTCCGGGAGCATGTTGCGGGAGCAAGCTCCCTCGTGTGTACTGGTCTTGAAAAATGACCCAGGAGCATGTTGCGGTGGCGTGTTGCGGGAGAAAGCTCCCTCGTGTGTACCAACGATGTCACGCGAAAAAATGTGTTGCGCAACAAAACTTTTGCTCCCTGGTTTTGCTCCCTCATAGCAAATTGGTTTGAAATAAGGGAGCAAAACCAGGGTGCAAATATATTGCAAATAACATATATTTGCATACACCAAGTTTTTAGTTTTCATGTTTTAAAGCCAATATTGTATAGTTAATAGTTTGTTAGTGTGTATCAACCTTAAAGCTTTTTGACTTTCCTCTATTAAATAACTTTGTACGGTCGACTGTGATAACGTCGGTACATACCAGGCAACAAGTCGCAGCGATTTGTCCCCGCGACAGATCGCATCAGTGTGCACTGGTTCAACAATCCAACTGGTTGGATTTCAAGTCGCAGCGACAAAATGCTGCCAAAAAATACTTAAGGTCGATACACACTACACTCAATTGCAAAATTAGCTGGGACATTCCGCATAATTAGGCATTAAAGCGCACTGCATTGTCTTCGAATTCTAACCCCTCCCCCCTTTGCAATGTTGACTTCCTCGATGACGAATACCATATCAAAACATATATACAACATTGTACAGGGGGAGGGGGGAGGGGGGTACGACGCTGCAAAAACCCTTGTTTATAGAAAGAAAGGGAGAAGTTTCGAAAGGGAACGAAAATTACTGTCAATGTCCCAACAATTTTGCAACTGAGTGTAGCCGACAAATCGCAGCGACATCTCTCCGGCTCAAAGGAATTGGATTTCATGCGGCAAGTCGCAGCGACAAAATATTCTGTCACGGCGACTACAATTTTCGCCTAAAATACTTAGTACACACGATGAGAAATTGTCACTGCGACCTGTCGCGGGGAGAAGTCGCTGCAACTTGTCGCCTAGCTATTGTGTACTGACCTTAAGGTTAATAATATAGCATAAATATACTCCTTTAAGAATTAATCATTTTTCAAAGAAGAGTTAATACAACAAAGAGATTTGTTTTATAAAGAAAAGAAAAAGCCGTATAATTTTGTTTTAGTTTGTTAGACGAAGCAAAATAATGGGCTTTTTAAACTTCGTGCCTTCCTATGGAAGCCCGAGAACTAATGTCACTATTTAGTAGTAAATAGCACTAATTAAACAAAAGAAAACAATAGAATTAGCATCATTATCCTCGGTGATCATGGTATTACAAACTAATACCATGGCCTCTTTGTCTTATTTGGGATATTAGTGATTAAATGCCCCCTCCTTCCTCGGCTTCGGAGACATTTAATCACTAATATCCCTCAGAGCCATGGTTTTATTTATCAAACTATTTATAAGGTGTTTCACCATTGAGAATAACAACTATCAGCACTGAGATTATGAGAGGTAGTGTGTAGGATGGAGTTTCCTTTTTTTTTGAAAACACAAGTGTTTTGTTTGTAACTAAAAAACGATTAAATAAACATTTAATTAATAGCAAAAAATTGTTTGTATTTTGATGGGATTGTTTTGTTGAAAAATACTTTGACTGACCGCGAAAGACATGATAGCTCTGCTACGATAACATGAAGTATAAATATCAGTAAAAACTAGTACACTTGATATAAATATATAACATATAATTATCGTCATCATTATCAATTGCAATCATTACGAAGTAATTAAACTTTATTTAAAGTTTTGTCCTTGCAACCTTAATATTAACACCCGTGGGGGGGGGGGGGGGGGGACTCTAGGGATAAACGATCGCAATTTTCAAAACAAAAAAAAAACCTAAAAGATACCTGACGTTTTCAAAAGGGCGTGGCTTCACAAGTTTCTAATCCCTGAAAGATATCAAAATCATGAGTTTCAGGGGCTTTCAACCCTAAAAGATTCCAAAAAGTGAGAATTTAGCAAATTTCATATTTTAAACCCTAAAAGATACCAGATCGTCGATTTTACCCCTAACAGATACGAAGAGCATCCCCGATCGTTTTCCCTCGCAGGTCCCCCCCCCACCGGGTATTAACTATAGACATCAGTAAATAGCATGAATTCATCTGTACTGGACTAATATACAATGTTGTAGCTATTTAGACAACTCAGATTTGAAAACTCCGTACATTAGTCGTTGTTGGTTAGCTTTGGATTGAGTGTTTTGACTACAATTCCTCATCTATTGCATTCACGTGCCTACGTTTTCCTGTCTTGGCACGTGAATTGCAGCATGTGAACAAGACGCTAGTGAGTGTTGAAAGTTCAAACCAACAACGCCTAATGTACTGTGTTTCCAAATGTCTTAATTGTTACAACATTATTATCTAGGCAGTTTACAATTTCCTACTCTAACTGATAGGACAAAAGTGTTCGTAAAAAAGAAATAAGAAAGACAAAAAAGAAACATTAAAAAACCTGATCGTAATTCAGGATTTGGCCATTCCTTATAAAGATCATATGTTGTTCTTAATAATGATAATCTTGTATAATGCATATTCACGTGGTGACTATCCATGATGTACAAACACATTTTATTACATTGCATTGCATTACATTGTATTTTTTACAATAAATATATGCTCAGTTCAAGTCTTTCGATTTTGAAGCTTATTTTCTCTTCTTTGTAATATTTAAGTTGTTTTTCCTTTTTCAAGCTTCCTTCATCAACATCATGATGACCATCATCGTTGTTATTGTAGTGTCTGCCTATCAATCATCTTTATCATCAGTAGTGGAATATCACTATCACTACAATCATCACCATCATAATTGCCATCATTTTCATCTTCTTTAGCGTCGTCTCCACAAACATGTATGTACCATAATGGACACTTTTAAAGATTAACTTCACATGTACCATTTCCCATTAGTTCATTTCCTAACTGATTGCTTAAATTAACACAAATTTTAAATGAAAACTTATATATAAAATAGTCTCAACAAGCGTGATAAATGACTATGACCTTGGCATATTTGTATTTGATATCCTTTGACAGGAGTTATGAAAAAATGGCCAACAAAAACGTTCAATCAATATGTGTATAAAGCACATATTTACACAAGTCCTACTGGTATTTAAAACTGAGGCCAGTTCTCAGTTAAAATATATATACATTTTTTTATTTACACCCCTCAATACTTAAAAACCTTTTATCAATCAAACGGCTATCTACATAATTTTATGATAAGTGGCTTATAACAATAACTGTTCAGCTAACAAGTTTAATTACACTATCAGATAAAACCTTGCGGTTTATAAACCGTACAGACACCTGTCACATTGAACTCAAGGATTTTCCTAAAGACACGTACTTATGCCGGCTAGACCATGACATTCGAGTGTTTTTTTTTTTGTTTTGTTTTTTTTTTCGCTCGCCGTTTATTAAACCTTATGAAATATATTTCATCAATAATCATAAACAAGAGCCCTTTTTGATGTAATTCACATATACTGTACAAACGGCTTAAAACATTTGCCGGGGACTGCCACCTCGAATGAACAATCACAACATTTACAATTGCAATTTTAATCACTGAATTGGTTTGTCAGAATAATCATTCAAAACATTGATCAAAACGAGCTATATGCAAGATTAGCTTGATGTTATTTTCTGAGAAATAGACGTCAAAAGTAATAATACCTAATAGCGTTCTATAGCTAATAGGCTTTCAATTTGAAGCCGTAATATTTTAATTTCTTTATGACACTGAATTGAGGTTCTAAAATCAGCAACCAAGTTAAAAAAATGTTCCGCGGTTCACGAAAAATATTGGAAAATTGAAAACCAAGAAAAAATGTTTACGCGGACTGATGTACCTCAATTTTAAAAAAAATCTTACAGATTTTTGTACATATTTCATCTTTATTATTGATGTGTGGGGTTTTCTGGATCGTTCGTTTTTCTGTTATTGTGTTTCTGCCTTCATTCCCACTACTTACTTAGGTTGTTTGTGCACTTCGTCTTTTGTTACTTTGTTACCAGACTTCTCATGATGTTTTTATAAATTTAACTTTAGTATAAACAATAAAGACTAAAGTAGCTTTCAACTCGACCCCGCCGCCAACCCTTTTATAACGTCATTCAACTTTAAAAGGATCGAGGAAAAAAAAAGAAAAACAAAATAAATCAAGAAAATCAAAATAATATGCAATGACAAATACTTCACAGGATGTGTAGGATGCATTCTCTAAAAATAAAATAAACTAATAATCACTAATGATGATTAGCATGAAAGTCGTTTTGCCAATTTAGGTGATAATATGAGTCCGTTAATACCACGATACATTACTAAAATCCTACTTGATACCTAGGCAAGACAGTGGCTTTAACAATTTCTTACACTACATCAAGTTGCACTACCGCTTGTTAATAAAACATCACCGTTAAAATTGTGGTTGCTTTGCATGGAGACTTATTGGCAAAAAGCCATTATTTTCTCATCAACTGAAACCGTCGATTCATCGTATAAATCGATATTGTAAATCTATACGGTGCGTAACAAATTGGTTGCCTTAGTCGATGGAAAATGGTTCAAGACATGATTGAATTAACACAACCATTGTTTAGTTGTCTATCCATTTTTATTTCCCCAAACGTTTTTGAACAGGTTTTAATGAAGCAGTGAGCTAAGTGTCCGGTGTCACGAGTTGCGGCTTCCCAATCGTAAGCTTACTGACCCTTATCACAGTTCCCTTTACCACTCCATTTAAATATCAGCTTAAAAAAGGAACTTTCTATTATTGCTATCATTATTGAAAACGTAAGGACAAGGGGCTATTCATGTCGGCTATGTCATTGATAAGCATTCATAACTAGTCGTGTTCAATTGCACCTGTTTTAGCCAAAAAGACGCACAGCGATTGGTCGTTTCTGCACCGTCTTACAGCTATTTATAATTGAAGTTTCTGGAGGCCTGGCAAAGACGACCAGCAGTTTGATAGACCCTGAGCTATTCAATTGCGTTGCTATGGGTTGTTTGTAATATACTTTGAATACTTTTATATACACTGAAAAAGGTTCAGAAAGAGAAACGTTTGTGGCGTGGAGATCTCAGCTATGTATTCGACAAGCATCGTTATTACGTTTGTGGTAAGCACACATTAGCAAACATTGTAGCTGCTTTATAATAATTATATCATGAATCCATCGATTAACATTAAACCAATTACTATACAGATCTTACTTGCGGACAGCTTGCTGCAAGCCAAAGGTAAGTCATTTTAGTTATTTTATTGACATGGAAAGTGATGGTCAAAGCAGGTTTTACTGCGTGACCTTTTCTAGTTGAAGGGACATACATAGACGGGTAGAATTGGCCCTCCTGCGATGATCTAGTTTATTCAACATCGATAATAACTTAGGAGGTAGTATCTGGTAGTTCTTTTTAAAGCAACGAAATTTCATCTATAGGCGTTTTTCCTCATGACTTAAAATTAACTAAAATTGATACTTAAATTCTCAAAAACTTATGTCGCAAGTTGGTTGATTGAGGACCTGTTCACGATGTTTGTAGATTGTCAGCTTGTGTCAGTTCATAGTAAAAGCTATAGTTCATGTCATTTGCCTTTGCCCAAACTAATGTCACAGAAATGTTACAAATTGTACTCATGCACAGACAAAAAAAAATGATGCATTTATTTCGGTGAAAGTAAAATAAGCTTTATGTTTTGTCACAAATATTTTGTGAGCATATTATTGTCGTCATTGAATATTACGTCAGTCATTTGTGCACAGTTTTTCTTAATAGATGCATTAATTCGCTCTTTAAAATTATTTTACTTCTCATTATAAGCACAAAGTTCTGCTGGATTAATCCTCAGCGTTGACTCCATAAAAAGAAATATATATATATATGTAGATGTTCACATGCATGAAAAAATAGGTTTGTACAAGGATGTTTACCGACATTTTAATAATTCAAAAAACCTTGACATTCAAATTAAAAGTTACAGAATATGATTTAGGCACAGTTATAACTATAGTAACAATCATCGATCTTCCAGCATTGGAAACGTGCTAAGATACTTGGGTAAATCGCGCAAGAAATTACGTTGTTGCCCTCCCATGAGGCTTTAGTCTCGATTATGAATTACGCTAAACTAAAACAAGGAAAATTGGCCGACACTCGATAAAATAGCTCAATGCCCCCAAGAGGAACGATATAATTTTATCAGTGAAAATGTAATGTTCAAAATCGTTATTTATTTCAAATATGTTTAGTAGAGGTAGTAGTTTGGTAGTTATATATATAGTACAGTTTTACTGTAGACGAAATTGTTGCAATGATTTTTTTTTATTCAACACCAAAGTTGAAATTCTTCATCTGCGTTTATTTCGCGGTGTAGCAATTAAAAGTGCAGTGGATCGGAAACACAAGCCTTCAATATCACCGAGCTCTTCATCAATTAAAACAAAATAGCTACTTCACGAGATTGTATTCTTGAAATGAACGTTGAATATTCACATCACATTAGTCCCGCACTACCTGTGAGAAAATTGACGCATTTTGCTTCAGGCTAAAATGTTAATAACGCTTTTTGACACTACAGAATCAAGATTGATTGTTAAGTTCTTTACAATAACAGACTTGGCTATTTGGGACTAATTCACATATTCAATTTCCGCGAAAAAAAGAGAGTAAAAACTGAGAAATCTGCTTGTTTGAACTGGACGTGTTTCATGAGATATCTGAATTTCTATTTGTACATGTATACGTTTCTATATGTGGTAATATAAACACTTGATCAATATACTTTAGTTAAAAAAACACGTGCAAACTACAATTATAACAAAGTCAATGAGAACGATAAAGCAGCAAAAATAAAATAAAACTTAAGAAACCTGATATAGGCAATCAATGCAATTTGTAAAGATTTTATCCGCTGGATAGCGATTTATCAAAATGATATATAACACATTATCAAACTGGCTTACAAATGGCTCCTACAGCTACAATGGTCATAATAGTCAATAATAATTTGTACATTTATTAGGTACAAATTTTAGTAGATCATGTGAGAGGCAAGTTTGTCTGACAAACAAGTGCAGGTCCTACGTTTTAGCGTCCCGGTGAACGAGTTAAGAAAACATTGACTACTCAACAGTATTAATAATTTGAGTTACGATTCTTTTGACATAAAAATTAATGAATGATTGTCACTATACTATGCAATGTGAACTGTATGCTGAAATAGCTATATAAGTGTCGAGCTCAATACGTGTAATCATATATAGTTTAGTAAGGTACAATGGATATAATCTTTTTTTTTTGGTTCTATTTTTGGGGTAGTTTATTCTACACACCAGCGCGTTTCCTTTATATTTTGTCTTGTTCTTTGAAAGTCGCTTAAAGCTATATTCACCAACTGGTGCTAATCGATGCGATGGCCTTCCAATCGATAATATGCATTAGTGTATTGAAATAATGTTCGTAAAAACCCAATGAACCACGGTCAAGTAAGTGAGCGTGACAATTACTCCAAACTACAACGCTATTCAAAGATATTGGCACACATCCTAGGAACCAAAAACGGCGTTTATATACATAAATATTCAATATCGAAAAAAATTGGAAATTATCATTGCCCTCAGACAAACTCAGAATAGCTCTGACACCTAGAGTACTGACAAGCCAATAGAGTTTATCATTTGGACCTTTTAGAAGAAAAGGTTTATTTATGCATATAAAAATTGCTATTGTACTAAAATTGTGAAAATTGCATACTAGCAATCATTGTATTACATAACTTAGTTGGAATGTTCGGTACATGTATAGTAATTAGAAAGAAGCGAAGTAGTTTTGGATTAAACGAAAATTAAAGTCACCATATATAGCTTTATTAATCAGTTTTCACTTTCAACTTCCTTTGATCCATAATGCAGCATTTTTTGCAGTTCGTTAATTATTCTGTGGTATACGGTTTTTCTAAGATTCTATATGATACAGAGTTGGTATACTATGGCTGATTCTTTGATTCGTCATACATTGTTTTTAGAGCACGCAGTAGTAGTAACAAAACCTGTCTAGAAAAACACACAAAGGAATTCTCCCATCAGAATCACTTGAAAAACTGCTAATGCTATAGATTGATAAAAGCACTATCCTTTGCCATCTTTGTCGATAAGTAGTGAAGCTGTTACGTAACGTTATTAAACTTACTGATCAGTTTATGACAGTAAAGAAAATAGACAGTTTTTTTAGATATTCACAAGAAACTCAATAATGCATAGGTTGAGTCAAAGTGGTTTGTAATTCTGCGGCCAAGGTCAATCAATGACGCAGTTCAGTTGGACTTTATTTTGTTTCTTTGCATTGACAAATCTTGGATATTTCACAAAATCTCTAGTGCAGAAAGGTTTTTTGGTTTACAAAACGAATGCCAATGCTAGTCTTTCGAATTGAAGTTGTCTGAGAATTGAAACAGCAACGAATAAAAAAGACCGCAAAATATACAAATACTGCAGATGAAAACAACTTAAAAAGCAAAACGGCCACTTATCAACGCCTCTAAGGACAACTTTACATAAGTATTAACCGAGTTATTCTCTACAAATGAATGTGTGTCCATCTATATATCATATATCTATTAAAATTGTGTTGCCCAGCATGCAGTTCGGTCTCCGTTTTCACTTTTTAGTTTAGTGACAATTTTAGAAGCATTTTATAAAATAGTCGTATATTGACTTAAAATAGCAGACAAACATACAAAGCAAATTGGATTTTTAGTCGACCAAATATATACATGTCTATTAGAGTAAACTTTAGAAGCACGCACGATATCGGAATCGCCGAAAGTTATGAAATTTGCCAAGTAATAAAAAGTCAAATGACAGATCACAAATAAAGACCGGTTAAAGAACTGTCTGTGGTCACGATTGCCGTTGTGATTACATAATTTATCGAATTAGGCTTGCAAGTAACTCAAATGTAAATTAAGTTGATTTGCAAAGTCGGTATCGTGTTTGTTTAAACTTTTCGCTCGCTGATTAGCCATGTAATTAACATAATGCAAAAATCTTCATGAATAAACAGTCACTTGTGCGCTTTTCTTGACAAATTTGTTCCACTTTTTCACACGCCATGAATGAGCTTTTAGGTTGTTTGTGTTCATGATTTAGTTGTAATTAAAGGCCCGCGGGTACACATGTATAACAGCCTTCCATAACACGCTCCCGTAACGTTTTCCTGTAACACGCTCCCGTAACACGCTTCCGAAACACGCTCTCGGTAAAAAAAGCTCCCTTGTTTGTACCCACGATTTCACGTAAAAAAAAATTTGCACCAAAACGTTTTTTCCTCTTCTCTCCTCTGCTAAATGAATATTAAATAAATAAAATGACTAATCTTTTACTGCAGCATTTCCAGATATAAATATACAGTGGCTCTTCGTCTGCAGACTCTCACACTCACTACCTCTACATTCAGTTTTCAGATCATACAACGCTACTCACAGTGTTGATTTTTTGCGGAGGGAGGAAAACCGGAGAACCCGGAGAAAACCCTCGTGGCACGAGAGAGAGAAACAACACATTATAAACAGTTCACATATAACCCCGATCCGTGAATCGAACCCAGGTCACAGCGGTGAAAGGCTTTTCCCCCTTCACATGGAACTAGTTAAATACGAAGGAGCCAGCTCCAGGAGTATTTGCTGTTGCGCGAAACATGTTTCTTGTGTGTATACAGGTCTAACAATGGAAATGTGTTATGATAACTACGTTGCGTGCAATTGTACTGTTCATTTGATGTATCAATGTTTGTTGGGTTATGTCGAGATTGCCAGAATTGCGCGCTATTGCGACTGCGCAAGGACATAGCGCAAGTAGCCTTAACCTTTGGCAAATGTAATGACTAACCATTGTTTCTTTCACAGCACAATGTCCTGCCAAATTCCGTCCACCAGAAGGAAGTTGTCTTCATGGATGTTTGTTTGATTCAGACTGTGATATTGGAGAGATTTGTTGTACATATGGCTGTTACGCTTCTTGCGGTAAGAAACAACAAACATATTCTATCTGGAATACGCATCTTAGCATTCCTATACTGTGTAATAGGCGATCTGCATTATAGCGTTATTTGACTACCAGCATTCTCTGCGAATTCTCTTTCATATTCAAATTCTTGTAAATTAAAATAACAATTTGTGCTAATTGCGCTAGAAAAGAAAGTAAGCGAAGCGTTATGCTGGTAGTTGCAGTATATGACGCCATAAGGCAGATCGCCTAAAATGAACGAAAAAGCTATTACGCCTACTATAGGAAGATCCTAGTGATAGGATCTTCCTAATTCTATGTAAACACCGCCTAATCAAAACTGAGGCAGCGCTTTACAAATAGTCGTCGGCTCTTTCAGAGAGTACCCCTGGGCCACGAATAAAATCTGATATTGAGTCCACCCACTAGAAATCTCCTCTCGACGTCCCTGATAATGATGCATATTGAGAATATAAACCTTTTCATTGATACAGTAACCAATTTACAGGATAGCGAGTGCTTTTAAAGTCTGTCATTGTGCTTATTATTTTTTCAGTCAAACTTACAAAATGTCAAAGCGAAAGAAGAAGAATTCAAATGAGATTAGGGCGTGCATCGTTTGTGCCTCACTGTGACGATCGAGGCAATTACATGGAATCTCAATGCGCTCACAAACACCATTACATTATATGCTGGAAAGTTAATAAACATGGTCAGAAAATCCCTAACTCTGAAATAACAGTAAAAACTGGAATGTTCTATCGGAAAAGCTTACCGCTGAACGAGCAAGGAGATAATCGCAAGAGAAATACTTTCGGTAAGTTGTCAGTTCTGTCCCATAATAAGTCATGAATAATGACACTAATGGAAGCTATATATATATATAAACCTATTTTTTGTCAACGACAATACGTTAGCGTGACCAGTATAAAACATTTTCAATTTGTTAGTTTCAGGTGCTACGCATATCTCAGCTACACCTCAGACCTACAGCAAGTGCTTCAAAAGACGAGGTCGACGACTTAGGTTACAGAAGACCAATCCAAATGTTTTTGTACCAAGCTGCAAGCCAAATGGGAAATTCAAACGAACTCAATGCAACAAATCGCATTCCAAATGCTGGTGTGTAAATCCAATAACAGGAAAAAAGAATAAAGACACCGAGGAAAGAAATGGAAAAAAGCCAAATTGTAGACAAGGTACAAATAAAAAGTAACGATCTCAGGACAAGATATGTTCACAATTCTTAATAGTTGTCGATGCATTTTTGTGAAAACTCCCAGTTATATTTTTATAAATACACAACATTTGTCATTCTGATAAATTAGTTAGTTAATGTAGGGGAAGTGACTGCGTTAACTAGGATTAAGAGATGCATTGTACCAATTTAATACCTGAGTTGTTATTATCAGTATTTCTTTTTCTGTACAGAATGTGGTCGTAAACTGCATCGTACGCGACGCATTGTCGGTGGATCAGTAAGCCAGAAGGGTGAGTGGCCATGGCAGGCAGCTTTATTCTTAAACGGTACACAACACAGATGTGGTGGAGCTCTCATTAAACCATCTTGGGTAGTAACGGCGGCACATTGCTTCAGTAAGTTTGCTAATTAATACTTTATCCAGACTAATTAAAGATCACGTGAGTCAAGTGGTGAATGCACTGTTTGTCAAATGTAAAGTGGTTAAAATATTTGCAGTTTTGATTATTTTGGTAGACCGCAATTTTTTATCTAGCTTTTGTGTTGTTTAGAATTATTTATTGTTTTATTTTTCCATACAGTAATTTGATGAGTGTTTGATTGTAGGTGAATACTCATCGATGAATCCAGCCAATTGGCAAGTCAGACTTGGCGAACATTCTTTTCTAACATATGATAAATCCGAAATCAATATTGAAGCCTTGGAAGTACATGTACATCCTAAATATGTCCCTGCAAATGTGACTCATCCGGGAGATTATGATATCGGTGAGTATCTAATACGCCGTATGATCATTGAGAAGTAATGTTATTGCGTGATCTGCATTAACTTGAATCGGAGTTCAATCAATCAATCAATCAACCAATCATTCATTCAGCCGTCAATAAATAAATACATAAGCAAAAAATAAATAAATGAATGAATGACTAAATGATTTAATGAATTTATTATTAATAAATAAATAAATTAATTAATTAAATTAAGTAATTAATAAAGGAATGAAATTAATCAAGTCATAAAGTTAGATCGATGAGGTTGTCCTTTGAGTGTAAATTGTAAATTACTTTTTTTTAACACTTAGCGTCGAGCTAGTTTGTAGGTACAATGTAGTCCAAGACTGAAACGTAACATAAGAATCCCAACTGGGCATCATTGTCATGTAGTGCTTGAAACCCGGCGTACTTTATCGATAGCGGCAATCGATCATTGAAAATCAATCAATAAATCGATATTGATCGATAACAATTAACTAATTGGTATTGATTGGTATCGGACAATCGATGATCAATCGATAGTCACACGAAGCCAAGGTATCGATTGGTATCGATTGGATGAAAAAAATATTTTAAGGCAACTTTTCAGCAGTGATCGTGACTGTTCTGAAATTCAGTATATCCGACGTTAATTTTATTTAGTTTACCGAAATTATTTAG
Source organism: Diadumene lineata (assembly GCA_918843875.1). NCBI lineage: Eukaryota > Metazoa > Cnidaria > Anthozoa > Actiniaria > Diadumenidae > Diadumene > Diadumene lineata. The sequence continues at coordinate 19,684,741 of OU974070.1, read as the reverse complement.
TTTACCGAAACCGCCTCGATTGGCTTTATTGATATGTGGTAAACGCTAGCAACGTGAAATTAGTTGAATATAAAATTAATAAATGTCAAATGGGAAAGTTTAAAATCTCTTTTTTACAAGATTAAACTGTTCTAATATTTTGAACTACATGCACTTCGTCAAATTTCTGATTCAAACAACAAGAAAAGTTTGTTTTGAAATAGCCGAACGAACGATTTTTTTCCGATTTGTTAAAATATCGAGAAGTTCGTCTTTGTTTGCGTGATATTGTAACTTAACCGAGAACCGATGGCTTTCAATCAATGATGATCGATGATCGATTGACAATCGATGACTCAATGGATAACGATCGACGATTGATTGACAATCGATAAAAGGTCACATCAATGTTCCCTATCGATTGGTCATCGATTATCAAAAATCAATCGATTAATTGATATCGATTGTTCTTGATTGGTATCGATTGGCATCGATTATCGAATTTATCGATTAAGTACGCCGGGTTGAAATCATGAGAATTACTACCATATTTACCGTTCTTTACGGAACACCATCGGTTCACTAATAATAACAACATTATTACTTATTTCAGCTTTGGTACGTTTAAAAATATCGGTCAGACTTCGCAAGCAAATCAACGCCATATGTTTACCAGACAGTTTATCATATTTCCAGCCTGGTCAGCGGTGTGTCATTGCAGGATGGGGTAAAACTGTTTGGAATGGAAACACATCACCAGTCCTCCGCGAGGCATGGATTGACCTGGTGTCTAGACAAGTATGCAACGCCCAACAGTAAGTTTTCTTAAGTTTTATACACTACCGTCATATTAAATAGAGTTCAGGGGTGCAATTGCAATGGAACCCTGTACTAGGCCGAGCCAACAGTCAGGGTCTTAAAAAAATTGGAGGAGACATTTCTTCCTTTGTCACATCACATCTTCAGTATAGTGAAAATTTAATGTCTCGGTTAAAGACATCGAACCGGAGGTCTCTTCACGCTTCACATTGTATAGGATGGACGTTAAAGAACCCACACCACTATTCGAAAAGAGTAGGCTACGGAGATGCTGGTGTCTGTGGACTGTCTTGTAAAAACACTACATGGCCCACATGAATTGGTGAAAGCTATTGTGGTGTTTCTGCGTTGCGTTGAAGGAAATCTAATACATAAATAATAATAGTAATAATAATAATAATAATAATAATAATAATAATAATAATAATAATAATAATAATAATAATAATAATAATAGAGATAACAATATTGTTATTAGTATTTGTGAAGAATTTCTATAGTCTCAATGCGATAGTTCAATAATATTGCATGCAGACTACTGATGCATTTTATTTTTTTTTGTTCTCTTTCTTAGGTCGTACAATGGTAAAATAAGTAAGCGATTCCTATGCGCTGGCTTTAAAGAAGGTGGCACTGACGCATGCGCATATGATAGTGGAGGACCGCTGATGTGCCCGTTAGCTGATGGGCGGTGGGTTTTAGCAGGGATCATAAGCTGGGGCGAGAAATGTGCATTACCTCATAAATATGGTGTATATTCTAACGTCTACGAGTTTATGCCGTGGATATCAAGAAAACTCAGACTGGATAGATAAGGACATCAATAAACAGAGATTTAATTTATTGACAGAAGATAACATCGTATAGTGCAAATCAAGCCGTGTATAAGATGTGATTAACAATACACCGTCAGTTGCCAATAAGGGTAAGGTGTATGTAGGAAACACTAGCACTTGTCAATGTGCTTCTGTGGCTCACCTCTATACAGATATGTACATCCTTACATGCTTGATTCACTAAAACAGCAATACGTTTATCCATACGTTTACCATAGTCGTGATTTATCACTGCAGAATTTAAGTCGTCCTAGTGGAGGGTAAAGATAACACAAGCCTAGATTTCATGTAATATATAATGTAAAAAAACAGCAGGCTAGGATCAGCTACAAAGCGTTTTTTAAAATGGACAGCTTAAAAACAACTATTCGAAGAAAGGGGGCCATGACTACTCAATCATCATCACCCTGGTTAGATCCTGGCTAGAGCCTGTAACTACAGTAAAAATATACTGTAATGCATGATAACACGCCCACTAATAATTTACAAATGAGAAACACTCGCTAAGGTGGGCTGCACTAAATTAGCTGTAACTATATACACCTAGTTCAAAAAAGGTTGTCCTTGGATTTCTCTGCATATCTCATACTGATTACCGCCGACTGCATTCCAAAACCGAAATGCATTGTTGATGATATATAAATGCGCAATTATAAAATTATCTGAATTTACAAGCATGCCGGCTCCATGTTCCGAAGATTTAGGCTCACACTCCAGTATTCGGAGTCCATGTGCGGACTCTGCACTTCAATGCATTTCATTGCCAATGCAATTCGGCCTTGAAATGCAGTGTTCGTTGTTCGCTATTCAGTAATCAGTGTTCAGTATGCGGTATTCAGAAAAATCCAAGGACGACCTTTTTTGAAATGGTTTTAAAATTTGAAGGACCGAACGTCATGGCGGTTCGTCATACATATCGATGCGTCACACGATACGCTCATCTTTGGATCAACTTAATTTTAAAAATGTAAAGGGATTATACAATGAGAGTGCTACAATAAGATTTCCATGTAATCATATTTCTAGTTAAACGAAGTTTTTAAACTTCTAATTAGAATATGTTTTTTTGAAATATCCATCATGACCAGCTGGTTTGTGTTAGAACTGGGCAAAGATGCTTTGACGAAAAGTATTGTTGTATCTTGTGCAATTATAATAGGGGCCCATCTCCAATCAAAACGTATACTTCTCAACCTAAGACGAGTAACTAACTTGTTCATATGATTGCTAGTAAAATTGCACTTTTGATCACGAGTCTATTTCGCTATCATGCAAAAACTACATTATTTGACTTTTTGTGATACTGACTGCTGATATCAATCTCCCGCAGTCACACAGACTGCGTCTTCTGCTATCTTGATAAGTGGTCGATGGCCTGTTGACGACGTATTACAGTAAAGACGGGTGGTTTATGAATTTTGGTACAACATACAAATGACAATAGTATCCAAGTGCAAGTTTACGTACTGTCCAAAAAAAGAACACCCCATTAACTACTATAGATTTCTCATTTCTTGTAGTAGAAACATATTAACAAATGTACATAATTATTAAAAATACAAAGAACAACCGATCAATTGACGATAGTCATGGATTGCTTTGAAATGGATTCAGCTCTAATATAGTTTTATGGACATCTTTACAGAAGTAGCAGGCATTCAGCGTAGAAGAAAGAGCGTTTTTTTTTTCTGTCGAGGGAAAAGTTGTTTTATGCTATCTGAAAATGTTTCACAAAAACAAAGTTGTACCTCCCCAATAGAAACCATTTCGCAGCATAATCTACAATTGTCGAGGAAGTTCTGAAAGAGAGTCAAGTTTTGAGATTGAAATCGCCAGGCCGTTAATCTGACATCAATCCATCTTATTTCAAAGTAGAACATTCCGAATTGATGGTTACTGAATTTTATAGTAATTGATTGTAGGTGATTGTAACGGATGACTTGCATTGTATAATAATCAACTTTATTTGACAGGGTAACACCATTGTAAAGTTAAAACTTTAGATTAATTAGTCGTAGTTTAGTACTGGTTGTAAATTTTAATGTTTTAGTAGTTTATCTTATTTGAGTTAAATTTAGCATAATAATGCAATGCGGTCATTCGATGCATTATTATTTATGAAAAAGTGTATTTCAATGTTCACGAATTATGAGCTGCAAATTAAAGAGTGCTCAAATGGAGTCAGAATCCACTTCGAATCAAACCAATAGCTATCAATTGCTAGCCAGAAGCTGATTTATTTTAATAAACGTACGTTAAAACGCGCTTAGTTGATAGTCTTGAAAACGCCAGTTACAAAGTGCTTTGTTATTTCATTGCAGTCGCATGGACACAAAAAGAGGCAAATACACACACACATATATATAAGAAAAGTCTAAATCCTTTCGTCTTCTTTGCTCAAGGAAAAAGAAAACTAAAGAACTAAAATGTACATATTATAAAAACACATATTGTTGGCAATCAATAAATATCCTTAAAACATTAAGATGTATTGTCTTGGTAGTGATTTAGTTTTTGAGAAACAGTAGTTTTACATAGAAGCATATGATGCAAATTTGAGGTATTCTATATGTTTCCCTCTCACTGCTCTTAGTTTACTCCTCCCTAGCCTATAACTCAGGCACCGTTGGCTCAGTTGAGAGAGTGATCATTGGACTGTCAACCGGGAGGCTACGGGTTTGAACACTGACACAGGGTCTTTAAAATAATTGAGAAGAATGTTCTTCGATTTATGTTAATTAGACTTCGCGTCTTCTCGGATAAGAACGTTAAAGAACATAAAGAACAACTGAGGACGCAGGTCATGACCATCCACGGTGATAGGCCTACGCTAACTACTGACCAACCTGACGCTTGTTCACCCGGATTACAGGGCCCGGATTACATCCTGTAAATATTAGAGATTGTAAAGCGTAGAAGTAGGCCCAGGGGCAGGACTCTGGATTAACGCTCGGGGATGCTCGTCGGAAGTTTTCAAAAATACCCCTGAAAGATACCGGGCGTCTTTCAAAAGAGAGTGGCTTCACAAATTTTTCAACGCTTAAAGATACCAAAGTCATGAGTTTCAAGGCTATTCAAACCCTAAAAGATGAGGATTTGACAAATCACATATTTTAAACCCTAGAAGAGACCTAATCGCTGATTTTTACCCCTAAATAATACGACGGGCATCCCCGATCGTTTACCCCCGGAGTCCCCGCACCCCCCAGGGAAGTAGTTGAAATGCACCATATATAAGCTCTACATTAGATTACCCTTAAAACCTTTGCGCGCAAAAGCACAGGCATCCCGAACTGGAAATACGCTGTAAAGATCGCAATATCTAGCTTCTTGTTGGTATTTAGAAACCGCTGTAACAGTTGAATCACCATAAATTCCTTTATTTATTGATTGTAAAGTTATTTCTACGTCTGGTTTTGCTATTTTGGATTGGCCAGCTTTGTTCATACGGCCGGAATACAATCTATGTGTCGTATACCTTATCCACATAATTGTTTGTCAAGATCCCTTATACCTCTAAATTTTAATTTAGTGTAAGTTTTTCGTTAAATATACCGGATCCCCAAAAGTCTTAACTGGCCACGTGACATTGTGCATATTGTTTGAATGCCATGAATAGTGGCTGCTTGATTAAATGCTAAATACGGTCAATGGTAACTTGATCTAGGTATTTATTAAATATCGACTTACGCGCGTTGTATTATCACTAAAACAATCACGAATCGACTTACAGTTTATATATGGCGATTATTGCATATTGCACATTATAAACATTACCGACATTAGAAAAACTTTCATATAGTTAAGCTAATGGTATTCCAGACCAACATTGATAAGCATTTTTGCAGTAAACCTTATAAATGGCATACAGAATACACCAATTATATGTGTTCATTCACTGTTATAAACTGAACGCGCATTGAATGACCCGGTTATCTAACCAAACATACTTGACTAACACAGTCAATTTCCTTGCAAAGACATTTATTGACTATTACATCAATGGCAAGTACAAGAAACATTCAATGATTGTCCACTGTCACTGTTGACTATTAGGAACTACTAACTATAATAACAATAAAATGTCCTTCATAATAAATGTTATCTATAGTATTTAATAACCATTATTAACTAAAAACAATAACAATGTAATAATAATAAAATGTACTTCATTAGTAAAAGTACCTTTAAATGTCCATTCGATTGTCTATTCGATTGTTCATTCGATTGTCTATTCGATTGTCTATTCGATACTCATTTCTACCAGTTCAGCCATTTCTGCCATTTCTTTCTCGACTTCCTCTTTCTTTCGTCTAAATTCTTCTATTTGGACACTCTGCTCATCAAGTGTGCGTTCCAATGGTGCGCAGCGTCGCTCTACGTCTTCTGCTTGCACTAGCACCTCTTTCAACTGCTCCTCTAAAAATTGTATTTTTTCTTCTGTCTCAGCTTCCCACTGCGACGCGTCGCTGTCTTTCATTTCCAAATGTTTCAAGCTATCTCCAGCTTCTTCTACACTTTGTTGTAGTTTCTCAAGCATTGCTTCAGCTGCATCGGCACGGGCTTTTTGTTTTGCCAGCTCGCTTTCCGTTTGTTGGAGTTTTTGAACAATTTCGATGTTACGATGATCATGTTGATCTGCTTGTGCCGTGGCCTCCTTTAACATCTCCTCCAACTCGATCAACCTCTCGTCGCCATCAAGTTCGACTCCTTCCAAATTTCGAACTACTTCACTATCTTCTTCTTGCTTGCTTTCAAGCTCCTCCAACCTTGCTTTTTTCTCGTCAAGTTGTTTCGTGGTCTTTGCTAGGTCTTTTTCGATCAAAACCATTCGATTTTGCATTGAATCAAGGTCTGATTCATGTTGGTAAGCTCTAGCTTCTGCGTCCTTCATTTCTGCCTTAGCCATAAGTTCTCGCTCTTCTGCTTCTTCTATTTTATCTTTTAGGGCTTGCATCTTTTCACGGACCTTGTCCATCATGGATGTTGCTGCGGTAGACATATTGAAGCTGCTTTTACCAAGGAACGTACAAGAGCAATAACTTGTTGACGACAAAGACTGGGTGTTGTGATCTGATCAGTACGCTGAGCTAGTAAACTGTTCTCAAAGGAATCTAAAGAATGCCAGGGAGCGTCCTAAAAGAGTTTCCACTGGCCACAATCCTGACCCACAATCGTACTTGGTTTCACTTCATTACAATATATTTTGACCCTCCGTTGACCTCATTCCAAAATTGTGTTAACTTTTGGAAATAGAATTTATAGAAATATCATTTGTGGACATTTATTAAACAGAATTTCAATTGCATTAATTTTAATCATTTTTTTCTCTGTTTTGTAATAATTTTCTAAACATTTGGAGTGCGCAGAAAGCTATATTTAACGAAATGGGGACCTTTCATTGAGTATTATGTTTCTGAACCATAATAACGCTATACATATTCAATGTTTGCGTCTTTCTAAAACTTTCAGTATAAAAAGCGAGAGCCACTTACGTTTTGTCTTGAGCTTTTAAAACTAGTGCAAAAATCTACTCATTTACCAATCAAACATGAACTATTCATAGCACAGCTGGTCTCAATGAACCATTCATAACAAAGTATGGCGTATCTTGCATGACTTGCTCACAATGTCAAAACCTTTCATTTCACAAAACTGCATGTTATTTATCGACAGAAATGTTGCTTGCAATATACCAAATATAATGTAGCATTTTTGTTGATTGTTTGTTTGTTCTTTCGGAGGTTTTTGCTTCCCAGTCATATGGAATGCATGGTATGAAGTTTACTCTAACGTCATGCCACTCAGATAGTTGAGATAGCCGTGTACTAATGCATTTTAAAGAACACGCAGAGCCTTTTAAAAATATCGTTAAAAGTAGTTTTTATTTTAGCACATAGATTTAGCAAAACAAACTGCAATAACAACAACAACAACAACTACAAAACAACAATAACAATAATAACAACAATGATAACAGCAATTCGCCAATGACATGGGACTAGGTACTAGTTTGTTGAAAGGCCGCTCGCATCAACGTATTGACCTCGTAACATGAAATAAAACATAAAAAGACTGTGTTTATTGCTTTTGGATAAATACTATTTAAGGTAATTCCGTAGAAATAAAACCGCCCGATGAATTTTTTTTATACTCGTTCTAAAAAAACGCTTTCAGAAAATACAATAAAAAAGGGGGGTCACCGACTTCGTTTTTGCGCAAAATGACGTCTAAGTTAATGCCTTTTGGTGACATGAGAACGTAAAGAAAAAAGCTCAAAAACCATAGAGAAAGGGAGCAAAAACATAGTAAACTCTCTTTTAAGAGCAAAATTCGTGTTTTGTTCAATGTCTGCACTTTATTTTATTAAAAAGATATGAACAGATCTATAAGAAATGTATGATCTTGAAGAAATTGACGAAATACCATCGTGTGCACTAGCTACAAATTCGTTCGAAAAGGTCCTAAGCTGAAAGTATTTTGGAAATTTCTCAACATTTAGCCCGATGACCTACGCTCGGTTTTAGATACATTTGATGTTATATTATAACAAATAATTTTATCAAATGAAAAACATAGGTCACCGTGCTAGACAATTAATAACAAAATCTACAACAAGAACAGGCACAGCAATAATAATAACAACAGCAACAACAATAGTTCCTTGCATGAATTTCCATCTAATATGAAAATACAAGAAAACTTGGTAATTAAATTCACTGTCAGATTTGTTGCCCAGAAACATATTTGAGTATTATTCAGCTGGGGAAACTACTCCCATTGCAGAGTGGGTATAGGGAGCTCAGCGGACCTTTTAGTGTCGAAAATTGGACCCGTGAAATCTTTTAAGATCTCCGGCCGACTTACATTTTAGGATCACGATTTGTTGTTATAGTGTGGAAACAATTGTGCAACATCTATCAAATATAAATATTTAATACAGATTAGTGTATAATTATCAACTCTAAGGAAACAAAAATAATTCAATGTGGTCGCACACATCAGCATCTCATGTTATTTTAATCAGCAGTATGCGTTCACGTTCACTGTTGTACGCGCCCTACTCTATGCTGGAATGACAAATATATATGTCAAAACATCACTTTCTTGGTTTCTTATACGCATATTTTATATTTTTACTTTTAAGTTACAAGATTTCCTAAACATCCAGTTCAAATACAAAGTTATTTGAAAATTCAGAGAGGTCAAAAAAGTAAATGATATTTCTCATGGGCTTTCTGTGGTTACACGACAAAAAATAAACCATAATCTTTAGATTTACTGATAAATAATCCGCATCCTACGTCTAAAATAAACCGTTTACGTTTAATGGCAATTAATTAATAATTAATGTAATCCGGGTCGATTACTCAAACTTTCTAATTCCACCTAAATACCTGCATCTCATTGTTGTTGATTTTTTTTTTTTTTTTTTTTTTTGGGGGGGGGGGGGGGGTAATCATTTGTATTTGAATAACATTTGGTTTTATTTACATCACAAAACCTACCCCTCAAAAACAGCAGGTGTTGTTGTTATTGTGAAAGTGGTGAATTACACTGTTTAGACTGACACGTAATGATAGCAAGGTAGAGGAAATTGTAAGTGTATACCACTTGCCATAAGTTCATTATATGGAACTTAGAAATAATTTACAAGAAGTAAGTTAAGAACTTTTCTGTTGTGAGAGTTCTTTCTGCATCTTTGCCAGCATTTCTTGCATTCGTTCTAGCTGTTAAAAAAAATGATGACAATCGTTTACATGAACCAGTACAAGCATTGACGTATAAGCAAAGGAAGTAACGTTTTTGGGAGAGCTTTCGATTTATAATTGCTTTGCTCTTCTCATTTTGTATACATGAACAGCTAGAGATAGGTAATCAAGATTTTCTCCCCAATCGGGCCTGATTATATACATCAGGGCTCAAAATAACAGCCGGCCAATGGCCGGACAAGATGACCGTTCAAAACAATTTTTGACCGGACATTCCTAATTTTCGACCGGTCAAACTAGCGTGAAAAATATATATAATATGTGTGTGTGTGCATGTAATATAAATTATGTAAAAAAAGAGAATTTTGTGTAGTTGTATTTTAAATTCTCTTTATTGGTAAGATATGCGCAACAAAGTAATTATCTAATGACTAACGAATGACTAACCAAACGAGCCTTGCTCAGTTAACCCTTTCGCTCCTACACCGCTTGAAAAATACAGCCTTACTTTAAAAAAATCATATCTTTCCGAAACAACTTATAAGTACTACAACTTTGGGTTTAAAGCAAACACTTATTGACTAGGAAATTGCTTTATAACGTTTTAGTTCAATCTAGGAATTTGTACTGTATATAAAAACAAAGGCGCTAGAACGCTACATAAATAAAACGCGAGAAAAGTTGTATTGCAATCAAATATGTAAATCAAACATTACTTATGTAAAGTGAAGAATTTCCAGCTGTAAATTTGTCTTGTTTTAGTGCCTTATTCACTAGTCAATAAACGACCATTTACGTTTCTTTTCGTTTGGTTCGCCGATCGGTACGGTGGTATCGCTGTACTATTTGTCTCAATTACCAGTTAGTAATTACAAAATGCCAACTTTCACAACACAAAACAGTCCTTACTCTAAGGCTTGGGAATTTTTTCACATTTATTTTTATTGAACTTACGGTGCTACATCCTTTCAAACGTTTTTTTTTTTGTTGAAAAACACGTATTTCAGTCAATAAATTTGTACAAAATGGCCGGTGTACGTATTTATAATCGCGCTGGTTTCCCAGTACATTCATACGCTATAAAAAGATAAAATTCACTCATAAAACGTAAATCTTTCGTAGATAAACACAACTTTGTAATGGATATTTCGATGAGATTAGATCCTAAATTTGAAAAGTCTTTTTAAACGGGTTTTCAATAGTTTTATTCAGTTTATCTTCGTGAGCTGACCGGTCACGATGACCGTCCTAAAGGACGTTTGACCGGTCAAGTGCTTATTTTGGCCGGTCATTGTCCGTTGACCGGCCGTTATTTTGAGCCCTGTACATAGTTCCATCACAAAATAAATGTACATTGATGATGAGTCAAACAACTGATTCTTGTGCAATTCTGTAGGCAAATGATATGAAAAAGGACCCTGACAGTGTCCTTAAAAATTAGCAACTATTAACATAGAAACTAGCAAAATTGAAAGAAGCCTTTCGGACCCTTTAGAGGTGAAGCAAAAAAGGTATGACTCAAGCTATGGACCTACGACCCTCTCCTCGCTACACTGTTTACAAAAAAAAAAAAAAAAAAAAAAAAAACCTTGTTAGTCAGTGCACATTACCTCTAATTCCTTCTCTCTAAGCATCTTATCTTTTTCATACATGGATGCATCAATGCTGTCATATGCACCACTCTTTCGTTTCCTACCAGACAAAATAGACATACCAAGTTAGATATATCAACTCTTATAAACAATCCATACTTTTCAAGACTTGCTACATCCAACATCTTAGAGACCATGGCAAGTGTCTGAAAGAGCGACGTGTCCTAGTCCAAGTATTTCTTAAAACTGCCATGTACTTAAAACACTCGTTGACGTGGATATCCCCGACATCGTGACTTTTATTGTCCGCAATAATAAATCTCCGAAAACGCGACGTGGGCTGGATGCATACATATCTAGGACGATGGATATAATGGTGGGGCGTCTGTTCTGCAACCAGAGATGGTGTTCTTTAAAGCGATAGTTCACAATGGTAAGGGCTGGTTCCATACAAATTTTGCTACCTTGTTCAGTAGCGCGGAGAATCTGTAATACGTTTGCGAGAGCAAACTGAAGGGAATTAATATGCCACTAATACACATGTTTACAGCGTCTTTTTCATCATAGTTTAAATAAGTTCGTTTAAAGAACCATCTAATATTCTACAGATTACAGCCATGTATACGTACAAGTCTCTTCTGGTTGCCACTTGCGTTCCTGTCTGGGATAGGTGCTGTGCTCGATAGTTCTCGTAATGGATGTCCTGCGTCACATCCTTCAAATCTTGCATATGCGTCCTGTTCAAATATGATATAATTCTATTATAATTTCAAATATCATTTTAATCAAACTCGAGAATCCTGTGCAATCCTTGTTCCTTTACTAAATAAGGTTGTTTGTTTCGACTATAATTTAAATATCTGTTAAATCTTACCTAACAAGCATGTTGCGCAGCATTACAAAGTCACAATGTTCAGGATTTTCCACTGCAAAAAAAAAAAAGAAAAAAAAGAAAAGAAAAAAGAATTCGATCGACAAACAATGACCACAACTCACAAGACAGAAAGCCAATAAATTGACAAGCGAGACAAAACTAGCCTATAGTTTTATCATTCACATTGTTTTCAACTGGGAACCAAGGAGTTGGGGGAGGGATCCACCTGGACTGATGAGATGAAACTGAAACGCTTGTGCGCGTGAACAAATCATTATTCGTCTTAAATTGTATTGCGCATTTCTGAGACAATCAAAACACTGTAAAAATATGTGATTAATAATAAGCGTTACCTTCTGCACAGCCCCAAGGATATTGTCGGACTCTTATCTTATGACCTTTTGAATCAACTACTTTATTACTGCCAATAACAGCAAATGGCACACTTAGCTAAAACAACAAATAGTACATTGTAATGGCTACATATACTCAAGCAACGACAGAAGTCAGTACATCGTATCCTTCCCAACGTTGTCTCTCCTGTTTTGCTCCCAGACGTAGTAGTAGTGCAAACACAAACACCCACAAAACGCCACAAAACAACTCTTACAAAATGCAGCGCATTAACCAATGTGGTATTCTTCATCAGAGGAGCAAGAATGGCACAGTTGGTTAGCGAAAGTTTACGAGCTCTAGTGACTCCACATCAGTCCCTTGTTTTAACTGCTTTTTGTCCTCAAGTTTGTTAGTTCGTTTCCTGCACGAATTACCGACCAAAAACAAAGTCTCATTACTTTGAACTATTTCAGTTTTTCTTGCCTTGAGTTCTCTGTTGATTTGAATAAACTCTTCGTCGTCGTCACTTTCACTATCGGGAAATGTATAGACCTTTATGTCGTTACTCTCCAACTCATTTAGAATCTACGGGAAAAAAATACTTATATTCTAAACATATTTAGTTAACTACTACTAAAATTCAATGAACACATCTCTAGTACTTCATTAGCTCTAATTGCTAAAATAGGACATATTTCCGTTTATTTGTTGTTGTTGGTTGGTTTGTAGATTTTTTTCTTTTTGTTGTTGTTGTTGTTATTGGTTTACTTGTTTGTTTGTTTGTATGTATGTGCGTGTTTGTTTGTTTGTTTGTTTGTGTTTGTCCGATGTCTGTTTATATGTTCGTTCGTCCAAGAACACTCTGTATAATCACCTTTCTTTTAAGACGAGTTAATTCTGATTTTGTTAAAGTGTCAGCCTTCGCAATGACTGGCACAATATTGACACGATAGTCCAGAGCTTTCATAAACTCAATATCAATCGGCCTTAACCTAGAAAGAACAAATGGATTTATAAGAGTACCAACGAATGCAGTATCAAATGTAGTAAATATATACTAACTACTATTACTAACTAGTTCTAACGAAAAGTAAAGTGCTGCAAGTGCGAAAGGTAGAAAATACCAGTTATTGAACTCATCTAGACATCCGATTTGCATGCATATATCCATACAGTGTCAAATAACGATGGACTTAACATGGGGTGTGAAAAGCTGAGCAGTTAAAAAAACACTTGAATGTCTCAAGAAGGTTGAATAAAGCTGCAATCAAAATAGCTTGCTAATTGTCATTTAATAAGAATCCAGTTTGATCATTATCTGTGCGATGCAAAGAAAGTGCAGTGATATCATGCTAAACCATGATTAACTAACAAACTCACCCATGTCCTAATGGACTAATAAAGTACATACAGCAATGCACTCTGGTATCGACGATATTTCGTCTGTTTAATCCAGATTCATCGCGAAGATAGGACTCAAACTGTTTATCAATGTAGTCAACTATGGATTGCCAACTGAAATAACAAAAACATAACATACGTTTAGAAACCTTTGATGTAGGGGTATTTTTACCAAAATCACCTATGGCACAGGACCTGTTTATATTGCGTGGCGAGTTGTCGAAGCTGAAAAGACAAATCTGTCCAGCACTATATATCCAGGTTTTGTGCAAACGGCCACTGAGTGGAGATTCGTTATATAACGAGGAGTCGTGGGGGACTCTCGTATGTCGCAATACCTCCTAAAAATTCGAAAATATTGTGATACCGAGTCTAAAAACAAGCAATACCGGAATATTATCTTTATTTGCAATATCGCGCATTCAAACGTCAAATCCCGTTTACTGCGAAGAATCCGAATCGTAATATCGTGTCTGAATACAGTTTATTTTCACGAAATACCAAGGCATATTTTGGTACTGTTAGCCCTTGCGCCCCCTAGCCTCTCTAATCGTGTTTAGTCATCATCAGTATACAAACCATGCCGAGTTGTCAACAGCATCACCAAATCCTGGTGTATCCACCACAGTTAGTTTTAACTTGATCCCTTTTTCCTCTATTTCTACAGTATTTGTCTCAATGCTGACTGTTTGATGAATGCGATCTACAAAAACAAAAACAAAAAACAACAACAACAACGCCAATCTGACATTGTCCTATCACTTTATGTCACAGCTAGATTAGATAGCAACTCCTATCCTTCTGAATTTCGCACTTTCTAATTATTTCATAAGTCTAAAACGGGTAACTTCACAGCATCGGCATGTTCACTGTAAAGCGGCACCCGACCCGTTGTTTCACGGTTAATTATAGGAATATGTATGCACTGAAATGACCAATAGAGCACTAGTCTAACACAAAAAAAGCAGGAACTAGATTCGTAGTGAACTGTATTAATTTAAAAATGCCAATTCCAATGCCAAGATACTAAAAGTTGTTTACGATTAGCCCACGTTGCCGGCGGTTTGCGGTTTTAGGCGAGAGAGAGAGAGAGAGAGGGAAGGACCTTCCTCCCCCCCCCCCCCCTCTCTCTGTCGCCTAAAACAGCAGACCGCCGGCAACGCAGGCTATTTACGATGAGTGTGTATACTTCTATCTGGACACCAAGTCGTTGCTATACCCTTAAGAGGTACGACACGCAAAAACAGTCATTTTACATGGGATTGCTCCCCCAGGTTTTTCAATTATCAACATTCTTACCTATTGCAGGAGGAAGAATGACCTCATCATAAAGATCCGTTAGAAACAGACTATCTATAAGCGTCGACTTTCCCAGACCAGACTCTCCTACACAAAAAGAAATATTAGTTAATATAATGACTTTATTTAACAACATCAGAGTCAATAATATTTATGAGTCGTGATAACTCAAAATAGCTCTAGACCCCTTTGATGCCCGTCTTTTTGTTATTTTTCAGTTTTCTTTATTTCGATGTCAATGTTTCTCATTTCAAAAACGCTTAGCGGAGTCTTAGTAAGTAATCACGACTCATTATATAAAGTACAAATTCAAGCGTGGAACCGAACTTTTTATTGATTTTTTAAATCTCGATTGTAAGGTCATTTCATTTTAAAAAGAAGCTAAAACAACCTAGTTTATTCAATTTTTTTCCCTCAGCGAATGTTTCGCCCAAATCATCCGGCTTAATCATAGACATCTAGAACAGGGATTCAGCAATGATACTATGTTTTAGAAGTTGTTACAGCGCGTATTTCAAGTGAAAAAAACAAAGGAAAGAGCGTTATATATGTGAGCAGAGACGATCATTTCACAAGCAGTGAGTCGTGCGATAACTTCAAATGGATCTAGCTGGCTATGACCCCTTTAATGTCCGTTTTTTTCATTTGTTACTTTTCTTTATTTCGAAGTCAATATTTCTGAGATCAAAAACCCATAGACCCTACTTCAGTCATCACAACTCATATGCATATGATGGATGTATCAGTACGGTTTTCCCTTGGGGTTTCGAAAGTCAGTTGTCAATTGAAACTAATGAACAGCCACAACTTACATTCCTTTTTTAATCATTTTTTACATTCTTCACAAAGTCAACAAAAAAAGAAGGCAAGTAAATGTAAGTTGCCAATAAGTACACTTTATGACAGTTGGCAGCTAAAATTTAGGACATTGGTCGAGAAAGCCTGGCCCGTTGGCATATAATAACATTAATCATTACATTCCATTATTTTACAGAGCGCGGCATATATTTTCCATACAATGTTCATATGCGCATATGCCCATCCAGAACCTCCATCAAGTCACGAATCACAAAGCATATTCACATTGCAAAAAGTAGCCTGTAACTCTGACCTTAATCGTGACGGAGACAAGCTAAGCTATTAAACTGCCATCAAAGATTACAAATCGCTTACCGACAACCATCAATGTAAATTCAAAACCTTTTTTCACAGACTTCCGGTGGACTTGGTTTGGGAGATTTGCGAAACCAACGTACTCTGCATCCTACATGAAAACAGCAATATTCAAAAGATCATTGCCATCCCTCTGTATTCTCATCAACTCATTCACTATTATATTCATCATAATCATTATGATCATCATCAAATATTCATATGCCATTATCACATCTACCATCACTGTCATCATCACATCAACCATCACTGTCATCACCACATCAACCATCACTGTCATCAACCATCAATGTGGTCATTGGCATCATCACATCGACAATGCTAGTCATCACCACATTAACCATCACTGTCATCATCACATCAACCATCACTGTCATCACCACATCGACAATGAGAGTCATCACCACATCAACCATCACTGTCATCACCACATCGACAATGAGAGTCATCACCACATCAACCATCACTGTCATCACCACATCAACTATCACTGTCAGCATCACATCAACCATCACTGTCATCACCACATCAACCATCACTGTCATCACCACATCAACCATCACTGTCATCACATCAACCATCACTGTCATCATCACATCAACCATCACTGTCATCACCACATTGACAATGAGAGTCATCACCACATCAACCATCACTGTCATCACCACATCAACCATCACTGTAATCATCACATCAACCATCACTGTCATCACCACATCAACCATCACTGTCATCACCACATCAACCATCACTGTCATCATCACATCAACCATCACTGTCATCACCACATTGACAATGAGAGTCATCACCACATCAACCATCACTGTCATCACCACATCAACCATCACTGTAATCATCACATCAACCATCACTGTCATCACCACATTGACAATGAGAGTCATCACCACATCAACCATCACTGTCATCACCACATCAACCATCACTGTAATCATCACATCAACAATCACTCTCATCATCACATCGACCGTCACTGTCATCACTCATGAAATGGTCACAGTCAACACTCAATGGCATCACCATCATCACATCGACTATCGATTAGTGGCATCACCATCATCACATCGACTATCGATTAGTGGCATCACCATCATCACATCGACTATCGATTAGTGGCATCACCATCATCACATCGACTATCGATTAGTGGCATCATCATCATCACATCGACTATCGATTAGTGGCATCACCATCATCACATCGACTATCGATTAGTGGCATCACCATCATCACATCGACTATCGATTAGTGGCATCACCATCATCACATCGACTATCGATTAGTGGCATCACCGTCATCATTAACATTGCATATTAACATTTTTGATTTAACAACTTTTCGCAAAGGAATTACTGAATGAGCAATGTTCGAATTGTAATTAATGTAATTGATATAAATTATGCAGTCGTCGGTGTGAAACTCTCTCGCCGTCACTGAAAATGTAATCGCTGTAAAAAGCTGGCAATTTTTAAAATAGTGACACCAGACGCAACAAAAATCATGCCAAAGGTCAATCTAAATCGACCACGACCTAGGAAGAACATATTATCATTGATTACATATGTAAATTTTAATGTTTCAAACCTCGGCGAGTAGACCAGAATTTATAAAACAGACTATCGAAGTTTTCAACGCTTTGAGAAGCCAGCTGTAATCGATCGTACATTCCAATACCTTTTTATAGATCGACCTTGAGTATCAGTTTCTTTGTACAATCTTATCTGTTGTATATCAAATATATCATCTGGCATTTACAACCCCATGCGAAATATCACAAAGTCAAGGCGAGTTAGTACATCAAAAGACCAACCAATAAATCCAAAGCGTACTTTGTAAACGAAATTAGCCGCTTTGAAATAACCATTCAGTTTCTGATAATGGATTACTGTACTGGTACGGAATATGGTTTGTTTTTAAATATAGTTACATATGATTACATGTAAAGCTATGTGCTTACCTGGTCTATAAAAACGATTGCCAGAGTTGTTTAGAAGAAAACAAACAAAACAGTCAGATGAACATGGATAAATACTTCAAGTTATTGTTTTCACAAATGATCGACACAAACCTTCATTATTTGCTCTATTACTGCTCATATTAGCGATGTATTAAAGGCAGTACTAACCATTGACTACAAAATGGCTTCCTAAATATTTGGCGTAAGATTAAATAAACCGTTGTATCGTGACCACTTCCGGTATGACAGGAATGTAGGAAAACTTTCAAGTGCTGTATTTCATAAACATTCGCGTTTTCAGTTAAATTTAATATTTTGGCTGTGACTCTGAAATATAATGTACCATACATTCACTGAGTTTTATATACGAGATTAAAGGTGTCATATTCGCTATGATGATAATGACGATGATTGAATAATTCTGTTGATGATGATAATTTCCCGCTAAAAAAACACTCATCAAAACTTCCGGTCTTTGATGTTCGCAAGGCAACATGGGATATTCGTAATTGAATGCAATATGGCGGAGCGTGAAGTAGTTTTTGTTAAGCAAAACATAACGATTTCGTAGAGAATTCTCTGGAAAAAAATCCAAACGACTATTTTATAATGTCGTTTGAATTTTAATTCTCGATAAAAAGCCTTAAACGTCGTCCATCGTGCCTGTGAAAGACGAAATCTCTTAGTATGGTTTCAACGTCGGGGACACCAACTCCTACAAGCCAAACTTCATCTACCTCTTCGTTTTATCTTCTTCGAAGGGACACCCCAAGTAAGTTACAAATACTTGAATTAATGGCTAATACAACATTTTAGTAATTTAAATTTCATTGTCTATAGCAACACCAAATGAGCCAACGGGAAGTACTAATTTATTAGTGGAACATGGACTGCAACAAGCGTATCACAAGTTTTGTAACAAGAAAGTCAAAGATAGTTTGAGCGCTTTTCTTCCCCTAGTTTCTGGTAAGAAACTTAATGATACCTCAAAGTGGCGTAATTATGAAGAAGGACAAATACCCTTACAACAAGGAAGTATTTACAAAAACGCCTATACTATAAATTTAATTATAACTATAAGCTTTCGTCGATGACATGTATATATAAGTTTTTACATTAATTTTATACTGACCATCTTCAACTTTAAATTGTGCCACAAAATATATATATATTTGTTGTGTAACTTTATTATCAGATGGGCTGATCGACGTAAATGTGATGACAGCAATTTTTTTAACAAGAAGGTGTACAAGGTTTGACAAGTGTATTGGAAAATAATGATAAATGTAATCAATAATAATTGTGTTTTCTTTCGACAGGTTACATTGATGAAAAGGGCACACAACAGAACAGGTACAATAGTATACTCACATGTATGAATATAATGTCAGATCCTGTTGCATTTATCTTAACTATCAGAATATTCATTTTTGAATTCTTTTTTCAATAGACTACCATATTTATGGAACAATCTGCCTGATCAACTAAGAACATCTAATTTCAGATTATCGTCCTTCAAAAAACACTGCATTGAACATTATAAAACAATTCACTTTGATCCTGACCGCCCATATGTTACATGGGCAACATGATTGCTAATCTTAACTTATTATTATTTTTATCTAATCATTATTAACATTATTATTTTCTTTTTTTGTCATTGTATTATTTATTGGGTGGACCAGCTTTGTAACGTTGTCCTTTTCAATTATTATTATTTTTAATATGTGTAGTTGTATTGTTTATGTTACTATGCAGTGTAAATGGATTAAATTAAAAAATTAAAATTAAATTAATATCACTTTCAAGTAAAATACTGCTACAGATAAATTATGGGCAAAGTAAAATTCCACAATCAATCATAACACTTGACACTCACCACTGCAATATGTACTATTTTCAACAATTATGTCATGCCATATGTCTACTTTCTTCGCCTGTGCAATATTGTACATAATTATATGGCTGAAACTCTACGCACACTCTGATTGGCTGATTTTCAGTCTGAGATTTTCCTATCTCAGACCAAATACCATAGCAATTGGTCCAGATCTCATATCAACTTTGTGTCTTGGTTTACTTTTTTCATGGTGCAAAATTTGACATTGTTGAACTCAAAATGTCTCTGCAAATATCAAACAAGAACCAAACAACTAAGACTATGAGTGGCGAAAAGGACCATTCTACTTGTCTGAGTGAATTTTGATATCCAGAGGAGCTTGAAGAAGATACACAAAAAAATTTGTGGCACTGTTGAGTGGACGAAAATCAACCGTCTTCGGTGTCCACAACATCTCAGAATGCGTGTTTCAGATTTTTAATTGTCCAGTGACCATCTAACAAAGAAATGGTCATAGGATTGTCATTGAAAGTGATGATGAGGATTAAACACAAAACTGGTCACTTGACCTTGACTGACTCGTTGTTTGGCTTTGTTCTACATTTATTGAATGAGCCACAGTTGTTTAAATATTAAGCATCTTAGAAACATTTTCTAAACTTCTCCAAAATATTTCTAAAATTGTTTCTAAAGTTTTTTATGTAAAAAGCAGTTTTCTGCTGTAATAAACCCACTGTTTGCCAGTTTCACTCAAGGATGTGTTGTGGTAATTTGAATCAATCAATAATTATGTTATGCTAATCAATATTCACATGATATTGGTCAGGAGTTCAAGTTTTCCCCTTTTTCGGGGCATCTAATAAGAAAAAAAGCCATATAATAAAAGATTTATTAACCTCATTTGCTCGGTCTGTATGGGAAAATATCAGACTACGTACTGTCAAGCCCCAGTCTGATATTTTCCCGTACCGACCTTGCTCTCGGTTAATAAAGCTTTAAATACAATTGCATTATAGCTCAAAATGCTCCACACACAAGGAGTGCAGTGAGTGCCAAAATTTTTATTTTTATTTCAATTTTTTTTTTCATTCATTGATCCGTTCACTTTTTAATTTATACATTTATTTATTATACATTTATTTATTTTCCAGTTTACAATCTGTTGTTGATAAGCCACCAGTTGGAGGTAAAGAGTTAATGCCATTACCAAGCCATACTTTGTCAGGTTTTCGACTTAACCCTGGACCAGTAAGTACAGCCTGACAAAATATTTTTTTGCTATTATTTCAAATATCATCAATGCTATTAATATAAATTGTTTTTTATTTGCTTAATTTATTATTTTTTAATCAAATCATTGAATTTTTTTGGGGGCATTAATCTCGCAGATTCCCGAGCAATTCAGGTTCATGAGTCAACAGCCACCCAAGAAAAAGCACAGACACAAAAAACACAAGAGCCAAGATAGTGATACATTAAAAACATCATCTGATCTTACAGGTAAACTCAAGTATATATTTAAAAGTTAGCCAATGGAAGATTAAAAATCATGGGACTTTAACCACTGACTTCGCTTTCTGGATGAAATCTCAATTGCTTGGGCACTAAGGCTTTATGGGAGAAAGTTATTATATCTAAGCTATTTAAATCAAGTCTGAGTGCATTCACTAATATAATGCTCTGAATTAATGTTATGCAAAAGTAAACAGCATTGTTTAATGTTAGGTATGAGAAGTAATTTCAAGTTCTCCAATTTGGAATAAACAAGATTTTGAGACCTACAGATGTAGTTCCATTAGTCCCAGTCCTTGTCTGTTGGATTTGACATATTCACATTTTTCATTCGGATTTATCTTTCAAGTATCAACAATTTTCAAGATTGATACATACTTATCAATAACACTGCAGTTTATAAAGTACCATTATTTTGTTATTATCCTGTAGCCTCAAAGACTGACCAAACACATGATACCAAGAAACACAAGAAACAGGTAACAATATATCAATAGTCAAAATGTTTGTTAATTCAATTGGACCCAATTTCTGGATGCTTGATTACTTACTGTCTGTATTTTAAAAGGTTTGTTGCCCAGGGTAATTGTATTCCTGGTATAATTATAGATACTGATACTGAAGCTATGTGCCAATTTGCTTTTACAATGGCTAAAGAGGGAGGGGTTGAAGGCCCCTGCCAGCTTTTCCCCCATTATTATTATTATTATTATTATTTTGTTTTGTTTACATCTGCCTTTGGCAGTTGTTAGTCCACTACTTTAAGGGACACTGTGAATGTTTTACAATAATAATTGTTTTGTTGTAATAGAAGAAACATGATGATGGTGAGAGAAAGAAGAAGAAAAAAGAGAAAAAGAAGAAAAAGGTGCTTATTTTATGTCACTGACAGCATAGTCTTAATAATTGTGTAGTTTTAATATGCCAAAGGCGTCTGCACAGTGGAACAAACCAGCTTGAATTCTCTCAGACATCATTTTTATGTAAAGTGGAGTAATGAAGGCAGAAAGTTATAGTTTGACACCTTGTTAACGTTAGGGGTGGAACTGAGGAGTCGTTTTCCTGTCTTTTATACTTCACATTTCATAGTAGAGTTTACATTATATTATTTCTTGTTTTGCTCACTGCTATGTTGTTGTTACTTATTTTCAGGAAAAGACATGAAAGTTTAGAACTATTAAATGGAAGTCAAGTACATACTTACATAAAATTAAATACATGGAGAGCATGCCATACATCTGAATGACCAAATTGAAATATCTAAATGTTGTAGTATTTTTGCAAAGAAAAGGTTGATAGCACTAGAATGAAATAGATTGTAGAATGACCATGATTATTTTGTGTGTTGTTCATATATGGGTGATTTCTTAGTTTGTCTCTTACAAAGTGTTTGGGACAGATAATAAAAGTTATTTTTCGTGGACGTGTGGCTTGAACTCCATGCACACATTTAATCCTGCTTGCCAGAGGGACTCATTGTATTCTGTGATTACTATTTTTAAATTTTCGAGTTCTGAAGTGATGTTGACTACATAATGATTAAGTTATCAAGCAAAGAGTTTCTCTTTTACCAAATGTTAGCCAATCAGAATGCATCATTTTATTGCATAATGTGTTTGCTTGGCAATGCTTTGATATCTACAATACAATATTTTCAAAAGAACATATTTAAATAGTCAAGTACAGATTAAATGGTCTACAGTGTTCAAAGGAATAACTTATCAGCCTTGGAAAAGAGAAAAGGAAAAAGATGACCAGGGTACCAAGGAGAGCTTAGGATTCTTGTCACTTCATAACTTAATAAATCACAATGAAAAAATCACAGTGAAAGACCCTCTGGTATTCAGGATATGATTAGAGTAGTATTTCAAAGCACATGCCATTCTATCATACAATGCAGCCTATTCCACATTAACAGCCTTACAAAGTTTAAGACTGAAGATGCAAATGTTAGACGTCATGCAATACAAAATGTTTTTTCATTATTTTTTGGAAGTTTTGTGTACACAAATGAACAATAACTTGTTTAAGGCTGTTGTGTATGTATGTTGAAGGATTGTTCTTATGCGGAACAACTCAAAATAATGTGTAAAAAGTTATTTAATAACTTTAATATGTTATAGTAAGTTATTGATAGTTTTTTTTTCAGTGTACTAAATGATAATTTTGCTTTAGAACTATTCATAATTGATGTAAATGTGGATGGTTCATGTGAGAAGAGAGAATGTTGAGAGTATTCAATTGATTGATCATGTTAAAACATTTGTCTGTCATTATAAGAACACTATTTTCATAACTATGTGCCAGACTCATCAAAATTCATTTGTCAAGTTTGGTGATTCTGTGATTCTCAATCAGACGTATGTAAAGTGTGAATAAAAACGGTCAGAAAATTGTGTAAATATAAAAACTGAATGTGCATTATAAATATATTGTTTATAGTGCTGTATGCAGTGATCTCAAATTAGCAGAAGAAAGGGCCTCAAGAATAAATGATTTGGACTTTAAAAGAAGACCAACGGACATGGTGCGTTTTTTCTTTCATTGAAAATTGACATTTCTGATGTCTAGACAAAGTGTGTTTGATTGAAGGAAGAGAATCGGCCACTTTTTGAGTGACTGTTTTTATGTAGATGAGTGCGTAGTTATGAAAATAGTGGTAATGACTTCTACTACAATGTTACTGTATACAATATGCAAATATTTACTGATAATAGTAACCATGTATGACTGCTACTATAATTAAGCATAAGGATAGCACATTTACAGTAGCGTAATAGTGTACTGCCTTAGATGCAATACCTTTTTTAACCAAATCATAATCATTGATGTGAATGAGAAAAGACTTATTTGCAATAAATTCCAGTATGTTATTAGTTGTAGTCAAGTAAAGTAAACAATCTTATCAATTACGTATTCAATTACCTGGATGTTTAGTATTTATGAATTTGAAATGAATCAACCAGCAGCAGCATCATTGATGTATAAACTAAATCCAAAACAAACAAAAAACTAATGGTAGAAGAATTTGGTATAGATCCCTTGCATGTGACGTTAAAGCTGTCATCCATTGTTTTGTCCTCCAGGTTGAGCTGCATTCCAACAAACTGCAAGGAGTCTATTGTGTGAGATTAGTAATTATTACTGAAATAGTGCCAGCCAGTATATTTATAAAGTGAGACAAGAACATTTAGTAAATATTTGAATGGTATGGTGATGTTTTATCTGTCTCAAGACCAATTTTACACATTGAAGCTTTTAATTCATTTGAGATTCCGTTGAGACTCATGTTATAGAGAGTGGTGAAAGGTCATCATGCTGAACTGGGTTTTTTAATCTTATATCTAATTGCTGTCACTATATTTTGTACAATATACAATTCACCAATAAACATACAAAAAGATGCAATGATAAGCTAGTGAAATATTGAAATACTGAAATTTTGTTTACAACTTAGCTAAAACATAAAAATAATCAAGATGGGTGAAGAACTTCAATATAACAGTAATGTAAAACAATGTTCCACTTACTCAGGAACATCAACACTGCATCGGATTGCCTAACCTCCAGCTGTTGGGGCCATTACCATATCATGCCATTCTACACCTCACTTATACCAAACACTTTGTACTCTCTTTTGGGCATTGGCATGGTATGATTGTGGTACAGCATGACATAGTACATAACGGTATTACATGGTGGTACAGCATGACATGGTACATAATGGTATTACATGGTGGTACAGAATGACATGGTACATAATGGTATTACATGGTGGTACAGCATGACATGGTGCATAATGGTATTACATGGTGGTACATAATGGTATTACATGGTAATACAGCATGACATGGTACATAATGGTATTGCATGATATGGGTGTGGTACAGAATGGCATAATGCTTCAAATAGCGATCTTTATAGATTTGACAACGAGTACGTACATCGAGGTCGAGTTTTTAGTATTTTCCTTTTAGCGTACGCGTCACTGAAAAGACTGAAAAAGGTTTGTGTGCAAGTCGCAGTTAGCAAAAACGGCGCGAAAACATTTTCGTCAGTTCTAGTATCTATCCACAAGGAGGATCCACAATTGTCCTAATTCACGATCACGGCACTGCGCTTGTTTACGTGGGTGAGAGAATCGCCAAATTCAATCCTAGTAAAACAGTTTAATATAACAGTGCGTTAATATGTGCTAAATAAGGTTTTTGTGGGCTATTCAATTATTTCCGCTCCTTTTTCAGAACAATTTTAATTGATTTGAGTTCAAACATTAATGGACAACTTGTCAATGGACCGATCGAGTGAACCTGTGAAATAGTTAACTAGCTAATCAGTGATAATCAGTACTGTAACTTTGTAAGTTATGTAATCGGTAATCTCTTCAGTTTTTCACATTTGCATGTTGCATGTTGCATTTGCATGTTCCGTCCGTCCGTCTGTCTGTCCTTCCGTCCTTCCGTCCGTTTGTTTGTTTGTTTGTTTGTTTGTTTGTTTGTTTGTTTGTTTGTTTGTTTGTTTGTTTGTTTGTTTGTTTGTTTGTTTGTTTGTTTGTTTGTTTGTTTGTTTGTTTGTTTGTTTGTTTGTTTGTTTGTTTGTTTGTTTGTTTGTTTGTTTGTTTGTTTGTTTGTTTGTTTGTTTGTTTGTTTGTTTGTTTGTTTGTTTGTTTGTTTGTTTGTTTGTTTGTTTGTTTGTTTGTTTGTTTGTTTGTTTGTTTGTTTGTTTGTTTGTTTGTTTGTTTGTTTGTTTGTTTGTTTGTTTGTTTGTTTGTTTGTTTGTTTGTTTGTTTGTTTGTTTGTTTGTTTGTTTGTTTGTTTGTTTGTTTGTTTGTTTGTTTGTTTGTTTGTTTGTTTGTTTGTTTGTTTGTTTGTTTGTTTGTTTGTTTGTTTGTTTGTTTGTTTGTTTGTTTGTTTGTTTGTTTGTTTGTTTGTTTGTTTGTTTGTTTGTTTGTTTGTTTGTTTGTTTGTTTGTTTGTTTGTTTGTTTGTTTGTTTGTTTGTTTGTTTGTTTGTTTGTTTGTTTGTTTGTTTGTTTGTTTTAATTTTTGGGGTAAGATTAATGTCTGACTGAAAACCCCTAAGTGGAGTATAAACCAATCAGAACGCGAGTACTCTAATCCAATCAGAGTGGATTATTCTGGAAGCATTGACAAGCTCGATCAAGTGGTTATTTCGCTCCACGTGCAAGCTTTAGGTGTGCAAGGTTGAGGAGTTTATAACTGTCCTTCCAGTGTCCACGACTAAAATTTTTATCTTGTTACTAATCATGGACTCTCTGAGTGATTATGAGAAGCGAAGATTAAAAAATATTGCAGAAAATAAAAGAATTCTTAAAGAATTAGGGCTCGATAAGGTGAGTGAGTTCTGTCGTGTTCGTGCTGTTATTATGATTTCCAGATGTTAATTTGTCCTGATTTTATTCGCTTTTTACTCTGCTCAAGCCCTTTATACCTCATTCAAGTGCTTTCAAGAAGCCACCTGCTAAGAAGCAAGCAAAACGAAAGCGTGTAGAGTGTCAGAAGCCCCGCAAAGAACTTGCTATTGTTGCAGACACTTGTCCTGATGAAGCATATGATGGCCGACCTATAAGACGCCGTTCTGCACGCTTGCTAGGCAAGGTAACCCAATGTTTCCTAAATACAACAATGAAAAGTTATCGTTATATTGCTCACAGAGTACCTGGCTAGTAATCTGTACGCGACGGATGGAAACTACAACTATAAAAACTTTTTTAACCAACTTTTGAGTATGAGCACAACATTCCGCTTCTTTCGGTTCCTGCAATTGTCAGTTTTCTGCAAACTCAAACACTCAAACGCTCGTCGACAGTTGTTGTTTTTGCTCCTGTGGTCAGCGTGCTGAGGATCTGGTATCTTTCAGGTATCAAAAAGGATTTTGGGCCACGATCAGTATGGGAGTTCGAACTTCACTGAACTGCTTTCGTGGTAATCCGGGTTTTGATTGACAGGAGGGAAAACATCAAAATATATTGGTAAGCGTTTAAGTATCTGAGTTTACATAAAATGGCAAACGGCAGTAAAATTCGAAAAGAACCCTTCTGAATAACTTAAGTATTTAATATTTTCCAGAAACGTTGAAATAATTGCCAAGGGTTAAATTGAGGACATTTTTGCAAATCACTTAAAGGCACTTTTACATCATAAGCATAAGGTTATGCATACAGTATTTAGAAAAGAAAAGATAACACAGCCAATTACAATAAAAATTGGAAGAACAGGAACAGATCATCAAATATTTCAGTGTTGTTATGAAATCAAAGACAGCACACCCATTCCTCTAATATTTTAACTGCACAAGGTTTTTGTGGCTACAGACTCTTAGAGTCGTAGTTATTATGCCATCAATTTGTGTCCATCCGTTCCGTGGCCATTAAACTCCATTTAAGCAATTTTTGATGACGTCAACTAAAGTCGACTCAGTAGTTAATGGCCAATGTGAGTAATTTTGCCGACTTTTTGATAGATGAAAAGGTATGCTAATAGTATTTTTTAGAATATGAAAAGTCTGATATAAATAAAAACGAATTACTGGATCAGATGTAGGCTTTTGCATGTGAGACTTTATGACCAATCCATTGCACTCGCACTTGTTGCACAATCAAATTTCTTTTATCATCATGTCTTTTAGGGCATCCAAACAAACAGGCATCACTTTTCTTGAAACCAACTTTTGCTTCCAGAAATTACTGTTGCTTTCCACCAATAACACAACTGTTTCTTGATATGCTGTAGGCACATGCACCTTTTAGGCACCTATAGTTTTCTTTTCACACTGAAACACAGCATTAAAAAAATAATGATAAATGTGAAAATGCAACTTAGTATTCATCTGGTTTGACCAAATGTCCTTTCCAAACTGTATCAATCTGAAACAATCTTATGAAAATTGTATCTCGATCTTTTTCTTACAATTTTTTGTAAAAGTGACTATAGACATGGTCTTATTATAATGTGATAATTACCTTTGTTTTTATATTACCGGTAATCAGAAGAATATTGTTGTGTTTCATCAGGAAGCCCCTCATGCTGAAGGCCTTGCAGATACTTGTATTGATGAAGAGTATGAAGAGCCAAAGAAAGCACGAGACAAAGAAGTATACCCAAATATTATTGGTACAATACCAGGTAAATTGTTGCATAGATTAATTAACCCTTTTGCTCCTGGAGATTTTTGCATTTTTTGGCGATTATTTTTTTAGGCATACAAACTTTAAGGTCATCCAGAGCAGTTTGTTTTTGACTTTGAACAAGAATTCCTGTGTTTTTGTGTTACTGGGGAGGCATGAAACTGGTAAACAGGTTTAACACATTTGAAACTGCGCTTTTCACTTGATCTAATCAGAACTTTGACGAAGGCATCATTTGTGATTTCGTTGTTGTTTTTGCTATATTATTTTGCCTATGCGGTTTTTTTGCAAGTTTTTGTGATAGAAGAACACAGCAAGCCTTATATTTTGGCAGAATTCCAAGGTAGCATTAGATAAAAACAACTTGAAATGGCAGGATAGTGTGGTGGCTGCTGAAAATATGGTTGATTTCCCAGGATGCATTGTAGTGGTATTTTTGTTGAAACCTGTAGTTTGATATAGGCATGTTCGTAGAGCTTTAGCGCTGTAAGTAGAATGAAATAAAACATGAACAACTTGGACTGAATTGACCATTCTTATGTAAGCTGCATAATTTGGAATATATTGATATTATTTCAACATCTGAAAATTGCAAAAAAAACGTGATTTTCTTGCTTTTTAAAGTTTGAACTGTATGTTTTTGCCCAAATTGCTAGTTTTGTCAACTGGAATGGTTCTCAAAAATTAACCACATTCCTAGTGCTTGCTTTGAATGGTGATTTATGGCATAAATGACCTAATTCAGGAAGATATTATATTTTAAAGCAAGGTAGTTTTCTATGGCCAGTTTTGGCTGGCGTAGGAGTGAAATGGTTAACAACATGTAATTGAAAAGATAACTGCTGTGTTTTGGAAGAACACTACTAATCTGTTTCGTATCTGGAGATACATAAGGCCTCCGTAAAGCATTTCCACCTCTCTCTGTTCTCTGCAACAGTCCTTGCTTCCTCCCAGGATTTCCATCCCCCTTCCATTCTTTCCTTTTCAACAGTCCTATGCCATGTGGTTTTTGGTCTGCCTCTACGTCTTCTACCCACTGGGGCCCATGTCAATTAAGGCAATCCCTTCGTCACAGTTCTTGTCTTTTCTGAGAATGTGTCCTATCATTTTCCATCTACGTCTCATTACCTCTCGACTTAATGGCTGCATCTCTGCCCTTTTCAGATCATGATTCTTCCATTGCACCTTAAGTGTTCTCCTTAAACATTTATTTTGGAACGCATCGATTTCTTTATCATCACCGGCCCTTGTTCATTTTCCATGTCTCACAACCATAGAGCAAAACCGATACATGTACTACCAACGTCTTAATATAAAAATTAGATAAACCTAATAGCAGAGCTCAGATTTAATAAAATGAATTATTATTCAATCGTTCATTCATTTCTTTGTTCATTCACTACCAATTATCAAATTGTTCATCAATCAATCAATCAAAAATGACTACAGATAAAAAATTAAACAAATAAATGAATTAAATAATGAATAAATCCATTCAACTAATCATTAAAAGAAAATAACATAGCAAAAAAAAGTGAGAAGTGAGGGATGATTTTCTCTCTCTCTCTCTTTTTTTCTTTTTTGCTGTTAGTTTCTTTTTATGATCAAATAATCACATAATCAATTGAAATATTCAAATCTTTATGCATGCGACAATATTTTATTATTCGCAAGAAATATGCACAAAAATGCTAAAAATATCCGACAGTATTTTTGGCTTTATTTTATGTTGTTATGCATGGTAAAAATAACACTCCTCAATTAAAATTGATTGTCCAATGAGAAGTTAGAAAAGCACTAACATGGCTTCTTTGAGTTGTAAACAAATCCCCGCGCACTTCTCATGATTTTTTTCCTGGTGAAATTGGTACTGAATAACTTATTGGTAATCTAGCTATCTAATACAGCTGTACATTTTTAATTATCAAATGTGAATACTGCGTAATTTGTTTAAAAATTATATGTATGAACTTTTTATTTCATTATGAACTTTTGAAATGCAACTTGTAGATGAGACGAATACAGGGTTTTTTTGCAAAATTAAATATCAAATCAAATAATTACAAGAATCAAATTAAAAAGAACTTACAACAACAACAACAAAAAACACAAATAAAGATCTCAGCGATGGAGTATGGTAGCTCATGTTGCTAAATTTGCATTTTCATCACTTCCCTAGACTGGCAGTCCTACTTGTATGAAAAGTTTTTTTGTTGTGAATAGTTGATAAATCTGTGTTGATCCTAAAGCTTTCTGTGTTACAAAAATTGCCCGTAAAAAATTGATTAATGAACAGAGTGAAATAACTTCGGGAGGCGTCTTTGTCATGCTTTTCACCTCTTTTGAATTGCTGCAAATGCAGCACATATTTGTTTTGTTTTTGCGAACTTTTTGTCGCCATGGATTTTACTTTTAAAAGTAGTCGATAAGTAATGAATGAAAAACGCCACAAAGAATATAACAGCCTTTTTTACCATCTGACAAACTTGTCAAATAAACTCTTCCAGAAAATACAACTTGTAAAATCTCCAGCTTTGAATGACTATTCAATGAAGTATTAAATAAAATTTTAACAGCTCTGCATGACTGCACATTTGAATAGTTAAAAACAGCGCCACGAGCGACTTTTACCCATTTTGTCAGTGAAAATATTCTGAAGCTTTTCGTAGTTGAATCGTAAATATTTTTCTTTTTCATGCCGCGGTCTTTGTTTCTCTTTCGCAGTCAAACCTCTTCAACCCGCCAGCTTAGCTTTACCATTTTCATGCTTTTTGTCCAGTGTAGAAATACATTTTGTAGGAAAATCTCAGTAAATTGGATTGTTTATGCACCCACTAAAACTGGTCAGCAAATTTTGTGTGAATGTACATGGACGGACATATGTATGTATGTATGGACAGAGGTTGTACATATTTTTGAAATTTTCTTAATTATGGTGCTCCACGCAGAGCTCCACTACAAAGCTTGATTTTTGTTCTTCTTGTGATACTTTTTGAACTCCAAATTTTCTTCAACTTGATAAATGCACCCCTTGATTATGCACCTCTTTGGAAGAACACATTGTACCTAAATTTTTGTATGACTGAAGCTGAAATATGGCATTACATAATGTTCTCCATTTCAAAGGTGACATTTATATTTTCATTTGATGAATTCTGAAAAAATGATTCAAAGATCATCAGCATGTAGCTTTTGTGTAAATGATGATAATGATTAACTACTCTGAATCTTATTTGCCACATGTATCTTCAATCCTGTTTTTTTAAATATAGCAGCTCAACCTACCCCACCTCTCCATAGTAGCGTTCATTTTCTTTTTCGGTCATGCACTGAATGCTTGATATCAATATGAGGCTTAAAAAGTGGCAATGATATAATCCATAGATAAACCTACATTGTATAATATAATAAACTAATATTGTGATGCCTTAAAGGAGAAAGGTGCTCCCTAATAACATAACCAGATAAAAAGACGTCACCACATTTATTTAGTTATGTAAAAAGTGTGCATTGCCTAGCTGTTAGGATCCAAGAGGGGTGCTCACCTTGAAGTCATGATATATTTTCACATGATTAGGGTAATTCAAAATTGTGGATCAGCCCCAGTCCACCATGTACTTACTAGAGTATTATTGACAATGCAATTGATTTAATATCTTGTTAGGAATACCTATTGGCAAATGGTGGGACAAGAGACAAGAGTGCTGTGAAGATCGTGTCCATCGGTAAGGTCTTATTTGTAACTTAATGTTTATTGTACTAGTATTTTTCTCTGTTTATAATGGTAAGAGTGACAGTTGTCAAGCAAAGCAACAGCATAACCTTAGGCTGAACTTTGCCTTTTTTGAGCAAAATACATAGCATTTGTTTTCAAGCCAAAACAAGTCATTAAATGTCTTTTTTGGATGTTTTTTTAATTCTAAAATTATAAGCATCAATCATCACATATGCCATTTTCCCTGTTTGCCCTTCAATTATTGTTTGTAAACCTTGCTTTATTAAATGAAATTCTCTTGGATGGGACTGAAAAAACAAGTCAGATTGATTGAACAAGTACTCACAAGATGGTCCAGTGCTTTAAGTTTTTCCACCTTTGTTTGAATAATTTTGTCATACTTGTGACCTTTTAAATGAAAATGTGTCATTTTTTCAGATACTCACCATTTACATGTAAGTAACAGTTTGGCAATAAGAATCTGAAGGATTTGTGAACAATAAGAATACATGAAAATTAACTGACCTATTCAATTAAGAAAGTCTTGTGTATTTCAGCCTAACAGTAGCTGGTATCCATGGCAATGAGAGGGAAGGTGCCTTTTCAGTTGCCTTATCTGGTGGCTATGAAGATGATGTAGATTATGGGGAGTATTTCACATACACTGGTGAAGGTATCTACCTAGAGGCCAAAATAATATACTGTAATAGTATCTTTGCGTGAGTAGTTTGACTGGGTAAGATGAGGTTAAGATGATAGTTGCACCCAGCCTATGGTGGTGGTCTCGACTACATTGTGTTACTCTATGCAACCATAGTTTAAATGTCTGGATGACAAATTACATGTGGTATAATAATGACATAGCTTTCCTTTAGGGGGACGAGACCTGAAAGGCACTAAGGCAAAACCTAAGGTTGGTACTCACATGGCAAAAACTCATCTAATTTATACAGTGACTTCACCATTAGAACATTCTAACATCTGATTAGTGCACTGGTCTCCAGTAGTTCTATCTCCTTATACTTAAACCTTACATGATCTTTGTGCACTTAAATGATATGATGTATTATGTGATGTAGAGTTATACAGTTATTCCCCTTGGGGCTTTTCAATTACTGTTTACAACTGTTATTTGAGGGACTTTACAGACTGCTATATGCAGTTTACAAACATGAATATACAGAATAATTGTTAGTGGTTATGCCCCCGTTGTTAGTAAGTACAGACACTGAGGATGGTCGTACCTGCGTCCTCAGTAGTTCTTTAATGTCCACAACTGCATTAGAGTATAGAGTAGACGTGACCTCCGATTTTATGTCATTATCTGAGAGGACGTGAAGATCTAACTTCTCAATTATTTCAAGATCCTGAGTGTTGGTCTGGCCAGGGCACGAACCTGAGACCTCCAGCACAGTAGTCTGAAGCTCTACCAAGTGAGCTAACTGGTCGGCGGTTTTGATATTTTTATACATGTACTGTTAACGTCATTTAAACATTTCCTGATTTTTATTCCATAATTCCTCCAACTAATATAAAGGTGTCTTCAAAAGCCTCTACATGTATATAAGACAGATTTCACAACAATTATCAATTTCAGTGTGTGACATCAGGAGTTATGGATATTTCCGTAATTAACTATCAAATATGAAAGATGTAGAAGAGTTGTCAGCTAATGGTTTGTTCTGTCTTTATTAGAATCTTCGTACAGCTGATCAGTCAAGAGATCAAACTTGGTCAAGGGGTAAGTTTCTTTGCAGCCATAATAATTTATTATAAAAGTTACCCAAAAAAACGTGTACTAAATGTTTTATTTAATGAATAGTTTGATGTTATTTTATGGTCCCATTATACCTAAAACAATGAAAATTGTTGAATTTTGTGACAAATAACACCATGACCAAAATATAAATATTTGAATAATCATAGAATATCTGGGTGAATATGATAACGATTAAGGACACGTTTGTGCAAGGCTTTAAAATGTGTTTGTTATCATATGGCGATCACATATATAAATAAAACATAAAAAAATGTTTCTATTGGAAGACTTCAACCAAGAGCTTAATTATTGTAATGATCTTTCTTTACAGGATTAACTCAAGGTTGATTTTGTTTGTGTTTTTTGATGCTCTAAACATACAATGTACACTTCAGAATGGGGTCTCAATTGTCCTGTTTATACCAAATTATTTTGGTTATCTCCAAGAAGCTAGAGTGTTATGACCCAGACCATTACTCCCTTGAGTTCTATAGA
This sequence comes from Diadumene lineata, assembly GCA_918843875.1. Lineage (NCBI taxonomy): Eukaryota > Metazoa > Cnidaria > Anthozoa > Actiniaria > Diadumenidae > Diadumene > Diadumene lineata. The sequence goes on along the minus strand of OU974070.1, from coordinate 19,650,279 downwards.
CAATAGATACATCATTAGTTGTTATTTTCTATGATCAGGCAACAGTGCTTTGGTGAAGAGCGTAGAGACAGGTCTACCAGTACGTGTTATAAGAGGTTATAAGTTGCAAAGTCCCTTTGCACCAGAGGAAGGCTATAGATATGATGGTAAGCAAGTTAATTCACATAGTGGAACAAAGCACACTATTCCACTTGATTTTATGTGAGCTGGAATTTAGGCTATAGTCTGAGGAAATGTATGAAATTGAAGAGTCGTTTGTGATTCAAAATGACGTACATGATAATTTTGCATAGATACTGAAACATATTTGATCAAGCAACCATTCTATGAAACATGTTAAATAAATAAACCATTCCTATGTAAGCTGCATAATTTGGAATATATTGATATAATTATACTGCACATACGTGTATGATCATCATTTGACAATGATCACATGTAATCTTGTGAGAATCACACTGCAAAACTGACTAGTGTGAGTGAAACTCACTTGAAACAATCTGAAGTTAATCTACTTGTGAGGAAGTTCCAGGGCGATTTCTATTGTAAATCTTGTCTTTATATATATATCTTTTTTTTTTTTGCACAGGCTTATACAAAGTAGAGAAATGGTGGATTGCTATTGGACTAAAAGGCTTCAAAGTCTTTAAATTTGCCATGAAACGATGTGAGAATCAAGGACCACCTCCATGGGAAGAAGATACCCAAAAGGTTTGCCAATTCTTATGATTTGGAATGACAGAGTGCAAATAATATACCTGAATGAACAAGCTAATTGGTGCTTATTAATGCTAGCTTTGGAAGTTTCCTGCATTTCATTGTCTTACATTTCGTATTGTGCTTTTATTCCAGGGGCGGCGTACACAGGTTAAGTTAAAAAAAATGTGTTTTTTTTGTTACTTTCCCGTTTGTAAAGTTTTCCAATTAGATGCTATTATAGTGCCCCGCCCCCCCCCCCCCCCCCCCCCCCCCCCACGTCTGTTACTGTTCCGCTGCCCCTGTATTCATAACCAGGGGCGGCGGAACAGTAACAGCCATGGGGGGGCACTATAATCAACCACCCCTCCCCTCCTCATCCCCCACCCCAAAAGCTGTGTAAACTCATGCATTAATGTCTTTTAACCAATATTTTGTGGGGGGGGGGGGGGGGGGGGGGGGGGGCCGAGCCCCCCCCAAATATTTTGTGGGGGGGCCCGTGCCCCCCCGGCTCCCCAGGTTCCGCCGCCCCTGATAACTGATTCAAGCTTTGATAGTTTGCTTTATTCCTGCTAATTTGTGCTATTTGTTGCATATTTCATAGTTGTATTATTTGACATCTGTTCTCTTTTTTTAATTTAATCAATTGGCTGAAAAACGCCCATAAAGGCAAATGCTGCACTTCTGTGACAGTTATTCATATTTACGTAAGCCTATACACACATACATGCCGATACATGGACGATAGGACGTGCATATTTATTTGTGCACGTTTGGCATAACTTTTGACATAACTAACCTACAGTTTTGGACAAACCTACTTGGCAGACAATGAAATACTCACACGATTATTGGAGTGCATGAAATATATATTCTCAAGTAAACTGTTATTTTTTGACATTATTTCAGGATGCTACTGAAGAGGGCAACAAGGAAAACATGGCTGTAGGGGCAACAAAGAATCCAGATATTGAAAACAAGGAGAAGCTTTAAACTGCATATCAAGATATAACACAAAGATAGAACCATACATACATATATACATAACTCTGTTAGTAGTAGTTTTCATATATTTAAATACTATATATGCAATATGTAAGGAGACACAATAGGATAGGTACAAAAAGAAATGTAAAAATAGAATAACTGTACATATACAAGAGCCTAAAGTGCGATACCAATGAAAGAGTTTTCTTCTCTTGATTGTATTGTTTCTTGCCCTTTTTAAAGACATTTTAACATTGATAATGTACAATGTTTATTTGTGAAAGCTATAGAGTCGTTTTCAAAAACCCGTGGAACTAAGCGTAATAACGGCTAAAGTGTGATTAGACTAAAATGTAATGCACCGAAAACACAAAAGAAATCCAAAAGAATATGCGTACAATAAAGTGTACTAAGCGTAATAAAGTGTACCACACTAAAGTAGATTTCACGGGTTTTAGAAAACCACTCTGTGGTTACAGTAAAGACAAACCAAATAGTCATAAAGTTTAAAGAGTTTTTAAGAGTTTTAGTATTAAATAAACCAGTTTTATTATCTTCATTTGTAGTCATAGTAGTACAGGGGCCGGGAATCATGTTCCAGAGAAAAAAACTATCGATCATTCAAATTAGATCATAATTAATAAAAAGAATGGTTTGGAAGCTTATTGTTTTATTTCTTTGTTCGTCTTTGAGGGTAAACTGGTCTTGACCGTGCACAGATTTTTATTAACGCTCATTCGAAATTGTGAAATAAGTAGAAATTAACTTTGTCTCTGATATTATGACAAGAATTGTTGAATTATTTGCATAAATTATTAGGCATTTCGATTTTGGTCTGCAAAAGATTGTGTACGGCCACGCTTGAAAAAAGTGTACAATAACTTATAACATAGGAGTTTCCTAACCATTTAGCTCCATTAACTATGTTAAGATCTTTAAAACGCATCAGTAAACCAGCTGTACATTGATAAATTAAAGTAGTGTCGTTTTCAAAAACCGAGGAAATGCGCTTTAGCGTGTTATAATGAATTCATTACACATTACGCTTAACTGTACATATTATTTTCGATCCTCTGAGCTGCTTTCGTGTTTTCGGCGTAAATGCCTGCATGTATTACACATAATACAAAACGTGATTTAATTAATCCCAGGACATTTACAGTGAGGACACTCGAGCACTTGTCTTTATTTGGCTTTTTATTTTCTGAACTGTCTACTGCTCCCTCTAAAAAAGTAGGACAGAACTCAAATGCACCCGGAGGTATCAAAAAGAAAACGTTTTCAAGGGTGATTCACTCAAAGGATGCATGTTAAAAGGTATCAAAAAGACACAAAGTGTTCACGGTTCGGATGGCCACACTGTGATCACGTGAAGACGGCCTAATGAAAAGTATCGTGGATGCCCGTCGATGTTTCAAAAAACATTGTTAGGAGGAAAGAAGAGAAAGCACGACCGAAAGGAGTTATGGGAAAAAGTTTCAATTTTTTCTGTGAATTCGATGTACAAATCACAACACCTGTCAACGATGGTCTTTTGAAGTCGGCATCATTGATTTTCTTTATTGCTGCTTATTTTCATGATTCCTTGCGGTTGTGATATCGCTTTTCTTTCCGACGTTTTTTGAAATGAGTAAAAATTGTCGATTTGGTGGAGTGCCATCCAAAAAACAGTGAAACAACTTCAAGATATTTAGTCTCTTATACCAACTAGTTATCAACAACCTGAGAAACGAAAGTTGTATAGAAACTAAGTATTACTAAATGGCGCAGTTTAAACTCCGCAGTGAAAGTTGCTGACTTACACAATCTAGTGAAATTGGACACTAACTTTTATGCACAGTTTATTGGCGCGCACCCTATCTCGTGTCCAGATCAGAAGCTTATACGATATCAAACAACTTTTGCTATATGGATTTACCAAAAGTGACTATCGAGTCGGATATTTTTTTTTTAAATTGTGATTCTAAACAATTTTTTGCATTTTCCATTTTGATGGAATCTTTTGAGGAAACAGTAATTCCGTGGTTTTGTACTGCACACAACGCCCATGCTTCAATATGTTTTCTGTTATTTCAATGATTTCTCCAGTTGTTTTTCTAATAATAATGACGATATTTCATCAAATATATCGCAGAGTATCATTTTTCTCATTGATATTATATTTTCTAACACACGTAGCAAAAATCTATGACTTTAGAGTGTTAAATAATAGTTCACTTATTAAAGATTTATGAACTGTTTTTAATGCACAGCAATACGGAAATCTTACTTACATTTTGTGTCCCTTTCATTGGATTATTAAAAACGGACAACACACTGCCCGCGTCAGGTTTAGAATTTGCGAAAGATTTTTTTCCGTACGAACAGGGTCGCGCTAACAAATTGTACATGTTCGTTTCACGCTTATTAGCTACAGTCGAGGCAGAATTGTTGACAAATTAGCTTCTACACAACACCTCTACAGCGTTTGAAAGCCGACTACTTCCCCCCGAAATTAATGTTGAAATACTAGTGTTTATCAAAAACAACATTGCGCGTGGGGAGGGGGATGTTATTGTTTCAGCTCTTGTTGATACACAAAATGTCAATAATTTTCGACCATTTGTGGCCGCGATTGTAGCTATTTGCTGTTCAAGGAATCAGTTGATAGAACTTTCCTTCCAATTCTGTTTATGTTTTATATACACTGGCAAGTTATGACGTCAAAAAGCAATGTTTACCGCCTGTTTCCTTATCTCTGCTTATTTTGACTCGTGCCAAAGAAGGTTGACTTTGGCGTATGACGGTTCATGTCAGCCAGGACTTTTTTTTTTGCGTCTCAGTACTTTTGACTGGCGACCAGGTGTGTTGTAAATTACACTAGTACAGTAGAGGGCTGTACAGTATTTTCACGAAACCCATGTGATTAGAGTACTCGGATACCTAAAGAGCTAGTACTAGACCGACATGACAACGCAGTTTTACATGGAAGACTTACCCATGACTATTTCAAAATAGCTCTTCCACGACAACGAAGCAATCGCCCAAAGCCCTTTTTGAATTCGTCATTCATTCCCGCATATAAGAAAGGATTAACAATGCTGTTGATATATACTAGCATGCCTGTAAAAGAGAGCAGTGTACTCAGGTTACTGTAATCATTCCCATTACCGAACTCGATCCACATCCATACAACTTGATTGGGTAGCAGACAGCACGCGTAGAACAAGACAACCGTTACTAACATCTTAACAATACGTGTATTTCTCTCTAATTTTTTCTGTTCTCGTGTATTTGTAGTGTTCGGTGAAGGAGTGGCGTTAATATGGCCACTGTTGTAGTCCTGTAATAAAGCACATTCTTTGCGCGAAGGATGTGGAGAAGACGTCGCATTCTCGCTAATGTCGTCCTTCGATAAGGGGCGCTTATTTGCCCAGCTATACCGAGATATCATTATACCACTTGCTTTTTTATTGCTTGCTATACGATCAGCCTGTTTTTTAAGTTTCAAAGCCACTCTAGTATAAGCTAGAGCAATGATCACTAGAGGAAGTGAATATGCGAAAGCAAATAGGAAAGCTGTGTACATCTTTCTATATAGATCTTTGTGCCAGAATTCGTTACATTGCGAGTTCTGGAGCTTGAGTACTGTCATGTACGGTAGAACAACGAGCAATGAAAACATCCACGTTACCAATACCACAAGAGCAGTCTGTTTGGCTGTTAGCTTGGCTTTCCATGGATGTACCACAGCGCGATATCTGAAGATGCAAAAACCACATCACATAGACCTTCTCAGTTTCGTATGCAAATTATGCATTTCAAACCACGTGACACTCTCAAGTAAATAGTTCTTTTATGAAAAAATATTTCGAAGTATTTACACGTGAAAGAATCATTTCCCAAGAGTGACATCACATGGTCTAAAGACTGAATGGTGGTGATGGTAGTGGTGGTGATGGTAGTGGTGATGATGGTAGTGCTGGTGATGGTAGTGCTGGTGATGGTAGTGGTGGTGATGGTAGTGATGATGATGGTAGTGGTGATGGTAGTGGTGATGATGGTAGTGCTGGTGATGGTAGTGCTGGTGATGGTAGTGGTGGTGATGGTAGTGATGATGATGGTAGTGGTGATGGTAGTGGTGATGATGGTAGTGCTGGGGATGGTAGTGCTGGTGATGGTAATGGTAATGGCAGTGGTGGTAATGGTAGTTGTGGTGATAATGGTAGTGGTGGTTATGGTGTTAGTGATGGTGATGGGGCGGTATTGATGGTGGTGGTGATCAGATAGTGCTGGTGATGGTAATTAATGGCGATGTTTGTAGTGTTGGTGATTGTGGTGGTATCGGTGATGATGGTGGCAGTTGTGGTGGATAGTGGACCTCAAATCAATTAAAACTAAGAACAGTTCTAACGATTGCCTAACCTGTCGTAACTAATCGCTGCAAGAGTAGCAGCTGAACATGTAGTAACTAACGTCATTGAAGGCCAAATGACTTTGCAAAGCGCACCACCAAGTACCCAGTGATCGCCGTGGACTCTGATAATCACATCAAACGGTATACACACCAGGGCTACTGTGATGTCAGCAATAGCAAGATTTACTATCAAGTAATTCCTTGTACTGCGCATACTAGGAGTCTTTAAGATGACAAGACATACCAGGCTATTACCAACGACACCAACGATGAATATCACTGTGAATAACACATATTCGACCACCATTAAAGCATTCACACTTTCATTTGTTGTTGTATTAGATGTAGCATTTTCCATGATAGTTTCTCGATCACCTAATGGAAAAAGAATATAAACCTTTCAGCTATTTTCAGCACTTTTGTCATCAAGTAACTGCAATACGAACCATTATTTGATGGCCGCTTGCAGTCAAAACACCCGAAGCCGTGTACCGAGCAAAGGTTCATTATTGGTTTTATTACTCAAATATTGAATTGATTATTCCATTCTGGTAATCAAATTGAAAAAAAAAACAATAAGTCTACAAAAGTCAAAATAATGTACGTATTTCTAGAAAAAAAAATCCAAAACAAAACTTCTCTCTTTTGTCAAGAAATATACATGACAGCAAGTTTTTTATCGGTCTCAAACGGCGTCTTCTTGTTTCGAATGCACTAGATGTCAATTTCAAAATTTAATATTCAAACCGAATCAATTCAATATTTAAATTATGAGATCAATAATAAAATTTTGGTGTGTACGCTTGGGATGTTATGACAGTGATGGAGGTCCACAACAATAGAAGTCATTAATAACCATTTCCACCCCTTTATTTGTTGATTTCTGCTGCCAGAACCTCTATTCACCAGCCAACCTCTGTTAAGCGAACACTTTGGAAAGTCCCAAGGGTGTCCACTTAATAGAGGCACCATTGTAAATACACTGTACAAATATTGTACAAAAATTGTACAAAAGTAGTACAACTAATATAACAACAATTTTATAGAGTTGTAGTCACTCGGCTCTCCGTGGTTAAACATGCAATTCTGTTTATTGTATCAACAACAAAATAAAGATACTGTGACAATATGATATTATCGATATTCTTTAATATGTGCAAGGTGAATAAATTGAGGTTGATTGTAAAACAAGTTAATTTCAGTCAGTTAGCTTCAGATAGTAAATCCATATTTCAAAATATGGAAATCTGTCGGCTGATCTACAGCTCAACTGTAAAGATTTCTAAATCGCCCTTCAAAGCAGTGCAAAAATCAACCATATCGATCGCACCTTGTAAATATAAGAAATAGTTCAACAGCTGACGTCATAGATATATAATCGATTCAAAATGGTGTCAGGATTTATGGAAACGGTGAATAATACTAATCAAGAATTTCAAACACGATTAATAATTAAAAACATGTCAAATCTCAACAGAGACAACATAACTACATGGACTCCATGGCCTTTGCTAAGAAAACAAATAGTAGACATTCTTTACCGGTTTCGATATTTTACTAAGAGAGTATAAGATGAGAGAATGAATTGCTGGTATTGTGCTTTTTTGTCAGTGTCATGCCCTTTTCAGTTCGATTCTTAGTGTAAAGAACGGAATCTTTTGTATTTGATTACGCAGCCTAGCGATCATTGAAATAAACATAATTAGAAAGGGATACGATAGATATATTTCCTCTACCAGTCAGTCTACTTTTAAATGCTCTTTTGATTTCATTATTATTTTTGTGGATTGAGGTTTAAAATAAAACATTGCTTTTTGCGTGGTCTTGACTTACTACACGTCATTACAATTTATGATTTTAAAGTATATTTTTTCATATTTGTTTTTACTATTTTCTGATCAAGTCACATATAATGCTGATTGCCCAGATATAATTCAATTGGATTTATTGACTGAACGATAGAGAATAGCCAGATATACCGCCAAGAAAGTCTGTTTAAAATTTAAAAATTGTACTATATACCTATTTAAAAAAAACGGATCGAGAGAGCACCGGATGCCTGTTGTCGAATGTTGATTATTTGCAGTGGAAACCCGAGTAAGACACCAAACCGCAGTGATTAAACTATTATAAAGTAAGGACAGTTTATTCAAGTCTTCTAGTAATGGTTTTTGAATTGTTACATGTACACCAAGATATTTTGGTGGAGCAATTCGCATTCGGCGTCCTAAATCTGGCATTCTCACCGACAACGCTTTTTAAAAAGTACAAATAGATAATTCTCTGAAAATATCCTTTAGTTGGAGAGGAATTATCATTACCTATATTTGCAATAAAAGTCTATAACTGAAGATTACAAAAATGTACCTTTTTCCTCAGAGTTATTACATCTTTGTCAATCTTGTTTTTTTGTTGTAGTTACTAACTACACTGTTCAAAGAGTGTTTTTTAAAAAATGTTTTGCCGTTAAGAACAGCTATTTAAAATATGCACTTGTTATTGTCACCATGTCGATAAAATAAATGACGACAATGTACGCGAAGCCGTTTTGCTTTTGTCAAATTTACATGCTTCGTAACTAACTTATTTGCATGACAAAGAAAGTATGTAATTAAAGAAAACAAATATCCTTACCTTTTTAATGATATTGTTATTGGTGATTTAACGTACAATCGCTAAACACAGTTTGACGAAAGTAGAAAAAGGGAGAATAACCACAGAAAAATAAAACAAAGCAAAAGCAGTTGTTAAAAAAAGTTTTGTTATTTCTACGTTTTTGTTTGACTGGAGTGTATTTTATTATTTTTTTTACCTCAATTTGCATTTCGTTGAATTCGGTCTGCGGACATATTAATCCCTAATTTAGTCTTTTATCTTGGTGTTATTTTAATCTGATTGACATAATACCTTGGTGATTTTTTTATTATTTACTGAAGAACACTTTACACAAGCAATGCAAAACTAAAACATTTTAATTGACAAACATTCTGTTTTTTTTTTAAGATTATAGTTGTAACACTAAAACATTCTCTAATCAGTTAACAACCATCCAAGATTATAGTTGTTCCTATTCTAAATGAAGAAACACTTTGCCAAACAAACACAAACACTTTAAAAGAGAGAACTTAAAAACAAACCTTTCCATAAAAAAACTCGAGTCTAAAAACGCTGAAGGATGTTTCAAAATTGCGCTTAATATCACAACAATTTTTTTTGGCCAAAGACGGCGCACATAGATAACCGAGTGATTTAACTATATTGAAATTGAACGATCCAACTCGCACGAGATAGTTCGATAGTATGAAACTACACGAATATTAATTGATTGATTTATACAGTAAATACTTCATACAAAAACATTGCTATTATATATAATTATGAACTATAACATAAACATATGGAGTTTTCAGTATTATATATTCTTCAATGGCTGCCTTCAATAGAACTTAATTAAGGTTTTTTTATATGATCAAAGCTGTATGATGTTAAACAACGTTAATACAAAAATGCGTACCATTTCACATGTACATACATATAGTATATTCTAGATTTACATGTTGTTATTATTATTGCGTTTGAGACTGACGAGGTTGCCAGAGGCATCAAAGTGCGGCTTGCTATAACTGATCATTAATTAACAGTAAACCCACAGCAAAAGTTAATTTATTTAATGTAAATGCTTCGCCGGTTTTGAAAGAAAAAGATGAAATTTAAAGTTAAAGTCGACTCACCCATATACTTCTGTTTTAGCTCTGACTAACAGTCGCATTAATCATTGCATCTCCTTTCTTTTGTCAGTTTTGGATGTCTTTTTAACAAAACCGCCCACGACAGAAAAAACAATCATAGCAGAATATCTTTTGACTCAGACTGAAACCAAATGAATAGGCTGTTAAGATTTTACTTGTTAATAAATGCTTTCAGACGTTATGTAACTCGCCATCTTGTTGAAATACCGACTTGCGAAAAACAGTGAGAGCACGTTACTCCTACACCTTATGACAACCCCGAACCAACCAACGATATTCGGACGAGTCTGTCCTGACATCAGACAATTTGAAATGATCTGTGGTCATTCCCAGTACGGTATATATGACGATCATCGCATTAAACTGCAGATACATTGAGTAATTATAAAATCAGAGGATTGAGTGCGCTATCAGTTACAGCAAGCTGTTATGTGAAAGACGATATGTCTCAACCTGGATAGAGAGAAAATCATCGAAACGAAAACTCATGATGAAGAACCATAGAAATAGCATATTTATCATACCGCCAAAGGTCGACATATGAGTGTCACAGCAATTTATTTACATCTTGTTGATCGGTTTTTTGATAATTTGTCATGGTCTTCCCTGATTTATGCCTTTCCTATGATTTGGAATTTAGATTTTTTTATTTAGATTTATGACAACTAAAAAAAATCATTACATAAGAGCTATTAATTTTTAATGAAAAACTATTTGGAAAGCATATAGAAATATCACAGATTAGAACTCTACAAAAGTTTTGATAAGTGTTTTTAGTTAATTTAACAGTCTAGCTTATATTTTTAGCATCGTGACCTTGACTGTATTGATCATATGACTTTTAACAGTTTCCTAAGAAAAGCATACCTCATTAAAAGTAACCCAAATATATCACCAACATTTGCTGTTTAGGTAAACAAGGAATCATGTTTACTAGCTACTGTCCCCTAGTCTTAAAATACACATTCATTGAAAGTCTTTGTACTCTGTGAGCAACTTGTCCAGACTACTCAAGTGAGCCAGATAGCAGGGCCGTAACCGGAACTTTTACATGGGGGTTGCACATAAAAAAATCCTGGACCACTGATAGGTTTTGAATAGCCTTTTTTTATTAGTAGCTGTTATATTCCCACGAAAACCCGTATCACAATTTACTGCTCTTATTGCGCTTTACAGTTGCTTTGAATGACTTTATTCTTTGTATTTTCGGTGATTATTATAGCCGGTTTTGTGCTCTTGATTCCAAATCTAAGAAAGAAATTCTTGTATTAAAAAAATGGAGATGGACCGGACCGGAGCTTTTTACTTTGCTTGGAGGGGGGGACACCGGTCATCCCTCTTGGTTACGGCACTGCTAAGTAAGAATAGGGTCGAGTTCAAGGAATTCCAACTAACAAACTAAGCCTACAAAAGGATGTCTTTCTTGCTGGCTTGTGTCTATACCTTAAATTGTTGTAAAACCTCTCACATATAAGCTTGTAAGTAGCTATTGTATACGAAAGCAAAAGCGTAACAGACGATCCCTGCATGAGTTAGTTACCTTGTTAGACTATACACCAATTTCTGTTCAGAAGTTGATCGATAGTTTTCCTCTGATTTCGAATTCTCTTCCCAAAAAACCTTCAAATGATTCGATACTACTGTAGATACGGAACGCAGTAGGAATTATTTTTTTTGACACGACTCAACCAAGGTTGACAGTAGCCTCACCACGCACCGTTCGTTTCTTTGTGAAACTCATACAAACAATGCATGGACATTTATTAACTTGATAAAATTTTAGCGGATTGATATTTAAAGGATTTTACGAGACATTGACACTGTATAAGCAAGCTTACCTTAATTACAAATCTTAACTGTTTCTTTCCAGGAAAATCTCTCGAAACTTGGATGTAATTCGAGCATCTGCTTATTTAGGCAAAACTTTCTAAGTCAAAATATATAAGACACTGTCCTGTAACGCCATTGGTAGACCTGTAATGACGTTGGTCATATTCACTGCCAATCTAATTATTTCATTTAATTAGAGTTCAACAATCAGTCATGATTTGAGACGGATTTGCTTGACTGCTAACTAAGCACGAAGAACTAATTGAGTGTCATAACGATTCGAGATGCAATTAATTGAAACAAAAACGATTAAACATGTGCTGCGAGACTTAACAACTAGTGAAATACATATGATGAATGATTTCAAAAATATAAGAAATAGAAGAATTTTAATGTTAAAACATTTGTTATTAATAATTAACCGAGTAATGTTTTTTCACCGATAATTACTCAATTTGTTTGTAGTATTATTTCTTCCTATTTTTTGAGCTGATTGAACTGAGCAGTTTGTATCTAGATGAGGATATTGAAATACAGTGAAGTATTTCTATGAGCAACGTGAATGGAAGACACTTTTAAAAATATACATTTATAGGCAAAATTATGTCCGTGATCATTGTCACTGCAAGCGTTAGATACAGCTGCGCTTATTACCGGAAATCAACATGTGAATTGAACTGTGTGCTTTGAAATGAATTTGTAATGAAAATGATGAAACTGAAACGGATAACTACCAGTTCGCGCTGACTCAAGATTTGAGACGGTGACCAAAGACAAACGTTTTTGGTGCACATGGTCCTTGATAAGCTAATTTCTTTTTATCTATAGATGAATTCGATTTCTTTCTACAAATTCACTCGTCATTGATTCTATAAACGTTTTGATGTTACCGAATGAGATTTCTCAAAGTTGTCGTAAACTATCATCTGCCAGGTCTTGCAAAATAAGCGCGTATCACCAATTTTTTACGTTAGGTGATATCTGAAATTTATCAATTTGTCATTTCACTAAATGCCTCATACTTTTTGATCATGCACCATCACGCAAACACACTAGGCCACGCTACAAAATAACCAGATAAAGCAACAATGTATTTAAAATTACCAAGCTAAAGTGACTACTCACGTGCAGCGATAGCAATTTTGGTATCCAGTTCGATTCATGAAGGCCTGGATACCTCGAAAACATTGAACTTAGTTACAGAAATGACTTGATAAATTGATTTACTATAGCTTTTGAACACTGCATGTCAGTCATGAACTTAAGTGTACTGTACATTAAGTACATTATATTTGTATAGTTTTACTATATCGAAGATGTTTTAGTTACATTATCGGTCATACGGTTGATTGAATGTTCATTTCTAATCACTAATATTTTCTTACCTAAATTACATCCTTTTCCATTTCGCGAAATAAATAAAGACAAATGAACAGCCGCTTTTATACTTTGTGCATGGACATTTATAGGCTCGTGACCGCTGTTTGAAGCAAATGAATGACCATTTAACCAGTTGTCATTATCCATGACAGAATATAGTATTTATTGCAACTATAAATCGTTTTGCTGTCAAATGTTGTTTTTCTCCTACGGATACACCAGTCAAACTGACTAATGTTTTTACTTGCTTCAAGAAACGTGTCAGATTTTGATTTGGTTTATTGAAGAAAATAAATAGGACTCCTTGGTAGACTAACGTGAAGCGCTTAATAAAAACTAATGTACAGTTGTCAAAAACAGATCGACACATTTTTTTATTTTTTTTATTTTTTGTAAATGGAAAGTACTCCAATTCATATATTGTCCTTTTACAAAGTCAATTGAGTTCCATTATTCGACCTATTTGTGTCCTCCTGGGCTTGAACAATTGCAATTCAGATTAGTGGGATATTTTTATGGTTTCATTTATGGTTTCATTCATTGAAAAATCCCCCCTTCCATACAGTTTCGTGACCAATTTTTTCTTTATCTGAACCATTACTCCCGCACGCAGAACTATAGTTTCCCATCCAGATAAAAAAAAGGATTGGGGTCTTATATATCACGAATTGGTTTACCTAACAATAGATTTCTCGGATAAATTAGAGGAGGGGCAAGTTTTTACATCCAATGCAAGTGCATAATCAGTTTCATTCATTTACAATTGCAAATGTTGAACCGTGTAGTGTTCATCCATGATTTACATTGGTAAAAAGTCAAACCCTGTTTAATTTTTTATTGAGCGAATCATGGATTTACGATTAAACACTGATGCGACTCGTTTAGTTAATCGAGCTTGGCACCTCCATCTGCCCTTCTCCAACGCACGTTTTCCAAGACATAAAGTATTGTATGTACGAAACAGTAAAAAAAAGTCAAAATGTTCCCCAACAAGGGTATATACAAATACTTGTCAACAAATCTCCAAAACAAATAGTACACGATCAAAGAACTGTCAAGTTATTTTTCCAAAAAGACAATTCAGTATAATTTAGCGGATGGCCACCATTTTAGAGCGCGTATCATATCTTCTACAGTTTCCAGAAACAGCACCTCGTTAGTCGGGGTATTTAATTGCTAAATGGTTCTTAGGAAATGGTCTTTCATAAACAATTAACAACTAAAGTAGACGCTTTGTTGGATTACAATGATAGAGATAATGATGATTGTAATGATGATGATAATGATGATCTTGATGATAATAATGATAATAGTGACGATAGTAATGATGATTATAATTTTGGTTATGATGAGGGTGATAATGATGGTGATAATGACGACAACCAGGAAAGTATTGACGTGATAGCGACTTATTAAAAGCAACAAAGACTTCTACGCTAATGATTATGACGATCAAAATGATGACAGCCGATGACTATAAAGACGAAAATGCCTAGCCACGATAAAAAATAACACAAATCCTACCAATAACTTGTAACGATGGTTGAGAACTGGTAACCACAAGTAATAATTTGAAATTGAAATAAAAAGATTTACGAACACAAAATACTGTGCAACTGAAAGAAGACTAAAACAAATGTAAAAAATGATGCTCGGCGTCTGTGTAACAGCAGTGAGATAACTTCAAAATTCAGTAAAGAAACTAAATAAATAAATAAGTAGAGTAAGTAAATAGATCAAAAATATAAAATTGGGACATAACTAAAAACTTATTCAAATGATCAAATAAAAAAAAAACGAAAAGTGACAAAAAGAACTGACAGCAACTGAAGATATAAAAACAAAAACTCCTGCAGTAATAGAAAAAGTGAAATAAGCTTACATTAATTGATCTACGTGTAAATTGAAATCGTAAGAAGTTTATCTGGCCTACACTTTGAATTAATTCAAATTAATAACTGCCTAAATCAACTGTTCCTTCTACTTCTTTCAATTAAATCATCAAATGTACAAAAAATATTAAGAAAGATATTACCCCACATATATATTTACAACAACAAAATAAAGACTTAATAAAGGATGATTATCTTGGAAAACAAATCTCTTGAAATGTCGTCAGTCGACCTGCCCTCAATAGCACAAATCTCCACAACCAATGAATAAATAAATTCAACAATAAGGTATATGAATAAATGAGTTGTGCTATCGATCAATCTTGCTACAATTACCTACTTGACCGTCAATAGTTGTTGCTTTTGACATAACCGCTTAAACCGCCTTGACAATGTGCACCAAATCAATCCATAAAATTGGTACGTCACGCCCAAAATTACCTATAGCTGCCCAAACAAGATATATACATTTTAAATAAAGTCTTTGGATTACATTAGTATCATCACCTGTTTTTAAAATTTCATATTTTCAATTGCCCTTATTCATATTGACCTAATATCATATTAATCTTCAAAAATCTATTAATCAAACACGAGGAATCATTTTCGTCGTTAGGGGCTGAATGCAAATCCGTCCCGAATATTATTTGGAAAATATTAACACACATTATATTTCAAATCCAGACTATTTTGGTTTAAACTGCTTTGACGGAAGTATTTTTTCGATTTTATCCTCCACGTAAACAAGAAGTGACGTCATAGTGAACTAGGGCAATGTAGCAAATAAAAAACAAGAAAGTACGTTTATACATTTTAAATAAAGTCTTTGGATTACATTAGTATCATCACCTGTTTTTAAAATTTCATGTTTTCAATTGCCCTTATTCATATTGACCTAATATCATATTAATCTTCAAAAATCTATTAATCAAACACGAGGAATCATTTTCGTCGTTCGGGGTTGAATGCAAATCCGTCCCGAATATTATTTGGAAAATATTAACACACATTATATTTCAAATCCAGACTATTTTGGTTTAAACTGCTTTGACGGAAGTATTTTTTCGATTTTATCCTCCACGTAAACAAGAAGTGACGTCATAGTGAACTAGGGCAATGTAGCAAATAAAAAACAAGAAAGTACCAGTTTGTGACCGAACATAAATGAAAAAACTATTGCATTTTATCTGGTAAAATTGATAAGACCAATATAACCTAGAGATTTCATTTTAGAAATATAATTGTGCGGGAAGAATTTTTGGACTGCTGAAATTAACCATTAAATACCAAATTTGTGGTTTGGTGATATACATAATATTATATTTATTTATATAGCGCTAGCTCCACTAATCGTCCAAAGCGCATATTTCCTGTGACATGCGCAGATTACTTAAAAATTATGAGTGACTCTCCTTTCCTATTTCAGTATGTTAAGCGGCGTTTACACGGGCAATTTTTCCTTGACAATTTTTCTTTGACACTGTCATCGCTCGTGTAGACGACCAACAACTTTTCCTTGACCATTTTTTATTAACAAGGTTTCCTTGCTCGTGTAGATGATGGACAAGTTTTCCTTGACAAGTTTAGGTTATGCCCGCGATGACTTGCAATCAGTGGAGTACTAACATAATTTGTTTCCAGTCTCTTGATGAGCAAACAAAACGTAACAAACTAGCGTATATGCAAGTGAAAAATAGAGATCGAAGAAGGCTTGCTGCATGTGGACTAGGGGCGCTTTTGCTTATGCACGATTGCGAATTTCGGAAGCGCAGATGGTGGGTCCGTCCTTGGGTGTCAGATGATCCGTACTCCCTTTTTTATACTGCGGTTGCGATATGATTCATGTTTCGTATTCTAAAGACTCTGTCTGAATTGAAGTAAATCCAACAAAATATAAACATATTTATCGCTCCAGATTAATTTTGCTTTAGCCGCCATTTTGTTTTGATTAGGAGACTGATCGTGCGAAGATACTGGAAACTAATCACATTAATATTCCTTGCCACATTTTCCTTGTTGTCCGTCTACATGAACAAATTTCATCCTTGACAATTTTTCCTTGTCAAGGAAAAGCCAGCACGCCCGCTTTTCCTTGTCAAGGAAAAATTTTCCATTTTACTCCATCTACACGAGCAATTTTTGTCAAGGAAAAATTGTCAAGGAAAAACTGTCAAGGAAAAATTGCTCGTGTAAACGCCGCTTTAGCATGAGCAATAAGTCTATTGCAATTCAACAGAGGTGTGATTGCTCTGTATGTCAAAACTATAGAAACATTGAAAATGGTGCAGTCAATGATACTGATTACGATAATCTTTTAAAGAGATAATGACTTATTTAGGTAGGTGTAGCGTCTACTGACATATAGGAACATGCCCAAGCTATAGCCTCATTGCCAAAAGTAATTTACTTTTCTTGGTATTAACAATGTAGGCAATTACCTAAAACCCCATATACTGCTCTGTTTACAACCGTGTCAAGTCTCCTCTGAAGTAAACGTCTTTTTCCTTTTCAATTTTTCACCTGAAAACTCATCAAACCCGTGCCTTAATGACAGTCTGCCTATATGAACACAAATGTATCATACTCTCATTCAATGGTGTACTACTGAGCCGAATATCACTTTGCGTAATGGTCTGGTGGTGTAAATATAATCAAATACGGTTGAATGAACCATTATTTATACACAAAAGCTTAGCGTTTAATGGATTAAAGTCCTTTCTTCGATATTGCTCGCTAAAACATACATATACAAACAAAAGAACAAAATGCTGCAAACTTATGAAGTTCAATGCTGTTGATATATTACTGAACACTTGAAAACTGATAACTGACGTTTAAAAAGATTCAGTTGTGGAAAGAAACTTAGTAAGCCTATCAATAGGCCTGGCTAAATAATATCCAAAGATAATTTTACAACTGAGCCAGATAAACATATCAAATTGAATATACAAGTAGTTTATAAACATTGGTTTAGATATCTTAACGTCAAAGCGAATATGTAATTGAAACAGCAAAAAGCCAAAAAAACAGGATTTTTGTAATCCATCCTTCTGAATATTGTGCCGGTTTGTTCTATACTGGGAATTTCAATTCAACTGACCATTGATAAAAACTGCAACACATCTGCCGGACAAAATTTTAGTTTATATCACGATCGCACAAAACGATAGCCGGATATCACTTTTGTCTTGAAAATATTTCGATTCGGTTTAATGTACGAGCATAAGTAACTGTAAACCAACCAACCTGTTGCTGACATTTCTTGAAGCCTTTGTTACCATTAATAAGACGTCATGCTGTACGTAAGTAGTGATCATTATGATTGAGTTCCAGGTCTAACGTCTGCTCTAATTTATTCTAATGTATTCGTGAGAGCCGGGTTGATTAGATTCCAAGAATGAAATGTAGAAATGTAGTTCTTGTGTTGATATTTTTTATTCTTACATTCATTGATTGTTGTCGCAGCTGTAGCGCACTGAATCGATCGTATATGTTACTCGTCTTCTAACTTCTGACTAACCGATACGATAAAATATTGTTTGACAAAAAAAAATTCCCCGAAAGATTCCTTTAGTTTATTCCAGGTTAATAGAGGGAACTAACTATGGTTTATTATTATTAACCTCATACCAAATAACACAAGGAATTTAAAAGAGACATTTTATAGTATTTGTCTCGACGAAGTATTATGGCTACAACCATTCCTTGCGAATTCTCTTTCATTTTTATTAACAGAACAATTTGTGCCAAGGGCACTAGAAAAGAAAGTGAGCAAAGCATTCTGGTACCATACTGCAAATCGCCTATTGCGGGTAAATCCAATTTTACAGAATGTCCAGTCACTGTAACTTACAGTGCATGCCTAGTAAATGTAATTACCTGTGATGTGAAAGATCGTCACAGTGATAGAATCTATTGCTTGAAAGAAGATCCGAAAACAAATCAAAGTTGGTTCGAACTACCAATCATCTTTGATTTGCCGATGTAATTCTGAAACAACTGAGCTATAAAGCCATACATCATTCATTCACCTATGACAATGATGAACTCAAATAATGACCAGCTAGCCAGCATCAAGGCTTGGCTCATTAGCTCAGTTGGTAGATCATTTTGCACGGGCAACTAACGCAAACGTCATGTGTTTGAATCTCATTAAAGCCATTTCCATTTACGGTTCTCTACAATCTATTTTTGCAAAGGTAAGCGAGGAGATCCCAGAGGATGTTTACTGAGATTAAAAGAATCATAGGTGCGTATGGCACACCTACCACTTGTTAAGAGAGTAAGTAAAAAAAAACAACTTTCAGTCAAAGCAACCAACGTTAATTGAACAGATACTAACTTCTTTTTTGTTTAACTGAATTTGTTGTGCTTCAGTCCAATATATCTATGGTGTTAATGTGACATATTGATACAAACAGCGTAAGATAGAGGAGCTGTTCAGTATTAGACTTGATCTTCTAGTCATTATGTCTCGATAGAGCATCAACGCGATAAAAGATAAACTTACGTACATATCCTTTTATTATACGGTTCAGTACAATAAATATCAAAAACGGGAATATATTTGTATCAGAATTATTCCAACGATGACACTCGTGAAACTTTTCCCGCAAATATAATGAACAGATTCCTGCTGTTAGACCAAAATAGCTGGAAAAACGGCAAAGTGACTTCCATGCAATACATATGGTTCACTACAAATCAATTAAGGCAGCTTTTTGTGGTGTCTTATTAAATGACAAAAAGTGCCATACATCAAATTACCCTTGGGCTTCGGTTTGTATACGACTCATATATTGAATGGACATTTTGGGTAGAGCAAACAGTTTCATTCGTGCACAGAAAATTGAACAGGTTAAAGCCATGACCCATACAATTCAATTTTTCTGTAACTTGTAATAAAGAATTCATAATCTTTTGTGTGACTTGAAAAAGCAGAGAAATTTGAAAATCAACGTTAGTCTTGTTTGTCTGTACTTGTTCGGTCTTTTGTTTATATGTTTGTTTACGGTGAGTGTTTGCCTGTTTATACTTGTTTGTTTGTTTAGTTTGTTTAGTTTGTTAGTTTCCGTCTGTCTGTCTGTCTGTCTGTCTGTTTGTTTGTTAGTTTCCGTCTGTCTGTCTGTCTGTCTGTCTGTCTGTCTGTCTGTCTGTCTGTCTGTCTGTCTGTCTGTCTGTCTGTCTGTCTGTCTGTCTGTCTGTCTGTCTGTCTGTCTGTCTGTCTGTCTGCCTGTTTCAAGTTCGTCACGTTCACTAGTTCGTTTGTTCTAAATAGTTCGTCCGTTCGTTCGTTTTTTGTTTGTATTTTTGCTATCATTTAGCCATTCTATATCATTAATTGATATGGAGGCGTGGTACTATTGATCATTGTGTTTTGGTTCAAAAACGGCAGCAAAAAGCTAAATGGCATAAATTGTAAGTGGGATGCACAATGATTTTGAGTGCCCCCCGAGGACAATTAACCTTATTTTTTTCAATTAATTTCACGAAGCCTTGAATTTTTTAAAAAGATAGCAAACAAAAAAAAACAATAAATTGAATCAAAAATGAATTTCGAAAGACGATTTTGGTGTATAAACGTTGCCAATCGAAACAATTGATTTTCTCTGGCCATTTTTCAGTTGATCGATACTTTTTCTTCTTCAAACTAGCCGTCGATGATTTCGATTGTACAATGAAGCACGTTTTTATCTGCAGTTTTTATCCCTTTTGATTTGTTTGTCTGTTTGTTGTTTAGTCATTCATTCGTCTGTTTGTTAGTTTTTGTTCTAGTAGTTTGTTTTATTGTTCCAAAAATTACCTACTATTTTTGTGTTTAGAGCATAATTTCGATATTGAAACTGATCACTATGATCAAATATCTACCATTAGATAAAATACTTTTAAAAAAAATGTTGCCAGAGAATACCAAATGTAAGACACCAAATCGCAGTAATTGAACTATTATGAAATAAAGACAGCAAAAAAAAAAAAACGTTTTTCTTCGCGATCGAATAGTATTTTGTTACATTTACCAAGACAATTTAATAACAGTTCGCGTTTGACATCCGACATTAACTCCGAGCGTTTTTTGAAATGAGAGTATCTATAACGAATATTAATTAATTGTACTGTATGATTAAGTACTGATGTACATCAACCTTTATGAACGATCGAGGATAGTGTGTACATACCTAGGATAGTTCGTGTTGTAGAGTTTTCTGTAAATGAAATTATAGCGTGATTATCAGTACTTCTAGTTCTTATCCTAAGTGAATAATTTCTTGTGTAGTTGAGACTTATAAATATAAATTAAAATGATTATTATTAATCTATATTTAAAATAGAAATCATAAATGTTCGAAATAAGAATTGATACATACCTTAGTCCATGTTTTTCTTGTTAGTTTCTGTGAAGAGAAAAATGAAATTACAAATCAACTTGGACTCCTACTTGGACATCAACTATACAATATATGATGTATATATTGAGCATCATTTGTGTAACAAATCCGGCCAAGAAAAGCAAGTGCTTTATCGGATTGCTCTGCCATAGATACGATACGCGATATAGTTAGTGTCAATATCCATGTGATAAAGCCGTGAATAAAAACCGTATTAGTTAGGTGATACTAAGTAAAATTGATACGATCATTATATTTTAGAAATGAATAAATGAAATTATTCGTCATATACTTCATTAACCAATCACTTTGATTGTACTAGAAGATGACGTCCCCCACGGGAGAATTCCTGTGTGTAGCTTTGTATGTTAAAAACACGGAAATTTCTCAAAGGATAATAATAAAGAAAGTGCCTTATTTATCCACTTTCTTAACCAAACAACTTGAATGTGAACTTTTTTCCTGAACCACAGCTCACTCTTGGTGTTAGTATAAACAAAATCTTTCTGGTTTGGGAAAAAGCAAAAAAAAAATTCCTTGGATAAAAAATCTGTCCTCAAACAAAAATCCAAAAAGTCTTAAAAATTTATATACACGTAAAAATATGGCCAAAAATCCCTCTCCCCACATCATGTACTTTGTGTTGTTTTTGTGCCAATCTTTTTGTCTGTCACTCTATATGACAAAGTGCAAAATGTGTTGACACACATGAAACGATAGTAATTTGTAATAGTAATTTTTATTTTCTTCAATAAAACATTTTAGTAGAATTGAGGATACAAGAGAAGAAATTAGAGAGTTGATTTTTTCAGTTATATCTTATACGATACTTTTGCACGGAAAAAAACTCCTTTTGTGGAAAAAGATTTTAATATAGAGTTTTTTTCACATACTGCCATAAATGTGTACATGCATCTAAATCAATTAAACTAAAAAAAAAAAAAAAAAAAAAAAAAAAAAAAATAACAACGGAAGTACGATCAACAACAAGTTCCGATGAACGAAATAATTAATGATTTAATTAATCCCATATATCAATATGAATGTAATAATAGAATAGAGTTAGCGTCGCTTTTCCTACTGGAATTATGTAGAAATGTATTTGTATAAAAACAGATTCTAGTATACATCAAATGTGAAACCTTTGCACAACCTAGATGCATGATACATGTGGCCGACCGTTTTCGAAACCATGCTCTTCGTAATCAATAAATTAAACTGCAACAGCCCCTTTCTGTTTTATAAATTCGAACACGAAAATTATAGCAAGAATTTACATCCAATGAGCATTACTGGGCATTTAACAGGGGGCTGTACGAGGTATAAGTAAAGTGACCGAGTTTACGAGATCTTGTTTACGAGATACGTTGTCAATTTATTGCATCAAAAACTGGAATTGACCGAGAAAAGGCTGGAGCGAGTTTTGAGTTTACGGTATTTTATCGCTAGAATCATCGAATTCTTTCTTTGAAGCATTTTCAGAGAAAGAATTCATATCATGATTTGAAGCCTGCGCAGAACCAACTACTGTTACGTAATTAGATGCTGTCGGTGTGAAATCCTTCGAGATGAAATTCAATAAATAAAAAATAACAAGGAAAAATGGTAAATAAACATAATCAAATTAACGAATAAACCAACATATACATGAAACAGTTCGAGGAGTTCAAAACATCAGTTTCCGCCATAGCCTTTACGGCGGATCAACTTACAAACTTTTCCAACTGCTCCATTAGAAACACCGGCGCAATCACTGATTGGCTTTCAACTAGTCATCAGTCATTTGTAAAGGCCGGTACACACTAGGCGACAAGTCGCAGCGACTTGTTCCCGCGATAGGTCGTAGCGACAATTTCCTCCCGTGTGTACTAGGTATTTTTGGCGGAAATTGTCGCAGCGACAAAATCAGATTTATTGGCGACAAATATTGAACCAATGCACACTGAGGCGACATGTCGTGACGACAAGTCGCTGCGACTTGTCGCCTAGTGTGTACCGGCCTTAACATATCTGTGGAGCATTTTGATAATTGACTGGCTAATGGACACTGAGTTTATGGATAATTGACTGACTGGCTGACTAGTCAGTGAGAACATTCATTAAATAGTAGATTAATCAACTAATTAATAAAGGAAATAAGCACGGCAAAGAAATTATTTATTGAATGAATGGAAAAAAAAAACAAATAACTGAGCTAATGAAAATGTGGATAATTGGATGGCTGGATGGATAGATATGAATGGATTGATACATGTATAGATAGTGATGAGGACGGGTACTGGATGAATTATTGAATATATATGAATAAACAAGGCAAACTAAGGGACAAACCGCTAGAAAAGTGATGAGGAATAAAAGCAAAAATAAAAATTATTTAAAATTTAAAATTCTGCTGAACAAATCTCCCTTGACAATCCTACAAAAGAAAAACCCAAAAAAGATAACATTCTGATTGTTTGTTGTCAAATATATAAATTATCGCTGATATCAAGCTTTATCACTTGTTTGTGTACCAGTGATTTCAATCTAGTGTTCTCTTGTAGAGTTGAGATATTGATACCGCAGCTGATCCCTTTCGCTGGTGTTGCTATCTCACGGGTCTTTTACTATATCATCGATGATACATTACTCGTACTTGTAACGTATTGCACAAACAAGTACATGCATGGAATTTGAAAAACTCCAATTTTTTTCAAATAATAGTGTTTTAGTGAGGATTCAAAATTTATTTAGTATTTTAATAATTTTGTCGACGATTTTTTTAAATAAATTCTGTCCTTGGAAGTTCATTGTTAGGGTCCAAATACTGGAAAAAAGAAGGTTGTCACCGTATTGGTTTTACATATATATAACCGTTTTTGCAGAAAATCTGCATCAACCAATTCAGTAACTGATTCGAATTTCTCGGATTCATTTATGAAAAAAATTTTAAAACCTGTAATTCAAACAAGAGGTGTCGAGTTTAAAAAAACCGTAATCTAGATTTAGTACAAATTTTAACCAACATTTTAAAAGGGATGTAAAAAGTAATTTTTAGACAGCAAAATTCCTTGTTTTGAACTTTGAGACAATTGTATAATGAAATTATTATTATTATTTTCGCTCTTAGTCCAAAGAAAGGAATATATAAATACAAACAGAAACAAATGGTGGTCTCCGTGTTTGAAACTAAAGATAAAAATGTGGGTTAACAGTGCCAAGTGAATGAATAAAGCGCATTTTAATGGTTTTTCGGGATTGGTTATCACCGTGTGAAA
This sequence comes from Diadumene lineata, assembly GCA_918843875.1. Taxonomy (NCBI): domain Eukaryota; kingdom Metazoa; phylum Cnidaria; class Anthozoa; order Actiniaria; family Diadumenidae; genus Diadumene; species Diadumene lineata. The sequence continues at coordinate 19,625,706 of OU974070.1, read as the reverse complement.
CAATAAGTCCAAAAGCAATAATGTCGGATTCTGAATGATTAAGAGAATTAAAATGACGAGAAACGGGTTTGGAAAGATCTTTTTTTTCGGATGTCATAAAGATGATCTCTAAAACGATCACTAACGTCTACCAGTTTCACCAATATATAATATATATGTGCGGTGTGTGGTTTAACAGTTTCATAGTAAATGCATAAGTAATGATAATTCTTTTTACATTTCGACTTGAGTTACTACATTCATTTGGCAAAGAAGAAGATGGAAATTAAAATGAACAAAAAAGTATGAAATTATGACATTGAGAGCCCAAGAATTGCTAAGAGATCAGGGAAAATCGTTTTAAATTTCGAAAATGACCTCTTAAGTACCAGATGGGCGTGGTAATAAATCATTGGTACCTGCTCAAAGAAAAAAAAAAGAAAAAAAACCTTAATTGCGTCTTGTTGTATCCAAAAATGCATTGATTGCAAACGAACCTTATTTTTTGACCTTTTTAAATTCGTTTTGTCATCATTGGTAGTGTGAAAATTACCCTAAAGAATACAAGACACCATCTTATCTAGAGTATGGTTTTGAGCATTTATGTCTTCAGTATGGTATACATTTTACCCAAAATTGTCTTAAAGAGATCTACCAATTTTGAGTTTTCCGTGTCTTAAACGTAGTAAGAAATTTTTCCAAAAGAAAAGCAGGAAAAAACAATTTTCTATTGGCAAGTTATAACTACCATTGCTAGACTGATGAGCGCTTTGAAAATTAAATAGGGTATCTTTTTAATGTATAGATTTTCATTTTTTCAAAATATTAGATAGCTAGGGGTCAGGATTTTGAGGCTCGCACTGAACGCATCAGTAGAATCCAGGTGTTACGTTTGTTATTGTTCATCCAAGACGCAAGTTATAGGGTTAAAGAGCTATATCCAGAAAATAGATGCTCACAGAGACTGTCCTTTTTGGTTTTGAAGGATTTCCCTGCAACGCTTTGACGGATATCGATCAAGTGGTGAATCGTTCAGTTCAGTAGTTACACTTTAAAAAAACGAATACTCTCAAGAAATTAAACGCGGGTTTTGTCCTGGTGAACTTGTCAGTCTTGTCGATATCAAAGAGTAACAAGCTAAGACAGCTCGACAGTTTGATGTCAACATTATGCCAGCATTTAACAAGAAACAAGAACTTTCTGTGTGTTTAGGGATAGTAATTAATTTATCGTAATCCTGTTCTTTGTATTTAAAATACAGTAGTCTGGTTGTTTGTCTTTTATGATAAAGGAAAGGTTATTTGTTTCCGCATAAATCGTTTATGTTTAATCATCATTAATTAAAGCGTTTTTTTAACTGAAAATAAAACTGCTAGATTTCTCTTATTTGCTTTTCGTATCTAATTAAGTAAAATAATAATACTGTAACTTGCGTTTTTATACGCTATGTAACAATATTTTCATTGTTATTATTATTATAATAATACGCACATTACTCGGTGAACTGTGTATTACATAAAGCATAGAATCAGTGGCACATTGCACATTCCTTTTTCTATAGTACTGTAAATAAATTTTCTATTTTTGACTTGTTCTCTTCAGTTGAATTTAGGAAAAAGCAAAATAGTCAAAAAATATAAATTTGAACTATGATTTGAAGGATTAGCTGAATAGTGTTATTAGAAATTAATCTAAAAACAAATCGGTTATACTGTTTGTTCAAGACCGAATGCGAAATCAAAAAAGCTGAAATATTACGCTATTTTCTATATGTTTGAAAGATACAAAACGTATTATAAAGCTTTTTTTCTGTGTGTCTGTACTATAGAAAAAGGAATTATCGCAATGTGCCACTGATTCTTTTAGCTCGTTTTTACGATGCTTTAAGTAATGCGGCAAAACCCAAGTTAGCACTATATAAATGTCTAAAGTCGAAAGGTGAAAAGCCAGAGCGGGTACAGCCAAGTAAAGTGTGTCATGTATTTCATTTGTGCAAAAGTTGCTGATTTGTTTTATTTTTGTTTGTTTCAGTTTTCGTATCGTTTGCTTGCACGTTTACCTTGTAAGAAAGGCTTCTGCAGAAGACAGCCCAAGTCGATAGACTCCAAGAAACTCAATTTGAATACTTGAAAGGCACAATACTGAATGTAGCTGAATCTAATCAACTCCGCGTAAGAACACAATACATTAAAAATCTTGTTAGCGTAAAAATCAAATCAAAGAAAAATCCGCTCTCTACTCCCAACGGAAATTAAATTCTAGCTGGGTTGTAATAAGCTCTTTGTTTTATATCCTATTTTCACAGTTATCGACTATCTGACAATTAATTTTGTACGTAATACATAATATATTTATTTAGATTCAAAGAATAGACTAAAAAATGTTTATTTTAATTTGTTTTTAGCATCTCAAAAAGAGATACAAGATCGATACTAAAACTGTTCCTACTAAAACCTCTCAGGCCTGTCATTAAAAGATTGGAAAAAATTAGATCGTTATCGATTCCTATGAGTTCTGAAAAAAAACTAGATTGTCCAATGTAAAAGTTTTTTGCACTTTTACTCTTAATTGGTTTGAATAATTTGTGTGCTGACTTATTGTTCAGGTGTTTTTTTAGAGAGAGCTTTGGAAATTTTATCAGGCTGGGGAAGGGGTTTTTCGTGATCCGTCATGGATTCGACCTATATATTTATGCCGTGCCATCCGTGAAAAGCAGAAAAAAACATGCCGTGATTCGTGAAATTTAAGTCGGTCGTGACCCGTGATTGGCATATTTTTGTTGCCGTGATTCGTGATTTTAGCGATAATATGTCGTGAAAAAAAATCTTGCAAACCTCGTACCTTTGTGCTTGCAAACCTCCGACTAGCACAAAAAACCTTCACCGTGCGCTGATTTGAAACCTGAGATACTATTTCTTTAAACACTAAGTGGAATAAGTTATCATGTACTGTTTGCTCCGATCCACGACTACTGTTTTCGGCTGGAAAGAGTGCCATTCAGAAAGAATTCAATATTCCCATTTCTGCAGTGAAATACAAATCTTTCTCAGAGTTTAGGAAGCATGCATCGAGTGAATTTCGTCAGAATAAATGAAATGGCCAATGCATCATTAAATCTTGATGGTGAATTAATATATATACATATATTTTTCAATTTCAAGTATTGATCTTAAATTTTGATATTTTCATCAAATATTTTACTATATTACTACATTACTATGTACATCTAATTAGTAATTAGTACAGCTTATACCCTGGTCCCAGAGGTTCGATTTTGCTTGCTGCGTCTCTCTCCGTTTCGAGGGCGAAAGCCGAGTCGTTTTCATGCGGCGCTTCGCGCCTCAACCGAGGCAGGGGGAGGGACCGGGGTGAATGAAGTCGAACCTCTGAGACCAGTGCACACAACTTAAAATATTATGTATATATCAGTTAAAACATTGCATCTGTATTTGTAGAAATAAGCAGATCTGTAGATTCGGCCTTGAAACAAGGCTGAAAAACGAATAAATAGACATAGAAAAAAGAAAGCAAATGCAAAATTTCGTGATTGGTGAAATGCCTTTTTTAATGCCGTGATCCGTGGTGAAATTAGCAAAACATCGTCCCTGATTCGTGAATGGTACCCACTCCCCTCCCCTTCCCCAGCCTGTTTTATCTGTATGGTATTTGATAAATAAGCTTGGTGGTTGGTATTTGAATTTTGCTTTTACACAATGCTCCTTTATCGAGGAGAAGTAAAAGTGACTTAGCAAAATGTATTTTTCTTTTGGGAGCCCCTTGCAATTTGAAAAGTAGATTTTCCCAAAAATCCAGTCTTGAAATGCCGAAATCGAGAATAGTGCTTATAAAATACTCCAACTAATATTGTGCTTTATGCTCTTGGCTAATAATATGCTGCAAAATTTCCAAAATTTTCCCAGCAGAAATTTTGAAAATATATCATGAATGATGGTCTGCATAATATTTTAAAATCACTCACACATGTTGTTAAAGTGATCGTTCTTGCTTCTACATTGGTCAGGACGTAAGGAAGACCACGTTTAATAATTCTTTAAAAATATATAGTTTTTGTTGTTGTTTATGACGATTTTTGGATTTTTCTGAAGTATAGATGAAACTGTCCCAAACGACAAACTCACTTTGTCGTATGTCCCTAAACAATTTTGACTTTTGACATTTTTCACTTTGATTTTTCTCATTGCTGTTCTTGGCCAACGTAATCTTGAAAAGATCAAATTTCCTTTTTTATATAGAGAGAACATATTGGTTAAAAAGAGTGTTTACGTTTTTTAGATTTATTTTCATTTTTTGAGATACTGATAACTTTTTTGATATCATTGCTTTAATAACGCATTTTCAAAAATAAAACTTAGTAAAGACAATTAATAAAGCAGTTAAGGTATCAGGGGACCCTAATGACCACTGTTCGCTTTTCTTCGTATAGGGCGCAAAATATGCAACCGATTTCTATGATTTATATATCATCTGAAAGCTGAATAGTTGATGAAAACAACTATGTAAGAAAATATTGACAATTTTTCAATTTTTTTTTAGTAAGTGGTGAAAATATAAATTTATACTCCGTTTTTTCAAAAAGTCACAGTACAGCAGAAATTTATCCGATCAAAACACACTTATTGTAGTCGTAAAGACGAAAGATTGAACTAAAAAACCGTGTCTCCGATTTTTGAGTTATGCCCTCGTTGCGAAGATATCTGTTTCTAAAGTTAAAAATCGCATTTTTTGACGATTTTTATACAAATCACTCAATATCTCTTGAACGAGGCAAAAAATCAAAAATCGAAGACACGGTTTTTTACTTCAATCTTTCGTCTTTACGACTACAATAAGTGTGTTTTGATCGGATAAATTTCTGCTGTACTGTGACTTTTTGAAAAAACGGAGTATAAATTTATATTTTCACCACTTACTAAAACAAATTGAAAAATTGTCAATATTTTCTTACATAGTTGTTTTCATCAACTATTCAGCTTTCAGATGATATATAAATCATAGAAATCGGTTGCATATTTTGCGCCCTATACGAAGAAAAGCGAACAGTGGTCATTAGGGTCCCCTGATACCTTAAATACCAAACGCAGACACACTTTAGGTCATAATGACATCTTGAAATTGAATAATAAATCTGAACCGCGCAATCTTTCCCTAGGGTGAATAAATATTAAAATGCCTAATTTATTACATTACTAAAAAATGATTAAAGTAGTATGATTAAACGATTTAAGAAAATGTCTACTTTATTGTGGAATACCTTAAATCAAGCGCTCTATGACTTGTAATATGCACGTTTGATTGTCCTTTGCAGACGCGGTGAATCTTTTAATAAACTATTTTGTCTTTGACTAAACAAGTACTTGAACTAGACATTCTTATCTCAAGTTGATAGCTGAGCATTTTAGAAACTGAGAGCTTGTAGCATGGAGGTCAGAGACAGTGGGTGCTATGGGACTAGATCCCTCTCTCCCCCCCCCCCCCCCCCCCCCCCACACAAACACACACACACACACACGTTTTTGCAGTTCCATTTCCCTTAAACTGATTCTAACTCTAGAGTTTGAAACCAAAATGTTTGGCGATACTTCTGGTTTGTGTATGACATGACCTGTCTTCATTTCACCAAACATGAAATCTTTAAAATTTTATAAAATATTCAGCTTTGAAGCAATCGACTTCAAACTTTGGAAACGTATTCTGGAAACCACTTAAATTATCTAACTATCTAACTTTTATCGTTTTAGTTAGGTTATAAGGATTTTAAAAGTTTTTTTTTATTCTAGGGAAACGTTGGGGTCAACATTTGTGAATGGATAAATATCTCATCTTTGTTGGAATTTCTGTCGATATCTTTTAATCTTTCAGATTTTCTCTACATTTCCCCCTCATTGATATAATCTGAAATCCTATCGTTTATTTAGGCTTTACTTTTGTCCGTTTTACGTTTGTTTTGCCACGCATGCAGGGTGTTTATTCGCTTCTATATCTCCTCCTCCAAAAGCATATATAACTATGAAGAAGGACTAACGTCCGCAACGTCAGTTTCTCAGCACATTTTTACGGTTTTCGAAATTACTCACGTTTTAACAACTGTACCAAAGATCCAATATGAAGAAACATACTAAAACTTCTCTTTATGATATTTGGACATGCGCATTATAAACAATCTTTAAAAAATATCAATAAAATGTAATCCCTAAGAAGCAAAACAGCAACAAAAGCAAAGAAACTAGAACAAATGCAGCCAAAGATGCATCACAATCTAAGTCCATACTAAGCAGAATAAGTTTGAAAACATATATAAACTTTTACGCTGCAACCGTATTAAATGATCGAACAATAGAATTTGCAAAATTATTTCGAATTCATGCGGATTTGTGTGGACGAGAGGTTTAACCTAACCTAACTTATTGTGGACATAGCCTGCAATTCAGAACTCAGAAATAAAACTTAGAAATAAATAGGTATAAAAGAATTCAGAGAACTTCAAGAGATACAATCGTTCATTATTGTGAGATGTTGTAAACTTTTTACAATTAAAGCAGTTTGGTTTTAGCTCATAGCAGGGTATCATTTATAAGATATATACCGCTTCCTATCAGTGTGTCCCCTTTCAAAACAAAAGCATACAATATACTATAGCGTTCAGTTATATAAAATAATGGAAAGATCAATACGTGTGATAGATGCATGAGCGAAATTATCAAAATTATGTCATAAATTACAAATACAAAGTGAAAACGGAAATTAAATATGATATAACTCTAGCGTTGAGGATTAATTAGTGGAAATCAATGATAGGGAATAGACTTTTAGGCAGCCTTAAAACGAAAAATGTTCAGTGCTTGTAAGGACATTCCAAGGAGAACCTTGTGCTATCTCTTCTCCAAGATGACGTTTTTAAAATATCCAAGATGCAATTCAACAATAAATTGTTTTACTTTCTTTTACTTTCTGGCCGAACGATTTTGTCGATGATCGATATTTTTGAGCAGTGCTATTTGCACAAAACAATCGTTAATATCTAGTCAAAGACATAATGTGGCTAAACTTTAGAATACCCCGTCACTTCAGAAAGCCCTATAAAATCACTGCCACCGCGGTACCACAGTCCACACTCAATTAACACAGGTAACCCACTTCAGCCATCATAACACTGCCACCGCAGTACCGCAGTCCACACTCAATTAACACAGGTAGCCCACTTCAGTCATCATAACACTGCTACCGCAGTACCGCAGTCTACTCTCAATTAACACAGGTAGACCAATTCATCCATCATAACACTTCCACCGCGGTATTGCTCTCCACACTCAATTAACACAGATAGCCCGATACAGTCAATGCCTACCACAACTGCAAAATCAACACTATATATTAAGCAATCACTTTCTACTCAGAATTATAAAGAAAAAACATTGATTATTAAGAAATAATGATCTATCGAAGTCATTACATTTGTTGTTTGCATCATCCCACTGCTTGAAACAGGTGCCCTCATGAGCATGCTAGAAACCACACTGCCTTCGATACTCCAGATAATAACAACAACAAAAAGTCCAAAGAAAGGTTCACAGATGACACTTTGTAGAATTAAAAGTTGACCCAGAAAAAAACAATATTGTGCAAGATGAATGCTGCAGAAATATATACACTACCCAGTTAAAATGTTTTGCACAACTCCTGAGCTCATGGAAAGACTAGTCACCTACAGCATCTTCTTGCGCAAAACTATATTTTGGCTGTTTTATACTTTCCCTCCCATATTATTTTAAGTAATACCATGACACGAGGGAAGTTAATGATTAAATTTCCCCGAATGGCGGGGGAAATTTGTTGAAGTCCCGAGAGCGCAGCCCGAGGGACTTTAACAAATTTTCCCGAGGTATTCGGGGAAATTTAATCTCTAATTTCCCGAGTAAATAAGTAAAAAAGTGCGGTTTTAGTCGTGCGAGTTTGAAGTCAAGGAAGCGTGAACAACGAAATCGCTCAAACTAATTTGCAAAGAAACATTCAAAGAGAATATAAACCTGAAGTTGTCATTTTCAATTTATTTTGTGGTCGAGCATGCGCAAAGTTGCGAAACACGATGCACAAGAATGGAGAAACGCGTCCCACATGGAAAGCGAGCAGCAATTTTTATAGGTAGAACGCGTTTTGATATATGGAGTAGCAGGGACTTTAGGTAGTCCTTGCAAGGAAGACTAGGCATTGTCTTCTAAATTTCCCTCATGCATAGACATGATGGACAAAGAAATCCTTTGTCTTTTACCAAATTTCCCTCTATATAATTTATGTAAGAGGAAATTTAGTAAAAGACAAAGGATTTCTTTGTCTTCTAAATTTCCCTCATGTCTATGCATATATCGGGATTGTAACTCCCGCGGAAGACAAAAGAATCCGAGGTGATCATGGTATTATTTAGTGTATTCAACAATGCTGTGCTTGCCTGACCTATATTAACTGAGTAAATGAGATGATATTGGCTATGAGATCAAATTAAAGCCGCTTTATTCCATAACTTAAATCCCAATCAAGTGAATATATTTATCATAACTAACTATAATCCATTCCTTGGCGTTGGCCCAGTGAAAGTGAGGGCAACAACAAACGCTTTAACAATCCAATGGAAAAGAGGGGCAGGGCTGAATGTGCAAAAATTGTCGCTTTCCCTTCTAAAGGCAGAAATTGACCAACTTCGTACCATGGCCTCGTTGTCTAGCGACTAGTATCACGTGCACCCTGCTCCATTTCCTTGCGAGTAATGTTACATAACCCTATGACGAAAGTGGACAAGAAAGTATAAAAATCCTATTTGCTCTTTGCAATTGATTTATTTGTTTTTATAAGAGGCATTAGATTATGTAGATTATAAGGAAATCCTTGAAAACGCTGGAAAAGGAGTTTTTTTCTCCCGCAAATTTGCAATAGTGGGATTATGTCAAAACTCAGGCTCTTATCGATTCAACTTACTTCATAACTGTACAATGATTTTGAATAGATTCTGTCTCGCGAATTTAGAATTATGAAGTGTGAACTATATATATATATATGTGTGGACTATATCAGACAATCAATTATGCGACACTACAGCCGGACTACATATTTACCCCAGTCATTGAACAGATAATGCTGATAACGACTGGACAGGGCTTGATTTCCATTGCCAAAAAATGTGGTTTCCACGAATTATTGCTTGACGGCTGTTTAGTTTTTTACAAATCACGCAACGAATTTATTATTCATTGGCGAACTTCAAATGTTGAATGGATCGAATTAGTTAACAAAAAATTGTAGATTTTAAATCAATAATATTATTATTTTATTCTCAAAAAACCGTGAAAGAGTTACTAAACTAACACACAATAGTGAAATGCATTTTTTTTACATTTGATAATTTGAATTTCTGACTGCATCAGTTAAAGACTAGAGGCTTCAGATTTAAAGTCCTTTCGAAACATCCATTATTTAAAATCTTAAACATTAAGTGTTCTAGTATAGTGATTTAAGAGAGATTTGTCGGATCAATTCACATCTACTCCAACATCAAAAAAAAAAAAAAAAAAAAAAAAACCTAACCGTTGTTCAAACAGCATTGTTCGGCTTTATTTTTCATAACGACTGGTAATTATTATAGAGAAGATCTCAAAAACCTGTGAAACACAAATTGGAATACAAAGTAAAATGTAGTAGCCGTTAATAAATATAACACACCGAAGGTTCAAACAAAAATACGAGCATTAAAAGTGCACTGAAATAAAAGTGTAATATGCTGCAAAATGTATTTTCCGCAGGTTTTTGTCAGCCACTTCACTTGAGTATATAAGCTGGTGCAACAGAGACTCTCAAACCAAAGCATGTGTCTAATTCGTATTGAAATGTAACTTAGGTAGTTTCGAGAGAAAAAAACGTCTAATCAACGCCAGCCAATTAAGTTTATATTTTCGCGAATAAATACTTCCTTACCGTGATGGTTTGTAGGTTAAGTACGCTTTAATAGAGACATACAGGTTTTTTATTTGCGACCCATTGTAATTTACAAAAAGAACCACTCTTTCTGAGAGTTTAAAATCTAACAATGAACCAAAGAGTTTTTCTTTTTTGTAGCTTTTCCTGTACCCTTGAAGTTGACTCTTAGTGGAAATACAATAATATATGTATTATGATTTACAATGAAGTAAAATAGTATAGGTACATACCATATTTCTATTGTGTATATCTCTTCACTAGATCCGCTCTTTAATTTAAAGACGTACGATCAACCACATACATCTAAACACTCACTTATTCATACACTCGAGTTGGATGAGCGTGCACAGCTGACCGCACGATCTCAAAACACGGGGGTGGGCAGCACTTTAAATCCATGTGACCTCTGGATTTGGAAATTAATTTTTAGACCAATTAAATATGCTCTTCTTTGCCCATTTTATTCTAATAATGTATCTTTCTGCGAGTTGTATAAAAACACCAAATCAGTATTTGCCCGCTGTGAATTCATAGCGTAACTTTATTTTCGATTTATTAAAAGTTCAAAACTTTCCATGTACTTAAACAGCGGAAAAGGATTGTGCTCATTTACACCGATAGGATGACTCTTGCGTCTGATATTTCGATACTTTCTGTCTAGCTAAGTGCTATTTGAAAGTAAGAGTTAACGGTCCAGGGGTTCTAGGAATATTATCACAGTATTCGTCTTTGAAAGCTATTTTCAGATTTATCTATCTCTGTGGCTTTGGGTTATAACTGACATTAATGAATAGTATCACTGCACCAGAAACGTTGAAAAGAATGATTGGCATCATTACCACCTAGACGTTCACGATCTATGCTTTTCTGCTGTTTTTTATTTTTTGTTGTTGTTGTTGTTGTTGTTTTTAGTTTAAATGAGAGTAACATTGAATTAAAGCTGAAATAAAGCATTGCAGAAAAACCCAGCCTTCCCCTCACTATCGCTTTTCTAATGGTCAGTCACTGAGGACTTGTGTATGGAAAGAACCTGTGTTTCCTGGCTCAGCAGGCAGTATTGTCGAGTAGTGGTCATAGCCGTAGTCTTGCAAGCTGGTCGTCCTAAATTTGACTTTTGTTCTTTAACCTGGGTTGTGCCCTTGTAAATATCCAACTCCCAGCCATTAGAGATTTTTGAATAACATGTTACTTTGATTTATTTCGTCAATATATAGGTAGTCAAGCATTATGAAAATTGAAAGAAATATTTAATTTGAAATGAAATGAAAAGAACGAAAAAAGGAAAAGATATGCATCAAAAGGATCTTATTAGAAGCCTTTGAAGCTGTTACGCCTCATATATATATTCACAACAATGAAAACGCCGAGGGAAGATATATGGTAGACATTATAGCAATGATTTTAACAATGTTTAACTAGCAGGAAATTTTGAAAAAACATTGATATCCATCATTTAGAGTAAGCATTGTCTCTCGATTATTTATACACTTAAGTACTTAGACATTTTGTCATAATATATAGCCTTTGTCCTTCCCTTATCATCTTGAGAGGATCGAGCATTTCATCATTGCACCCTCCTGTTTGGTACTAGACTAGATATCATGGCTTGACGTCACAATGAAGTGAATGTTGTAATAAACAGCTGATTGTGACTACTAGCGCATGTTTAACGTTGTGATCAACAATTTGTGTCTCTCAAACAAACCACGTATGATCAAACGAACGTGATTTAAAACTAATGACGCTCTAGAAGGTTCCTCTTCCAAATACCTCAGCAAAACGCACCGATATTTATTTGTTGTCGTTGCTGTGCAGTGTATATGTTTTCTTTTTTCTTTTTAATTTTTGTTGTTGTATTTTTTACATCTTGTATCTCTCATTTACTCATTTCATTATTCCATTCATTCGCTAATGCATTCATTCGATTCATACAATTAAGTGGATTGACTATGTATGGACTGTGTAGGAAATTCTTTTACAGTCGTCCTTTGCATAATTAGACGAGAGACATTTTTCTGCAAATAATAATAGACAACTTGTGTTTTAAGAAATCACTTGTCTATAAACACCTTGTCGATATCTATAGGGAGAAGACGAATGTCAAACCAACCACAGAAATGGAAATGAAAAAAACAATTAGCACATATAAAGTCTATTAGTTTGTAAAATTAAATGTATTGCTCAAACTAATTCATGATTCATGAGTGTAACTTCCAGTCATAAGCAGCTAAGTCTTTTTCGAGTGCAGTACTTAGAAATGATCTTCAATGTCCTTGGACTGGAAATAAAACTGTTTTTTTTTTAACTTGAAAGTTCCGTTCGATTAATTACTAAAAAAACGAAAAATACAAACTTAAATGTGAATAATCAAAATCATGGTATTTGCATTCGGTGTCGATTTTATGATTGTCGAATGCATGTACGACATTGCTGTTGTTGAATCAAATATGTATTTGAAGCAGTTGTAAATGTGATGATAAATTAGACACCGTAGAATGATATTACACCGTAGAATGGTATTACTCCGACGAAGGACTAACGTCCGAAACGTCAGTTTTCCCTACTATCATTCTACGGTGTCTAATTTATCATCACATGTACAACTGTTTCTCTAGAAACACCGACGCAGTTCTACGTAGTATTTCTTACTAGTTTTTACCTCTACTTATGTATTTGAAGGTTTACCTCCAAAATCAAGTGGTGGGTTTCAGAGGTTGTCCCAAACATCAGTTACTCAATACAACTGATAAAAATACTTGCTAGCTACTAATAAATCACACAAAAAAAATAATAATAAATGCAAATTGATGCTTTTTATGGAAGGTAAATATAGACAATTTATGACTTTGAACATAATTTTTGAAGAAAAAAAAGCCAAATGCGATACATCTTTTAAATATGCGATACATATTTTATTTCATGTTGCGTTCCCATTAGTCGTGACATATTCTCAATTCATTTGAACAAAAATCTTAAATTCTTACATTTCCACTAGTCAACTTTCTTGATGACCATGGAATACATCTTTAGTAAAGAAACCTCCCATTCCTTTTAAGAACTGAGAAGATATGGTTTATGCAAAAGGGAATAATCAACAAAATAATTCATTATTCAAGATCTGTGGTATAAGATTACTTGTTTTGTATATATTTTCCCGGTTGTATTTTCAACATGAGAATTACATTATTCTTAAAAATTCAAACTACTATTCATTACGTACATTACGTACATGTTTTATTTTTTTACGTACATTTTTTAAGATTGTTATCCTTTCGTATATTTTCTGATATATGTTATATGGATGCCATTAATATTATATCGTATACTTTATCTGCATTTTTCTATCTTAAACCCAGAGCAATGTGACTTTCACTTATCCTCCTCTTTTCTATGTTATTCAAAATTATCATACACCAAATATTATGTGTTTAATAGCTATCGACTTTACTATTTGGCGTAAATATTCTAAGATAGTTTGGTTTTTCACAGCGGCTCACGCTAGCATAAACAATACACCGTAGATACTGCTTCGCTTATTGGATCAGAGTGCAATTGACGAGTCACATGTGTAATGCCTGTGGGTAGCCTTTAGATGTAACATCAATAATGTAAGTTTACCTAGAGCACACACGCCACTAAAAGCTTATATTTCTAACTACATATTTACAAAATATTGAAAGCGTTGGTTAATGACTAAACGCACCTTAAATAGAAAACGATCTTTATTTTTTGTTCATATTTCTTGAAGCAGAGAAATAAAATTAAAATACCTATTTTGAAGTAATTTTTTAATTATAGCGTGAAAGGCCCTCTTAAAAAAAGGAAAACACCGACAAGTGCATTGGATGGTTTAATTTGTTTCTTGAAGTAGTTGAATACGAAATTGAGACTGAAATAACAAGTTATTAAACAGGTTGAAGAAACTATTCAGAGAAGAGGGCATGATATTGTAGTGTTTTAAAAAGAAACAGCAACAAAACGTTGAAGTATGAGCGATAGCTTAGTTACACGATACTAATCAGTTATGTACCTTTATATAGTAACGTACATTTAAACTCTTCAACTATGATCCTCGATGCCCAGCGATACCAATCTTAGTTTTAGTACAATTTGCTCCCAGCTCCGGTGCAGGAGTGAATAAATATTTGAATGGAATCACTTGCTATGATTTTAATGGACAAATCCTCGCTACGCACAACACTCAGATAAATCGCCGCCGGCTCCACTGTGACCACAGGCGGTCATAATTTGATTTGCTTTATTGACTATCCATTCAATAAACCATGTTTCGTCAAATGGCAAACAATCCATGGGAAATACAGAATAGATTTAACAAGATTAGTCTTTTAGAAAGGAGATAATTTTGTGAGAGATTGCACGTTGCAGGTTAAAAGACTTGAAATATAAATCGGTTGTTTGTGATTAACAGGAAAACCACTTGAAAAGTTAAAGAAAAGGGATTTCATATCATTGTTGTGAACAATGTATTCATTATATTGATAAACTAGAAGCACGTAAAGGAGAGATAAATTTTTACCTTTTTGTATTATATGCCAAGACTCAGTTCTTGGGTAATCATAGAAGGAAAATGCGGTTGTCATTTTTTTACCCTACTTTTGTGATTCAGCCGAAGTGTCTAAAGAGCTCCCTTGTCTTTTTTATACCGCGGCCTATTCTGACATTAGCCTCAAAGCGCTTCTTAACACGTAAATATCCATTATCTGTTTGGCTATAGTAAATCCTAGTCGATCCTTTAGGACAGGGTCGTTCATGAGTTGATAAGAAGTAACCACGATCGATAACGAATGACTACGGTCGATGAAAAGAGGCCACGGTACAGTCGCAGCGACAATAATTTCTCCCCGTGTGCACTAAAGGACACACTAGGCGACAAGTCGCAGCGACTTCTCCCCGCGACAGGTTGCCTCAGTGTGCATTTGTTCAACATTCGTCGCCTAGACTGGATTTCATGCGATAAGTTGCGGCAACTAAATTCTGTAACGGCGACAACAATTTCCTCCAAAAATACTTAGTACTCACGGGGAGAAATTGTCGCTGCAGCCTTCAGTATTTTTGTCGGAAATTTTTGTCGCTGCGACTTGGCGAATTCCAACCGACTGGATTGTTAAACCAGTGCACACTGAGGCGACCTGTCGCAGGGACTAGTGTTTACTGACCTTAACTGGGGCTTAGAGAAACAGAAGGGGATTGGGAAGAGTTAAATGTAATAATTCACGCTCATTTACGAAGAAGCGAAGAGACAAAGTTACGTTTTTTCGTTATAATTACTGATGAAATCCACTCCTTGATGTCATTAAGACACTTCATCCATCGTTTAAATTATAAAATTCTACCTCACCAATACGATACCATTCGCGATCACGTGAGATTGAGCACGTGACTTAGACCTATAAGCGGAATGAGATCCATGTTGTCACACGTACTTTTGTGAGACTCCAAAAACTTCGACAAATTTACCTCGTATCATTCACTATGAAAAACCACTGGAAATTACTTGGAAGCGCTTAATACGTCCTACTCGTCGGATGGCCGATCACAGCGCTTCAAAGAATTCGCGTAGAGGAGAGCATTCTATGTGCCCATCCTTATTTCCCTCCCAAACAACGTCAGTATAGAGTCATTCGCCACACTTTGAAACATGGGTCTCACGTAATCCCTCAGTATCTTCTTGGCTCGGTAGAATTCCAATCAAACTTCAACTTCCAGGTAAGTCTCGTTTAATTTAGGAATTATGTGCGATTACAATTTTATTATTGCTTTAATTATAATATTTGCTGTTTGGTTTGCTGTGAACTCGCGGCCGCCGACAATAGACAGTTTCTTTGGCACACCAAGGCTAGAAAAAAGCGTGAAGGTGGCGGGCAAGGCCTGTGGAGCCTTCTTGATCAATACTGGACGTGGAACTGAGAACTCCAACTCAGCCTGACGTGGTGTTCATCGAGGTCGAAGAAGTCAACAACAACCTATCAAATGATGTGAAGTGATGCCGGTAGAGAGGGTGTAGCCTCCTGTGACGGTGTGCACAACAAGGTTTTCACTGGTTTTACCGACCTCCCTACTCTAGCCAACATCCCGTCTCGATGGGCACTTTTCTAACTGACCTTGTCTCGAAACCTATCCTGATAATCGGTGACTTCGACATTCATGTTCATTGTTCAACTGCAACGATGCTGCTAAATTCTTGATGTTCTCCGTTCGATGAGACGAGACGACACATCATGTAAATGACCCAACACATGAAAGTGGGCACATCCCATCTGATAATCACACGCTCCTTTGACAGAATTATAACCACGTCAAAGACACAGTTGTATCTGACCATGCATCTATTATCTGCGACATTAACTGCAGCAAGCCCGCTAAACCCAAAGAAATAGTTTCCTGTAGGAAAATGTATTGATATGCAATCATTAAGTGATCAGCTTGCTTCATCTGACTTTTGTCCCAAGGACCTACTTAACATCAATCATATCATCGTTTGTATACGTGTACACACACTCACATTTGTTTGCTATCGTGTATCAGTCAACTGTCCATTGAACCCTGAGATTAAGGCATGTCTGCCCGAAAGCTTGGTCATTAAAAAGTACCATTTGGTTGAAGATACCTGTTTGGCATTTGATCAATGACTATGTTAACTACTACAACACAACTCTATCAAAGCTTTTTGATCATCATGCTCTTTGCATAACAAAGACTGTTATGAAAGACTTAATGCGGTGTGAGGTGTTGTGTTGTATGTGGTGTGCTGTATGCGGTGGTGTGCTGTATGTGTTGTGCTGTATGCGGTGGTCTGCTGTATGTGGTGTGCTGTGTGCGGTGGTCTGCTGTATGCGGTGGTGTGCTGTATGTGGTGCGCTGTGTGCGGTGGTGTGCTGTATGTGGTGTGCTGTGTGCGGTGGTCTGCTCTATGTGGTGTGCTGTGAGCGGTGGTTTGCTGTATGTGGTGGTGTGCTGTGTGCGGTGGTCTGCTGTAATGTGCTGTATGTGGTGTGCTGTATGCGGAGGTGTGCTGTATGTGGTGTGCTGTATGCGGTGGTCTGCTGTATGTGGTCTGCTGTATGCGGTGGTCTGCTGTATGTGTTGTGCTGTATGCGGTGGTCTGCTGTGTGCGTTGGTCTGCTGTATGCGGTGGTGTGCTGTATGTGGTGTGCTGTATGTGGTGTGCTGTATGCGGTGGTGTGCTGTATGTGGTGTGCTGTATGCGGTGGTGTGCTGTATGTGGTGTGCTGTATGCGGTGGTGTGCTGTATGTGGTGTGCTGTATGCGGTGGTGTGCTGTATGCGGAGGTGTGCTGTATGTGGTGTGCTATATGCGGTGGTGTGCTGTATGTGGTGTGCTGTATGCGGTGGTGTGCTGTATGTGGTGTGCTATATGCTGTGGTGTGCTGTATGTGGTGTGCTGTATCCGGTGGTTTGCTGTATGTGGTGTGCTGTATGTGGTGTGCTGTATGCGGTGGTGTGCTGTATGTGGTGTGCTATATGCGGTGGTGTGCTGTATGTGATGTGCTGTATGCGGAGGTGTGCTGTATGTGGTGTGCTGTATGCGGTGGTCTGCTGTGTGCGGTGGTGTGCTGTATGGGGTGGTGTGCTGTATGCGGTGGTGTGCTGTATGCGGAGATGTGCTGTGTGCGGTGGTGTGCTGTATGCGGAGGTGTGCTGTATGCGGTGGTGTGCTGTATGTGGTGTGCTGTGTGCGGTGGTGTGCTGTATGGGGTGTGCGGTGGTGTGCTGTGTGCGGTTTTCGTGGTATGAAAGTGTGATTTTACTTTGTGTTGTCTGCTGTGGACCACTATCCACGAGGAGTCACTGAGGAGTCACCGAGGAGTTGGCGATGAGTTGATGAGTTGATTTGAAGAAGGACAAGCGATGGCTTTATAAGCGAAGCTTATTTTCAACAGATCACAATGTTCAACGATCTCCTGAAACGATTGTGGGCTGAGATTCGTTTATCAGAGAAATAAATTTACATATTAAACTAAATTTATGTATTGTGAATAATTCAATCTTCCTCGTCTACTCTAACAACAACATGACCTTATGTCAGGGTCAGCATTTTAGACTCCAACAGCTTTATCAGCTCATCACCCTAATAATCTTTCGTCAAATCATAGTGAGGTCTTTTTTGTCCTATTCGAGGAGTACTTGGGGACGGAGTTAATAAACCTGGGTCGGATGAAAGAACTGAGGTTGGGCGCGAAACAACTGTAATGGGAGGTGGATTGGTTGTAACATTGAAAGAGTTATTTGTCTGAGTAGATGTCGCGGGAATACTTGAAAGAATTGTCAGATAGTGATATTTCATGTTCATCCGATGTATTCTGAAAATTAGTTGCCATTCGCGATTTTCAAAAAATTGCGAAATTAAAGACTCGCTAACAAAATTTCTTGCCAAAATTACACATCTCAAAATTAAATATAGAAGGCCTAATCTTAAATCACTGGCACAAAAGATTGATATGTACAGAGAAATAGACAAAAAAATCTCTACATTTAAATCTTGAATTTTATAGGACCTTTTTCGCGAACATTAATCCACTTTTTTTAATTTGTCCATCGAATCGCGAAAACAAACTCGCGAAATATCGCCTTTGAAAAATCGTAATATCAAGTGTGCGGTAAGTTTTGGTAAAGTATAGGGGCACTCAGATTTATCATAGATGTTATTAAACATGGCTATAAATTACCGTCCACCGCTTTACAGCTGGAGTGAGTTTGGCTCGCTTATTGCCACACATATTTTGTATTCGAGTTATTGAATGATTTGTAAAAATCAAACCAAATTATCGAAGACCATGTTCCCCCGCTGGTTATCAACCCCCTATCGGTTTCTGTATAATCAAATGGAAAGAAAAGGCTCATTTTGGATATGAGACATGTCAATGAATACGAAGATTATGCTACTAGATTATTCATGTTCACCGTTATGCCATTTGGCCTGTCTACTGCGCCGTATATCTTCACAAAAACGTTGAAACCTATTCTTAAGCACTGAAGCCATTTGTATTGCGCTTTATCTTGACGACGGTTGACTCAAATCAATTTTGAGGCGGCGCGTGAGCTGTCAAAAATTATTTAAAACGATTTTAAACGTGCTGGGTTTATGACTAACGATGAAAATTCTCCGCTAGAAAGCTAGCTTCACTTACGGGTCAAATTCTATCCGAGGGTCCGACAGCAGGAAATGTTACAATAATTATGACCAGGCACTGTAGTTATGCTATTGCGTGCGCAAATCAATGGGACTCACCTTTAGAGTTAGACGAGTATTGTATAAGCGAGTTACACTTTTGGGTTAGCAATCTGGGTTTCCAAAAGGGTAGAAACTGTTTTTTATTAAGAGACCCCACTGCTTCGTTTATTCCGATGCAAGCGTTTTCAGGCTGTGGAGCAGAACTGACTGTAGATACGAATTATATAATTCACAAGCTCTGGGAGGGTAATGAGATAAAAAAAACTATACGTTGAGGGAATTATAGAAGCAATTAATTTTTCCTTGAAATCGTTGAAAAGTCTGGAAGGAGCGCATGTGAAATGGTACACGGACAACCGGGCTGAAAATCTAGAAATCGAGTGGATTCCTTGAACCGAAATCTAACAAGCTGATGCAGTCAGTAGGATAATTGACACCGATGATTTGAAATGAATGTAATGTAACGTAGATGCATATATAGTGCATTTTAAAGTCTCAATGCGCTTTACAATATTTTCTTATTATTTATAGTATGTAATCCGACTTTACAACCATGAGGTTTATTGGTATTTAGTATGTATTAGTGTAGGCCTATTACCGAGGATGATCGTTACCTGCGTCCTCAGTCGTTCTTTTACGTCCCCCCTGTTATTGGTAAATGTGAAAGTGTGGCGAGACGGGACCTCCACTTTATCGTCCTTATCCGAGAAGACGGAAAGCCTAACAATTATAAATCGAAGAACATTCTCTTCAATTATTTAAGGATCCTGAGTGATGGTCCGGCTGAGGGTTCGAACCCGCAGACTCCTAGTTAACAGCCAACGCTATCCCAACTGAGCTAACCTGTTGACTATTTCCGATTTTTAGATCTCAAAGGAAGACCGCACGCTATTGACTGTTTTGCCGCATATTATAACACCAAATTATCTAGATTTTTCTCGGGAATCTGGAATCCAGGTACAGACAAGGTAGATTTTTTTTGTACAGAGCACGAAAACTGCTTAGAAGTCCCTCCCGTAAATTTAGTATCAAGAGCGTTACATTACATGTACGTACAAGGAGCCATAGGAACTTTGGTAACACCGTTCTGACCGTCAACTGTCTTCTGGCTTATAATAATAATAATAATAATAGTAATAAAAGTATAAATATTTCATTAGATATTACGTCATCGCGGAGGGAAAGAACACCAATTCGCTACAGATGCGTTTGTTACTGCCAAGAAAATACGTCTCAATTATTCGTTTGCAACCACGTGATAATTCAGGCAAAAAGTTTTATTTTAAATGTTACTGAAAAACTACATTTATATGAGAGCATTCAAAGCAAAGTAATTCTGCCAAATTTGAAGCTTCTAGAGCAAATAGTTACCGAACTATTGACGATCAAAGATTATTGTTATTTGGTAAAAATGTATGGCGTCGCCATGTTGGATGATGACTCATATCATCCAACATGGCGGATAGAACTTTAGTGGCCCAAAAATAAGGCAAATTCAGTATTTTGGATCAGGCTTTTGAATTGTGTAGTTAAACTGAATCTCCAGGAGTCTATTTGAAACAAAGTATCATAATAAAAATGAATTTATCGCGATATTTCACCTTCTATTCGAAATACGCGATAGCTTTACCTAAATATCTTGCAAATGAACAACATTTTTGACCCATATTTCTACAAAGTATTTTAAAAATCGTTAGCTATAACATATAGCGGGTATGTTTCAATTTGATTAAAAATGAATTTGTCATACTTTTGATGACGTCACTTGAAAACGAAGAATAAGTCAGATAACTAAACCCATCGTGATCGCAAGTGCGGGGCAGTCAAAGGGCGCAGTAACAGCCAGTTTATTTCACCGCAAGGGTGGTTAGCAATCGTGTCAGATCGAAAGTGCGTTCATCTCAATACGTGAGATAACTAAGCCCATCGTGATCGCAAGTGCGGGGCAGTCAAAGGGCGCAGTAATAGCCAGTTTATTTCACCGCAAGGGTGGTTAGCAATCGTGTCAGATCGAAAGTGCGTTAATCTAAAATTGGTAATGGGTTACAAGGAAAGCACGGGCCATGAATTTGGATTTTTATCAACCTACTCGTTGGTAATATCGCAAGGGCGGGTAAAAGTTGTCTAAGGCGGAAAGGCTTTTAAGGTGTAGAAAAGACTTACGAAGGCAAGGGCCGGGGTCGTTACTGATTAAATCATTCAAACCAATGCGTCAGCTAACTTGTTTGAAGTGTGCTTATATCTTGCAGGTTATTAGTTGAAACCCCCTTTGGAGTACGCTACCCGTCAACCTTGTACCAAATTAATTTAGCTAAGATCGATCCAAAGAGTGATTTACACATATTTAGAAAAATTATAAGGCAAAAGCTTGTTTTCAGTTAAGAAATGGACGGTTGTCCTACACTAGATGTAGGGATACATTTAGCAATGTTTGCATGCACTAGGATATTACAGCAAGGTACGTCTACGGCCTGCACAGTCTAAGGTCGAGCGGTATAACAACCGCTATAGAGAAAGGAAACGGTATTTCAGAAAGATTACTAAAGATTCATGGCCACTGGAAGTCGGATAGTGCTAAGGACATTTACGCACAAGACATCTAATTATGTTTGTAACTATATATATCATTGATTCAATGACTACATATTAAACAGTATAATGGTCCGCAAGCGAACCTACCACATATTTGTATGTCGTGTTCTTTTAGTTTATATTCTCGGAATATAAAAGTCAAATAATTTACGTTCGTTTGAACGAAGTGAATTAGAACGTAACTACATTGTAAACTATGTGAAAAGCCAAAATCAAAGATCAACCAAAAATTTAGAAAACTACTCATACTGAATCTTTTCTTAAAACATTTGATTCA
Organism: Diadumene lineata; assembly: GCA_918843875.1. Classification (NCBI taxonomy): domain Eukaryota; kingdom Metazoa; phylum Cnidaria; class Anthozoa; order Actiniaria; family Diadumenidae; genus Diadumene; species Diadumene lineata. Next base: position 19,603,661 of record OU974070.1, on the reverse strand, counting down.
AACAATTTTTCTACTTTTGCTTTTTCTAATTTTAACATATCACACATCGCAATTTTCACTACACTAAATCTTTTTTGTAAGGGGCATTAATATAAATATATCATGTCGGCCATTAGTATTTTAATGTACATTAATGAACTGCATCTGGAACAACGGTTAGCACTACAGTGAAACCCCTCTATACCGGACCCTCAATATACCGAAATCCTCTTTAAACCGAACAACTTTTTCTGGTCCACAATTCAACTTTTTTCCAATATTTCTTGTAAAATAAACCTCAGTAAACCGGAACCCCCGCCAAACCGGACATTTTCTTTGGTCCCAGTACTGTCCGGAATAGAGGGGTTCCACTGTACGTTTTGACACCTTGATCACCTCTTACTCAATCTTAAGTTTAATGGTTTGTTTCGTTTATGATTTGAGTGCCGCAATTTTTTAATTTTTTCAGAAACAATTCTGCATTTACAACACAAAGAACAAACAAGAGACGCTGCAGAATAAACGAATACTGTCGCTTTGGAGACGCTTTCCATTGTTACATCTTATTAAGTAATCAATGTATATGGGATTGATACAAGTTTAAGCTTTATATGCGTTTCAGTATCTTTCGAGGCAGGTCTGTCGAAATAGATACCACCAGATACCAGATAATAGATACTGCCTCTACCCTCTCCCCATCCTGGTTTTTCAGCTCACAATATGTAATTTATGTCACTTAGATGAGAGTTAAGCAGATCAGTTCATATATATGACGAGTCAACGAGCAAGGTTCACCAGCCCAGAGAAGCCAACCCAAACCAAGCCAGGAGTGGGCCTTGGAGCCGAACCAAACCTGTTATACAATTTAAAATGTGCGAAGCAGTTTTTAGCCATCGGTAAGAAGACAGGCAACAAAGTCAACAGTTTTTCCTCATTATCAGACTCTAGATAGAACACGTAGCCTTCTCCCTCAATTCTCTGATAGAAACCAGAACCTGGGGGAGGGGGATGGTGGTACTTGGATGCAATAGTTCCGGTTATGCTCGTCAGAAATTTTCAAAAACCTGACACCTAAAAGATATCGGGCTCTCTAAAAAGGGAGAAGTGGTATATTTGGCGAAGTGATATTCCCTTTTCGCACCATACAAGATACAAAACGGTAATTAAACCGAGTAGAGTGCATTTTGAAATTATTTAACACTTGGCGGTATGGAAATAAGGCACCAATGGTCAGAATTTTCTTTTCTTTCTAATTCCAGGTGAAAAGCACTATGTGCATTCTTCACAGCCAAAGAGAATGCTTCAGAAAAGCCAGAGCAGATTTCAGCAGCAAGCAATATACCGTTTGAAAACAAACGTGCAAACTTTTCTCCCAAGAAAATGTTTGAAGAGATATTGAAGCATTCGCGATTTTAAACGTTGCCGAAGTGGTCATTTTGTGGCGCATGAACAATCTCTTATTTTAATGCATATTTGATATTATTTATTGCATAAATATTAATGTTTTAATAGGAATTTAATAATGCCGGTGAGTTTGGACTCTAGCAAATAGAGCATTCTCATTTGTTATACGTTCTTGCCGACCGGTTAATATTGAGACCGCTGTCTGACTGCTTAGCGTAGCTGCGTAGTTTTCAAAAAATGTCATATCATGTCTTTTTTAATTACTATTCTAATTCAAAGAAACTTTATTCACAAAGATTTTAGATATTTTACGTTACCATTGTTTAAATAATGTATATTTTTTTACATAATATATATAAATTGTATTTTTTACAGTACACAAAGAAAGTTACAAAAAGGATTTGCCTTACAATAAGGAAAAACTGGAAAAAAATCCGGGAACTGAAAAACAAATCACAACCATGCACAAAACACAGCAAATTGAAAGACTTGTACCCTATTTTAGGTTTTGGTTTCATTCTGATGATATTTTAGGTTTTGATTTCATTCTGATGATATTTTTCCACTTTTTATCGTTATATGAGTCATATAATGTCTGATGAATCGAGCTTGGCCAGGCTGCCGCACAGTGGATAAGACCTTAGCATAAAAGTGAAAACTTAAAAAAACGAACGATTTTAAAACGCAGTAGCAATAACATATTTTTGTTATGATCATTGTTTCTAGATTTAACTTATATTAATCGATTTTTTAACCATCAAAAGCTGGGTTATGAGCTTAATCTGTGCGTCTGGACTACGCGTTGTAAATCCACAAGTCTTACTATCTGAAAAGGGAATATTGTAATCTACTATTTCAAATTAATTTCAAGACTTTGTCGAAAATAATAAATATGACTTTATGTACACTGTGTTAGTTCATCATCCAGGGACGGACTTTGGGTAATGGCGGCTGAATAGCACTGAAAATCAAAAATTGAAATAGAATTTACACAAGTTATAAATAATACAATAGTTATGATCTGAAGCTTGAAATTTGCAAAATTGATTATTAGATAGACGCTCACCCACATAATAAGAAATAATATATTTGTATCGGCACTTCGCGTAACAAATTGGTCAGTATTCCTTCAACAACTGGTCTAGAATGAAACTTTTGCTAAGAAGAAGTACTCGAACTATAAACACCTACTTTATTCACAAAAAAAGGCTGCAAAAGACTCCCAATGACCACAGATATGTTAATGTTGCTAATGATATTTTATTAGAAAATAATATTAATATTAGGATAGTTTATGTGAAATCAGGACTATCGTGATGGGCACGATGGCGAGTGGACAAGAACAAAAAAATTATATACGCTGCTATCAACTACAAAAAAACTGAATTGTTTTCAGAAATTACTTTATTGAAGCAACTCCTTGAGGACCTACTAAGTTGTACATTCTTTTGACATATTCTGGCGGCTTAACGTTTTTTATGCATGCATACGAACTAAAATGTCATTGTTTTTATTCGCTAATTCCGCAATTGATCGTTCACCGTGCGCAGTCATGAAATTGCTCGATCATGCAATACATATTCTGTTAGTGTTTAGGAAAGGCTGTGTATTTTTATTTGAATAATAAAGCAATAGGGTGTTTCAGGTGACGTCATGATCATTTCATATTTCGAAATAATTGTTTGAAATACACTTTATCCACTACTAATATGAACCTATTTTTATTTGAAATACCTTTCTGAGTTTTTCAAGTTATAAGCGTATTTTATTTATGCTGTACAAAACTGTGCAAAATAAATATAAAAAATGAGTAGCCTGTCTCAGGTATGACATTGTCGAGCCGCAGGCAAGACATTTTATATTCCATACAGATCACACGCGAATATTGTATATTATGAAATGTCTAGATTAATGCTGCTAGTTTAGATTGAGAATTTTGAAATTAAATGTAATTTTGCGGGTAGATATTTCAAGCCAAATTTTATGCAAATCAGGACGAATTCTACATCAGCTATACAGATGCCTTCACGGTAGTGAAAGGGTTTTTATAAGTATACTAATTTTGAAGATGTTTCATAGATGATTTAGCAGCATCTTTTATGACAAACACCATCCACTATTTCACTTTGGATATGTTGCGTCTTCAATCATGTTGTACTCCTCAACCCATACGTTTACATTTAAAATGTGAAATGTTCGTTCTCTTATAACTCTTAAATTGTTACCAATACTATCAGTCACCGGTGTTCAACGTATTTTTAGATTTACAACTGTCACTTTTAAATTATTTTTTGCTTTTGAACCCAAATTTAGCCAAAATGTAGTGATTTATTGATTACATTATTATTTTTGGAATTGAAATCTGCCTCTTCATGAATCTTGATTTTAAAATCACGGAAAAGTCACGTGAGTAAAAACACCCCACACAAAATCTCTTGATCTTTGTGATTTTTAAGTGTCCGTCTAAAGTTGTACGTATATCAACCAACTACTTTCAAAAGTGTCTTTTTACTTTCTTATGTTTTTGACATTGATCAATGAGGCTATTATGTCTGCTTATGTTTGCGACTAATGTTCATAGGAATTTGAAGATAGATTATATTATTTTTTCCTATATTTGCAATGATAAATGATTGCTCGAAATGCAAGTTGACACGAATTCTAAAACCCGATAGCATCCATTTCGTGAAATGTCTTGAAAAAAAGTTTCCGATTTATAGACAACTTTAAAAAATGGTCAAAACGCGCGGAAAATACTCGTCTTAAAAAATTATCGATTTTAATAATGTAGACATTAAGCCATATGAGTGAGTCTAGCTTCTTCTTGGCACCAAACTAATATCGTTTCTGCAAAACTGAAAGTAAGTCAGCGTGTTTCAGAGTAATGTTACATTCCATTAAGGCTAATCATTGTCCCTTTAATGATGCATGCATGTGAGTACTAACAACGGCCATTTCTGTTTAAATCATCTATCATCTCACAAACCATCAGCCACATAACACACTCAAGAATAATGCTACATAATGCAATGACAGTTTAAGGCTCTATTAACATCATACTATGGGTTTGTATTCATTAATGAAGTACACTATTAGAACATTTTCGTAAACAATAAAGAAAAACTATAACGCAAAACAAAGTTTTAAAGTACTTTAAGATTGGTTTTTATTGCCCGCAAATGTTCCAATCATACTCCCTATCGTAAATAAATATGTTATTCAGTGTTCGTTAATTTAGCATCTCTTGTTTGTTCTTTGTGCTGTAAATGTATAGAGTTTGTTTCTCAAAAGGGCACAACTGTTGTTTAACAATTTCTCATTTAGAAGGTCTCAAGCCCTTAGATGCGCATTAATTGGCACTTTGTTCACAAACGAGACAAAATTCATTTAACTTCAGATCAAATCGATTAGTGTGGCATTGAAAGGGAATCGGAACAAAGCATTTTTTGCTTTTATATAAAAAATGTGCCAGAAATGAGCAAGGTGTTAAACACGTAGTGCTAACCAAAATAGTCTTGTTCCAGATGCAGTTCATTAATATACATTAAAATACTAATGACGGGCGCGATGTATTTAATGTCCCTTCGTGGCGACATAACTTAACACTTCTCTATCTACTCCACACGAGAGGTAAGCTTGCATTTTCTAGTACAATCATATATTCAGTTTATCTTATTAGATCTCTAGACATTTTTTAGAGAAACCTTTTTTTTACAAAGGTGGTTTATAAACATAATTCTAATGAAATGCTTGAAAACTATGTTTGGAAACAATGTCGAATTCTATGTGAACTAATTCCAATTTGCGTTCACTGCATTCAGTAGTTAAAAAAACATATAAAAATAATATAGCAGTTTTGGTTTGTTTTTGAGTCGAAGTAATTTGCGTGCACGAGGAAAAGATTCTGTTACGCAAGGAAATACCCATGGAATAATGTAAAACAAAGAAAAAAAAGGAAAAATAATATATAAAGTGGTACATATCTTGTCGTAACGTCAGCTAATATTGCTATGCTGAATTAAAGAAATACCTCTTTTGATGTAAAAGTTTTCCCCCCTCAGTGTTGTCATTGGGAGATAGAAGGTTTTCATGAGATTCATTAAACATGTCCTTAACAGTTTTAATCTCGTTTAACAAAAGGCGCTTAACTGCCCACTTTAAAGCTTAAGTACCGTCAAGGTAATTCCGTAGTTTTGCAGTGCGCAAAATTCTGCGCATATATCAAGATTATGAGATTTCACAATTTTTTTAATGAATTTCTATTAAATGATATTTGAAAAATGTTTTGAAGTAAAATTATTAACATTTTCGCTATTTTCGAGTGAAAAATGCGATTTTTTTGTAAATTTGCCCCAGTCCTCGAAAAACCCTGTTTTTGACAACAAAATAACTACAAGAACGCTAACCAATCTTTTTGATTTACCTATATATTTTGAAAAACAATGTTTTCTATCACATAACTGGTTGTCAATAAATTTCCATGTCTAGATTTTGAGATAAGAAATAAGAAATGTGTCTTGAATAGACACTTCGACTTCCCTATGTTAGAGATTTCGTATTTTAAGTTTGTCTGATAAAATGATTACATAATATTTATATCTAAATAAGAAAATATCAAAATCGAGAAAATTGTTTGTCTAGATCCATTTATCGACGAGTAATTAATTTTTGTTGTGATTATATCTGAACTTTCGAATTTTCACCCGAAGCCCAAAACGTAGCACATCTTTCACAAGCCAACGAGATCGGAACCGCATTTTTCTAACTTAAAAAATATTATTGTGCAAATTTTGAAGACATTTCTATGTTCAGTTTTCATATTTCTACAGAATCGCTTTAAGTACCATTAACGATATGTATGTATGATTTATGATATTTGAAACATTTATAATTTTCTGCAAAGACGTCTTGATTTGTTTTGAATGTGAACAACTAAAGAGTTTGTTCGCTCTTCAAATGGTCCAGTGTTCCAATGTTTCCAGTATATTCACGATTACTGTGTCATTAGTTTGATTTAAAAATCGAAAACCAGAGAAGATTATTTATCCCCTGCGTAGACGCTTTAATGTTACCACTACTCTTAATGTGCTAACTGTACCCGCTCCGGTGATAAACGATCGGGGATGATCGTAGGAATTTTTCAAAAATACCCCTAAATGATACCGGACGTTTTTCAAAAGGGCGTGGTCTCACAACTTTTTCATCCCTAAAAGATACGAAACCATGCGGGGTTCAGTGGCTTTCAAGCCATAAAAGATACAAAAAGTGAGAATTTGGCAAATTGCATATTCTTAAATCCTAAAAAAAACAAATTTGCCGATTTGTACCCCTAAAAGATGCGACGAGCATCCACGATCGTTTACCCTCGGAGTCCCAACTCTCCATCCCGGGGTACCCGCTCACTCAATCTGTTTTTGTGTCTCTTCTCGATTCTCCGTTCGCTATTGTTTATTTGTTTTGACGTTTATAGTTGCGCATCATTTTTTTCATTTTTTCTAATTTATCGTTTTGTGTAAACGTTCGTTATTGTGTGTTATTATATACTTGAGATACTACGCACGTTTTCATTGGTCGAGAAGCGTGCTCCATAAGTGAACAAAGCACGCATACGACATCATTTTTTGTAACGCGCGCTCTGATTGGTCAATTGACCAGAACGTTCACCATCGGTCCTGTCAAGGTGAAAGTTGTTTGAAGTTCACAAATGGAAAGTTTTTATCGCCAAAAAAAAAAGAAGGGAGAAGAAGAACTCACTTTCAGCTCGTTTTTCTCCCATCACTTCTTTCGTGCTCTCGTCACTTTCCATCGTGTTGTATTACTGAACAAAGCACTCTCAAGCCACTTCTAGTTGATAATCATACCATTTCATTGTGTTATGAAGTCTTAAGCGTGTCTTCTCGCATTCTGTCGTTTGACCGTTGGAGAGAGAAACTTTGTGCGGGACCTCGTGTCCTATTGTTGCCTCTCCTTGTCATTAACATCGTGAAAAATCTTCATAAATAAATAAAGAATATAAATAATTTAACGCTTAGAGAGAATAGAGTATCTGTCCCATCACCAGAAAAGTCCAGTAATCATAAGATACCACTGATTGATGTTTGTCAATGGCTGTCTAGATGTCACTTGTGGATGTGAATAATTTCTGCACTATGTTTCCGTTTATACGCTGACTGGTGAACTTCTTGCAAGTTTACAAGTTGGCAAGTTATTTTTCAATTACTGAACAAATTAATCTGCAACAAGTTTCTACATGATATTTTCTAAGAACTGGAGATTGGATTTCGGGCGAAAGTTCTTAAACTAGCACTTTCAGTTAATCAGATACAACAGCAGATTTCATTTACAGATTGACAATTTGTGTAAATATAGGACGAACTTCAGACTGAGTAAGTAAAAGAGAGCCGGGACAGGGATCAAAATCACCGGATGGTCTCATCAAGGCTAGCAGTGTACCCCTGGAGACAAATTCAAACTATTCAAATTCACAGGTGATGTTAATGTTATCGGAAATAGCAAAAGTGTCATTGTGTGGCATCAACTCTTGATGAATACCTTTAACCTTGGATATAAAAAAAATGCGTAAAGTTTTCATTTAGATCTTCTGGTGAGCTATATGATGGAAATCGACAGCTTTTTGTTAAGTTGAAGTTTACCAACATTTTACTTGAATCATCACGTTTACGACTGTTGATTGTAGTAGCTTGAGCGTGAAGATTTTAAAACATCAGTCACAATATGGAGTTGTTTTGCGTCCTTGCTGTCATCGTTGTACCAGGGAGTTACCCGTCTGATGGGTTATCAATTATCCTGAGGAACGTCTAAAGTTGGATCAATTTATGAAATAAAAAGTGATCGGACAAAGGCAAATCGATTTGTGTATCTGGTTGCTACGTGCAGTATTTACTTGATAGACGTAACGCAGTCTCCGTCGAATTTCATCTCTGGGCTATCAGCAAATAAGGGTCTTTTTACCGCTTAGAATTCCAGCATTTGTCTTGAACTTATGGCTACGCCTATATCGAAGAAAAAAAACATGGCTAGCTTGAAATTAATGAAAGACAAATTGATTATTCCTTTCAAGGTTTTAACACTTTTACTTGTTTTGTCTGAGGGCGCTATTTGAAATCAGCTATGCAAACGCTATTACCTATTACCAATAGTTTTGTTTTAAATAGCTATTCTATTGCCCGATAGCCAGCTTTCGTTTGACGACAATAGCCCGGCTGCTCAGACATATATGTGATCTGATGGCAAAGCTCGTGTGCTGCTCACATTTACCATGGAATTATATGATTATCAAAGAATGGCGAAAAACTGAATTCTACACTATACACAGAAGGTCCGCACGTAAATGCAAAATTAGCGCTATTTTAAGCTGATTTTTGCTATCGCTGATAACATCAAACAATCGTTTTTACTGCATGAACTCCTGATAACGACTGACCAGAATAACATTTCACTAACAATGATAAGTTTTCTGCTCTAAAAACAAAACTTGGTTCACGGTATATACCATGTGCGAAGTCACCTGCTAGCCATTTTTGAGAAATTTTGCATGCTTGTCGCCGATAAAACTTGAATTGTAAAATCCTATTAAAAAAACAGGCTTCAATATCATGAGCGAAACGATGACAATTTTTATGTTTTTACAACTTTTCTCGCTCTCGTGCGTCAAAAGTGAAATGAGTGATATGACTTTGTTCTTGCTTTCAATAAAATTGATTTTCCACTAAGGTCAATGACAAGTGTGTGGCATTCAAAAAATCATGGTACGAATCGTATTTTTTCAAGTGAAACTGAACATCGAATTTCCCGTTTTATGTAATGTATTTTCCTATAAGTACAAAACCTGCTGTGATTACTAAAACTTAATAAAAATCATAGAAACCAAAAAGATCAAAAGCTATAACTTTACAATGACCCACAACACATTTGTTATTTAAAAAAATATGTTTATCATGTATAAAAATAGTATGAACATTATACTACCACTTGGTTGTACGCCTTTTGAAAAACTGCTGTTTTGGCTGTTTGCGGAGAAACCCACCTTTATTAAACATAAATAATGCACAGTTAAGCAAATGCTCAACACCAAATTCTTATTTGATTGCCAAATGTTTATATACAAATAAACATGGTTAAACAAACATCATATAAAATTAGGGAAATAAAAGCCATTTCCGTATAAACCAAACTATTCACAGCTTAAGGATACCAAATAAAAATAGCAAATAGATCATAATTAACATAATTATCAATATGCACGTTTGAAGCAATTATATGAATTCGAGAAACTTGTGTAGGCTGTAAAAGGATTTATGATTACTATTCGGAGACAGCACACGGCACATGAGAGACAAAAAATAACATTGAAAATTGCTCGAAATGTTATATTTTCGTTTTTTCTTCATTTCACCCTTTTTGAAATTAATTCGCATAACTTTAAATTATCACATTGGTCATTTTTATAGTCGTTTTCACATAGTTACAAGTAGGAAGTGGGTAACGGCTTTATCAGGATTAATAAAGATAACTGAGATAGAACAAATCTGATGCGATTGTTTTCTAAGATCACATAAAAGTGCCTTCGGTTGGCATAACAAAAAATAACGAAAAATATCATTGAATTGATGAACAAGTAATTCGTACAATAATAGTTCTATATAGTTCGGATGAAAATCATGCATTTTTGTTTAGCGCTAGCACACACAATTTGCACCGCTGTCATTCTCATCTAGATAAAGAAATATATTTCCTTTCACTCTTATTTCATCCTAATGGACATTGGTGATAAGCAATTCTTAAGATATCAGTATTATAACCTACACAAATTTAATCTATGACACTATGTTTTTATCGAGAAGGAAGCGCTGAGCTATAATAACATTTTGAATGTCAAGATTCGAAGAATGCTAGGAGGTTTTTGATAGCAATTGTTTGTTCCAACCTTATCAACGAGAATTTGTCCAATAAAAAAAAGGAAGACGTAAGTTAAAAAAATTGTTTGGTAGCGTAAAATTCTGTCCTGTTGAGTTGAGTTTTACCCCTACAAGATACAACAAGCATCGCCGTTACCTTTTCAGTCTCTCCCGGGTTAGTTGTCCATTTTAGAATAAGTTGTGAAATGTGTAGAAAAATTATACATAGTTAGTGACGATAACGATGCTGACCGTGTTTAATTTTTCTACACATTTTACAACTCATGTTTCTAAATACACCAACGCAGTCCAGTCAAGTAATTCTCACTAGTTCTACCTCTTCATTTTAGAATATCGTCATTTTACTATGTCTTAGTTAGTTCTACATAGCATCAGTTCTTTTTTGTTAAAAACATAATGATAAAAATGAGATAAATTTTCAAACTGACAAAGATAAAATCAAATAATGATAAAAATATTGAATTTGGACAATTCGCAGAATTAAAATAGCCGTACTTTAAAATAGCAGTACTTTAAAAGGGAAAAAATTATTTTGCAGAAGACAACTAACTTAATATGATATAATCCAAACTTGTTGAAATGTACGTTAATCATGTTAACGTTAGCAATACTAACATTTTTTACATGCAATTGTATAACATTTTTCTATGTAGTGAGTTCAATATATGATTTATGATTCTTAAAATGCAAAAGAACGTTATTTTTTGGTACATAACATGTTCACTCATAGTAACTCGTTTGCCTTCTATAAAGACATTATACAAAATTTGGGTTTATATTACAATGATTGTTTAGATTATATATACTACCTAATTTTTTCCAGGACAGATATATTCATATAAACATTTACACTTCAGGTCTTTTGTAATGTCATTTTATAAACATCAGTATGAGGTTTGGTAACAATGGTGTTTCATGTTTGACCACATATTACCAACATAACACTAATATTTGCTCACGGAAACATCAACAAGCTTATCAAACTTCGCTTTTCTTGAACATCTGATCCAGAAATATATACCATGATCGTGTTTGAAGGAGTGGAGTCAGTTCTGAAACTAAGAGATTTAATCAAGTGCGTTTCAATGCTCGTTTTTTAAAAAAAACTGAAAGTAGCATTTTCAAACACACGTTTCCGCCAAGGAAATTGATCCTTATTTGTTCTAAGTAAGAACTGAGCGCTTGTTGAAGAGTTTTGATTGAACCAGGAACGATTTTGACAAAAGCACTTCACCGGCTAACTGTGCGTAAGCCATTCATAAACTTACAACTAGAATTGTCAGTTTTGTGATTAAAGCACCAACGCCGCTAGTGGATACACTATTAAAGCATTAAATTACATTTTATCATTGAAAGAAAAGCATTTTTCAATAAAAAAACTGTTCTGATATTTATTTGAATCCTTTTTAGTCACTTTTCATGATGGCATGTATTCATCTAGTAGATACACTATTAAAGCATTACATCTCATTTTATCATTGAAAGAAAAGCATTTTTCAACAAAAAAAACTGTTCTGATTTTTATTTGAATCCTTTTTAGTGATGGCATGTGTTCATTTCGTTTCTGTGTTTTACTTTTGGCCATTTTTTCTGTCTTTATTATGATTATTAGTCTCTTTTATTTTACAAACTGTATATTATATTTCTTTTGTTTTAATATTTGAAATTTGTTCTTCGTGTACATGATTAGTAGTTTATTTGTGACTGTGCACAGGCTACACTATAGTTAGACTAATTCACTTATACATTGCTATAAAAACAACAATTCGAAACTTTTCTGGAGGTTTTCGATTTTTGGTTTTCAAAAATCAGACCCATCAATAATTTTTACCGCCCTTTCCTCATATAGATTATATCTAATGTTAATCCTATGATTCAAGTATGCAATCCATATGTTAATCCTTTAGACATCTGTAACGATAGATTTAGATTGAACATGGTTATCCGCATTATGAAGTATGATTTTGAACATTGAAATTCAGTAGGTTATCGACCGTTACCCATTCAAAATTTTGAGCATTTAACTGATAATCCGCTATAGAATTATTACAACAATACTACAATACAACAACAAGTGTTTCTTTGCTGGGATTTAATTGCATGAAAAGTAATGAAAGAGATGGATTTAGGTGAAGAACTTTAAAAATTAGATCATTCCAAAGCTTTTCTGTTCAAAATAAATTGCCCAATCCGTCCGTCAAAAAGGCTCTCATCACAGCTTTTCACTCTTGTTTGGTTGTAAAATGCACCTATAATTAAACATAAATATGAAAGCGAGTTAGTGAATCACCCGGGCAAAAATCAAACAATCAATGAATCTAATAATCAGTCAATCTATCAATTAAACAAACGAGCAAACATACAATCAATTAATCAAGCAATCAATCGATCGATCAATCAATCAATCTGTCAATATAGTAGTCAATCAATCAATTAATCAATCAACCAATCAATCAATCAAAGAATCAGTCAATCAATCCATCAAACAAACAATCAATCGGTCAATCAATCAATCAATCAATCATTCAATCAACCAATCAGAATTGGTCGATTTGAATGTATGTAACTATAGTGAACTGACATGGCTACAATCTTGGACAAAACATTCTTGGTACATTTTGCCTTTTTATGTGCAATTGCTAGTTTTTTCTTTTGTTTTTCCTCCCCTCCTCACCGAAACAATGTTGATTTCATGATAATATGATTGTCACGGGTCAACACATGGAGGATGACAACATTGTACAGTGGGGGATGGGGAGGAAGTTTATTTAAACACGTATAAAGTGATTTTTACAATCGATCTAAAAAGCAGGTACCCTGATGTACCAAGAAGTTTTGTCCAAGATTGTAGGTCATCCGGTCTTGCTAGCATACTGCTTCCTCTACCTTGTGGTCAAAAGATCATCTCCAATTGTGTCTGTTAACTACTGATGCAATATTTTATTGTTCCTGTTTTAGTGACATTTTTCATAAAAAAAGCTAATTAGTCGACAAGAATATCACTTACTAATGTATCATCCAAAAGAACTTGACGAGAAAAATCACTTACATAAATTCAATCATTGCGACTGATAACAACAACAGCATTTTAAAATACTGAATATTGTGGGAATTCATTGAAGAATAAAGTTAGTCGATACCTACATTAACCAACTCTGACAACGTTAACGACACCAACAAGCTAAAGTACTCAGTGAAAAGAACAGAAAGATTGTAGAAATGAAATTAATGGACAATTAGTTAATAGCAATGCTAGCGCTCAACTTAAAATGACAATTACAATATTAGATATAAAAAATGAAAGACTACAGGCGTAATTAACTTCGTAGTCCTATATTCCTATACTGATAATTAAACTACAAATTCAAATTTAAGGACGTTAATTGTACTGGAAAGTGTTATCAGAAAGCCAAAGAATATATTTGATAGTGTCATACAACAATAAACCTTTTAAATCCTACTAGCCGACTTACACCTGTGGTGGCTGCATCCCATAATATTCAACTCGTTAGTTTTATATAACGCAGTGAGAGGTGCAGATTCGCCCATTGGATAAATCTAAAGAAACCAAAACGAACAGCTACTCAACAGGTAAAATTAGTTTAACTATTTCCCTTGTCTGCATTTAGAATTGAACAGAAAAATTTTGGGGTACACTCTATTTGGTTGTCTGCGACCGTTAAGCAGATATCTAAGACTCCTCAATCCGACCTTCCTAAATTACATAAGACAGTTGAAACTCGATATACAATAGGTAACAACGTGGAGATTCAAGAATAGAACTGACGCTTCAGACGTTTTAGTCCTTAAGCGGAGTTATTTTTTTTATTCACTGAATACATGTTATGTTTGGATATATAGAAATATATACACTTAGATATTTATGTTTTTTTTTTCTTTTTCGCAAGATCTGATTCTTTATATGAAAAATATAAATATTTTGACTACATGTAAATCTATCCTTGGTTATAGAGAGTGATTATCTGAAATGGCATGTAAATAACTGATTTTTGTTTTGTTTTGTATTTTGTTTTGGTTTCACACTAGGATATATGTTTGTTTTTGTATCGGTCCATCAAATCATGTTTTTTTAAACTACTTGCATTGTAAGGAAGTGCACTTTTGAACAACCTTTACACATGTTTACATTTTCGTTAGTTTATCTTTCTGTGCAGGAGTTTTTCCCGCCTAGAACCTACATCTATAATGGTCATTGTCTACATGATTCCATTTTGTACTTGTTGGTCAATTCAATTACAATGTTTAAAATGCCTTTAGCTCAAAGGGTTTAAGATAAACAATATGGCTATCGCCGCTATAGTAAAAAATAAGATTTTAAACGATCAAAGGCTAAATATAATAGAGGGGACAAATCAACACGGAAAGAGGCCTTCATAGAAATATTCAATATTTATAACATCAGTGCGTTCCCAAAATGGGACCAGTTTTAATTTTTAAAATTTGGGTTAAAAACAATGGGATAAAACGTTCGATAGCAAAGTAATTAGAAAGCGTCTTTGCGTCGGCTTACAATTAGGATGCTTTTGTGTTTGATTAATCGACAAACCAACTTTCCGTACGTCAATGAAATGCGATGGCGTCTGACGTAAAGTCATATCTCCACTCGGCGTCATTCATCATCTAAAGGCATTGAAAAACTACAAAAATAAACAATGCAATTGAGCCATGAGCTTTTTTTTTACTTTAGACGCCAGATAAAACTATTGTCGATGGTCTTACTTTGTAGTCGGACGCAACAAAAGATATTTTACCGATACAGATCTAAAGCATCACTTGACCATTACAGAATGACATCTTGGTTCAGTTGAGTTCGAATCCTGGTCTAGCTCTCACTCCTAGTCCCGTCGTTACATACTCACACACTATCTGATGATGCGTAGAGGAGCCTAAAAAAACATCTGGAGAAACAGAGATAGGTTTTTACTTACTATTTACCAGCCATTACCGGACCACTATTAATATTATAGATTGTAAAGTGCATTTAGATATGAATGTGCTATACTGCTGAACATCAAATACTGTACCTAATGTAACTTGTTCTTCCATTCAATCACTCAGCTGAACGACGCGATTCAAGTTCTTCTGTGATACCATAAGATAACAAAAACATCAAAGAAAGCATTTCCTGAAAATCTGAAAGAAACACGTGGTCGCTCAAGGCCAAGCACTTCACATTCATTGAATACTATCTATTTGATATTTTACTTTTATAAATAGTTGCAATAGATGGGCGTGTTTTGTTCTTCTACGACACTTTCATTGTAATTTATTTCTTGTATATCTAGCTTTCGCAATAGTAAACGATTGGGGAATGCATTTTCTTATTTTTTTCCAGAACCTTTCCTATTTTACTTACATTTGATGATGAAACCTGACAGACATGCGCAGAACGTCAAGCAGCTGCGCCTATTTCAGTAAAGCGCGATCTTTTAGAATATATTCATCGACCAATATTGAATCCATATTGCTCAATGTATACATTTGAGGTGTGGATGTGTTGAATTGAAGAACAATCTAAAATACGTACTTTAGTGGTTCGTAAGTGGCTAATGGGGCACGCTAGAGCGATACTCTAAACCAATCAATTTAAAAATAGAAAAACAAACCAATAAAATTATATAATTAAAATTCTGAGAAGAAATGCTCATACTTCAGAAATTTTGAAATTGCATTAGAGTTACGCGTTACACTTTTTTTAAAAAAAGAACTAAAAAATATACATCAAATTAAAATTGGAACTGTATCAATCAAATAACCCAATCAAAATTCTGACAAACAAACCAAGCTTTTTTTTCCGTTATTTCATCTCTGAAACTGATGTATATTTTCTCGGAAATTTAATTAATCCGATAAAAATCTCCCGTGTGTCGAACGTTGACGACTTTATTGTTTCAAATGTTGGCTAGTAGTTTTGGAGGTAATGCGGATGTCCGGATGGCCTATTTGCATCTGGTCGTAGAGTGTAAATACCTGTCTGATTAGATCTGTACTAACAACGTGTCACTAAATAAGTAACGATGGGGATTACACTTGTTGACTATATAAACGCCAACAGTATTGAGAATACTGGAGACAAAGCTAACAGACAGTAGCGATTTTCCAACACAACGTGCAAGGGCTATAGGTACAAGTAAGCGTTTCATTTTTTACAGTGTTGAACATAGTCTTTATTTTTTTACTGTGTTGAACATTGTTTTTATTTCTTTTTATTATTAATTATTATTATTTTTTATTTAATATAGTTTTTATTTTTTACTGTATTGAACATTACCGTTATTTCTTTTTATAATTTTTTTTTTTGTTGAGCATAATCTTTATTTTTTACTGTTTCGAACATTGTTTTTTTTCAGGTTTATTGTGTTTATTAACTATTTTGTTTATATGTGGTTTAATTACAAGTTATCTTTGACCATCATATAAAACACTGTCAAAAGGCACGATCAGAAAAGGTGTGGAATGGGTCTAAATGTTCAAAACATATATCAAGAATTTAAATTTTATTAAAACCCTATCAGAAGCACGGGAATTGTTATTTTCGTGGTCCAGCGTTGACTGTTCCTACTTATTGATTATTATAGACTTACAATGATGTCAATTTCATTTAAGCAGCCATCACAATGTATACGATAGAAAGAATAACTTAAATTTACTGATAATTGTTTTAATTCAGTTATACGTTCTGTTCATTCAGCTAAAAATATAACTCATTTACACCTAATCCGGCAAACACGCAGTCCATATATCTTATGTAACGTTAAGTGGTATTTCGTGCGAGTGAAAGGGGTAAAATACTCGCCTTACTAAACTGAAGTAATCAAGATCCATAATCACAAATGGACGAATAACGAGTGTTGGACAAACGAAAATACAGCAAAACGAAAAGGAAGAAGAAAGGAAATTTATTATAAGCTACAAATATTTACAAACAGCATATTTTAGACATGCAACTGACCAAAGACAATGATAATCCAGTTAAAAAAAATTAATTGTATGTGATCAGTCAGTTTTCTTTTGCTTAACAGTAATATACATTTTTTCTTATTTTTTGTTTTGTTTGCACATTGATCATGATGAAGCAGGCAGCCAGTGGCCAATGCATTGAATATCTTACAACATATCACTTCACTGCTTGTATTTTTCATTATAACTGAAAAAAACATGGTTCTTCATACGCACAAATGTGTTTGCGAAGTACATCAATTAAAAAACATTTTTCTACGATTGTTTTGGATATTGTAGTTATCACGTTTTGTTTTGCATTTGCGCTGATGATAACGAGTTTTTTTTAAATAAAATTGTTGTGTTTTTTTTTTCAGAGAAATTCAAGGAAGTCTTCATACAAATAATCAGGATAAAAATCTTCAAAAATATACAAGGTAAATCGCAACTTTGTTCGCTAAACGTTCCAATTTCTACTAATTTCTTGTTCTTTTTTGGTGATTAAATTTTCTTTTTTTTTACTAATTAATAAATCTATCCATCCATCTATTCATTTATCCATTTATTCTTTTATTGTTTTTCTTATTGCTCGCTCGTTAGTTCATTCATTTATATAGTACCATATTTAAGGTTTAAAAAAAAGTTATTAATAAATTACATTTCTGATTTTTTTTAGAAATTCAAGGGATTATTATTTATACAACTTATAAAAAAAAAAATACAAGGTGATCAAGGTCGTTTGTGTTATTTGATCATTCGTTTACTTATTTATCCATAAATCCACTCATTCATTCATTCAAATTGATTTATGCATTCATTTTTCAATCCATAATAATAACAATAATAATAATAACGTTTATTTCTATAGCATCAAATAACACGACCTGTTCTAGGCGCTTTATTACAAGTCTCATTATAATATACAATATAATACTTAATTTGTTACAATCTATAATCATCTAAAAACTATCATTATTATGTACTATATAAAAAACGAGCAGCAGTGTTTTATCAAGTATAAAAACTCGAGCGCAGCGAGAGTTTTTATACTTGATAAAACACGTCCTGCGAGTTTTTTATATGACTTCAAAAACCCCAACACTTATCCATAAATCCACTCATTCATTCATTCAAATTGATTTATGCATTCATTTTTCAATCCATAATAATAACAATAATAATAATAACGTTTATTTCTATAGCATCAAATAACACGACCTGTTCTAGGCGCTTTATTACAAGTCTCATTATAATATACAATATAATACTTAATTTGTTACAATCTATAATCATCTAAAAACTATCATTATTATGTACTATATAAAAAACGAGCAGCAGTGTTTTATCAAGTATAAAAACTCGAGCGCAGCGAGAGTTTTTATACTTGATAAAACACGTCCTGCGAGTTTTTTATATGACTTCAAAAACCCCAACACTTATCCATAAATCCACTCATTCATTCATTCAAATTGATTTATGCATTCATTTTTCAATCCATAATAATAACAATAATAATAATAACGTTTATTTCTATAGCATCAAATAACACGACCTGTTCTAGGCGCTTTATTACAAGTCTCATTATAATATACAATATAATACTTAATTTGTTACAATCTATAATCATCTAAAAACTATCATTATTATGTACTATATAAAAAACGAGCAGCAGTGTTTTATCAAGTATAAAAACTCGAGCGCAGCGAGAGTTTTTATACTTGATAAAACACGTCCTGCGAGTTTTTTATATGACTTCAAAAACCCCAACACTTATAAAACCAAATATTTCAAATACAATTTTGAAAAATAAGCGAAAAAAGTTATAAAATTGACTGGTGGTCATTCTGATCATGCGCAGAATTTCTGATGTGTGTTGAATATGCGTCCCACATTTGAGTGTGGTCCTTCAGAGTTGAAGGGGAACAAACTTTCTCAAATAACACGTTCAATTCCTTGGACCATTTTGGTCACATGATTGAACAGAGGTTGCTTTGTACCATGCAAAGTAATCTCATTACTATTCAATGTACCTTTATATAAAGACTCTAGAGTCTTTATATAAAGATTCATTGAATACAAATGAGAGTATTTTATGGGTATAAAACCTCATGCATGTGACCAAAATTGGACCACGGATTGGACTAGATGCTCATGAATTATTAATGAGTTTTTGAAGATATATTAATATGGACTAATATCTAGTAAAATAAAACATCGTCTATATACAATAATAAAATCTAATTAATTAAATGCAAGTTTAAATAAATAAGTTTTCAAATTTTTCTTGAATGATTCTAAAGATTCTGAGTTTTTAACTGAAGTCGGTAAACTGTTCCATAGTTTAGGTCCAGCTACAGAAAAACGTCTATCTCCATATGTTTTCAACTTAGATTTAGGGAGCTGTAGAATTTTATTTTTAGAAGAACGTAAAGAGTATGAACTGTTGCGAAGGTTCAACATGCTGCATAATTTTTTTGGTGAAAAACCATTGATGGACATAAAAACTAATAAAATTATTTTATACATAATACGGTATTTCAACCGGTAACCAATGCAATCTTATCAAGCTGGGTGTTATTGTGTTTATATTTCTTTGTAAAAGTTACCAGACGTGCTGCCCTGTTTTGAACCAGTTGCATGCATTCGGTGTAGGACAGACTTAGGGAGTCCATACAGGGTTGCATTACAATAGTCCAAATTTGTCGTGATGAAAGCGTGAATAATAGCTTCTGTGGATTCATGGTCCAGGTATGGTCTTATTTTACCTATATTATTCAGATGGAATGGAGTAAGTGGGAGTAAGGACGATTTTGAACCTTCAATTTGGACAAATTGAGTACGTGATGACAGATAAGATACAAACAATTGCCTTACAGATCCGGTTAGACCATAACGCAGAGACAGTCTCTTTATGAGAATATCATGAGAAACAGTGTCAAATGCTGCCGATAAATCCAACATCAGCAGAATAACAGCTTTGTTGTTATCGATGGAGTGAAGAATATCGTCGTGAACCTTAACCATTGCAGTTTAGGTAGACTGATGTTTTCTAAAAGCAGACTGGAACGGCTCGTGGAGATTTTGTTCTGTCAGTTAATTGAAGATAAACACACTTCTCGATTATTTTCGATATTACTTTCAGGTTAGAGATAGGTCGATAATTCTTAAATTGAGATAAATCAGCATTAGCTTTTTTCAATAGTGGTGACAATACTGCAGATTTCAGACGAACAGGGACATACCCTTCACGAAGAGATGCATTGACGATAGTAGTAATAGCTGGTAAAAACACCACGATGCATGATTTAGCAATACAAGATGGCAATGGTCTAATATACACGATTTTGAAAGTAATTGTGAGACTTTGCCGATATCCTCAATTAAGTTCCATCTCTAATTGAAAAAAGAAAAACTACATGAACACTCTATGGTTTTCACGAAGAACTGACACACGGGACATAAGTTACGCTTTTAGCAAGCAGATCATGTTGTATTTTGTCAATCTTATCTGTAAAATAATCGGCAAAATCATTTGCTAAGGAACAGGTGTTTTCAGATGGTGGAAATTGCTTGTTAGATGGCTTTTGCAGGAGTTTTTGGACTGTATTAAACAACACTTTTTGATTCCCAGCATTTTCCTTTATAAAAAATGAATAGAAATAATAGGATCAGTTGTTTTAACATTGGTTACAAAGTTATCAATTTCATTACAAATCACCAAATTGAGGGAGTGACCATTAGCATGTGTTTTTCCCTCAACGTGTTGTACCAGATTGAATGAGTCGAGCAGGTTTAGAAAATTTCTAGCATTAGTGTCATTGAGGTCGTTGACATGGATATTAAAGTCACCAATGATCATCAAGTGTTTATGTTGTTCGGTAGTAATACATTCCAAAAGTCGAGAAAATTCCTAAAAAAAACAGAGATATTGACAAAGCACGTGGGCGGTAGACAAGTATAATTCTCACATTGCGCACAGTGCGTATTTTTATATCCATTAATTCAAACGAGTGATATGTATCAGTAATACAGGTGTTTAAGCGAATACTGTTCTCAAATATAATTCCAACGCCACCGCCAATAGAGTGAGGTCTCGGGACGTGTAGAAACCTATAACCTGTAGGACAGACGGTGCCTATTTCAAAGGAGTCATCATTGCCAGGACAGAGCCAGGTCTCCGTCATAGCAAATATATCAATATCACTGTCAACAAAAGAGTCTTTTACAGCCATAGTTTTGTAACGTATTGATCTTGTATTAAGAAGACAAAAATGTAGATGTTTTGATGCAGAGGACAAAGGCGTAAGTAAACACAATTGTCGTCTTGGTACAGTGATTAAGTTTGCTTGATTAGCATGATTGAAGCGATGCGGTTGATTGAGCTGATTATTATAGTTATCAACTCTTTGAGTTATTCAAGTTGGAATTCGAAGCAATGAAGAATTACTATGTGTCGAGTCTTGATATCTACGTCTGTTAGGAGGACAAGGATTGAGTTCAATATTAAAAGATGCATAATTATTGGGATAATATCTGAATCTTGATTTAGTAAACCTTTCACGAAGCGTACCGTTGGAAATCCTTTGTTTCCATGATTGAAATGCTATTGATTGGATGCAAATTCCATGATACCACGTCGTAACAGATTTTCCAAGACCAAAAACTCTATCTTCATGATACAAATTCGATTCCCAATGAAACAATACAAAGCAATCCACCAATCCATTTATCCATTCATTCATTCGTTCTTTAATAAATCGGATCTTTGTTTCCCAAACATTTCAATTTTTTAATATGTAAAGGTCGTTTGTGTGTTATAAGATCATTCTTTTACTTATTTATCCATAATTCAGATAATTCATTCATTCATTAAAATTCATTTATGCATTGCTATCCATCCATTCATCCATTCGTCCGTTGCATTCGTTCATCAATGTTCATTCATTCAAATTCATCCATGCAATCCATCCATCCATCTATTTCAATGCACATATATACATATATATATATATATATATATATATATATATATATATTTGTTCAGCCATTCATTCATTTACTAATTCAATAATTGATGTTTGATTGTCATTTTTTTGTTTGCCCAATACAAACCATCCCATAGCACCCAACCTGAAATGACATCATCATCGCTGTTGTAGTTTCAACAATAATGATGTAATAACGAACTTTATTTGAATACTGTATCAAATAATAGCTTTACCAGTATGCAAACAGACTATTGATATTAGGAGAACACTAAAAATGAAAAGTGAAAAATTCTTAGCAAAATTGATGGTAATGTCGTCCCATGATTAAAAATATTTAACACATTTTTTCTCTTGTTATTCAGATGGAAAATTTAAAGAGCTTTTTAATCATGGTCCTTGTCTGTTCGATGCTAACAGCAACAAGTTATGCGAAATGTTCTGATAACTGCCGGGAAGCTTTCACTAGATGCTTCTTATCGTCTTGTACAAACTCAAACATAAGAATGTGTGATGTTTGTGAAAATAAAAAACGAGGATGTATCAGAAATTGTTACCGCACAAGAGAACTTGGAGACTTCTTTGATACGACATATTGATATAAACTATGTATATGTACAATTAGAAAAATAAAAACTTGTTAAAGAATTGTTCATTATGCTGTTTAGTAAATTAAAAAGAAGTAATTAGTACCTACTCTAGTACTTACAGACATGCCCTAGGGATGGGGGTGGGCGAATCTCCAATGTTAAAGTATCGAAGATGTTCGTATACTAATTAAGCCCGATTTTATACGGTGCGATTTGTCGCGCGCCATTTGTAGTGTCCGACTAATCGTGAGGTTTAAAACCTTCTAAAACTAGTCGTAGAACATTCTAAAACACTTTTTAGAGTGCGAGCGGCTACTTTTAGAAGTTGCAACTAGTCGTATACAACAAAACGCACGCGACAAATCAAACCGTGTTAATCGGGCGTTAGGATGTTCAGATACACGTCAACGCATACAAACAACTGTTAAGGCTGATTTACACGGTAGTATACGGCTAGTCGTGAGGTTTAAAACCTTCTAAAACCAGCCGGGCACGTGGGACATTCTAAATCACGTTTTATAGCGCGTGCGACTAGTTTTAGAAGTTACGACTAGTCGTATATTCCAAATCTCGCGCGACAAATCGCACCGTTTTTTAGTATCTTTTAAAATACCAAAAGTGACCATCAACTCGATGATCATAATGATGATCATACAGGAACCAGTCGCTCTTTGTATTTCTGATTTTCTTACTTACAAATAGCGAGTAATAGCCTTATACAATTAGCCTTTGTGTCAGTGAAAGTTTTGTCAGAATCCCTATATCTCGCAAATTTGATCATGACGGATGGCCATGGCAACTATAGATCGAGGAACTAATATCTCTTTTCTTTCATTACCTCACACCCCTCCCGCCAAAGACCTATCAGCACACATAAAACAATTTGTTAGGGTTGCTATTTTTCAACAATTTGATTGACCTTTTCATGCAATCACATCTACAGTAATTAAACGAAGATCAATTCGAATATTATTGATTTGACTATGGAATGCACATTAATATAACTATAATAACTTACTTACTTTTTCCTCGTCTGACAATCACAACTGGCTTAGTATACTTATATATTTTAAAATATTTTTTTTTAATATACCATAATATAATAGTATTGATCGTCGTCCTGTACATTTTCTTGCGTTCATGACCAAACTTTTTATTAACGCTACGACAGAGGCAATCGATTTTGCTTGCAGTGTAACATGTTTCATAATCCACAGTGTTTGTTAATAATGCTAATAATCTAACATTTATACGTCGCATATTCCACATGTATATGCTCATATGTTACCACTTTTGCCTTCACGTATACAATAGCGCCGTCGGCCAGCGACATCCATACACGTCGTCATTAATGCCGTCCTTTGTGTCCTATGCAATCGTCGACTATTTTGCTTGTCGCGCACAATAATCATTGTAGATTCGTGTTCACGGTGTTTGTTATCGATCTCTTGCACTTCCTTAGTTTTACCACGACTAGCCGACCATTTTGTTGGTCGGTTCCACTATATCTCTCTCTTTGCCATTTACCGTCGCTTGGCGTATTTCTGACGTATTTCAATTGTTGATACTACCTATCACTATGACAATAGGGCTCCATAATGGCAATGTTTATATCCTCACCGCCTTACGTAATGTTGCAACTCACCCCTCCGATCGCCGGTCCTATATTCTTGGAATGCACTAGTGGGACACATAGCACCTTTCATATTTGACGAAAACGTTTCTATGGTAGAATGGATTTTGCGCAAGAAGTACGATGTACTATTTATACAAATGAGGGGCTCACCTATCCATGAAAATAATACGTTTCTGCATCCGCCTTAGCTTGCCCTTGTATGCTAACTAGCCGAGTGTGAAGGTCCTGCTACGACCATGGTAGTCTTGGGAATCCAGCTGGACTCAATCAACCTGAAACGGCTCGTCTCCCTGCTGACAAGTTATTGCGATTGTAGACTCTACTAGACACTTTGAAAATTGTTGTTAGTACCGCAATACAGTGAAGGTTGTTGGACCATGTCGCTCTTTCATCCACCGCATAATAGACACCCTTATACCTCCGTTATCATTCTCTCATCCCATTCGCCTCGCTCAGTTACGAACTTCAAATGGATCTGAGCTGCTAGCATGCGCTCCTGGAATCCTGAAACGGTGTAGTAAGTACTTTTGTTAGAATCCACACGGAAATATAATAGCAATGTTTTTGCATTCAAATTATGACACGCGCAGTTTCGGATTTTTATTTGCTGCAACCGTTTTCTTATTTATTGCGACTTTTTAATTTGCAGTAAATCATGACAAATGAAGTTGCGTGTTAATCAAACCAACTCACAATTGATTATATCTGCTGTGTATTAATACTATTAATACACACAGCACATACAATCAATTTTTAGTTGGTTTGATGAGTTTACAATGAAAATCACTGAAGTAAAAGAAGTCCTTTCTGTTAAAAAAGCAAATTATGCCGAGGGTCAGATAAATTTACCCGAGTGCAATAAAAATGGTATTTCCTGTATGGTGGAGACCTAGAGAGCCCCAAAAAGTACTTTGTGTTGTCATTGGTCGTAATCAGCATGTGTAATCTAAATCTTAAAAAAGCAAATTATACCGAGGGTCAGATAAATTTACCCTAGTGCAATAAAAATGGTATTTCCTGTATGGTAGGGACCTAGAGAGCCCCAAAAAGTACTTTGTGTTGTCATTGGTCGTAATCGGCATGTGTAATCTTAAAAAAGCAAATTATACCGAGGGTCAGATAAATTTACCCGAGTGCAATAAAAATGGTATTTCCTGAATGGTGGAGACCTAGAGAGCCCAAAAAGGTACTTTTTGTTGTCATTGGTCGTAATCGGCATGTGTAAGTAAATCATGCCGAGCGTCAGATAAATTTACCCGAGTGCAATAAAAATGGTACTGTTTTTCATGTGTTGCAATTGTAATATTATTGGTCATAATTGGTGGATATAATCTCAAAAAGGGAAAGAGACCTAGATAGTCAAAAAATGATCATGTTTTCTGGATGTTTTGGTAAACAGTTCAGCACAAAATTATTACCAATTAAAGATTATTGTACATATTTTGTAGGTTTGTACACTGTTCTTGCACTAGCAATTATTCTTGTGATTGTTGTCAGTCTGTGTCCTGTAAACTTTATACTAAATATATTACTTTAAAATAATTTCATGCACTACTTTTAAATTAATTTTATTGTTTTGTAGGTCTTTTTGTTGCTGAACCAAGAAATTCAAGGATTTTGTTATAATGGACGTCTTTTTAAATAATCATTTTCTATAATGACTTCAAAAATAATTCTTGTATATGATTATTGTGATAATATATAAACTATTAAATATCGATCAGAAGTGTTTTATCAGGTTTAAAACCACGGGAGCGGCTCCAGAAATTCTGAAAGGGGGTACACAAACCATACAAAATTTACAGATTAACAATCAACACTTAAAAGTACCATCTAAAAAAAGAAAATCATGTCTTCTCAAAAGGAAGGGGAACACCTGGAAACGGCTCAGAACCAAGTGGACTCAACTTTGCCAACCTGATTGTGGAGCCGTTTTGCAGCGAAACAATTTATTGGAAGCTACTGCAGTAAAAGCACGCGTATAAGAACCTAAAATTGAAGAACCTGTCAGGCTGCCGGAATTTCATTTTAAGCACCCTTCACATAAGAGACCATTTCAACCTGAAATTTCGAAATAGTTTCTAATTTTCAGAGTAATATAATTCACTTCAATTTTTTTTCTTGTAAATGAAATATAGTACTTATTCTTGTTCTTTTTACAGTTTAAAAACTCAACATATAAAGCATATTGATTGAGGTTAATCTTTACCAAACCCTACTTCAGACCATTTAATCTGGAAAATAAAGGTTCCAGGGGCAGCGGAACCGGGGGGACCGCCGCCCCTGGAATTGTTTGTTTTTTCACTTTGGGTTGGGGAGGGGTGGTGGATTATAGTGCCCCCCATGGCTGTTTACTGTTCCGCCGCCCCTGGGTTCTTATACGCGGGATTTTGCTGTACATCACGTGTAAACCTTCAGGAGCTAGAATCGCCATCACGATACGACTACTTTTCTTAAACTTCGTCTTCCTAATTTAGGCGGTTCTTGGTTCGGCATTCTAGTCCGATTCCTGTTCACGCACCACTACACTAGCTTGAACATGAAATGATGGGAAACTGTGAGGGTAATAATTACTAATGAATGGTAGCAATTGATTAAGGTAACAGGGGACAAAATCGTGGTCAGTTTTTAAAAGTCACGTAGCAAGCACAGTTTAAAAGTTAACCCTAGAAAAGTATATATTTTCTGAAAGCTAAAAGAACATATAATGTGGCTGTATAGTTTATATGATTGATTAAGTTTTAATTAGTAACTTATTAAATTTTGAACAAAAAAAGAATGGTCATTTTTAAAAACTTTATTCTCATTCAAAAATTACTTAACCAATGAGAAAACTATTTTAGCCTGTTACCAAACTCATCAACTTAAAAACCATGTCTCACTTTTTTGATTTAGGTGTTAATTTTTAATTGATTTTTGATCATTTTTTGGTGATTTTTTTCCTCAAAAAATCAATTTTTTGAACATTTTTTATGTTATCTCTAAAACGAAAAACCATTTTACAAAAATGAGACATGGTTTTTAAGTTGAAGAGTTTGGTAACAAGGCAAAATAGTTTTCATGATGATTAAGTAATTTTTGGTGGAAAATAAAGTTTTTAAAAATGACCGCTAAATTTTTGTTCAAAATTTAATAAGTTACTTATTAAAACTTTATCAACCATATAAACTACATAATCACATTATTTGTTCTTTAAGCTTTCAGAAAATGTATACTTTTCTAGGGTTAACGTCTAAACTTTACTTGTTACGTGAGTTTCAAAAAGTCACATCGATTTTGTCCCCTGCTACCTTAACGTGCTTTGTATGTACTGAAATAAATAATCACAGAAACTTTACAATATGCCTTTGGCGGGAATATTTTAAAAAACTTTTTTTTGTTTTTTGTTTTTAATCCATAAATACAGAAATGTGAAACTACTAGAAATGTACATGGAAAGCCGTTGATGGTTTGGTGGGTTTAATAGGGAAATGGTGCCCGTTGGTGGAAGAGGGAGTTGGTGGGTTTCGAAAGAACCCACTACACGCTGAAAAACAGGTTCAAAACAGTCAAACTCTCACTAAAATTAGTTGGAATTTGCGATCGGAAATCATATCAACATTTTTTTGTGTGCTAAAATAAGTGCTTTTTCTTCATGAATTTGTCCCTGAATATGAATTATTGATAAAATAATAGTTTACTTTTTGAATGCAAAATCGGCACCTCCCCGACAATAAATTACAAACTTTTCGCATATGAAGCATGTCTCTGCATTTACTAAGATTCCCACGTCATTTCAATGTGAATCCCTTACATAACTAAAAGTTCCTAGCCTGAGTGCCGACTGTATTCAAAGTTAAAATGATTTTTCCAGCTAGTGATTTAAAAATCGTACGTCGTGAGTTCTTTCTTTTGACAAAATAAATAAAAAGTTTTTCCTTTGCTTTAGGAGCCTCCTCGTTTGTAGGGCAGCCGTAATATACAGCAAGAGCTTATATCGACCCAAAAAAAGCTTTGTTGCAGTTGTCAACAAACGTCTTGCACAAGTTAGTATAACGTATTGTGCAGTATTTGACAAAATGTGTCGAAGCAATTTCAATTTATAGTCGATTTTCGCTCGGCTTGGTAACGTTTCGGGCGTTAGTCCTTCGTCGGGGTAATATGCATTTTTTCTCATTGCCTCGACGAAGGACTAACGTCTGAAAGGTCAGTATCGCCATCATCCCTTTACGGTGTCTAAATTACCTATATATTTTACAATTGTTCCTATAGAACCACTGACGCAACACACGCTAGTACTTTAATGGTTTTTAAATTTTTATGTTTAAATTACAGTTGGTACTGTGTCCCATCCCCTAAACAATGTTTCTGGTCCATATTGTCTTTAAAATGCTCATAAAACCAAGTTTTTTTAGTTACATATCAAACTTATTCCCCATATTGTGGAATATTTGCTCAAACTATCAATATCAATTCTGTCGAAGCTTATTTGGACATTAGTTATAACACAAAAAGTTATTATAAGTAAGTTATAGATGTTACTTGTTGATACTGCATGTAAACATTGGAATTTTGCGATTTGACTACAAAGTCCTCTGCTATTGCCTACACCGACACAAGAAAGATGGTTATAAATACGGCAAAGAACTCCATCTTCACTTGCTATTTGCCCCATCGAATTTTGTCGAAAAATAGACAATTTATATGTCAAAATACAGGAAATTTTATGTAGAATTCGATTTTTGCGGTAAAAATGGACCTGAGCATGCGTATTAGGGCGTAAAGTGACGTTTTCGTAACGCAACTGGGTCACAGAGGTCAATTTCTTTTGTAAAAGCACTAAAAGTCCTCTGTTTGCAAATCTAAATTGCCCCACGAAAAGTTTACCGTAATGGCTTGAAAACTATACAATATGACAGCTATAATAGTGTAATATTTGATCACCGTGGTAAAAATGTTGTTATTTCAGAGGGTTTTGAGTAAAACGGCAATATGCTGAAAATTTTATGGAATTTATACGGTGTTTATATGGAATCTGAAGTGGAGCGTGACACTCGTGACTTCAAAGGGGCTTTTGCGACAATAAGTTTGATATGATACTTACCAAAATTAAAACATGTGCATATATTTACAAATTCAAAGGTAAAAACTTGAATAACATAAACTCATTTACAGTTAATGTTGGTAGGTTTTTGCATGTCAGTAGAAAACAAGGTGACAATTAAAGCCACTATTACACCATAAAAGGTAATAACTGCTCTAACGCAAAATGTAATAACTTTCGAAGCAAAACGTAATAACTCTGTTAACGCAAATCTAATCACTTTTGACGCAAAATGTCAATAACAACAGAAACTTCGACCTGGAAATAAACATTTACTTAATTGGTAAAAACAAACCAGAATAGGATAATGGAATGTGATTGGATTGGATGTGAATGGATGGTTTTGGATGGTAATTGAAATTAGATTGGATTGGATGTGATTAGATTTTCAAAGTTTTTCTGTCTGAAACGTCGACTGGCATGCGTTGCATCCGGAAATGTTTTGACTGTAAAAAAACATGCGCCATCTCATCCGATCCATTCACATCCAATCCAATCTCATCTCATGCCATCCATTCACATCCAATCCAATCTCATCCCATCCCATCCATTCACATCCAATCCAATCCCATCTCATGCCATGCATTCACATCCAATCCAATCCAATCTCATCCTATCCCATCCTTTTACATCCAATCCAATCTCATCTGATGCCATCCAAAACATGAAAGCATAAATGAATGAATGAATTTTAGTAACAAAGTGGACGAATGCATGTCTATCTAAATGAAGTTGAAGTTCTCTTTCACATCGTCATTATAAATAAAGGAATTAATAAAAAAACAAAAGAAATAAATTAATACATGAAAGCATAAATGAATGAATGAATTTAAGTAATAAAGTATCCGAATGAATGAAGTGGATGAATAAATGGACGGAATGAATGGATGAAAGTAATGAACTAGTGGAGAAATCAACGAGCCGAATGTATTGATGGCCATAGCTGGAGTTGAACCCCAAGTCTTCCGTGTTATAATATTTATTCTGTCAGGAAAATAGCTAAATAATAGTATCCTTAAATGAGGGTCATTAAATGATATATGATAAGGCATTTCGTTATTTTTGGGATCACAATTTTAGCCTCAGAATCATAAAAAAATGTTTCCAAACAGACGGTATCAACTTATCACTCTATTTTTGCAGGATCAGCAATATCTTCAACAAAATTTTGTTACATAGGCACTGTTCACACCTTTTCGCCAAAAGTCGGGATCGCGAGAAAAACTGAATCCATTTCATGATCATGACAAAAAATTGTGCATTTAATGCCACGTTATACCATCTAGTTATACTGAGATGACCATTTTTTTCTTTATTAGGCACTAATTGCTTTGATCCAATATTATATACCATGGTACAGTAGCGTGGTATTAAATGCAACAAAAAACCATAACTACCATGGTACATCTAATATTTGAACATTTTTATTGCGCGCGTGGTATACATCTTTAGGCTGCCAGCGGTGCTTCCCAGCACGCATGCTTATTAAAACCTGTTCAAAACCAAGATGGCGTCTACAGAAGAGTCTTTAGTTTGGACCCCAGAACTTGAAGTCAGTTTATTTCACTCCATGAAAGGTCACAAGCCTGTTGGTGAGTAATTTAATAGAAAATTTTCCATTTCATACTCACGATAACTTTTAAGAAAACAAACTTGTGATTTCAGGTATAAATCGACACTTTCACATGGCTTGTATTCACGATAAATTTTCAGCGTCAACTGGCAAGAAAAATATCTCATCAAAACAAATATGGGACCACTTGCACGAGCTGTACAACATGCAGGCCTTAGTAAGTAAAGATTTTCGTAAGAAAATAATAGTGTTAGGTAGTTTCTTGTGTCTGTTTTGAGTAAAGTATTTGCGTCGAACTATTAGACATTTTTGAAGGAAAAGAGAACGGGAACATACATCTAGTTTCTTATGAGATAAAAGGATTTTTATTTATGTTTTATGAGAATTTCACATTTTGTGGTATTTGAGTGTTGTAAATTTCAAATTTTGTAAATGAATAAAATTTGTTTTGATTTCGAAGGCCCTTCCCTGGTTTGTTTTTATGGTCTAGCCTGGCAGAGGGGGGCTTGGTAACCAATTTGCTTTTTTTGATTTTCATGGATTTTCATGTCGATTTTCACTGGTTTGTATTAATTGATTATTTTTGACTGGAAATTTGGTTAAGGCGATTCATAACAGTTTTAGGGAAGCGCACCTACTACTTTTCATTTCGCGCAAAGGATAACTTAATCGACACCTATGGACTTGAATTTAACACTAAATATGTAGTTATGACTGAGGTTATGAGTAGTACCAAAATTAACTCGATCAAGTTTATTAAAATGATAAAAAAATAGATATTTTGAAAATCAGTTTTTCAAAAATATCTCAAAAAATTGATCAGCTTCAAATAAGTGGTAAACTGCATTGTAAACTTCAAACCAATGCACAACACTTGAGAACAAATTAAAAACATTCAATCTGTTCGATTTTGCTCAAATCTAAAAAATGTTCAAACGTTCCGTATTTGTTTCGCTTAACATCATGAAGCTTTAGAATATACTCAAAGTCGACAA
Organism: Diadumene lineata; assembly: GCA_918843875.1. Taxonomy (NCBI): domain Eukaryota; kingdom Metazoa; phylum Cnidaria; class Anthozoa; order Actiniaria; family Diadumenidae; genus Diadumene; species Diadumene lineata. The sequence goes on along the minus strand of OU974070.1, from coordinate 19,571,517 downwards.
AACACTGCCAAAACACTGTTGAAATAGTGCTAAGATATACACTTACCTTGTGTGGAAATATTGAGTTTCAATTCATTGTCGATTTGAAGATATAATTTTTCATTCACCGTGTCATTTGAGAACATTTTCTCTGCAACATTTACGTCAGAAGTTATGTTGAAAATTCTCAAAACTGCGGGATTATTTTTGCACGAGGTTCTAGGATATCTTAATTTATCATATATGCAGCAATATCCCAGCCCCTCAGCTGAATTGAAGCACTAAAACCATCCGAAATTACATTCTAACATTGGCCAACTATGCGAGCCCAAAACTTGCATCCACACAGCCGTTCGACTTGCAAATTAGCATATCGAAGTCGCAAATTGTTGTATGCACGTGCAAATACATTCGCATAGCATACAAAACATTTGCATAGCACTGCACGGTATATAATCAGGCACCGGAAGTCAGGAATCAAGAAAACAGTTACTATAATTTATTCAACTCCATTTTCGTTTTTCAGGTCTTGTCATAATGCAAATACTATGATCAGTATGTTTTGGATTTGTTATCATTATTGTAAAATGAATATGCCTTATTCGTTTTGAAACAACCAAACAAACATACATATATAATTGCATATAAATCAATAAACCTAATTTGAGTAACTACGTACGTAAGTAATTAAGTAAGTAATTAAGTAAGTAAGATTCAGTTGGAGTCAGTGGTTGTTTAGTAAGTCAGTCCGTCAGAAAGTAAATATATCAAATCATAAATAGAATAAGAAGAGAATAAGGATCAGAGAATGGCAATATAGTTTATTGATAAATTGTATAGTTTTTTGTTATAATTGCTATGTTGCCACACTGAAATGTTGATTATGAAGAATCACATGAAATGCCAACGAAACGCTAAACGAAACAAGTATAAAAAAAAAACTATTTGTTTCAAAACGAATAAGGCATATTCATTTTACAATAATGATAACAAATCCAAAACATACTGATCATAGTATTTGCATTATGACAAGACCTGAAAAACGAAAATGGAGTTGAATAAATTATAGTAACTGTTTTCTTGATTCCTGACTTCCGGTGCCTGATTATATACCGTGCAGTGCTATGCAAATGTTTTGTATGCTATGCGAATGTATTTGCACGTGCATACAACAATTTGCGACTTCGATATGCTAATTTGCAAGTCGAACGGCTGTGTGGATGCAAGTTTTGGGCTCGCATAGTTGGCCAATGTTAGAATGTAATTTCGGATGGTTTTAGTGCTTCAATTCAGCTGAGGGGCTGGGATATTGCTGCATATATGATAAATTAAGATATCCTAGAACCTCGTGCAAAAATAATCCCGCAGTTTTGAGAATTTTCAACATAACTTCTGACGTAAATGTTGCAGAGAAAATGTTCTCAAATGACACGGTGAATGAAAAATTATATCTTCAAATCGACAATGAATTGAAACTCAATATTTCCACACAAGGTAAGTGTATATCTTAGCACTATTTCAACAGTGTTTTGGCAGTGTTTTGTCGACTTTGAGTATATTCTAAAGCTTCATGATGTTAAGCGAAACAAATACGGAACGTTTGAACATTTTTTAGATTTGAGCAAAATCGAACAGATTGAATGTTTTTAATTTGTTCTCAAGTGTTGTGCATTGGTTTGAAGTTTACAATGCAGTTTACCACTTATTTGAAGCTGATCAATTTTTTGAGATATTTTTGAAAAACTGATTTTCAAAATATCTATTTTTTATCATTTTAATAAACTTGATCGAGTTAATTTTGGTACTACTCATAACCTCAGTCATAACTACATATTTAGTGTTAAATTCAAGTCCATAGGTGTCGATTAAGTTATCCTTTGCGCAAAATGAAAAGTAGTAGGTGCGCTTCCCTAAAACTGTTATGAATCGCCTTAAAATTGAAATTATTGTACATACAAGAGCTAGGGGTTTTTGCAAGCAAATGAATTTGTATTTATATTATATATGTATTTGGTGTAGGGCAGAACTAAAACCTGATGACATTTTTTATACTTGTTCTAAAAAACAATTTTCAGAAAATAAATTTAAGATGTGGGTCACCAACTTCCTTTTTGCTCAATTCAATATGAGGGCAAACTTCATGCATTTTGCTGACATGACAACGTAAAGATAAGAGCTTTAAAAAGGGAACAATAACACAGTAATTTGTATTTTTTAGGCCAAAATGTATGTTTTGTTTAATTGTCTGCACTTTATTTTTTTCCAAAAATAATAAAAAGATGTATAAAAATACATTATCTTCAAAAACAATTGACAAAATACCAATGTACACACAAACTGCTAACTCATTCAAAAAAATCTAAGCTGAGAGTGAACAAATTTTGGAAATTTCTCAAAATTTAGCCTGATGACCTATGCTCAATTTTAGAATGATATACTTGATGTAATTATACCATAATCCATAAATGTGTCAATAAAAATATATATTAGGTCATCATACTAGTTTGCAAAATATTGTAAGAAATAGCAGACTTGGTTGAGTTACAAAATTATATTTTACAGTTTTCTAGCTTGAAAATAAGACATTTCTTCAGATTTTTTATTTTGACTAGATTACATGATAATAGATAAGCCCTAAAACCACGAATCTTGAAACATGTGCAGAATTATGCACAGTGCAAAACTGCCAAATATCCTTTTCAAAAAAAGATTTTGATGCACATCTTTGTTTTTTTCCTTATTCAGGTTCATTTCAAATTCAATGTTTCTTTCATATTTGTTAGGAGTCCCCTCCAAACCACTGTAACAAACTGCTAATCATATTAAAAAAACAAACTACTGAGGAGTCTATAAGAAAAAGTGAGATTGGTCAAAATGTGAACTTCGAAATGCAACCAAAAACCTCTCATGAGGAATCCTCTCACACCTGATCATCTTATGTGTAGTTTCATAATTATGTTAGTAAAATTCATTGTCAATGCATGTCTCAATGTTAAAATATTCTGTGTGGCTGTGCCTTCATAGCGTTCATGTTGGGTTTGCGAGGTGGGTGTGATTTCTGGAATGAATATCTTATGTAGTGGAAATTATGCAATAAGTATTTCATTAGACTTGAAATTATAGTTCTTTATATCATATTTGTCAGGATGAGCTTGAAAGTCTTCCTTTCCCAAATGAAGAAACAGAATTTAGTCTTCCTGATGAATTTTTTGATGAAGCAAGTAAAAAACCAACAGCATGTGAATCACCAGGTGCTTCTGATGCAGGTACAGTACAGTGTATGATTGTCAGTTTTATAAACTAGAAAGTAGTTATTGCCAATTTTACAAAGCCTGGCTTACACTCCATTATGATATCACAAATGAAACTAGATGCATGTAAATAATCTTGTAGTTCTTTCAGAACAATCACATTATTAAAAAATAAATAAAGTAAAGTCAACAACCAATAAACCCAAACTATTGATGTAGCCTGAAATGTGAAATTGTTTGTTAAATGTTGGAGAATCTGAAACAGACTTTTCTATCAATTCTTTCTATTAATGCCTTACCTTTTTGATGCATTTTTCAGCTGTTCTTAAAATGAAGCTGCAAGGTCTAGCCAATAACTCTTCTAATGTCTCAACTCCTGATTCATCACCCAAAAGAAAAAGAACACGGCAAGCTAACAGTGCCAGCTCATCACAGCCATCATCACCACATCCTGCACCAACATCAGCAAAGCGACGGAGATAATGTATAGGACTATTATATTAATATAAATTATTAATTATCTCAAAAGTTTCAGTGGAGTGCAGAGTATCGTATTTCCTTTTGAATACCACAGAATTGTAGATAACTATATAACAGATTTGAGAGCAGAAGCAATTTGATTTGCTCAAATAATCTTCCAATACCATAGGATATAACAAGTGGTGAACTGGGTAGCAGCTTACTGGTTTATTTCATGATACATGTATGTTTTTAAATAAAGTTTGGTCAGACTTTGTGAGAATATGCTCAGATAGCTGAGATTCCTGGTAATGATACTCAATGTATTTAATATAATTGTTAATCAATTATTATTTCTTGATATGCACTAGTAATTTTGGTAGTTTATTGTAACAACTACATTTATTTTTACAAAACGACCAAGCTTTCTGACATACTGTCCATCTTCATGGTCATTGGAAGCATTACTTGCAGTATGTACTATTTGTACATGATACTTTACATAAACAATGAATTAATGATTGATAATATGTCAGAAAGGTTTCAATTAATTCATAAGGAACAGCATAATAGGACGTTAAGAGTTCTGTTTTTGTGTACTGAATTGAGTATGGCCACATTAAGGTGTAAAGGTGCACTATTTAATGACAACCAGTCCAGTCCAGCGCAAATGATGATTGAAGCTATATCTTTGTGTCACAGTTGATTCACAAAAAGATAAAAGAAAATGTTCTAAATGACAATGCTTTTCATGGTTTATCACTAAAAAAAATGTTTTATTCAGATGAAGTGTTTCGTGAATAAAAGATGTAGCATTTCTTTCAAAGTCGAGCATACTGACAGTATTTACATTGACAGCAAAGTAGCTCATGATATTTTATAAAAATACATTTTTCTTTAACTTCATCTAAATTTAGATCATGCAAATCAAGCAGTGGCCATACTGACATACTGAATACTCTCCCCGTTGTTTTTAAACAGATAGGTCACACTGATTCAGTGTGTTTTTAAGTGAATGCAGCTGCTTTAAAAAGTACCAGAGAGAATGTCAAAGCACAACGGGAAGGAATCAAAGTTTTGAATAACATTGAAAAATAAACTCAGCAGTAACAGCAAATTAATGATGCTGACTTATGACTTGTTTATGGTTTGTAAATGAATTGCAGCAATATATCGACATAAAGAATTGGAATTATACCTACAATTATTCCTTTCAGTCCTGCTTTGTCCAATTTTTCTCGAAGATGTTTTTTTAAATAGGTGTTCATAGCCTGCACTTAAAACAGGCATGCACTCCAGAAATGTGTAAAATAAGATAATATTATTGAAATAAAGAACAAAAGATAAGCCATTTTTTATGTATTTTTTATTGTTTTATGTATATTTATTTACTGTGGACCCTGTGCAGACCCTGTGCATTTAGCCATTTGTGTTCATCAACCACTGTTTCACTATTACACATTTATAAAACTTTCATATTTTTATATATTTGTTTGTTTGTCTGTCAGTCTTTTTGTTTGTTTGTTTGTTTGTTTGTTTGTATTATTTATTTATGTAACAGACAATGAGTGACAACAATGGACATAAGGTCCTGTTTGTCACTCTAATGGTCAAAAGACAGAATGCAAGGGGAAATGCTAAAGTCTACAAAACACAAAATAAAATTGAATATGACACAATGACAAATGTTTCCATATGTTATTTAAACCCTTCTGTTGTCAGCTCATGGGATCTTTGATAAATTGGATTTGCACCAAAGTGTATAAGATCAGAGGAGAAATCACTACCTACCTGTGGTATATTTTGCCAATTTTTCCAAAGTATTTTTGGGCTTCCTGTGTGTAAGATTTTGTATACTCCACTGGACCCATTCTTATCCGCGTCCAAAATCAAAATGGCGGATGATGGTGAATTTTCTACAAAAAAAATCTCAGCAAAAAACAACAGACGAAGATTCGTTGGTAGTCGTGCTGCAGCTTCTAAAACGTCTTCACAATTGAGAGGTAAGTGCTGTGAAGTTAAAGTTAGCGAAGAAATAGAAAATGACTTAAAATAGCCTAGTTTAATTTTGATTACTAACGGGCACTGCCTCTCATACCAGACTGCTTGTACATCCATTGACCATGTTAGGTAATAAACAAATATGAAAAAAAAAAATCAAATCGTCAGCCTTATCGTCATATATTATTGTCACTTCTGCGAAAACGACTTCACAACATCTTACATAAGAATTGACGTCTTATAAAATCATAAACTAGATTATTTATATGTAACTTACCTTTCCGTTGCACAGGACTAAGTAAACATATCTTATATTTTTCCAATTCAAATTACTACAAAGGAAAATACCAACAAATGATTTTTTTTATAAAAAAATAGGAAAAAAAGCAGGATAATCTTTGCACTTTCTGTAAAAAAGAGCAGGGAAGTTTGATTCATCTTTTTTGCTCCTGCGAAAAGATAAAAGATTTTTGAGAAAACGTTCTATTAATTTTGCTAAAAATACCACCCCAAACTATAACAGCTCTTTTTTTGCCTGAGACTTTGATTGGTCTAACGGTGGACACTCTACCCACAACACACAAGTATTTCCTTTTGTTAATAGCTAGAAACTACATCTGGAGGTGCAAACTTAAAGAGAAAATACCAAAAATAGAGGACCTTCAATTTACTGTTGCCTCCCTTGCACCTTTTGAAAAAAACAAAAAACAAAAATCCAAAAGCTAACATGATAAGTATTGGTGACAAGCAAGCAAATCAATATTATAAATCAGAATTATGAATAAATATTGAAATATTGAGCAAAAAAAAAGAAAAAAAATGTAGTCGGAATTGTAGTAGTGTAGTGATACATTATTATAATCAATATTATTGTAATACTACAATACACTGTAAGTATTGAAGATGTAATTATCGTAATAATACACTACACTGTAAGTATTTAAAAATAAATAAATAAATAACTAAAAATTAAATATATAAAAAAAGATTATAAATAAATAAAAGTTACTTATCATGTGTCTCACGATGTTAGTCTTGTAAAAAATGTGACGTTTTGACTGCATTCAGCTAGTCATCATCAGGCGAAATGCATAGATGACGCAACACTTTATACTTGTCTATTTCCATGGGAGTGCATTTTGATGGTGTGAATGTATGCCTATGGGATTTCAATGCCGCTATCTCTATTAGAGTTGGTGGGGTGGAGTCTGATCTGTATGGCCTCCTTGACGCAACTTGAATACCAATGTTGGTCTTGATCGACATATTCGATCTTTTGCCAGTCAGGAGAATGGCCGGTCTTAGTGGCGTGTTCTGCTACAGCTGATGTTTCAGTTCTAGCAAGTCGGACATCCCTGCTGTGTTCCTAGATTCTCTCTTCAAGTGGTCTTTTAGTCTCTCTGATATAGACTAGGTTACATTAAAAAAAGATTATATTAAAATACAATTCACACATGCTCTTGTAGAAACTGGAGGTTTGGTTCAAAGATCTGTTGCTCAAATACCAGATGAAATTTTGAACAATTCCGAATTAAAAGAAGCAGTCAAACAGGTTTGTAAAAATAAAATTAGGTTATTCTGGCCTCATGAATAATACAAACAAATAATCAAGGATAATACTTTCACTGTGTCTAGATGGCTGGCAGCCAGGCAGGGTCTTCAAATTACTAGATGGCCAGCAGTCGATACTTTTCGCTGAATTCTCAAGTATAAATACTGTTCTAAGGAATTCAAACTGCTAAATAATAGTTTAGAAGTAACAAGCATTCAAGTGTCATATACAAAGTTGTTCTCATGGTATATAATTATATACCATGAGAACAACTTCATATGTGACAAGTAAAAGGCCAAAGCAGCAATCAAAGATCTAATAGGTGAACTTGAAGTGCTTGCTAGTTCTAACTAACTATTGATAAGTATGAATACTGTAAAACAGTATTTATTCAATAAATCAGAGAAAATTATCGACTGCCGGCCATCTAGTAATTTGAAGACCCTGGCCGGCTGCCAGCCATCTAGACACAATTTAATACTTTTTGTATCAGCCCATTCCAAGAATTCCCTTAGAAACGGAAATATCAAATGCTTCACCATGTATGCAAAATAGACAGTGAAATGCCCCATAAATGGAGCTCAAAAATTTCTTAGTTTCAATGCGCTTTTTTTTCTGTCCAATAAAACTAAAGTGCCTCATCATATCTGTCTCCAAAGATTTTATCACAGCTACTTGAATAATATGACAACTCCAAGGTTTCCCATGTTTAGATCAAGTACCCCACCATAAAGACAATATTTTTGGTCATTTGATCATCCATTTTGACTGCATAGTAGAGCATTTGCCATCTATTTCTTCTGAAAATCAAAAGAAAGGGTGTTGGTCATGTGTTTGTAAGGGGAGGTGAAGGGTGAGTGAGGGGTTGAAATGAGAAACATTGGAATTGACTCAGATACATAACTGAAAATCTACTAAGTTAAGGATTTTCGCAGGCAAAATAACTGATCATCAGATTTTTTTAAACTAATTCACACTGGTTGAAAAAAAAATTCAATCAAAGTAAATTCCTTACTACAACAAGTTCATGGCCCATTTTTTCATAAGGTCACTCACAAATATGCTGTGTTATTTAGAAATTTGTGCATGTTATGTAAAACAAGATACTGTTCAAGAATTCCTCATTAGTTAAACTTCCAACTTTAAAAAAACGTTAGAAAAAATATTGATATCAAATAAACTTCAGCAATTATTACATTCCTTGTATTTTTTCAGCTGCCATCCAACTATAATTTTGAAATCTACAAGACAGTGTGGAGAATAAAGAATTTATCTGCTAAAAGAGGTATTAAATATCTTTTGAATGAATATTTGTTTCTGAAGAATTGATCCCACTGCATGGTTTTGTTTTATTCTCATTTTGATTTTAACTATTTTTGACATAGTTGCTCTTCAGATGCCAGAGGGTTTGCTACTATTTGCTTGCACAATAGCCGATATCCTTCAAAGGTACGGTATATAAAATTACTATTTCAAAAAGATCTTTGTCGGAAGGAGGCCAAAATATATAGATATGCGACAGTTCAACGGAAAAGTGGATTTTTCAAAGATCAGGACTTGAAATAGGGAAACAAAGTTGGCCTGTCACGGGATTCAGTTTTTGACATGTGAACTAAATTTTCACCTGCTATTTTTGGCTTTGTGTGATCATTTTGTACTGCCAAATATTCCATGTTGCCTGTCACTTGGCCACTGGCAGGCTGTGATTTCCAGCCTTGATAACATTGACAAAATAAGCAGCCAAATGAATGGTGATGCCTGTAATGCCATCAGTGACAGGTGTATGATCCATATAAATAACTTTATTTAAAAATCCAAAAGCTAACATGATAAGTATTGGTGACAAGCAAGCAAATCAATATTATAAATCAGAATTATGAATAAATATTGAAATATTGAGCAAAAAAAAAGAAAAAAAATGTAGTCGGAATTGTAGTAGTGTAGTGATACATTATTATAATCAATATTATTGTAATACTACAATACACTGTAAGTATTGAAGATGTAATTATCGTAATAATACACTACACTGTAAGTATTTAAAAATAAATAAATAAATAACTAAAAATTAAATATATAAAAAAAGATTATAAATAAATAAAAGTTACTTATCATGTGTCACTTTATTTAATAAGTAAGGAGCTAAAGCATGAGTAGCTGACAATGTCCATATATAATGATATCCTTTCACAGTTGTGCGACCAAGACTAATCAAACATTGATAGTATGTCAGTTGAGTACAAACCAGGCTTTTATTAGGGAGGGGAGAGTGGAAGTGAAAGTGAAGTGGGAGATGGGACACAGGGAGGTGAGGGGAGATGAGTGATTATATTACTGGCATTATTAAAAAAAATCCTGTAGATGAGATTGTGTCTTTGGTGACTCAAAGTCTACTTAACATGAGTATCTAACATTAGTTAAACCATAATTAATCAAAAAATATAGCAATCCAAATGTTCAAGTGGACCAGAGGGTAATTTGTTTTTAATATAGGTTCAGGATCAGAGAGAAATTGAAAATATGTATTTTACACAGGTTTACCAAATGCGATACAGTTATAATGGGAGATGTGACATATGGGGCATGTTGTGTTGATGACTACACAGCCCGTGCATTAGGCTGTGATCTCCTGGTGCATTATGGTCATAGCTGTCTTGTACCAGTTGATTCAACCTCAGAGATCAAGATGCTCTATGTCTTTGTGGATATTAGGATTGACATTTCCCACTTTGTGGATTCAGTGAAGTATAATATTCCTCTAGGATCGAGCATAGCCCTTGTCAGCACAATACAGTTTGTGGCTGCTTTGCAGGTAACCTGAGATTACTCACAGAAACATCTAATTCATTATTGTTCTAAACTATTCGCCTCATTAAATTGCTATACATTATCCAAATTTAGTTTAATTTATCTATGTAAAATAATTTCAACCATCGGATCAATTTAAAGCAAAAATTAAATTTCAGAATCATATAATTTATTTTTTTGAAAAACTTTCTTATTTGACAATATTATTTTGAAAAGGCTGCTGCACAGGAACTATCAAAAGACTATAAAGTTGAAATTCCACAGTGTAAACCACTTTCTCCTGGTGAGATTCTTGGTTGTACTGCACCTAATCTTACTGACAAAAACTATTTCATGTGAGTACTTATATCTGATAATTTAAGTATTATACAATATTGGACCCTAATCTTGTAAAAAAAATATCCAAATCGTCACTACGAAGGGACGTTTTTATGTACATCTCTGCCTCTTCCTCTTGAAATTTGTTTTCATTTTTTTCAATCAACATTTCCTATTACATTCACGTCTTCAATTATGTTATATGGTACAACTGTGAAACCTTCTCATTTAATATTTGATTGATTATCAAAAATAATCAGACACCCAATTTATTTATTTTTTCCTGTCTGGCCACTATTTTGTGTCAGACATTGATAGTTTATCATTCCCATAATCATGATAAGCATTATTTTCCATGATCCTAAACATAATTCCATGACTTACAATCCTGAAAAAGAGTTTTTTGTTGTGACAAAATTCATATAATTTAATTTAATTGCAAAGCAAAACAAGGTACACATGACACAATAACAAACGCATGAAAACAGTGCGAATTTGTCTTTATTTCATGAATAAAACTAATATTGAAAGACTACATCAAACTAAGTTAAGTTTGTTAAGTTTAGCAAAATTGAAGAAAAAATAACATAAGCACAGTTCATGTTGTTATAACTAGTTGTGATTTCCAAACTAAACAAAACAAAAACATTCAAAGCCAAGTGAAGCATGGACTTAGGATTGCAATACAATTTTAAAAAATAAGCAAAAAAAGTTATAAAATTAATTAAATTGACTGGTGGCCATTCTGATCATGCACATAATTTCTGATGTATTTTGAATATACGCCCCACATAAATTTGACTCTGGTCCTTGAGAGCTCAAGGGGAACCAACTTTCTTAAATAACAGGTTAGGTTAGGTCTGGAGCATTTAGGTCACATGATTGAACAGAGGTTGCTTTATAGCATGCAAACTAATCTTATTACAGTTATTCAATGTACCGGTACCTTTATATAAAGACTCTAGAGTCTTTATATAAAAATTCATTGAATACAAATGAGAGTATTTTATGGGTATAAAACCTCATGCATGTGACCAAAAGTGGACCATGGATTGGACAAGATGCTCATGAATTATTTATACTTTTTGAATTTTTGGGATGTTTGGGAGAACACTGAAAAAGTCCTAAAAACACTTGCTGATGCTGGATGTTCTCCCAAACATCCTGCATACAAAAACACAGAAATCTATTCCTTTATTGCTTTTAAAAATACAACTGGGTGAAGTTAGACAATAAGTGAACTTGAAGCCTTTAGAGTTTCATTACTACTAGAACAGACCATGCATCATTGGCAATAAAAAGCCTCTTTTTTATTCCAGATATCTTGGTGATGGTCGGTTTCATCTGGAGGCTGTAATGATCGCCAATCCCTCAATAACAGCTTTTAGGTACTTATTAGATTATTAGAGTTTAGAGTACTGATTTTGTTAATAATTTTGATTGTGTAAATTAGTGTACTTTGAATTAATTTTGTTAGCATTGTAGCATTGAAATTTGTACTGGACCAATTTTGAGAATAAGACGAGTGTACTTTGGAAATAGGTGGTGTGACAGTTGTCACCAAATTGACTATTTAAAAACAAAATGGTCAAGTACAAATTTGAATTATTGTAAATTGTTTATTATAAAAAAATTGTTTTGAAAAAAATATCCTATAGCATCTTGACTCTAATCTTTCTATAGGTATGATCCATATGAAAAGGTGTTGAGTAGAGAGTATTATGACATAGAGGCAATGCACAAGGCAAGACAAAAAGCTATACAAATTGCAATGGAAGCTAAAAAATATGGCCTTATTCTTGGTACTCTTGGACGTCAAGGAAATCCTAAGGTTATGGAGGTACATTTAAGCAATAAACAATTGATTTATCATTGAAATAAACCATGATGCGATGTTGGGAGAACATGAAAAAAAGGCTTAAAAAATCATGAGCATACTGATATAATTTATTTCATGTTATTTTGAGCACATTTCGACAAATGTAATCCTTAGTAAACAAGAAACAAAGGACGGAAACTTGGTGTCAGTCACATCACTCCCTAAAAAAAATCCTGTGGTTTATTGGTGATTTATCCACTGGATAGCACTGGTCATTCTTTGTACAACCAGCCCATGGTGGTTAAAGGAGCTGTCTCAGCCATGATGCTTTGCAAGCCTCTGTTATTGTTAACATATAAGTAAGATCATACAAAATATCTTTAAAAATCCATTAATAACAAAACCGAAACTCTAAAGAATTCATGAGTGAGACAATTGTGGAGATATTTGTCTATGGGCCATTTTCAGTCACCTCAAAAATGGCTGCTCTAAGCATATGATAGATCACAGGGCCACAAAGCAGCTTGGCTGAGATGGCTTCTATAATTAGGGCAGGTGGCTAAACAGAGGCATAATAAATTTGAGTAAAAATTAATCATAATAATATAAAAGAAAAGAAAACATTTATGATCTATTTTCTGGATAGCTGCAATACTGTACCAGATTAATTAATAAGTAATACTAGCCTAAGAGACCTCTTAGTAAATGCTGCCTTTCATTTAGCCTGGCTCTCTTTATGCAGGCTACATTTCATTTAGTTTATTATTTGGCCTAAAGGTGTTGAGGAAAAGGAATTGAAACTCATATTACGTAAAAGAGGCCCTTTATCTCCATGAGCGAGGCATGAAAGGTAATTCAAAAATGTGCAAGTCAATAAAGGTTTAAAAAAAGTCTCTAATATTGCTCGGTGGTTTAATGGTGACAACTAAAATAGTTGTAAACAAAATATCAATTTAACTACAATAACAAAAAGATAATTATTAGCCTGATTAATGGCTAATTTGTAGTGCATGTAAGCCTTCTAATAATTTTCTTGAAGTCATCTGCAGCCAAACTCATGGAAAGATACAAAGAATTATATAAAATCAGTTAGTGAGCTCATGTTTCAGACAGTCACGTCAAGATGACCTTTGACCATATCTAAATAGTTAATGAAATATAAAGCATGAACCTTGCTGAATCTATTTCTTCCAGTGAATTTCAGCTAAAATTGATTTAATTTTAATTAAAACAAAAAAATACAAAGAATCAATTATATATGCTTGCTCCGGGTCGCTTGGCTGCAGTAGCAAGATCATTGGACTGAAATACAACCCCTCAAGATCGTGGAACTGTAATACAATAAAATGCCTCAAAGAAACTCGCAAAGGATCCTGGAGGACTCAAAATTTTGATTTCAGCTCCCTAACTACTCAAATATAATGCTGCCTTGCTACGCTCGCTCAGACTCGCTTCGCTGCGGCAGCTGGACAGTGAATGATATTACCTTTTGTTTTGTTTTCAGAATCTTGGGAAACAGATCAAGGCAGCAGGTCGAGATTTTGTCACTATTTTACTATCTGAGATCTTCCCTGATAAACTGAAGCTTTTTGATGACATAGATGCGTAAGTATTTTCATGTACTTATATTAAGTAAATTATAGAAATTTAATTAATTCATGACAGCTCGAAATAAATATGTTCTATACATTATATTTTATATTGTATACATATACCGGTATCAGGTAATGTAATGTAATGTAATGTAATGTAATGTAATGTAATGTAATGTAATGTAATGTAATGTAATGTAATGTAATGTAATGTAATGTAATGTAATGTAATGTAATGTAATGTAATGTAATGTAATGTGGTGCTTAATAGCACATTTCACTAATGTCTCAATGCGCTTTACATTCTTTAATATTTATAGTAAACTATGTAATCCGGTTTTACAAGCATGAGTTTGATTAGTAGTTAGTATGTATTAGTGTAAGCCTACCACTGAGGATGGTCGTTACCTGTGTTCTCAGTCGTTCTTTTACATTCCCCCTTTAATCTTTAATGTGAAGTGTGGTGAGAAATGATCTCCAGTTTATCATCCTTATCCTTATCATATATTGTAAAGCACTAACTTAGAATTATATTAAATAAGCACTATATATTAAATTGACATATTATAAAACAGAGCAAAAAACCTTCTGCATATGAATTGAAATATTTAAAACTTGTCTCGTAGTATAATTTTTCATATCATAATCTGAATATTCCACTAATTCAAGCTTTTAAACATAAAATTTGTCTGGAAATAAGTTGACTAAAATGTTTATTCTAATGTCTTTCCATGATAATATTGTTGTTCAGGTGGGTCCAAGTAGCTTGTCCTCGCTTATCAATTGACTGGGGAACTGCTTTCAGTAAACCTCTCCTTTCACCATATGAGGTAAAGTATAGCTGTCTTTGTAATCCTTGTGGTCTACCAATAATATTCTGTTATGTTTAATAAATGTTGAGATTTAAATCAGTTGTCCAATGTCAGTCAACATTGTTGTGTACATGTGGTCCCAGTGGGGACCAAGAGACCTACAATGTCCCGGTGATGACAAAGAGACCTACAATGTAATCTCACACCAAAAAGGGGCCAATCAAAAATGTCCATTATTGATACCAATGTCAGCAGTCTTAATCACTGGGTTAGGATTGGATTACATTTTATTGACTTTTGAACAGCCTTATTTCAGAGTATATTAAAGAAATAGATTATTATTAATTTTAGTTACACTCTAAGTGGGACCAAACCCCTTAAAGGGGAAGTGAGCATCTCTGCCAGTGTAACCACAGAGAAAGCACATCTAATCTTGAACAAATTAGGATGACAAAGTGTTGACAGTTCTTTTCAGAAAAAATGTTTAATTGAATGTGTCATCTGATGTTTCAACAATCTGACAAGATGTGCAAAGTCTGTCTCACTGAAGACAAAGCCATAAAAGCTTACTCGCTTAATACATTACGGTCATTAATAATCTCAAGTGACATTTATTGAAACCACTTTAAACTTAAAAATGGTTAATTGTTTGTGCATATATCAGCTTTTGAGAATGTTTGTCTTATAACTCTTTTTATTTTCTTCACAGGCATCTGTAGCACTGAAATGCATAGAGTGGCAAGACAACTACCCTATGGACTTCTACTCATACAATAGTCTAGGACCTTGGACAGTTAACAATCAAACAAATAGACCAACTCCTGCTAGCAAGCAAAGAAACAGAATATATAAAGAAAGCAATGACACAACTATGAATACCAAACGTCAGTCAATAGAGGATGGTTGTGGATCAGGAGATTCATGCTGTGGAAAATGTACTAAAGAAAATGAACACAATTACAATAAATCTAGTGATAATACCAAGTGATAGACAGCAATAGGTTGATAGAATCAGTACCTCACAAAGAGATTGAAATGTGTCCCACTGTTCCATGCTAAGAAATATTCAAATTAATAAGCATAGTTCATTATTTGTTCATATTTGGGAATCAAAGCTCAATTCAAATCAAATTGGTGCTACAAATTGAAGATATTGCTGATTTCATTGAGATTTGATATGTGAGAAAAAATTCCAATTAAAAATCAATTTTTCTGAAGCAAGGAACCAATCAATGTACTCTACTGTTACAACACATTTCAATCCCCACATGGGTTTCTAAAAAACTTTAAACAGGAATTCAATTTAAGGTACTAGAACTGCATAATTCGCACCTCTTTTTTTTGGTCTAAATGGAATGTTTGAATGTTAAAAACAACTTTTACTTCAAAACTTGCCAGTTTTCAGAAGGATATGATGACCAAAAAAAGCGCTTTCTACTGTAACTAAGATGCCATTTTGAATCGCCATATTGACACAAGATAGCTTTTTTGGCCTTACGGTAACACAAGTCTGTATCTTTTCAAACATCATGTGACAATATTAGAACAAATGAAGTCTTGAAAGTCCAGGTTGAACTTTCCAAAGTTTACACATGCAAATTTCTCACACCTCACAATGAAAACGAGGCAAAGTTTCAAGTTTCAACCACAGCTGCCTAAGAATTAGATCTGCTTCAATTCGATGAAACTTTGCAGAGATATTAAATGATATCTAAACAAACTTTTCACCGCAGCCCTGAGAAAATTTCCATATCCATAAGTTACCATAGCTAATTTCACTATAAAAAAATATTTTTCTCAGGGCTGCCATGGAAACTTTCCACGTATCCTAACATATGGCAATATATATATTTTTTCATCCTATTTTTTTCATCTTCAGAAACAAAAAAACAAACAACGAAATAAACGCTTGGGCTTGCTGTGTCAATTTCACACCTTATGTCAGAAATTGTTATGCTAAATTTTATGCTCTTTATAACTATAAAGAAAAAATTGTGAAATAGGATATCTGGTTTAAACAAAAAAACTTCAAATGACAACCATTTTAAGGTGATCTAGTACCTCCAGAGCGTCAGGATCACATAGTGTAGATAGTATGTTTTAACAAGAGCACTGAAGCTAAAGGGAGAATTAATTGAAGAACAGCATCATTTCTCCATTAGAAGATTGGAGGAAAAATAATTGTAATAAAATAGGGATAATAAATAAATGTGGATGGTCTGGTTTTTTTTTCATTTCTCTCTGATCCTTCCTTTTTCTCCTCCTTTCTTTCCCTTTTTGTTGATTTGTATTACACACACATTTGTTTTGATTGTTTTTCTTCCTCAATTGTAATGTTTCTCCATTGGCTGATGATTAGGGAGGTCAAAAAATGAGGAATAAATTTATATTAACTAACTGGTTGATGAAGCAATTACTATCAAAGTGCACAGTTAAATAATATCTTTAGTATAATTCTTAAATTCGTAGTATGAATGAGATAGAACAAAGCAAAATCACTTGTCTTCAGTACATAAATTTGAGATCAAATGAGTTCAAACATTTCATGAAACATTTCATGCCTGTATTTCACAATATTTATAGCAAGTGCAGGAAAGCCATGAAATAAATACAAACTAAGTTCTTGCAAATAGTGGCTATTTAGTAACTTTTTGCCACTAGCACTGAATGAGAACATTACTATTATTAGTCTGTGTATTGTTGGTTGCTTTCTATATACATATGAGTCGTGACTGCTTAAATAGAGTCTAAGGGCTGAACTGAGAAACATTGACTGTGAAATAAAAAAGATGTGCATCAAAGGGGTCTTCGCCAGTTAGACCCGTTTTAAGTTATCCCGACTCATATGTAACAATAATTGGTTTTCATTGTCACTATTTGATCGTATAAATTTTTTGACATGATTGATGCCAATTTGTTTTTCCTTTTTTACAAAATCCAAAAATAAACAGCAAATCTAGCAATAATGTTTTCCCATCAGTAACAGCTACATCTACTGGCAGAGCCATTTTGTGGCCATAAATTAATATTTGTAGTTTGAAACAGTTTCTCATCCCTGGAATATACCAAAGCACACCCCAACAGAGAAATAACAAGTTCTGACCACCCTACACAACAATTCTTGCGACTGCTGTCATGATTATATTTTACATGATTTACACACATTTGGTTCAGTAAATGTGGCCTTTCAATCAAATGTCTTCTGCCATGTAAAATGATGGGAAGTGCCTAAAGCGATTTCACTGAACTTCAGTACATCCAAAAAGAATTACAATGTTTGTCTGGGTAGGCTGTGTAGCAATGGAAATGATACTCATTATTATGTATTGATGTTTATTTATTTATTTATATGACAGAGATTATGAACTTGTTTCTTATACCCCCACCACAGAGAGATTGGTTACAATGTGTTCATTGATATGCCTGCAGGGTGAATCGAAAACCTCTCTTTGTAATGGGGGAATGAATAACGTGTTATTTATGTTATGCCATTATTCAGCCTTGGAGCAACCAGTACTCCATGAATGATAAATATATGTTCTATATTTTATAGTCTTGATGAAGTGCTAGGTTAGTTGTATCAACTGCTAGGATTATCATTGGATGTTGGCTGTTCAGATACTTGAGATATAGTATTACTATCGCTGTTAGATGAGGACTGATTTGACGCTGTAAAGAACGCCCCAACACCTGAAATGATAAAAACAACAATGAAACAAGGGAAAATTTCCCCAAAAAACATTTGAGTTTGACAATTTGGTAGAAAATGTAATTTTTATTTTCTATCACTTGATAATATTTGATAATGTTGAAACACCATCTTTCTAAGCTACAAAATGGTGTATACCAAACTAAAAAAATATTTACAAACACACAAGACCCTACAAACTTGAAATTTTGATCAAACCTTTTTGCCATTCTGGTTTTGGCCAAATCTTCATAGAGTTGCTTGCTCCTTTATATCCACCTGATGAACTAGGGCTAGACGGCTGCTCAGCTAGCTTTCTTGGTGCCTTAGCACCAGTTGCTTTAGAATAAACAAAGAAGTTGAATCAGTCAATAGAGTCCTCACCTCCCGACTGACAACAACCAGCATTTCAAAGGATACCAGGGATTCCTGAGTGAACTGTTTAAGGTAGTTCGGGATCCACACTTCCCGCCGATAGAATTTTTAAAAACTTTTTCTACATAAGGACTGACACATATGAAAAACAAAAATGAAATAAAAAATAGGGGTCACCGCGCTTGTTTTGGAACTGTGGGGGTGGTAAAAGGCCCATTTTTGCCCCATTTCAACTAAAATAAGTAACATCAAATTCGTTGAAAGTAATTGCGAACAAATTTGAAAGTTTTTTACAAATCTGCTTTAAGAGTCTGACAAAATGCTCCCTTCGCTATAGCTCTCATGAATTTACTCGCTGGAAAAGACATCGGCTGAGATATTTTACGGAGATTTAAATGAAGAGCTTCATTAATTTTTTGTACACTTTACCACAAAAAAGTCAAAATTACAATGTTTTGGTCTCGAAGACCATGTATTTTTTATTTCAAAATTTCAAAGCTGGGATTATGCCAAATATTAAAATGGAAAAATAATCGGGTGTCACCGTGCTAATTTTAGAGCTATAAGCAAAAAACGCGCGGAAAATAAGACGATTTCAATGTTTTGGACGCGCTGGAATGGGCACTAGCTGCTTTTGAGGCCCGTATGCAATGATGTGATGTTATTTTTTAACAAAAAGTTCAAGAATAACCATATTTTGGCTCTACCGCAAAATGTCTTTTTAACCGCACGAGAAATTTTATTTGATTTCACATGCGTGAGCAGAATGCGCAGTAGCAAGGGTCCCGAAACACCTTAAACAGTTTTAAAAAACTCATTTGATTCAGAAAGCATTGTGCTCTACTGCACACTAAACAAATATCTAGCAAACACATGTTCGATGATGTTAAAATTTGATAAAGTGAGAACTATTGAAGTCTATGTTTTAAATTTCAAATATGTCGGTTTATTTTCAATCTTCAAAATACTTGATATATAAAAACTTGCTACATAAGTGTAAATGCATACTAATTAAAAAAAAATCATAAAGAACCTTTGCTAACACAAATGCAAAACCTGGGAGATAATTTGTACAATTATTGTAGATATTCATCAATTATTGATATTTATCAGCTATTTTGACATAATGTGTTAGTCAGTGAAGAAATATGATATATTTTTCTCACAATTGAGCAGAAACATTGAAAGTTATTGTTCATCTCATCGCTTGCTGCACTTTGTAAACTATTCTGTGGTTTGGCAATCAATCATTTTTTCAAATTTCAAAACAATTTTTTAAGGCATATTTTCCAGGACATTTAAGGTAGTTCGGGACCCTTGCTACTGCGCATCCTGCTCGTGCATGTGAAATCAAATAAAATTTCTCGTGCGGTTAAAAAGAAATTTTGTGGTAGAGCCAAAATATGGTCATTCTTGAACTTTTTGTTAAAAAATAACATCATATCATTGCATACGGACCTCAAAAGCAGCTAGTGCCCATTTCCACGCGTCCAAAACATTGAAATCATCTTATTTTTCGCGCGTTTTTTGCTTATAGCTCTAAAATTAGCACGGTGACACCCGATTATTTTTCCATTTTTATATTTGGCATAAACCCAGCTTTGAAATTTTGAAATAAAAAGTACCTGGTCTTCGAGACCAAAACATTGTAATTTTGACTTTTTTGGGATAAAGTGTACAGAAAATTAATGAAGCTCTTCATTTAAATTTCCGTAAAATATCTCAGTCGATGTCTTTTCCAAGGAATAAATTCATGAGAGCTATAGCGAAGGGACCATTTTGTCAGACTCTTATAGCAGATTTGTGAAAAACTTTCAAATTTGTTCGCAAGAATATTACTTTCAACAAATTTGATGTTACTTCTTTTAGTTGAAATGGTGCAAAAATGGACCTTTTACCCCCCCCACATTTCCAAAACAAGCCCGGTGACCCCTATTTTTTATTTCATTTTTGTTTTTCATATGTGTCAGTCCTTATGTAGAAAAAGTTTCAAAAAATTCTATCGGCGGGAAGTGTGGATCCCGAACTACCTTTAAGTCGAATTTATGATATGGTATGTTGTTTTGTGACTTAAGAAGGGAAAATCATAATAAGAAAGGCAAAATTAATACAATCCATAGAAAGCAACAACCTCGGTCACTGCGTTAGTTTGGTCATTGAAGTTTGATGCTGGTCTCTCAGGAAGGAAAAAAAGCAGATTTCTCTCTATTTATGCTAATGATTATTTTCATAATACACAAAACAGAACATAGTGGTTAATTGTTCATGGTACAGGAAATTCAAATTTTGGCTTTGAAAGTAAAAACGAGGGTCGACACACACGTAAATGACAATGAAAAGTAGGTATTACACTTTTATTAATGATACTTTCAATCTGCCGAAAAACAAGCGTACATATTATTTCTGACCAAGTTAAAGTCGTGAGATTCGATCTAGAATTTGCAAGGTTATACGGGAGTACAAGTCCTGATTCAAAATGGCGGACGTTTTATCGTGAAGAGCCTCGATGAAGTGCTGAAAAAGCCATCCTTCCTACTCTTGTTTCATCACAGAACACAGCTTGGAACTTGGAAATTGTCAAGTATTTAAGTTCGTGTAGTAGAAAAGCGACAATAATAACCACAATTCTGCAATTGCAGCTAATTTACCATATGAGCTTATAATTTGAGTTTTGAAAAAAGAATTAAACCATAGTTAATCGATCAAACTTTAGAAAATCAGCGAATTTTGTACATCTCCATAAACATGCTTTCCTTTTAATATCAATACTTACCTTTCGCACAAGCGTTATTGGCTTTGGTTCGCACCATTTTGTAGAAAAAAACGAGATATCTCTTGAACGAAGTAGCAAAACAAATTATGTCGATTCACCTTTTGGAACGAATTTGGCGCCAAAAATTATCTGAGCCCGCGATCACATATGCATGCTCGCGAAAAGTCTCCAACAGCTCTAAAGACGTCTGCGATTTGAAAGTCTGCGATTGCACTATATAAGGAGAAAGGCTCGGGGGTTTGCCTTTATCGTTCTTGAATTGTACGCACTAAAGTGTATAAAAAAACTCGTTTTTTTGTCATGTTATTATTGTTATATATAGATTATTCAAATCAGCGTCGGACCCAGGAATGACTGCGGTGAAATGCTGAAATCAAATTGATCAAACAAGTAGCAGTGGCGGATCCAGGATTTTTTTAAGGACGGGGACCAATGGGAATTTTCCAACTATCCCTTTCTGAATTCTCATTAGCGTTTTCTAGAACGTCATTCATTACAGTTCATTTATGAGAATAAAACAATAAAAATGTATTCGGTTAATCTTATATCAATTATTTTATTTCAGTAAATAAATAAATAAATAAATAAATAAATAAATAAATAAATAAATAAATAAATAAATAAATAAATAAATAAATAAATAAATAAATAAATAAATAAATAAATAAATAAATAAATAAATAAATAAATAAATAAATAAATAAATAAAAATGGGGAGTGGCCGGGGTAAACGATCGGGGATCGTCTGAATTTTTCAAAAATACCCCAAAAATACCCCAACTGGACGTTTTTCAAAAGGGCGTGTCTTCACAAATTTGTTTTTTTGGGATACTCTTATGTTATGGCTACTTGTATGGACTGTCTTTTGTGTGTTTTCTTTAATTTTCATTGCGCATATGTTAATAGGTCGCAGAGATGCAGTGGGTGAAACTTGCCGTTTAAGGTCTAGGGGCCGGCTTATGTCTTCCTCACTGACCTGGTTCGCTGGGTTAGCCTTGTTAGGTCTATCTGCATCTAGGGATAGCGCCGCTGTTGTCGAAAACCTATGCGTATAGAGAAGTGCTGCAAAGCTGTACAGCTTGATATTTTTGTATGTTTGAATTCTTCGTCTTATTACGAAATCAGTTATTGAAACAATTATAAAATCAGCAGAAAAATAATTTGCAGTTTTCCAAATGCGATATTCTTTCTGGAATGTTATTCATGTTATTGCATGTCATATGTGTTAGTTTGTCCCACATTGATGATAGAATAGCTTATAGGTCGTGCAACATCGATGAGAAGATTACCTTGCAAATTTATAATCCCACATGGACTAGTCATAAAATATTTAGAGGTATAAAAGCGGTGTTAATGCGTTAATAGTTGGTAGATCGCAGTGAAGCGGGGCGTGGAATTTGCCGTTTATGGTCTAGGGGCCGGCTTATTTCTCCCTCACTGACCTGGTTCGCTGGGTTAGCCTTGTTAGCTCGGTCTGCCATTAAGGATAGCGCGGTTGTTGTCGAAATCTTCGGCCTATACGTAAGTGCTGCAAAGCCGCCATGCGACGCTTCAGCTCTATATGTGTCTGGAGGCATGGTCCGATTTTTTGTTCTTCTTTATTGTTAGTTAATTATTTTTGGATATTCTTATTATTATTACTTATTCTCGACAAACGAAACCAATTATTGAACCAATTATAAAATCAATAGAGAAATATTTGTCATTTTCCCTTTATAACCAAGTTACTTTTGGAATAACCATTTCAATATTATTTCTGAAAATATTTTAAATCAAAGAAAAATGAAAAACTTTGATTTCTTATAAATGTGAGACCAGTACATATACATCAATATTTTAATTATTTCACCAATATGTGATTACTATACACACCTACAACATGAAAGGAAATTCTATTACCAATGTGGGACGGTAGATACCTATATGTTAGATAACCCTTGACAATCAATGTGGGACAACAATATGTATTGATGATAGAATGACTTTGCATGTCATACGTGTTAGTTTGTCCCACATTGATGATAGAATAACTTAATTATAGGTCGTACAACATGCAAAAATAGCAACAAATAAAGAAGAACAAAAACTCAGACCATGCCTCCAGACACATATAAAGCTGAAGCATCGCATGGCGGTTTTCCAGCACTTCAGTACGGTGGCCGAGAAGGGTCATGCGAAAGTGAAAATGTCGCAAGTCAAAAAGCGAAAAATCAAAACTAACTGGTGACAAAATGAGTAGTTCTTAAATACAAAATTTAACTGAATTGAAAATTAAATATCACTGGTTACAAACTGAGTTGTATTTTATTTGTTATTTGACTTTCACATTGGTCACTTTTGCTTTGCTCACTTTGACTTGAATCACTTTTGCTTTGCTCACTTTCACTTGAATCACTTTCGCTTTGCTCACTTTGACTTGAATCACTTTTGCTTTGCTCACTTTGACTTGAATCACTTTCGCTTTGCTCACTTTGACTTGGTTCACTTTCGCTTTGCTCACTTTGACTTGGTTCACTTTCGCTTTGCTCACTTTGACTTGGTTCACTTTCGCTTTGCTCACTTTTGCGTTCGACGTGGCCGAGAACGGTCAACAGGAAATATTCCACTAGGCGTTCCTGGGAATACCACAGGCAATCCACCAAAACGTCAAATATTTTCCCGCTCTTGATGTGGATGTTTTCATTATGGAGCTAAACGAAGAATTTTGGAGATCGCTTGATCTTTTACAAGAAGACGTTTGCGAACGTTTTCAAGAAAATAAGGTAATTTAAAGCTTTTTATTTGCCATACATGCTTTGACCTTTGATTTTTTTATAAAATACCTACTTACTTGCCTATAAAAAGGGGGACATTGGGGTTTGCGGTGTTGCGGTGTTGTCCTTATTTTAGTGCGGTGTTACGGTGAACGAGGCTGAAAAATTGCGGTATTGCGGTGACGCAAAACCTCGCGATGTGCGATATTTAAGTTCATTTACGTGCGGTGTACGGTGAAATAAAAACTTTTTTCAGAGTTGCGATTTTAATCCAACGAAAATGATTTTTTGCACGTGACTCATGAAAAAAAGCGGTGACGGTGTTTTGTTGAATTTTTTGGCGGTTTTGCGGTGTTCACCATCGATTTTTTGCGGCGTTGCGGTGTTCGAGACTCCCCAATGTCCCCCTATAAAGTAGTGTTTTCCAAATTGCCCCCAACCAAGTCAACGCGTGTGATGATCCAGCTATTTGTATATATTTTTGCTTTTATAGATAACAAGTATAAGAAGTTTTGTCAAGTTGACAAGTGACGACTTGAACACTCTAGGAGTGAAATTCAAGTCCGATCAAATAAAATTACTTGGTAAGATCATGTGTATGTTAAATTAAATTTATCGATATGCATGCACGTGTATCGACACTGTGAAATATTTATGTACAGTGACAGTTTTTATGCAGTGATATCGTGAGCATTTTTAACTTAAAAGTTTTCCGTACACAGTTTTGTTGTATTCATTTATTCATAATGCACCATTTGTTGCCCGTGTAAGTTACATTTGTGTTTGTTTTAGCACGCGTATTACACTGATTAGTGCACAATAGTTAATGATTTTGACACGACCTTTCTTTCAATAGTCTTTAATAGTTATAAATAGACAAACAGTGTACAATTTATATCATAATAATTTTTATTATTACAGTTATTTTATATCAAACCGGACTAAAATCAATCAATCAAACAAACTGAAAATGCCTATCTATCATTTTGTTAATCAAAAAAGTAACTAATAAATAAAGTATATATAAACAAATTATTTGATATGTGTGAATATACATTTTTTAGTGTTGCCTATGCCTAGGAATTATCAGTGGATACTTATATTGGTTGGTATTCCATATTTTTGACAATCAATATACTAAACAAGAAAATAACATTTATTTGGCCATATGTATACATTTCAGGAGGCAGGGATTTTTTTTTTATTTTTAATTATAATAATATACGTTTCCAGGGGCGGCGGAATTACCGGGGGAGGGGGGACATGGGCCGCCAACAAAATATTGGTTAAAAGACATTAATGCATGAGTTTACAGAGTTTAAAATATTTTGTTTTGTTATTTTGCGCTGGGGGATGAGGAGGGGAGGGGTGGGGGATTATAATGCCACCTCCATCCTCCCCCCCTCCCCCCATGGCTGTTAGTGTTCCGCCGCTCCTGGTTTCTGGTGCAAAGTAAACCATGAACTGTTAAAACAGTTTGAATGTATAGGCATTTGTTAAAATATGCACATCCCATTCCATTTTAATATTTCATCAATCTCTACACAGATAAATAGAAACAATACATGTACTTGAAAAAGACACTTTCAGTCATTAATTTGTGAAATGTGTTTTCTATACAGAGAAAAGGCAACCATTACCTGACAATTAGTTTCAGCAAAATATATGGACATTGAGAGTAAATGTAAATATCATTTTTGAATACAGATCAACAAGAGAAAGAACTTAAAAGTGGAGCATGGTTTGGCTGAAGATCTTTGTCATAGCGATGAATGTCATGTTGACGTTGATATCTCTGGAGTGTACTTTTTCTATAAAAGAATGCAAATTTTTAAGCCTTAGTCAATAAGTCCAATTAAGAGTAAGTTATATTTATCAACCCAAGCCACAGATTTGACCAAATGTTATCTTGATTACAGCAATTGTCAATTATTTGTAGCTGTATAATTTTTTACGTCACAATTAATGCTGGTCGAATAAAGGAATTATAATTAAAACACACCATCCAGGTTGGAGTTGATAAATACAAGAGCTGTAAATTTAAGTAAGAATAGGAACATTTCATGATCATAACATGATTTCATGATACATTGCTTGTTCAAATTCCAGCTAATATTAATACAATGTACCCCTATAGAGAATATTATCTTGTAACAAATCACTCGTAGACCAAAAAAGATGAGATATTGAGTTTTTGGGCCCTTGCAATAATGTAAAAAGGTCACTGATACCTTCTGAGTACCCTTCATACTCTAGAAATGTGTGGACTACAACCCCAAACCATCCCTCCCCCCCCCCCCCCCCGAAAAAATATTATGGCAAAGGGGAATTATTTTCTTTTTAAAAAGCTATTCACACTTACCTCAGTTATTAATTCACTAATTTTATGGTATAATTTAATAAATATATTTATTATAAATACAAAACTAAACATTTAATTCACAGAAAAAAACTGGTATTTAATTAAACAATACACATATATAAATACAAAATACAAATAAAAAATATAGATTAACCTTTTCTTTAAATATTGCCGTGTAATTTCCACAGGCTTGTTCTCCATCACAAGTTTTTCAACAAATTCTTTAATTTCTAAAAGTATTTTAGAAATATATATCAATATAAAATTTACGTAACTCAAAATTTAGATAGGATTTTCAATGAACATTACCTTCATTTTTGATCGGCTCTTCGTCCGCCATTTCGGATGTGAGAATGAGTGTAGTTCCCAATGCTCGGTTTTCCTGTGGTTATTGGCAGGAACGCCTTGTCAAATATGTCCCTTCTCGGCCGAAAGTCAAAGTGAGCAAAGCGAAAACCAAGTCAAAGTGAGCAAAGCGAAAGTGAACCAAGTCAAAGTGAGCAAAGCGAAAGTGAACCAAGTCAAAGTGAGCAAAGCAAAAGTGATTCAAGTCAAAGTGACCAAAGCAAAAGTGACCAAAGTGAAAGTCAAATAACAAATAAAATACAACTCAGTTTGTAACAAGTGATATTTAATTTTCAATTCAGTTATATTTTGTATTTAAGAACTACTCATTTTGTCACCAGTTAGTTTTGATTTTTCGCTTTTTGACTTGCGACATTTTCACTTTCGCATGGCCCTTCTCGGCCACCGAACTTCAGTATAGGCCAAAGATTTCGACAAAAGCGGCGTTCCCCTTTAATAGCAGACCGTTCATTAAGAAGGCCAACCCAGCAAATTCTAGAAATTAAAAAAGACAATTTAAAAACAACGACGAGCTACTTACCCATCCCAAACAACGCTAGCCGGAGATTTTATTTTCCTGCGCATGAAAAAACATTTCTACTGTAGAATACACATTTGTTTTCAAGCAAGAAAGTAGCTATGCGTGTTTTTCAATTTTGACGTTTGTCTGGGCCTAATTTGCATAAGAAGGAGTGTTCTCGATGTCGTTGGTAGTTTCAATGCAGCGAAAAACATGTTTGCACATGCAGTGCTTTCTTTAAAATAAAATTGAGCTAAGCTAGCAAATAAAAAGAAACAACGAACAGAATAAGAAATGTAACAGAGCCAAATGCAGTCAATAATACAGACAAGCGAAAGAAAATAAAGTTCAGAAGAGCTCTGCGTTCAAAAAACAACAAACAAGACTAGAATGATGTTACGAGCAAGCACTGAGCAACAAGCGCTCAAAACCAACAAACCAAAAAACACAAATAGACAAACAAGCAAATACAAGCAAAACAATATATATTTAGACTAAAACTGTATAATTTTTTTACTTTCACTAGTGGTCACTCCGCGCATATTTGCGCGACGCACAATTCAGTCAATTATCAAATCAATGAAAAATTACACAAAAATACTAAAGAAAATAACTGCAAAAGCGCGCAACACATGAAGCGTATAATATAGATGCAGAGAAAAAGTTGAGATCAATAAAAATGAATAAACCGTTAGAATAAACCATAGATGAAAAGCAAAAAAAAAAAAAAAAACATGAACAACAACAACAAGAAAATATAAAAAGGTAGAAAGGAAGAAAGAGAGAAAGGGAGCTCAATTTCCATCAGCTATACACAGTTTGGAGCGGAATCCTAGCGACTGCACAGTGTATCGGAGTTCCTAGCTTAAAGGTGGCTTTTCGACAACGTAGTATGGAATAGTAGTAGAGGAGGACAGATTCTGGCTCATTTCCCTATTTCAACCAGTAATTCCTTGGCTGAAAAAATGACCATATTTGGGCATATCAGAATTTTATTTTTAAGGGGGAGGGGTGGTCAGATTTATGAATATTAATTAGGTAAAAAAAAAGCAGGGGAGGGGTGGTCAGATTGATGACGTCATCATTTTAGCAAAATCAATAGGGGAGGTGTGGTAAAAAAAATAATGATTTATTTCTGGCTCAGTTGGCAAAATCAATAGGGGAGGGGTGGTCAGATTTATGAATATTAATGAGCTAGCAAAATCAGCAGGGGAGGGGTGGGTTATTAATATGCTGCTGTTTCTCTGAATTCAAGTTTTGTTTGTTCACAAATTTTTTTCCAAGTTGCATCATTTTTCTTTATTACAAAATTACTTTTTAAATAAATAAAATCTAATATTTCACGGTCTTCCTGTGGCAGGATGAGATCCCATATTTTATAAATGAAATAGGGATAATATGTCTTTTTATGTTTTATTTTTTTTAACACATTTAGAAATATCATTTCACTTTTATAAAGAAGATTTCCATCCACGGTTGGGAGATTTTTTTCTGTAGCCATAGACCAGATTGCACTGGTAAATTTATTTAAATATGTTTTACGAATTTCTTTTAAGGATTTTCTTATGGAAAATATTTGTTGTTTTATATTTGTATTAGGCAATAGATCATTTCTACATTTTTTTATAATGCTTTGGGAAATATATGTAGATCGACCTAGGATTAAATAAATCCAATTTCTAAAATGTTTGGATGGATTAAATTTAGATGGTTTTACAGATCTGCCTTCTTGTTTGAATAAGTTTTCTGGATTTAAAATTAAAGTTGGGCAAATATCAAATATTTTTCCACACTCTTGACAATAATAAAAATAATTTTCATAGTCTAAGATTTTGTTTTCACAATTACAGTCCATTATATAAATTTTATATATCTACCTAAATAGAAACCAAGTTACTCCAGCAATGATAATTATTACAGCTGCTTTATTGTTTTCATGTTTTTCTATTTTAGGTTTCTGTTTTTTTATCGGTTTTTCTACTTTAGGAGATTTTGTTTCATGTTTTTCTTCTAGTAGATGTTTTTTAGACGGACCTAAATTATGTTTAACAACAGGAATAATTTCTTCATTGATATTATTTACACCAAGTATCATATTTTCTGTGGCTTTTTGCAATTTGTTGTTGTAACCAACAATGGGGGAATTATTTATAACTAAATATGATGGGCAGAGCCAACATCCAAGTGCAACGGCAAGGTCTAATTTTTGTTTTGCTTGTTGAAGAGAAAATTGATATCTTTGGATAGATTTTGAAATATCTCTTTCAACAACAGAGCTTTCAAACAGTTGTAAAAATACTTTTTTTGTTTCTTGCGCACTGCCGCTGTCGCCAATGATGCTGCTTCTTGTTTGCACTTGACTACCTAGAATACAATAGACAAATGCTTCTATAGATTGATTAATTCTTGAAAGACCGGATAAAGTTAATCCATTTGAGTCTTCAGGAAAGAACCATTCATATTGATAATTGTTTTTTGGTTTATAATATCCGTCATCATAAGATAAATAATATGAAAAAGATGTTTTTAAAAATGAATGATAGCCTGATGATGAGAATTCTTTTTTTAAATTTTCAAATGAATTTTTATTATAATAATTATTTAGTTTTGAAAAATATTTATCTTCTGGTAATGGGCATTCTAGTTCGTTTAAAATTCTTCTGATAGTGAAATAAACATGAAACTTATAAAAACTATTAATTTGAGGTGATGCGGAGGTAAACATTTTTCTACTTATACCACAGCCGCCTGTAGCGCACCATACTGCAAAATTAAGAGCTTGTGACCATAATGATAATTCAGGATTCTTTAAAAAAAATGCGGATGGAGTTTCTTTAAATATTGTTTCGCTGATAATAAATATGTTTCTAAAAGTTATATTTATTTTTTCAATTGGTGTTATATAAATATCGAAAGAATAGTAATTTAAATGTGGTGGATTATGACTCCATGGTGTTAATTTATAATTATTATTTAATCTATATTTTTTTGGAAAATTTATTTCATCTTTTATATTTTCAGAGTAATTTTTTTTATTTTGAGTTTCATCTTTATTTAAAGGAGGATCTGACGATTTTTTTTCAACATATTGTTTATGAGGTAGAAGATGATAATCTATTTCTGGTTTTTTTTCAACAAATCGTTTATTAGAGAAAAAATAATCATTCATTTCTGGCGAGAACATTATATATTTTGCTTTTTTAATTTTTTGTCAAAACTTTTTCTTATTTCTGTTCTTAATAGTTCTATATCAACTTGAGGTTGATTTTTTAATCTTATTTCATTTTTTAATTCTTCATATTTGTCTAATTCAGTCATGATGAGTGTAAATTCATTTTCATCGATGCAATTGTCTTTTAGCGCTTTGGAAACAAGGTCGACTATGCTGTTGTGTTTGGATTTTATGAGTTGGACGGTTTTTTCATGTTTTGATACTTTATTTGTTAATTTTTTGTTATTACGCCGCCCACTTCATTCTATATATTTAAGTTTATTCATTTCTACAAAGATGAAAAAAATATGCTTTTTCAAAAAATCTGTCCACTTCATTCTATATATTTATTATATCTTAATTTGTAAATATAGCCGCCATAGGGAGTTTTATCAAAAGAGAAAGTTAATTCTTTTTCACTCCGGTGGATAGCTGTTGTAGAAGTTCTTTTTTTATTTCCTCTCTCAGCTTTTCTATGTTGACTTGGGGTTCTTCTTTTTTTTGAAAAGTCATTCTTATTTCATTTTTCAGAGCTTCATATTTATCCAACTCTGTCATAATCAGTGTAAATTCCTTTTCATCAATAGAATTATCACGGAGTGCTTTTGAAACAAGATAAGCTATGCTATTATGTTTTGACTTAATGAGTTGAATTGTTTTCTCGTGCTTTGATACTTTTTTTGTTAATCTTTTTGTTGCCATTCCGAAAGTTGCGGAAACTAGACCAAGAATACCGCCAACGGCTGATAAGGGAATGCCAACAATAATTCCTGGTCCTGTAAGTGAAGTGCCAATGCCAGATGCAGTTAGTACAGCTGATAATCCGCCGCTGATTACTGCAGTTCCATGTATTAAGGATCTGACTCTTGCATATTTTTTTCTAACTTTTTCATAATGTTTAAGTTCGTCATCAAGTTGTGAAAGAACTATATTTACTTTATTCAGACGAAAGTTTTCTCCGGAAGGTAAAGTTGGATATATTGAGTCGGTCATTATATATAATAAATTTTTGGAAAAAATTTATTGTGGAATTAATTTTGTTGCGTGAAATTAACCATTAAACTACATTCATTACCTTTTTCTGTTCCTTTGGATTGCTTTATGGAAATATTGAAAATACGAATTTTCTGAAAGTTTGGAATCTTTGAAAGTTTGAATTTTTTGTTTAAAGGAAAAATATGAGCAACACCACCGCTATTCAAAAGTTGATATCTTGGATAATTTTTCAAATCAACAGAAAACATTGGATGAGTTTTAGGCTTCATTGCATCATCACTTATAGTGTATTGAAGTGCAAAAGTTATACTATCATTAGCATCTAATCCACCACCATCATTGTTTGAAGTTAAAGTATGAATGTTGACTTCAGAGGTTTCATTTGGATATACAAGAATACTACATGATACAGTATCACCAATTGTATATCTTTTTGGATATCTCAATGATGATTTTCTAATATCTTCATAATACCAATTTCGCCAAATATCCACTCTATTTAAAATTTTTTCTGTTATTTGTTTACTATTCAGTTCTTCAGCTATCATTCTATATCTTGAGTATAATTAACTATAACTTTTATCACATAACCTTTATTTTTACCTTTACTTTGTCTAATACAAATAGAAAAAACCCTGATATTTTTATAATTTGTTATATTTGAAAGTGGCCAACTAAGGTTTATAGGAAAAACATATTTTACACCCTGATCATCAATAATCTTATATTTTGTACAAGTTGATAGATCAACTGAAAACATATGATGAATTGTTCTGTCATTACTTGTTGCTGTTGTATATTGAATTCCAAAATCCATAATATCATCTGAAGTTAATCTACTGGTGCGGCTATGCCCATCATCAGAAGTTAACGTTTTTATTAAAATGCTAGAGGTTTCATTTGGAATGGTATATATACAACTAGAGCCGCCGATAATTTCTGCAGGTTTGAAATATGTTAAATTAGGTAATAATTTATAATTCCAATCTCTATAAATATTTATTCTTTTTATATTTTTCTCTATTATTTGCTCACTGGTAAGATCTTCAGCTATCATTATATTAAATCAACTTCAAGAACAATGCTAGAAAAGTTTATATCTTTTTTATCTGCATCTTTGATTTTAAAAGTAAGACTACCAATGGCGGATGTTGTAGACAATGGTATAGATATTTTTGGTTTGGTGTCATAGGAAATTTGATTGGCTGTTCTGCGGCAGATAACTGCAAATAAAGTATCTCTTTTACCGTTGTATAATCGTTTTTCAGAATCTATTTTATCGCAATAAATGTAGATTTCTGAAGGAATAGTTGAAGAAGGAAAATTAATAACAGCACCAAGCAGAGATATTTTTCCCACCGCCGGTGGTTGATCAAGATAGATTGTAAAATTATTTGTTGTTGATTTTATTGTTAATTGCATATATAGTTTATTTTTTCATTTTTTCAATCATGAAGACAACAACGGCAACAATTAATAGCCAAGCATGCTCAGCCACAAAGGAAATCACTTGGCCTGCGGTTTTAAAAATGAAACTAGCTATGGCGCCAATCATGCCCGGCAGCATTTCACCCAGTTTTTTACCCAGAGTTTTAAGTCCATTGCCAACGCCTTTGGCTACTGATGAAAGTCCTGATTTTAATTGACTGACGAGGACGCCTATTGTTATAGCAACTGCGGTTGCAACTGCAGCCACAGTAAAACCATATTTTTTGAAAATATATTTTATTCTATTTCTTAAACTCATTCTCTCTTCTATCTGCTCAATTTCCTGATTATTTTCTTCTATTGTTTCTCTATCTGCTACATTTTGATTTTCTAATTCCTGATTTCTAGTATCAAGTGTTCTAATTCTATCTTGATCTGAAGTTGACGCTATTTCTTCATTATTTCTTTCTATTTCTTCTTCTCGTCTTCCAATTTCATTTTCAATTTCTTCATTTTCATTTACTCTCATAAAAAGATCAGTAGGGATTTCATTATATTTTCCACTTTTTATTTTATCATTGACACTTTTTCTTATAGTTTTATCCTCATTATAAAGTCTTTCTGGTTTTGTCCATGACATTTTTCTATTAGACCAAAATGATATTAATTGTTTTCCATTTCTATCTGTTGTTATGTCAATTAGATTTTCATCAAGATCTGGGTATTTTGTAAGTAAAGTACTTACTTTTAGTCTATCAGTAGAAGGACTATCAATTTCTTCATCCATATTTTTTAATTCCATGTATTCAGGAAGTTGTTTTCCAGGGTTTCTTGTTTTCCATAAATCTGAAAATCTATCAAATGCATTTCTCCATCCTCTTCCGAACTTTTGTCTAAAACGAGAAGAAAAACTGTCTACTGTTTCATTTTCTCTTGGAAGTAATGTATCATATTCATTATCTACTTCTTCATTTATATCTACACGACCTTCTTCAGTGGTTGGGTCAAAATCTATAGGTTCCATTTCCATTATATATATTTAGCAGTTATATATCCTGCTGCTAACATTCCACCAGCCACATATAAAAGTTCATATTGTTTTTGTTTTGAAGATGGGGAATAATAATTTTTAAAATTAGGCTTATTTTTCAATCTATGAGCAAATTCTGGATGTGCTTTACTATATAGAACAAAAGCTTCATCAGTACTCTGGAGATTTTCATCGGCTTGTTTCTTATTTAAATATTGTTGATTTAACCACTCTTGATATTTTTCTTTTTCTATTTGATATTTTTTTTGTTCTTTTTGCCACTCGCCCATGTCATGCTGATATTTTTCTAATGCTTTATCATGCCTAATTCTCTCAGTATCTATATGTTTACCGTCTAAATATTTTGCAAAATAGCTTATTCCTGTATTTGCCGAGGCGAACAGAACTGCTGCTACCCCCATCATAATTATGCTTGCCATCTTATATATTTGAAGGAATTATTTTTTGTTTTTCTAAATATTCTTTTGCCGCCACACTGGCCGCAACGACAAGGGTAAGTTTACCATAATTACCTAAATTTGAACTTGGATCGCCGAGGAAATTTTCTTTAAGGATTTTCTTAGCTACATAACCAATTCCTGAAGCAAGGCCGACAATAACAGCCGAGTCCATTACAATTTTAACTGCTTTATTTTCTGTCATATTATATTAAAAGAAAAAAAATAATTCTGCATCTGCGTCAGTTTCGGTGTTTTTCAAATGTAAACTATTTATAAATTTCTGAAAAAAATGTGAGATGATTTTAATATTATGAATAGATTTAATTCTGCATCTGCGTCAGTTTCGGTGTTTTTCAAATGTAAACTATTTATAAATTTCTGAAAAAAATGTGAGATGATTTTAATATTATGAATAGATTTAATTCTGCATCTGCGTCAGTTTCGGTGTTTTTCAAATGTAAACTTTTTATAATTTTCTGAAAATATTTTATATTGTGATTAAGGATTTTTATATTATAATGAAGAAATGTAGTAGGTGTCATTGTTTAAAAGAAGATGATAGTTTTATATTAAATGAACGTATATTTAAACTTTGCAGCGGCTGTAGGAAAGGTAAAATAAAACCAGATAATAGAATTAAATGTTCTAATTGTTATTGCTTTAAAGAAGTTGATGACTTTAAGAAAGATGGTTATATTATGAAGACTTGTAATAAATGTAGAACAAAAAAAATAAAATCAGAAGAAATAAATGAAATAAAAGAAGATTTATCAAACTATAAGAAACATGATCTCTGGAAAAAGATTTATAATGAAAAGGAATTCATTGATTTAAATTATATATTAGAAATGAGAAAAACCGCCGCCAATTGCTGGCATTGTGGAAGGCCAATTCAATATTTAACCTATAAGCCGGATTTTGGTCAAATTAAACGCATCAATCCTAAAAAGGGATTTATAAAAGGGAATGTAATTATGTCTTGTACTTATTGTATGGCAAGATAAATATATTTTCTGAAAATTATAAAAAGTTTACATTTGAAAAACACCGAAACCGGCACAGATGCAGAATATTTATTTTTTCATTTTTCTGAAATTAATATTTATATCTATTTTTTTTTCTTTTTATTTTTCTGAAAATTATAAAAAGTTTACATTTGAAAAACACCGAAACCGGCACAGATGCAGAATATTTATTTTTTCATTTTGTCTATTATTCCATAAAATATTTATTTTTAACTTTGGCCGGTTCAACTGTCTCCTTTATCGGTTCTAAATTTGGTTTATATTTTTTTTCTTCATTTTTATTTTTCCTCAGCCTAAAATATAAATCAACTGCGGTTAATCCAATCCCAACTATTCCAATTGCTGTTGCAAAATTTATATCAGGTATCCAAGATGAAGAATCATCTTTAGGTTTATCTTTTGACTCTTCCAAAGCTTTTTTTGCCTTTTTATGATATTCAACTAGTCTCTTGCCGGCTGCCACTTTTGCGGGGTCTTTAACTTTTTCGACTTTTTTCTCTGGCTCAGCTGTGATTTGTTCAATTTTTTTTTCTGTTTCCACTTTTTCCTCTAAAGACATATATATAAAATATTTTTTTTTTCTTAAGCACTCTGCTCAAGAGTCTTGGATGGTTTGCTCAACAGAATCTGAACTTTGCTTAACAGCTGCTGAAGAGAATTTCAAATGCTTAACAACTTGTAAAAGACCACTACCAAGAGCTACAAATCTTCCACCTTTTAAAATTGTGTAACCGGCAACACTATTTAATTCTTGTTTAAGCAGTTCATTTTTCTTCAAGTCAGTACAAAGTTCTCTCTTATCGTCAATTGGTAGAAAATAATTTAAAACTTCAGATGTGCCTTCCAAAGTCATATTAACAAGACTTCCTGAAACCATAGTTCCCATCTTGACTTGGTATCTGTTATGATACTTTTCAACATCAGCCGGTGATAATTTTTTAACATCGCCAAGAGATAATTTAACTCCTGTATACTCTTCTATTGTTCCAAGCACAGCAAGTATAGAAAGTTGTTCTCTTTTTTCTTCGACTTCAGCCGATGTTGTTGGAGTTATTTTTTTCTTGGTTTTCTTTTTCTCCACTGTGGGAATTTTTGTTTCTTCTGTTGTTTCAAATTGTTCAAGTATGGATGTCATTATATACTAGGGATTTCAACATAAGCTAAATAAGGATGCCTAAGACAAAAACAAACTCTTGAATATTTTTCTAACTTCAATATATTTTTAAATTCTTTTTTCATCTCTGGAGAAAGATCTCCGGCAAATTCATCAAAAAGAGTTTGGTTAGCCATCTTATTTGGAGAAAAAAAACTAATAATGCAAGCCACATTTTCTCTGAATGGCTTGGCAATAGATGTTAACTGCTGTGTGAGAACCCATAAAGAAATATTTTGATGCCGACCGCTAAATGCTAAACTTATAAATCTATTTGATCTTTGTTTTAAATCTTTTGTAAATGCACAATCATCTAATATGACAAGAGTTTTTGTTCCAGAGAAAACTATTTCAATATCTTCTAAAAGATTATTTATTTCATCTTCTTCTTGCGGCGGGCATAAAACTATAAATCTTTTGTCGCCATTTGCAAAACCATGGTAAGTTTTATTTCTAACGTAGGTGGGACAGATGAGAACAATATACTGAAATACAAATCTGTAAGTGCTTCTTAATTTTTCTATCAAATATTTTGTCTTTCCACAGTTAGTTGGTCCTGTAATAATACAGTGAAAAGGAAGTTTATTTTTTAATTCATCCATCTATATTTTAATAAATAATCGATTTCAAATTCGAGTTTTCTACTTCCATAACTGCATCAGCCACAACAAACACATAACAATTTACATTTCCACTGCCCGTCGCCGTTCTTTTTATTTCCAGTTTTACTCCATCTTTTGTAGAATTCAACAACAGCCCGCCGCCATGTAGTTCATCTGAAGGATGAGTTCTCAGATCCACCCAAAGAGCAAACTTATTATCATAAAAGTCTTTCTGAGTTATGTTATCTGTTATACCCATTTTTCTAACTACCACGTCCCAAAAATCAGTCTTTTTCATTCCTTTGCTGTAAAGTTTATTTGGCATGCCGTCAATATTAACTGATACTTCAGTCAAGGATGGATAAACGAACTTTTCAGAATCTCTTGCACCAACAGTGTATGGTTCTATGAATAACATTAAAATTCCAGACATACTCCTTCGTGGAATATTAATATGTTCATTGTTAACTGTATCAGTTGCTTTATTAATTGTAATTGTCTTATGTAAAAGTACATTTTCATAATAAAATCCTTTACTGGCATAAGCATAAAGTGCATTTTTCGCAAGTTGATCGCTGTAGATGCACTGATATTCTAACTCAATGTTTGAAAGTGAATATGTATAAGCCTTTGAAGTATCTGATGTGATAGTGATATCTTTACTTTCTGCTAAAGTTATTTCAAATGACAATGTATTATTCAAAGCTCTGTGATTAAACACCCCATGGTCATCAATGATTGGATGGTTCAATGCAATTTTATATTTTGTTCCATAAATAGCCGCCAAGGCAACTTCTTTTGCGTCTGAAGTAACTTTATCTCCAGCGCTTGTTCTTAATTTTCTCATATTTGCTGATGAAACTCCTTCTTTCAACATGTTTTCTCTTTCGGCTTTCAAAAGAAATAGATCTTTATACGTAGAAAACAGATCTATTTTATTAGTATCCTGAAGTATCTCTCCGCCATAAAGAACTTTCATTCTTGCTACTAAATTCCTCGAAATATTGTTTACGAGAGTGTTGTTTGCATGTCCTGCAGTTGCAAGAGTGAGGTTAAAAGTCAATCCAACGCTGCCAGGAACAAAGACAACATTCTCACTCAACTTTGGCAGATGAATATAAAGCGTCTCGCCAGGATTCGCGCTGCTGGGGTTGAAGGTTATCCTATGTAGTGTTCTATCAGCCTTTAGTGCAAGTGGTTTTCTCCTTTCGCGACTGACATCTAAAACTTCTGCTATATTACTCATATTATATATATGGAAAATAAAAAACTTTCAAACCATTATTATTCTACAAATGGATATTGGAAAGGCTATGAGGCTATTGCTCCTCTGGCAGAAGCCACTGGCGTCGATAAAGAAAAAGTTAAAAAATGGTTAGAAAAACAAGCGTTGTGGCAAATATATCTTCCAAGACCAAATTATATTCCGAGATGGCATTGGAATGTTGAAAAGGTGAATGAAGTTCATCAGTCAGATCTACTATTTCTTACTCATGATACAGTAGGAAATAAAACATATAAATATGTATTATTGGTAGTAGATGTCGCCAGCAGATATGCTGATGCTGAAGCACTGACTTCAAAAGACTCCTCCGGCGTAGCAAATGGATTTGAAAAAATATATAAAAGAAAATTAAAATATCCAGAAACGTTAATTGTTGATCCGGGAACTGAATTTATGGGTGCAGTGACGAAGTTGATGGAAAAAAATAATGTTAAAATTCAAAGATCAGAGGCAAAGAATCACAGAGCGCAAGCAATAGTGGAAAGAGTAAACAGAACTCTAGCAGAAAAATTATATTCTCATCAATATGCACAAGAAATGTTGATGACTGATAGAAGTCGAGAATGGGTTAAAAGATTACCTGATGTGTTAAAGTCAATAAATAATAAAGCGAAAAAAATAACAGGTAAAGCGGCTGTTGATGCTGTAAAGTTAAAAGAAGTTTCAGAAAAGCATGTGCAATATAAAAGACCAGTTGGCATAGAAGAAAAACGATTGCCTGCTGGTGTAAAAGTTAGATAT
This sequence comes from Diadumene lineata, assembly GCA_918843875.1. Classification (NCBI taxonomy): domain Eukaryota; kingdom Metazoa; phylum Cnidaria; class Anthozoa; order Actiniaria; family Diadumenidae; genus Diadumene; species Diadumene lineata. Next base: position 19,532,178 of record OU974070.1, on the reverse strand, counting down.
TTATATCAGCCTGGAGAATATGAAGGTGGTGAAAACCAAAGAGCTACTGATCCAAATTGGAGTTTTGGAATTTTTGATATTGTAAGAGCCGTTGTCGCAGAGAAACAACCAGTTTTATATTATCTTTCTGATGGAGCACCAAGGAGGAACTTTGTTAGAGAGGAATTAATGGTTATTCCTGAAGACACAGAACTTCCTCCAAAGAATGTTCTGTAATTCTGTGAAAATATTTTTTATGACTTTCTAAAGTACATTTATTTTTAAATCCACTTCTACAATAAGGACATTTAATTCTAACATAAAGAAAATAATCATTGATTTCTATAATAATTAAATCGTAATCATTTGAAATAATAGTCTTATAACCATTATTTTTATATTTCTCTAATAATTTTTGCTGATGTTCAGAAACAACTCCCATTCCTGTAGGCGTTTTAAATTCTATAGCGAAACCAGTATAATTTTTATGATAATTATGAATTATTATATCTGGTTGACCTTTTGTATAACCTTTTGCCCAGGAGGAGATTCTTTTTTCTGACGTATCCTGAAGTTCTCCCAATCCCGCAGATATCAACGCATTAGGATAAAATCTTCTGATGTAAGAAACAACTTTTGTATGAAGATCATATTCATTTTCAATTTTAAATCCAATCGATTTTGGATATTTCTTAGAATAAGATCCAGTTTTCCTAATTGAAGGTAGAACTTCTTCAAAAACCCACTCTCTAAACTTTATTGCAGATTCAAGCTTTGAAGAAAATATTAATTCATAAAGACCTGGTTCAAGAAGAAATATAGTGTCAGGATGAAGGCACCCCAAATCGCACCCCTTGATATTCTTAAATAAAACCTTGTACTTCTCAGAAACATGTGTTGCAATAGCTTTTACAGTATTTTGATAGCCTAGAGCCAATGCAACATCCTTAGCTTTAATAAATATTTTATCTTTTTCTTTCATCGCTTCAAGTTTAAATTCATTATTTTCAAATTGTATGATTTCCATATATCTAGTTTAATCTTATTCACAATATGATTTTCAAAGGCGTATTTTTACGCCCTTGTAATTTCATCACAATATCCTATCGCCTTTGTATTAATTCCATCTTCTAAAATTATTCTTTTGTCATCATTAGAAGATAATGCAACTTTATTTATTGTTTCAGCATAAATTTCATGTTTATAACTTCTTATATTGTTCATAGTTCTATACTGCTCTCTTCCAGTAAATAAACAATCTCTATAATCTTCAAAAATAATGTCAGAGCTTATTACTGATTTTTTTATTCCTTTACATTTCTTCACTTCATCATCTTCTTCTGTTTTAAAAGCATATAATTTTGATCTGAGTCCAACAAATTCAGTTATTTCAACACCGTTTGTTTCATCTTTCATCATTCCAATAACTTTTTTATTTACTTTTTTATCAATTACTGGATGATTGTTGTATGCGGAAGTATCAAACTTCTCTTCTAAGTCGTCATAAATATCTTTATAAAAGTCTTCTGTCTTTATTTCATACATCAATGAATCACAATCCGTGAAAAGCAAGTTTGGAGGATTTTTAAAATATTTCTTCTTAACATAATTGTAATGGAAGTCGTACATCAATTCCTTTGATAAATCCAAAATTGACATCCCAACATAAATCGGCTTATTAAATATTAACTCAGTCAAATTCATATGAACCGCAACAAGATTTTCTGAGAATATTGTTCTCCTTTTATAATTTGGTTTTCCTATAAGACTTTTAACTTGCACTTCACTGTTGCAAAGTTTTATCTCCTGTCTATTTCTTATATTTTCCATAGTTTTACCAAATACACTATTATTCATCAATTTGAAGAAATCTTTTTCAAAGTCATTAGTTCCTTTAGTTCTCAACTGAGTATTCAAATCAATATACTCAGCCAACCATGGCTTTTCTAAGAATAAAATACCTCTGTGGATCTTTTTAATTTTTAAACCAAGAGACAAATATTTCTTTAAAGTTGAATGATGAACTACATATTTTTCTTTATCCTTCAGATTTGGAATTAGTTTTTCAACTTTATTTACAATCAAAGGCTCTGGTGCAAGGGGATATTCATTATGCAACTCATGAAGTTCCTTGGGATATTCTAAATCCACTTCTAAGATACAAGAACGTTTATGCCAATATTTAATATCTTCTTTACCCATCCACTTAAATCCAGCATAAGGCATATTTTGACTCATTGCCCAACCATAAAGATTATTTGCATCTAAATATTTTATAAAGACATCTTCTTCCTTAGGTGAATAATCTTTCATATATTTATTATTTGCCTTTGCATATCTTTTACTAATCATTGAAATTCCTCCTCTAATTCCTTTTTCAATCATCAACAACATATTAGAATCATGAAGTAAATCTAATTCTATTTTAGTTTTCTTTAACATTGCATCCCATGAAAGCCCAGGCGAAGTATAATACCAACAAGGATCTAACTTATAATTCTTCATGCAGACATCTCTGAAGGTCTCAAACACATCAGACAATAGAAGAACATCTGTTTTCATATAAAGATCGTGATAATCTTTAAAAGTTGACATATTAAACTTTTTCCAAACTTTCTCAGCATGTTCATAATCTGATAAAGAAATATTTTTATTATTTAACCTGCTATAAAACTCTTCAATGGGCGGAAGCTTAGTTTCAGTTAATTTCTCTAAACTATCAAAATAATCATAAGGAAATACACCTTTCCGCAATAATAAATCTAACTTATCCGCCTCATAATATTTTATCATATTTTTAAAATCATCTTTTGACAAGTTTGAAACTAATTTATCTAAAGATGAAGCCATAAACTTAAAACTATCAATAAATCTGATTTCTCTTTTAACATTAAATTCTTTTCCATTCTTATCTGTAAATCTATCAACAATAATTTCCTTTTTAAAACTAATATATTTTTCTTCATTCTTTGGAATACAATCTATCTTCCCTTGAGAAACGCCAAGATTTTTTATAAACAGATGAGCATCATAACCAGATAAATTATGAAATATCACTGGAATATGTTTTGGTATTTTATAATTTAAATTACATGAATTATGCGCTGCACCTCTATATTTACCAGTTAAATGATCGTGATCTAAAACCTTATCTCCGTTAAGTGGAAGGGAACAAATATGACAATCAGTTGCACTTTTATAATTCTCATCGTCTTCTTCTGTTAATTCCACTTGCTTATGCCAAATTTTATTATAAATCTCCCTAACTTTATTTTCAATCGAATCAACAAAGATCTGGCCGATATCTTCATCAGGATCTGAACTAGTATAACTTTCCACGTCCACTGGAAATAAATCTTCAACCGTAGATTTTACAGCATAGCAAAATCCAGATGGTTTATGCTGTTGAAATTTATTTGTCCAAGAATGATCATTATCTTCCATTGAACTTTCTATCTTTTCGGTTATACATTCAAAATCTGCATAAATAACAAATGGAACTCTCATTGAATGATGATAATTTTTAAACTTCAACTTTGAACCTTTACTTGGCATTTTTATTTTAACTGCTGATTTATCTTTGCAATATTCTTCATGTTTATCTAAACTTTCCTGCTTTGGAAATGAATTCAAACAACGTAAACAAATAAATCTTTTATGGTTCGCATTATTAATCTGTGATATAAGAAGTCCAGACATATTTCTAATCCAGCAATAATGATTTTTATCAGAATCTGAAATTAGAAGAAGATTTATTCTTTCACCATTTGTTTCTGAGATCCTCAACGGATAAACCTCTTCTTTAATTTCATTATAACCAAATACATTTACACTTATAGTTGGGTTATTTTCTTCAAATATATCAATATCTTGAAGCTCAACTGGAAAATCTAATCCATCCCAATTTAACTCCTCAGAACTCCTTTTTAACTCTTTTGAAATTCTCTCTTTATTTTTTCCTTCAGGCTTTGTAACTGCTAAAGTCGCTGCCCACTTAAAACATTCTAAATCTTTATTTTTAGGATTCACAATAGATTTTTTAGAAGATAATTTCCTTGGCAAAGGAATATATGAACTGCCAGAAATTGGATTAAATTTATCAATATGTAAACTTAATAAAAATACCTTTTTAAAAATCCACCCCGATCCCATATTTTGAAATACTTCTATCTTTTCTAAAATTTTTTCCACAAGTCTATCATAAATTTCATCTAACTTTGTAGTTTCAGTTATAATTTCAATATCACTATGAAAATATGAAATTGACAAATTTTTCTTCTTTTTAAATTCAACTTCAAGCACCATTTTAAATTTAATTGGTTTTTCTTTCTCTTTCAAAAGATTTAAAACCTGAACTTTATGCCATTTAAAATAAATCTTTGGATCAACTTTGGCTTGCCCCTTAATTTCATAAGAAGTTAAAAAACCTTTTAGAGCAGATGCTTTCTTTGTTACTTTATGCTGATTGAATAGCTTATTAATTACAGATTGTAACTTTTTAACTCTTTCATCTATCTTCTTTTTTTCTTTGGGAATGAAATTTAAAATCCAGTCAGCAAATTTATTTAAATTCTTTTTTACATTATCCTGTAATTTATTTATATTAGGTTTAACTGGAGCTTTATAAGCTTGTGGTTTTAAAATTGGTGTTTTAATAACAGGCACAGGTGAATCTAAAATATTATTTTGACTCATCTTGTATATAATATAAAATATTATAATCCTAATATATGATCTCCTTTCAATTCCCTAATTTTATATGAATTAAAAATCCTTTCCACACAAGAATCGCAAAGTTTTGTTTTACAATCACTAAACTCCATTTTATTTTTTGCCATTTTACAAACAACACATACAATATATTCAAACATTATTTTATACTTTTTTAGATCATCCATATATAATAAAAAATATATTTTGTTAAAATCAATTTCTGGAATTCATAAAAAAGTTTACATTTGAAAAACACCGAAAATGAAACAGAAGACCCTGATGACGTCATCACCACCCCTCCCCTGCTGATTTTGCTAGCTCATTAATATTCATAAATCTGACCACCCCTCCCCTATTGATTTTGCCAACTGAGCCAGAAATAAATCATTATTTTTTTTACCACACCTCCCCTATTGATTTTGCTAAAATGATGACGTCATCAATCTGACCACCCCTCCCCTGCTTTTTTTTTACCTAATTAATATTCATAAATCTGACCACCCCTCCCCCTTAAAAATAAAATTCTGATATGCCCAAATATGGTCATTTTTTCAGCCAAGGAATTACTGGTTGAAATAGGGAAATGAGCCAGAATCTGTCCTCCTCTACTACTGGAATTGATATTGCCAATCCTGCCCTGGGGGAATATTTTATTTATCTGCAGTTTTCAAACACATAAATTTGTACTCGTCAATGAAAAATCTGATTATCAGACGAAACGAATGAATTCATCACGAGTTCAGTACAAACGTCGGTTTGAGTAAATGCAATGCGATGAAAAGCAATGCGGTGGAAAACGGAGCAAAATGCCAAATACAGTATGAGAGTTCGAGTGTTTGAGTTGCAGTAATGGGCGGGATGTTCGAATAAATTTAATAGTCTTGTGATATTTACCTCTAAACAATTTGATGGACTTATATACTTTGTTTTATATCAATCGTTAGTGATGAAACTAAAAAAAACTCGGAGAGCCCTAAAGCTACCAGATGGTTTTATCATTAATAAAATGTACTGCCGCCACCGCACCGTCATAATCGTGAGTTAATTTGATGACTATATCATATACCTTTCTCACAAAACCTTACTCGAATAAAAGAACTATCATGGATAGACATTCATGGAAAGTTGCGCTGTTTTGAACAAAAAGCGTAAAATGTTCTGCTAGCTTAAAATTATAAGGAATTGTATGGAATTTCTTGCCGATGCCTTGCTGACCTCGTTTTGGTGTTTTTTAAAATGGTTATCTTCCTCAAAATTCAATCTACTTTTCTCAAACTTTAACAAGCTATTATTAAGGTGGATGTCTATCCTTTGATTTTTTATTTTTCTAAGCAATTTTAAACATTGCCATAATTTAGTTCGCGGCCATTATGAGAAAGGTTCATGGTGACTCAAAAAGAGAAGGTTTTACACATTGATTCTTTCTGAGTTATAGAATAAGACGCAATTACCTTCCAGCGACGTGTAAAGGTCTTTGCTTATTCATTGATTATATAAACGAAGTGTTCGTACTTTGGAAAGTTTTTAAACAATTTATTATATATTTGTCCCTGTGAGCAATATCTATACATAATTCTCTAATATGATACTTGTACTCATTATAGGATATCAATACATAATACTTATGTTTACGTTTTTGTTCAAAACAAGTTACTGGTTCATTTATGTTAAAGTTTCAAAACGTTGAGTTGAGAAAAAACTCGAATACATTAAAATAGAAAAAATCTTGCTATAGAAACAATTGCCTCAAAAAAGACATACAATCAGTACCAAAGTTGATGGTTCATTTGACAAGACAACCTCTTTCAAGTTATACAAAAACACATTATCTGTTCTATGTTTACAAATCTATGTATCTTTCAATAAAAGAAACAAAAGAAAAACCTGAGTTGCATTCAGTCCAGGCTATTCCTTCGGGCTTCCTGTATGTTTTGGACCTCCTTTGTGATTTCACCGAGGACAACCCAGGACTTTTTGCCAGTCGATTTTCAAATTCAAACAAGAGGAAGCCCAGAAAAGAAGGCTACTTTACTACGGCTACGCGACTAATGCACACACACGAGCAACATATCCTAGACTGTGCGCCGACTCAGTACCAGTATCACATCTCCCTTTATACAGGTGTGGGGTTTCAATGATTAGCAGCATCCTACATGGACACTACGTATGCACAAGCTATTTGTGTTTAAGGTGATGTCGCAGATTATATGTAACTCATGCAAAAACAACCATTTATCATTTGCAAATGCCTTCCATCGAATTTGCTTCACCAGCTCAGAAATATAAATTGACTCTAGTTCTATATGCGAAATAGTGAATTTCAATAATTAAACTTCTATATAATTCAGACAAATAAATGATAAACATTTCTTGAATTCTTGAGCTTTTAACATTCGAAATCATGGCATTACCATGGTATTAAATTAAGCATTCTGTGCAGCTTTCTCTGCTTTAGCTTTTTCAGCTTTGTCGTGGAAATGTTTATAAATGCTGTGGACATATGTAATCAAACTTTTTGGCTCGGGCACTGCGGTACTCAAGACGTCTTCTAGCTCCAGAAGAGGATCCATGCCTTCTTTACTGTTAAAACAAGCCAAAACAAAAACTACATTAATAACTGTGATTGACTGACGTATGCCTTAATGTGTTATCTTAAAGCAGCAAATCTTAAGGCAGCAAACGATTACTTCTTGTTTAACCGCTTTGAGGTCTGGATAAGGGACAATATTCACTTTTTATAGCCGATGCACCACAGGTCCCTCATTCGCACCGACAAATAAGAGATTTACTTTAAACCTCAATCATACTTTAAAAACCCAACAAACTACATGTATCATAAACCCGTTTCCATGTTGTAGTGCAGTTTTATAAATGGATGTTAGCAATTGCTGGATCTGGTGCCGCGTAAAGCCCGGTACTCCAGCAACATGCTCCCCGAGCAAGCTCCCTCGTGTGTACCAACGATTTCACGCGAAAATAAAAGTTGCACAACAAAACTTTTGCTTCAGAATCAAGCCCCATCATATGTACCAAAACCCAGGAGTAAAATTCTTGTTGGGCAAAATATTTTTCGCGTTAAATTGTTGGTACAGACGAGGGAGCTTTGCTCCGGAGCATGTTGCGGGAACGTGTTGCGGGAGCAAGCTCTCTCGTGTGTACCGGCCTTAACTTTTGCAGTTGATGGTTGGCGGTTGATTCACTAAAAGGGCGTCACTACATAACAACAATCTGATAACGTATGCATGACATCACTTACTATGCTGCGTCAAAAGCAAGAGTCCAATTCCTTTTTCTTTCATTGGGGTTCAAAGTTTCCCATGGCACTGAATCAGGCGAAAAGTTATGGAAAAGAGCGCACATTGCTAAACCATTAGCCCAGCTGGTAGTGTAGTTTTGAATGTCGACATTCTAGTGTATAATATAACATAGAGTTAATAAAACGCATTGAAAGTATGATCCTGTCAGCGGATTTGCGGGATGATCGAGGGGGCTACCATCCCCATCTCTTTTGCTAAATAACAATTAGAAATGTTTGGCTTTACTTCGGATTGAATAAATTCTGTCCCCTTCGAAAATTTAGGCCCAGCCCCGTTTCTTTGATTCCTGGATCTGCCCTGGTCTGTTTTACGGGTAATCAATTTAACGTGATAAAATCTTAATTTTTGTTCAACGTAAAGCAATGTCGAAAGGGAAACGTAACGTACATTCCAAGTAATGCGATAAAGTAAAAAGAGAGAAAAATGGGGAGCGGAGAGGAGGAAAATGACCCTTCCGCCACTACAAGCAAAACAAACGAAGTCAAATAGTTCAGAACAGTGATCTTTCCGACGGTAATTCGGAAACGTATAACATTGTCAATAGCCCTAACTAGCTAGGAAACATTATTCAGTTCAGTATATGGAAAGCATGACCAAGAAATTGCATTTTGCAAAACAAAATGCGGATAAATACACATTGGGAACCGAGCCTTTGAGCACCAGTTTGACAGACAAACGCTCTCCTCTACGCACGATGATGAAACACAATCTGACAAAAAACAGTTCGGTATACCAATTGAAATCGCTCTCAGCATCATTACGATATTTTACTCAAGGCCCACAAAAGCGTCGTGTTATATAAACTACATTTACACTGCAATTATAATGCGATACCTCATATCCACGAGTTTTTCTTCTACACCACTCTAACAACGCGTTCACTGCGGTGTTTGGTTGACTAAATGATTTTTTCACTCCACCAGCTCTAGAGGACAAGCAAATATTTAATATAAGCACATGCAAAAAACAAACGTACTTTTTTTTATACCTTTTAGCCTATTAATGGATATTCAAAAACAAGGTCCCATTAATTTCATGAACATTTATGTTGGTACCTCATTATATAGGGGTAAAATATCATGTATTGGCACGCCATTTCTGGATAAAACTTTGGTACCTTTTAGAGGCAATTTTTAAAAAAAATGCCGACGAGCATCCTTGCCCCATTCCGACCGGAGAATCCACCGTGGTACACTAATGAGATGAGCTACAAAGTCATCTCTGGTCAATAGCTCACTTTCGATATTCTGCTTGAGCGACCATGCACAAAACAGGCTCCGGGAAAACAATCAATATTGTTAGTGATATTCTTTTATTTCCCCGAGGCCTAGTTTTCATTTGTTTTGTGCATGGCCGCTAACGCTCAACCAGAATATCAAAAGTGAGCTATTATCTGACTAAAATGTATTTATAGCGGAAAGGTTGTTCTCTAAAAAGTTTCAAAACTTATTTTAAAAGTAGAACGCTAATCGTACATACAACGAGTATCTTTCGTATTACGTTCGGGATGTTATACTTGCTCGTTCAATACAATGCACAGTACTGTTCTACTCACGGCTTTGGATTAGCGGCTTCTAATTGATCTTTAAATGCATTCCGCTTGTCTTTGGCGCTCTTAAAAGCCTGTGCTTTAGCTGCATGTCTTTCCTTTTTCTTCTTTGCCATTTCTGCCTCAAAGTTTCGTACTCCTGAACAAAGACAAAAGCTACTTGATAAACATTTGCTTTGTGCAACCGCATTTCTTTATCGTGTTGTGCTTTTATCACTTGCTGGTTTCACCGACACAAGCAAGATTATAGTAGTAAACGATTTATGTCAATACAAGTATATTGAAGAAAACACACGAAAAGCTTACTACCGCCACTGCTTTTCGGCGTTGTCTCGTAACATGAAGAGATTAGACATTGCAGTATATTATGAATTATGTCCCCCTAGACACCAAGTATGCAATGACATATGATAGTTATGAGAGCATGCGCAGTCACCTCCTCGTCCACCTATTCCTCCAGCTGAGCCTCCTCGTGTTGTGGTGGTCGTTGTTTTAGTGATTGTAGTAGAACCCGCACCATCACGACGAACGTCAGTGGTTTTTGTGGTTGTTGATGAATAAGATCGTCCTGATTGCAACATGATAACAATAAACATGATATATAATGACGACGACAATAAATAATCATAACTGTGGTGAACAATGACGATGATAGCGATAGAAGATGATGGTGATAGACAGTGATGGTGATAGCGATAGACAGTGTTGGTGATAGCGATAGACAGTGATGGTGATAGCGATAGACAGTGATGGTGATAGCGATAGACGATGATGGTGGTAGGCAGTGATGTTGATAGCGATAGACTATGATAGCGATAGACTATGATGGCGATAGACAGTGTTGGTGATAGCGATAGACAGTTTTGGTGATAGCGATAGACAGTGATGGTGATAGCGATAGACAGTGATGGTAATAGCGATAGACGATGATGGTGGCAGGCAGTGATGTTGATAGCGATAGACTATGATAGCGATAGACTATGATGGCGATAGACAGTGTTGGTGATAACGATAGACAGTGTTGGTGATAGCGATAGACAGTGTTGGTGATAGACAGTGATGGTGATAGCGATAGACAGTGATGGTGATAGACAGTGATGGTGATAGCGATAGACAGTGATGGTGATAGCGATAGACAGTGATAACGATAGCCAGTGTTGGTGATAGACAGTGATGGTGATAGACAGTGATGGTGATAGCGATAGACAGTGATGGTGATAGACAGTCATGGTGATAACGATAGACAGTGATAACGATAGACAGTGTTGGTGATAGACAGTGATGGTGATAGCGATAGACAGTGATGGTGATAGACAGTGATGGTGGTAGCGATAGACATTGATGGTCATAGGCAGTGATGGTGATAACGATAGACAGTGATGGCGATAGAAAGTGTTGGTGATAGCGATAGACAGTGTTGGTGATAGACAGTGATGGTGATAGCGATAGACAGTGATGGTGATAGACAGTGTTGGTGATAGCGATGGAGAGTGTTGGTGATAGACAGTGATGGTGATAGCGATAGACAGTGTTGGTGATAGACAGTGATGGTGATAGCGATAGACAGTGTTGGTGATAGCGATAGACAGTGATGGTGATAGACAGTGTTGGTGATAGACAGTGTTGGTGATAGCGATAGACAGTGATGGTGATAGACAGTGTTGGTGATAGACAGTGTAGGTGATAGCGATAGAGAGTGTTGGTGATAGCGATAGACAGTGGTGGTGATAGCGATAGACAGTGTTGGTGATAGCGATAGACAGTGATGGTGATAGCGATAGACAGTGTTGGTGATAGCGATAGTGTTGGTGATAGCGATAGACAGTGATGGTGATAGCGATAGACAGTGTTGGTGATAGCGATAGACAGTGTTGGTGATAGCGATAGACAGTGTTGGTGATAGCGATAGACAGTGTTGGTGATAGACAGTGATGGTGATAACGATAGACAGTGGTGGTGATAACGATAGACAGTGGTGGTGATAGCGATAGACAGTGGTGGTGATAGCGATATACAGTGGTGGTGATAGCGATAGACGATAAAGCTCACGCTGACAACGATAACATACTGCCTCAACTAATAATTTTCACGAGTAATTTTAGTTTGTTAAGAGAGAGATACAAATCAAGAAGTACGGATAATATATATGATCAACAAATCTCTATTTTGTCTCCACTTGTAATAAACCTCTTTTTCTTGGGCGATCTTGATATATACAGTTAAATGTGACGTACCTCCTGTTTCTTTTTGTTTCTTTTGTTCTTCAAGCTGTTGTCGAAGAGCACTGAGTTGATTCTTGTCTTCGATGTTTATCTGCGGACCCTGAACCCTGAAAAACAATAACAAAATCTATATTATGATCCAACATAAAACACAGAAAAAACTACCTCGGTGACAAAAAACAACAAATATATGGAATTATCCTTCTTTAAGCTAGGGCAGGGAGTTCTGTCGCGCATGTCTGGTCGCGTACGTTTTTGTGTGACTTTTCTTCAAATAGTTAAACCAGGAAAAAAACTTGTAGCCTTTCCTTCCAGAATTCCCCTAATGAGGAAGCCGTGGTACAATTTACCCCATTCCCCTCTACGTCGGCCAAGCCACACCGTAAACGTTCCCTTTTCCTTTTCGTGATTGAACTGTCTATACCAATGGCATTTTTTGAGAAAGTTCAAAGTTATTACTTTGCTCGAAAGTCTGAATAAATGTATTCGCTACAAATATTCGTAATGTCCGTGCGGAAGTGAACGGGAGTTAATATGTATAATTACTTCTTGCACACTCTCATAGTCTCATCTACCACCTTGTATTACGTAGGAATATACGCCCTAAAATCATATTTGACAATTCTGCTTCGTTTCCAGGTTAATGAAAGTTGTAAATCATTTTGGTTTTTAGCGCCTTACACAGCACTGTAAGTACAAATACGACCACCAAAAGGCAGGAACAACTAGTGAAGTACGACATGTAAGCGACTGAGCGTTTTACACAACCACAAAACAAAATGTACATTTTAATTTACAGACGTTTTATTACATAAATTAATAATAATACAACAATACTGCGATATATAAGCACCCAGTACATAAATAAGCTTTACAAAAGAGCCACAGCATGCAAAAGCCATGTCGATCAAGCAAAATTGAGAGTACGCAGTGGTAACAATTAAACTAGTGCAAGTGCACGAGAATAATGAACACCTGTGATTGGAAGTGAGGATTACAATTATCGAGATTAGAGATTGTTTCAGACGACATTTATTGTTTAGCGTTAATACGTAAAACATGAAGTAAGTTGTTAGTATGTGAAAGAAATTGTTAGTATAGTATTAGTAATGAAGAAATAACAGGAAATGATGTGGAAGTGCAGACGAACACAGAAAACCATAATCATTACAAAACAGGCCAGGCTTTGCGTGGTTTAACCGGGTAGTACTCCGACTTTAATCAGACCATAGATAGACAACAACGTTTGTATTGCTTTTTTTGTGATTGCTAATAACATAGCGTTTCGAGTAATTCCCCCGGGTATCCCGACAATCATCACAGGGACTAGATTACGAGTGTATGTGTTCAAAGTACACTTCCTAGCAATTGGTCATATTTTGTTATTGATAGATAATGCACTCAATATGTCACTGCATGCGAGCTGTGGGTTAAAATATGGTTTAGATATCATGAAACTTGACCTGTTACTTTAGTTGTTTTTTTTAGATGTGGTTTCTGTCGGAGTGTTTTTATGATCGATTGTTTTATTTTTACATCGCTTTGAATGGTTAATTTAGATAATTTTATTTGGTTATTATGTCTTCAACAGATTCTCATGCAGTGGCTCATTTTTGTTTACAAATTCGTTTACAAAAAAATGTTGTTTATAACTTTACTCATTGCCTTCACATCCAAGGATCTTTGAAGATAGGTCATCAAGGAATACAATGCAGTGCAGTGCGAGTGCAAGAAGGGTTTGCAGAACACCAACGATACCCTAGGAAGAAGCTACAGATATGAGAATGCAATTAGAAACACAAACAAGAAAGAATACAGTGTATAAGATTAATATAAAGATTTTATCATCTGCCCACGGAAACGAACAGAGACAAAACATAAATAATAAAACTACTAGACATAATACATAGCTACAATTAATACACTTGATCATCAGACAGTGCTTTAACCCCTCAGCTTTCAGAGAAAATAGTTGCATATATTGAGTATGACATCAAACAAATTACAAAAACCTTCCACACTGATAGTACAATTTTCACAAAGAAAAACAACTTTTTAACAAAATTAGGAACAACACTAAACCAATTATGTTTTTTTAAACTATGTTTAACTGACATGTCGTGTAGTTATGCCTAGATAGGCACTGTGATCACTATATGTGCTGCTGGGAGCATTGAACGATTACGATTTAATGAATATCCATCGTCTATTTGTCTTTTTCAATATTGGAAAACTAATGCATAAGCAAAGAAACTGAAACAAATGTCAAACAAAATGATGATTTTGTAAATGCGAACGTAGTAACACTCACCATTTGATAGTTCCTGACATCTTTCTGGTGGGCCGAGGAGAAGATTGCATTTCTTCTATGTCAATATCTTCAAGGTTCTCGACGTCCACATCTTTAAGCACCGCGTCAATGTCTTCATCTGGTAGAACAATACCATCTTTAACATCTGTCTCATTATTACCAACAGACAACTTTCTTGCTCCTGGCATAGGAGGTACGTACGTTGCTTTACGTAGCTGTTTAGGTGACCATGCAGGGGGTGTTTTGCTACTTGACTTGGATTTGATTTCTGCAGGACTCAACTGACGCGATGAACTCTTCTTACGCTGTGACATCACAGCATCGAAGTTTTCATCTTTTGGTTCGACTATTTTCGGCGGTTCGTAGTTGTAATTTTGACTTGGCCTTCTTTCTCGTTCCTCACTTTTTGTTTCTTTTGTTTCTTTGGGTTTGTTAATAAGATTGAATAGGTCTGAGCTTGATATTTTTCGTCTTGTGGGTTCTTCTTCAGTTTGCTTAGAAGGCTTGTCTCTTAAAGAAGGTCCATATTTTTCTGACCACGAACCTCTTCTTGTAAGAGGCACAGCACCAGGTACGCTTTTTAGATTCTTGCGAAAGTCTACTGCCTCTGATTTGTCCTTTCTACCAAGAGATGATGCTCTATTGGCGGTCCCAATATCCTGTCTTGGACTCAGCCCTGTTTTCTTTAGCTGTGACCGAAAATCAGTTTTCTTTTTACCAGTCTCTAAAGGATCGAGTCTGTGCGCTTGGACAGATGTGGTGTTCTTGCTATTCCTTGAATCGTTGCTAGTATAAGAAGGGGTTTCCATGTCTGATGTGCTGGACGTCGCACTGGGAGATGAGAACGATGATCCCTCTTCATCCTCCGAGTGTAAGTCAGAGGCTTGAGGGTCACTCTCAGAACGTCTGATGTCCTGATCGTCTAGTCTGTTAAATAACGTATCACTAGCAAATTTCTCGATTGTAAATTCTTCGTTATTTTTCTGGCAGCTTTCCTCTGACCCACTCACATCTGAATCGCCAATATGAGCTTGACGGTTTTCATCTTTAACTTCAACGTGAACATCGCGCGAATTACCACTGTCATTAAAGAAATTATTTTCTATCTTCTGATAACTGTTGACTAATTTTTTGGTTCGTGAAGAGATGTTATTGTTAGTCTTTGATTCCTTGGTATAAGCTGGAATGTTCTCGTCTTTCGTCTTGTTCTCAAACATTTTCCCTCTCGAACGCGCGACTTGTCCTTGTCTATTGCCCCCTTTCCCTAAGGAATACAATATGCTTACAAAGTTAGACGTTTTATTCACTGTTTATTACTAACCTCGAGGGTTGGGCTGCGTGCTTTGACGTCGCTCCTTTATGCTTACTTTCGGCCCTTTCCTTTGCTATGACGTGAAGTAGAAAATAATAAAATACAAACATTTTTATCTCAGCAAACACCTTTGTATAATTTGATAAGTATGACCTAACCCATTTCTGTGTCAATACAACATGAAAACATAATTCCTGAAATGTTGGGTGTGTTTTGATTGTTTATATGTTCGGTTTGTATAGTTAAATGCAATATGGGTAATTTATTTGTTCGTTGCCTTCGATGATTGTTGGTTATTTGTATGCAAATAGCCATTTAAAAAAAATGTTGTCAGAGAATGATGGATGCCATTAAGTCAAATGTGGATTATTTTCAGTGGACACTAAAAGTAAGACACCAAAACACGGTAATGGCTGCACGAAGCCTGTAGATAAAGGAATCCCCCTATAGAATTTCTTGGGAATTTTCCGCTGGATATGGATTTATCCATGCATTAGATAGCGCTATCCATGCAGGTTTCGTGCGACCGTTCCCTGGTTGTTTGCCGTTCAAATTTGTTGTTACTTATGTATTTCTTTAACGAGGGATGTAGCAGGTTTTACAAGATCGTGCTTGGCTGATGGTACTGGGAAAACATGATAAACTGATTTCAATACAGATACAGAACAACACTACATCAACTGGCACCCAAATTCCCAAATCATAGAACTGGGATCTTTACAAGCAAATTTGCGAACTTGTTTGATATAGGCCCACATGAATGCTTTCTTAAAACAAACCTTGGTTAACCTTGACTTTTCTGATTCGCGCTCGAAGATATTTGCGAACATCAAAGAACTTGATTGGTAGCTGATTGAGCTGTAGAAAACAAACAGTTGCAATTTTACCGCTCAGTTATACGTCACTCATTTATGAAAAAAAGTAATATCAGGGCTGAGACGCAAAAATATAGATCTCTATCTTCATGGATTCAGCACAGCATTTTGTAAATTAACGAATAAAATTTATTTTAGGACAGATCACAGCTCGACCTTCATTCCTTGAGATTAATTCATTTTTTACTTACTGTAGTCTCTAAGAAATCTAAATCATCAATTTCTTCTATTTCTTGTTCTGTCAAGTTTTCTGGATTCTTTTGCAAGTAAGGAGGTACATTTTCCGTTTCCTCTTCCTGTGGTGGTTCTTCTGTTGCTTCTGCTTCCTCTGTCGTTTCCTCTGGTACTTCTTCTTGGTCTTTTTCCTGGTCTTCTTCCTGGTCTTCTTCTTGGTCTCCTTCCTCATCTTCTTGTTTTTCTTCCTCCTCGTCTTCCTCGTTTGGTTCAGGGTCAAGTTCCACATCACCAATTTCAGGTTCGTCGTCTTCTTCCACTTTACTTGACTCCTCCACATTTTGTTCACTTGCTATCACGTCACCATTCTCAATTATTTCAGTTTTGGTTTTATGAGTTTCTGTCACAGTTACACCGTCACTTGTTTTAGTTGTAATTTCCTCAGTATGTACTTCTCTGTGACGTGATCGAGTACTGGTAGGTTCTGGATCTGGGCATTCCATCCTCTTCTGTCTGAGTTCTCGTAACTTTTTACGGATTTCCCTTCGCTCCACAAAGTCTTCACACGTTTCAAGCTGAAAGAGATGATACAATTTGATAACAAATTCCTGGATTGGCACATGCAGGTTCGCTATGCATTTTGAGGAATGGATGCAACACCATATAAAGGACGTCCCTTCAGGTCATGGTATGACACACTACATGCATATATAATTCATTTATTTATTCATTCATTTGCTCATTAATTCATTGATAATGAATGAATGAATATGATAATATGGTTCCAGTGCACAAACAAAAAGTATTTCAACATGGAGTAAAACACAGAAAATTAAATCATCCCATTAGACAACAAATGAGGGACTAACGGACGTCTCAAGGTCCTGTGAAGGTCAGCCCCTATTGAAAATCTGGTTCTGCATAGACTAGATGAGTGAATAATCAACTGCAAATATTCTCATAAGGTTCATTATTTACATAATAATTTAGTGGTTAAATCCTGAAAAATATTTTTCCCTTTGAAGTTTTTGCAAAATTGTCCTGGGTCCATCTGGATGATTTCACAAACAACTGATGCTCTAGCTGTTTTGTGTTTTTGTGTCTTTGTAGTTCAATCAATTAACATGCACATCTGTCAAGATTCAGTTAATTTGGGATTTTATGAAACATGTTTTTGTAGAATACATATTATACTTAGAGATATTCTTAGCAATTACTTCATACTTGCAAAGCTCTTTGCATACAGAGGTAGATCCAGGATTTATAAAACGTCATTGCATTCCCTGCATTATTTAAGAGTTCTGATGTTCAAGAGGGTGGAGGGAGGATGATTCCATGGAATAGGCAAATCTAATAAGGGGAGTGTTGTAAGGGTATGATGATTATTGCACGATATGGGATCCTTAATGCCAGAATCCCTCTCTTATTCCTGGGTATTCACATTTATGGAGCCCTTTTTTTATCTGGTACTGTTTTTTTTTTAATAATGAAAGCTAAAAATTCCTATTAGGTATGTATGTATGTATGATCAAATTTACTTTAGGCATATATATGCCTATTTCAAAAGTTTGTTCTTGGCCATTCTTCTGAATACTGCATACTGAATACCAAATTAATACCGAACACTGCAATCCAAGACCAAAATGTATTTTTAACAATAAAATGCTATACAAACTGCGAAAAGGGAGTTTGAAAAGAAATCTTCAGAATATGGAGCCCCAGCATGTATGCAAATTAATTATATAATCATTCCCTCTTTATCATCAACAATGCATTTCAGTCCCAGAATGCAGTATTTGGTATTCAGCATTTGGATTTCAGTATGCGGGGTGCAGAAAAATCCAAGGACAACCTATTTTTAAATATGTATACATATTCCATCTTACAGTTCAACATTCAATGCTTGATAATTATTAACACACTGCAATATCACCATGTTCAGTAGAATTTACTGTAGATACAAGCATTTAGCAGGCACAGCAAACACAGGAAAAAAATTGAGATGCCCACAATGGGTTTATTTTGGGTTATCATTGGGAAAATGCTACAAAACCCAATATTGGGTTCAAATTTACCCATATTTTTCCCATTCAATTGGAACATTTCCCCTGCAATTCACATTTTTGAAGACTTGAGAACTAAGTTTTTTCCTGTGAAATGAATTCTAGAATAACAAGATTACAAAGCTGAAGGTGATCAATGGAACGAATCAGTAGAATGGAACTCCTTTTTGAAGTACTCAAGTGTCATATCATTTTTTCCTGTTTCGTATATCCATGGACAAACAGCTTACAGTATATAAATGAAATCACTAAAATTGCATTACCAAGTACACACACACAATTATCCTACCAACGCTACACAACTGCAAAACATTAAAAATTATATCTGTATCAAAATGGCAACAATGTTTTATATGTTTTTTTATGTTATAATTATACGTTTTGCATAAAATACAGACGCTGTAAGTGCAACTTGAGTATTTCAATCAACCAAACGATCTGATATTATAAACTCCGTCAACGTTATCATAGAATGAAGAGCAACAACGATAGTAATAATGTTTTCTTGAAAAAAGTATCGGTAAACATACACACCGATTAGGAATACATAGTAAAACAAATATATATAAATATGGAACGGAAAATGCTGCTCGCTCCAATGCACAAAAACACTCCATGAAATCAATTTAGTTTAGTCGAAACAATGCCGCTTCACAGTATTATGAAAAAATAATTTTTTGAAGAGCTACAATTACATGTGTGATAAATTTTTATTTGGTTGATAAAACTGATATCATTTATCTAAAAATCAATATTAATATTGACTACGAAAATTTGTTTAGATTTAGTGAAATTTTATATGGGGCTTTTGAACAAAAGCGGTTCCTAGCGGGGAAGTGTATTGAAATGTTTTGTGTTCATTGTTTCTCAGTAAATATAAAAAGATAGTATAATATTCAAGTAGACCTGAATAAAAATCCATTTATTTATACTCAAATCATAGTATTAAATCAACACTACTCTTCAGATAAGAGAATATATAAAGAAATCACTTGGCCAAAATACAAGTTCGCTGTCACAGTATATCAAATAAAAACAATCCTCTATTGAAATTAAATTGTTTCAATCATGACAAATAGGGCAACATTCCGCGTTAGAAACGCGAAGAATTCAAATAGGGTTAATGTCTGTCCTCAATTCTACCACATATCGTAATATAGTATTTGTCATGGACAGAAAAAAACATTTATACGCACCCATGCTTATTGGCAAAAAATGTTTAAACATTGAAAATTATGAATTTCAAATGCAGTGAGTTACGCGTGCGAATTGAATAGCTAACAAATAATAACGCTCTAAACAGACCTATATATAGTATTGTATAGAGTATGTTTTGTTGTTGAGCCCTTGGGAATAAAAGCATCAAATAATAATAATTCGGATGTGTGGAATGGATTACAGAGTTTTGTTTAATAACTTAATTCTAGCGTGTCCTAAACTGAAATTCAATCACGCTTTTATAATCGTCAATCAAAATCGTTTTTCAGAAAGATCCAAATTTGTATTTCATCCGACAGAAGAGAGATTATGAACCATGGTGTTCAAATCCTAGATATAAGTATCGTCAAAAACACGGGAAATCTCAGTGGTTGAAAGTAAATCTGCAAATAAATACATAAAGGCACACTGCAAATCAAACTGTTTGCATTATATCTTGAGTAGTATATATAACGTCCATTAGAACAAGACAAACACAACACAAAACTAAACCACTACGCGGTCAAATTTACATTTGAAATATTCATTATATGAACTTCAAAGTATTCTAGAATTTTAAGAATACCTGTTTCTTCAGAATCGCCTCCTCATCCATACTTAAGCTTGTTATTTTCCAGTAATTTTCGACTTTACATGAATGTTGTTCGTCCGCACCATACAAAGGTTGTCATTTATACATTTCAATCAATCAGTAGTTGACCCAGTGCTCTAATCCACGTGATTTGAATTCCTCCAGGTTACGTCCTCCAATCAATTTGTTTTCTGTAACGCAATACACATTAAAGGACAGCTTTTTGTCACGACGAAATTATGTTCAAATACCGAAACTGAAACGGCCGGTATCCTGATTGTATTTATTTAGTGAATGATCTATTTACAATTGTTTTAATTTTATTCTGAAATTTAAATTTTTGCGTTTTTTCACTATACAGTAGTTATCTGTTTTCTTGTTATTTATATGTCCCAGAACTGAACATGATCAAATCGATCACCGATAATCTTATTAGAGTATGTGACACTTGTTGCAATTCGAGAAGGCAATTTGGCGATAATACTCTGTCCACCACAGCGAATTCTCAAAAGCATATTCTCGCCACCCTTCAAACTAACACAAAATCAAAACAATAGCACAACCCCTCGTTTCTATTTTACACCAAAAATATCAATGTTTTTTTAAAGCGTGACTTTCGTTCATTGTGTGACTTGAAATGAACACGATGACAAAGTCACGGTCATTGATTTGCGGTCTGAGACGCCTGCATCTAACCATATTTGTACATGCTTATTTGAAATATCCAATTTTATGTACATATAGTGCCCCCAAAGATCTGGAGTTGACGTAATTAGCGGCTAATTAACACTAACCTTTTTTAACAACGAAAATACGTTTTTTTCTAGCAGATAGAATTTCTTCAATTTATACCGCATGTAGGGTTTGGCTTTTAATAGGAATGTAAACCATGTGTGGAATGTAATGTTTACAACTCATCGTCTCACTCGATTTGTAGAACGCACTAACCTCAGTTTTAGTTATGGATTATGTTTGAGCAATACAACCAACAAAAACATATCTATGCCAGTATTTTCTTCCAATTGTTTATTTAGACGCAAAACATTTATCTTCAGGGACGTGTTTTGAGCTGACGACCGCAATAGGCCGGAAATTTCTTCCTTTTTTAATGGGCCGATGGTACCCAGGGTAGGGGGAGCATTCTCCTCTGAAAGTTACAGCTCTCAGAAATGCGATTTTCAACATTTCCACGGAATTGAAAAGAGACGGATAGCAGAGCTTACTCCTAAATTTTCAAAAGAGCAACACACACAAATTGAAATAATAGTAATAATTATTATCCTGCTCCGCGGTCCCTGATTATGTTGGTGTTAGAGGTAATCAGAATAATTCGACAAAGTGTAAAAGATCAACAAGGTGTAAAAAAACATTAAAGGTGCGATTAGTGACCAAGCGACCACGAATCGGCATGAATTGACCACGAGTGATGAATTCTCATGACCACGAATGCAAAAATTTAATAAATAAATAAATAAATAAATAAATAAATAAATAAATAAATAAATAAATAAATAAATAAATAAATAAATAAATAAATAAATAAATAAACAAACAAATAAATAAATATATGAATTAATTCAATTTAGCGTATTATACATGCTTAATTTGCAAACAGATATTACGTTTCAAAGGTTTTGACTCAAATTAACCAACTAAGTCAATAAATAAACATACGAATATAAATAATCTTTTAATAAACAATCAATAGAATATATATATATACAGCTTTTTTTAATAGTGACTAATATACTTGAGTAAATTGATATCATTTTTCTATTACCAAATTCTTTATCGCAGAGATTGTCACTTTTAATTTGGGGGGCAACAGGTACAGTAACGGTTAGAGCTGGCTTGTAATGGGTACCTATATTGAGGAAAGGTACCCGGATGGGATAAAGAAAAAAATCGTAAATGAAGGGGATGCGATTTCCGAATGGAAAAAAACAGACGTGAAAGTAGTAAGCAAAAAAATTGACAGAATTCCTGTTTTTTTTGAAAAACGGTAACATTTTACAATTTACATCAGACATTAGCGGAGTGATCATGTGTTCGGGCAAGCGCATCCACGTATGAAAAGTTTCGTCGTGTCCCTGGGTAACTCGTTAAAACAGCTTAAATCAAAGAGCGCTTAAAAAGGCTAAAAATCGTGTTTTAATAATTAGTAATTATTAAAAATTAATAGCTCATTCTTGGTCAATCAAATAAGCGCTATCATTATTAACGAATTGAAGTACTTTCAACGCGGGAACTTGTTTAAAGCTGTGAAGAGTGAACCAACAATTTTTTTTCATAAAAAAAATTAGAATTACAAAATGCATCCCACCCCAGACTCAGAAACCTAAAATCATACACTATCAAAAAGGCGACACATACTAGTAGCGTAAATATTGGGAGTGCATACAAAAATTCTTGAAGTGGTTGTCCAGTTGAAATACTGATTTACCAAATGGCAAAGTCATTTGTATATCTCATGGTTTTTAGTTTTTAAGAAGTGATGAGTCAATCATAATGTACAAAATAACTTCCTCGCATAATTATATAGCTATGTAACTATATAATATGATAACTTCCTCGCATAATTATATAGCTATGTAACTATATAATATGTGCAGCTTTGTATTTAAAACAAGACTGCAAACTTGAAATATGAAATATGATATGCGCAGCAAATGTATTAATATTCGCTAAATCAGTATTTCAACAGGAAAACGCTTCAAGAATACAACAGCCACTGCGATTTCTCCTCACTGATTAGTTGTTCTGGCATGGAATCGTGTCCGTACTTTTCGAGTAATAACGGAGAACAGATGAGTACAAAGATTACCTTGGTTGTATTCATGGAGAGAAACCGTCTTCAATTTTTCTTTAAAAAGATAAAACAATACCACAGTAAAAACCCGAGTATGAGAACTTGAGTTTTAATAACTTGTTAGCCTTAAATAGTGATTTTAAGCACCCTATCTATACGGACCTAGTTATGCTAAAATTTAATTGGGTTTGTGTTAAAATGTATGTCAGTTAAAAACTGCTGAAATAATATTCTCATAAAAAGATACTATATTGTTAAGAAAATACATATATGCCCTACAGCATAAGTTATTTATATTGTATTATGAAATGTTTTTTATGATATATAGCTGAGTGAAAATTTAAGAACCTATATTTTAAGAAGTATCATTTACATAAAAAACCTGTTAAGATTTCAAACAGGTTCTTATACGCGGGTTTTTACTGCATTTTATCAGAGACGGGATAAAAAATGAAATCCTAAATCCTTTCTCATCCATATGTTTCTGTTTTCCTTTTCGCTTCCGATCAAGCTTGATCCTCACTAGCCCATAAGCATACAACAAAGAAAAAGACAAAGGAATGAAGACAAGGGTGTGATATAAAAATATAAAACCCTAAATTCTTTTTTTTTTTTTTTTTTTTGCTTATGCGCCAGACAGAAGCACGATATGAGTACTAAACGTAAGTTAATAAAACCTTTCTATTGAAACTAAGGCCTAGTTTGAAAGGGCTCCATGATGTGGACATTTTCAGCTCAAGGACTGGAAGAGAGGAGTTGTTTGCATTTCGGACTTTTGGCATTACAAAACAAAAGACCTCTGTGTTCCAGCCGCGCCATGATATCAAGCGCCGAGTTTAACTTCACATGCGTCAATTGTTAATCATTAAGCCGTCTGTCATTTGTGGATGTAATTCAATTCTGCGCATGTTAAATTCAACTCATGAACTAGCCTTTTAGTAAGTGGTAAAGGTTCTTCACAAGAGAACACTAGTCATCTCTGAGAGCTCTTCTTAGAAAATACTGTACTGTGTCAGCTAAGTTTTAGAGGTTGATTTCCTTCAAATTAGATGTTATTAAACTGAATAATCACAAGTTTCTAGTTTGACTACTTTATCAAGTATTTCCCTAAGACTATTCAAAATATGTCTAATAGATTGTTCACGAGAGGTTAACGCTTCAGTGGCCTGGTCAACAAGCTTTTCTTGTAGCAATGCATCAATTTTATGAGAACATTCCTTGGCGACTCTGGGAATAGAAAACACTGCAATAAATATATAGATTGTACAATAGATATATGAACATTTTATATCACCCTATGAAAAGAGTCTCCTTTTATTTTTTCTCAACTTAAGATGAATACCCACATTCGATATTCCTAGCCACAACCAAGTGCCTAAATACATATATATATATTTTTTTGGGGGGGAGTGGGTGGGCAGCCAATGTAAAACAAAGAAAAGTTTTTCAACATATATTTCATCAATTCTTAAGCTCAGGCAAGTGTTTAGTTAGCACAACTGAAAATTGTCCACCTAATGAACATTTTTCATTGTTCAGTTCTATGAACAACATTAACTAATGTGGTCAAAGTGGTAAAATATTCAGTTGTGTTCAGGGACTGAACATCTTACTGTTTCACTGGGACTTTGAATTATAGAGAGCACATGTAAGCTTTGTCCCTCCCCCCGGACCTGTACTCCTCGGTGCCAGAGTATGCTGGCCTTTCACCAATGTATTAGACCAAGTTTGGCCCAGGTTCTCAGTAAACTAAGTTTATTAGACATCTTCAACACAAAAAAATAAATATGCTAAACAGCTGATTTAGTTTACGCCTCTTGATGTATTCAATTTCTTTTGCCATTCCCAAAAGAGCACATACATGTATTAATTTCCCTTTCTGGAATTCAAAAAATGACTGGGGCCAAGTCAAAATTTTACTCAAATTAAAATATGAACCCCCAAACAAGAAAGATTGTACCATTTTTAGTATTATCACCAAGTTTCAGCACATATGGATAAATGTGGATTGAGTGGTAATTTTTTAAGAGTCACAAAAATAATAAAGAATGTACAGGGTTTGACGACAGCGTCCCCAAATTGTTCTCCAAAACCATACATTCTCCCTAATTTTCAAGATTTCTTTAAAACCTGCAAATCAGTCAGTATTTTTTCTGAAACTTGGTAAACTTGGCAATTTCAGTGCGATCTATCATGTGATGTATTTCCAAATTCATCTCCAGTCCCTTTTTTGAATTCTGGAAATTCAATCTCCATCCCATAACATTAAGTAAAACATATGATAAAGACAATAAAACCAACTGAAATGATTAATAACTGCAGTTAAAATTTTATTGAAAACCAATCTAAAAATGAAGTGACAAACTGTTTTAAACATCTTACCTACTCAATAACTCTCTCCATGGCAAGGGAAGATGACTCATTTGTTCTGAAAAGATAAAACTTAGATTATTTCTACTAGGTGTTTTCCTGGGAAAAACGTTAAAGCATGTCAAAAGCATTAGAAGACATTATGATGATAAATGTCAACTGTTCTAAATATCTCTTGTCAGTCTCCAATGCAATTTTGTTTATGGCAGATCTTCAGCAGTGTAAGGGAGTCACCCAGGTTTCCTTGCACACATAATTCAAATCAACAGTCAATGCACAGCCTGTTAAAACAATCATATCCACTGAATATTGTAATCTTATTATGATCATGTTGGCTGGACAAACATTTCTTACTTACCATAAGTCATGTGGTCGCTGATTTCATCTTCCTCAATGTCATCTGCATTGCTATCATCATCAACATCATCATCATCATCATCAACAGCATCATCATCATCGTCAACAGCATCATCATCATCATCAACAGCATTATCATCATCATCAACAGCATTATCATCAACAGCATCATCATCAACAGCATCATCATCATCAACAACATCATCATCATCAACAACAGCATTATCATCATCAGCATCATCATTATCATCAACAGCATCTTCATCATCATTATCGTTATCATGACCATTAGTAACATCATCAGGAATTTCTTTGTTCTCTGGAATTCTATTGATTTCATTTTCACATGATCTTTTGTTGCCTTTTTTGTGTCTCTTCGAAGCAGTATAATGATTGTTTTGATATTCATTTTTAGTTCTTTTCCTATTGTTTGACTTTAAAGCCCTTTCAAGAGTTTTGTAGCTGGTTAATTTGTTTTCTGCAGTACACTGATCAAAGAATGACATCAGTTCTATAATATCACTCGATAATTTGTCTCTGTTTCCCTGTTTGTCTTCATAAGTGAGTAAGCCCTGCAATTCGTCTTCTTTAAGATGCAGGAACTACAACGAATAGAAAGTGTTTTGAAATAAAGAAGTCCTAAAAAATAATAAAAGGCAAAAGAATCATAGCAATAACCATTTGAGTAGAAAGAGTGTGAGAAATAAGCTGAAAACTAGAGACCAATATGTTAGAATATATCAAATAAAGGGATGAATAGATAAATAAGCAACCAAAAACGTACATATAATCTGATCTCACTCGACTGCACAAGTTGAACATGGTTCTACTTGGATCTCACACAATAGCATAGTGGTTTCCAATTGTCCATCCAATTGTTCTTAGTGAAATGCAATTGTTTGTGATAATGTAATAATGTACAAACAATAATCATCATTGCAGGATAGACATTTTGTGAAGTCAGCATCATTGGTTTGGATTTATTGCTGCTTATTTCTAATGACGTTTCGGGTTGTGCTATCCCTTTCCTCTCTGACATCGTTTTTTTGAGTTGTGTTCAGAGTACCTTCATAAAAATAGCCAAACTTGTCTCATCTGTTTGGCATCCTTTCAGATCAAAAACAAACCCATCTTCACTGGATACAACACCCTGTGAAGAAACAAAACAATCTTAATATCTTTTGCTGTTTCATGGAGCATCTGTGTACTGTGTAGACAGCACAACTGTTGCTTTGTTTCATTTGTGGGCCATGTTGACACTAAGGCAAACAAATTTTGAAACAATTTTTACATCAACAATAATTCTAATAAAAACAATTCTACATTTTGTTTCCTGCACATCAATACAATTTATGTGTACATATAAGCTTACCCAGATAAATAAAGTTCTGTTTTAAAATTTATTCAAGTTTTAAGTGTGTGTGAATCCAGTTTTTATGTATTTTCATATGTATTTAGCATAATTATAAAAAAGGCATAGAGTGCAGACACTAAAAGTATGCAACATTAAACTACCACTAAAAGTGCTATTTTATTCTATTTTTTCTTTTGTTTAATTACTGCGCTATTTACTACTAAATGGAGACATCTATTGCACACAATCCATGTTTGCACTCTAATACCAGTAATAACAAAGAAAACAATTTTAATAAGAAAGCTTAAGATGGCATTTATCCATTCAAAAACTTGGAGAAGAACAAAAATGAGTTATCGATATACATTACATACTTTAAAGCAGAACACACACATAATATTACAGCGTAAAGATTAGTTTATAAATAACCATTTTAAAGACACACCATTTCTTCCAAGAATTGAAATTTAGCTTGCAGAAGCCTAGTTTCATGTTTTGAGTTAGCTTGTGTTTGTAGAACCTCATAAAACATAGCAACTGAAATTTCCATCTGAAATGAAAAGGATTATTTTATGCTTTAGACTTTATGCTTTACGGAAAATATATTCAACAGAAAATTGCCATGTAAATGTCTGTAAAATAATTGTTTACATTCATCACCATCCTCCTCCTCATCATCATCACCATCACTTTCATCATCATCATCACCACCACCACAACAATCATCATCATCACCACTACCACGACAATCATCATCATCATCTCAATAACAGCCCTCTTCAATCACAACCATTACCAACTTCATCATCATAAGCACCATCATGAGTGGCATTGATTAAGTGTGACACAAAGGTGTGTGTACTTTTTGGAGGCATTTTGAAGACATTTGAAGAAGACGTTTTTTAGTCAATCAAGCCATTTTTGAGACTTTTTTTGTGTATTATAAACTGATAGTGAAACTATTTGAATTGTCTAGAATTTAGAATCAATAAAGCACAAAAGATCCTAATGCGTTTGCCTCCTGAACAAGTGAGTGACTATTATCTAAGTAATATAAAATAATGCAGAAAACATGATGTTTGTACCGTATCATTTGGGTTTGGAGACGTTTCTACAAATCCATATGATTGGAGTAGATGGCAGTTGGCTAGTTGTCCATAAGTATTGAACACCTCTTGGCCCTAAATAGAATATTTAATTATTATTCAAAATAGTAAAAACAGAAGTTACTGTAAGAAGTGATTGGCATTGTGGTTAAAGGAGCTATGTCAAACATGATTCTTTGGGCACAATTTGTTATTATTTTCAAACAGGTCTCTTATATATAGCTACAAAACCAAAACCACAAATTAAATAAATTATCTTCAAAATATAACACTCAACAACAAATGGTGACACTAAAGAATTAGAAGGAATGACTGTATTTCTCTACCACATGGTTGAAACAGCTGATTTAAATGGTGTTGTAAAAAGCGGTAATGAAACAAGTGAGCATTGAAGAATGAAACAAGTCAGTAAATGAAGGCAGGTGTGTCTTCAAGCAAAAATGGTACAACAAGCCAAATTGATAAACAAAGGTTTGTATGTTAATGCTGGCTCAAAATGGTTCCTTACACTTTTTGTCTGACCATGGCTTTTGCCTCTAGTGAACAGCCACAAAAAAAGGATGAATAATAACATGTGTCCAACATGTTGATGTCATTGTGTAGATTTTGTTATGGAAGGCTTAACAAGATGGTTATAGTGTGCAAAGAAAGACACATAATATATTATGTTCCTTCTTAAAAATGTTGTACACAGCAGACACAGTGACACAGTTTATACAGGATAATATTATGCTGATAAATCTTTTTACACATATTGGCAAAGGCACACACAAGAAAAAATGTTTTCCTGGGCCAAGTTATTAAATATGATACCATACCTTTTTGATTGGTTGAGTTGACACCATCCTTAGCTCTTCCTGTGCAAACTCTAAATGTGCATTATTATCGCTATGGTGGTTGAGCATATCAGCCATAGGTACCATGACAGGTGCATTATCACCATGACAACCAGGTCCATTTTCTGTGAAGCTATAAGCCATAACAAATGCAGCCATGTGCTTGAACATATCCAGGGTATGTGTCTTTAAGCTTTGGAAACGAAAGCAATAAGACATGAGGGTGACACATTCAGCTATAATTTTTAGAAATGGTTGACCAAAACTTTGAAATACATAATACAATAATAAAGTGTTTTTACATTGGCCTAAGGTCAATTTAAGTTTACTTATTTTGGGGTTCTTTTAATAGTATTTTGTTTTGCAGTTTTGTCAGTTTCCTCACGAATGCAAATTTTAGTCTGTTATAAGTTCAGTACCTAGTATTCACAGTGGTGTTCACAATTAATTTTCAAGGATACTCTCAGACTTTGGGGCACTTTAACGTTTGCTAATAATTATTACCCAAGGCCACACTAAGTTTCGAAATTGTTGGGACATTTTGTCCTGACAGGTCATTTTATTCTCTCACATTTGTTCCTTTTTTTCATACTAATATTATAATAGGGGAGGGGACAGAAAACAATTCAACAGAAAAATTAATC
The DNA here is from genome assembly GCA_918843875.1 of Diadumene lineata. Lineage (NCBI taxonomy): Eukaryota > Metazoa > Cnidaria > Anthozoa > Actiniaria > Diadumenidae > Diadumene > Diadumene lineata. The sequence goes on along the minus strand of OU974070.1, from coordinate 19,502,398 downwards.
TGATTTAAAACAACAAACATCCCAACTTCTTTTGAATGTTAATGTAATATATTAAAATCATTAAAAATTAAGCTTGGTTCTAAAAACACTATGTGCACCAAACCTGAATGTGTCTTGATGTTTCTTGATAAACCTTTTCACAACTCCATTGTACTCATTTTCAATGCACTTCAAATCTTCTTCAACATCATCTTCTATTTCTGTGTCTTTTAATAATCGTTCCCTATCCTCAACATTCCAGAACATTGGTTGATCAAGTATATCTAGACTAGGTATGATGTCCAGATATGGTCTCCATAAGGACTTGGGGTTGGTGAATTCATACATCAGAACAAGAAGAAGTGGAATCCATTTTGACCTAGACAAGAAATATAATTCTTTTTATACATACATGCATTCACGAACCAGCATGGGAAAAAATCAGAAAGTCACACTTGAAAGTATTAAAACATATTGCATTATCTTTATTATAAGTTTCGAATTAATTAGGCATTGGTGTAAAAGTGTTTATCAAAAGTGTTATATTAAGGATATATTTAGTCACAGTTAATGTAAGTCATTTGCAGCTAAGGACAAAATGTTTTGTTGTGTGTCTTTTTTGTATGAGTGGGAAACAGCACACATCGCAGCCATAGTTTTTAAGAAAACATTTGAATTTTCTGCCCCATTATATAGTGGCATCAAAACAGTCAGGACCATTTCCCACTCATTCAAAAATGACTCTATTGCACATGACTGCTAAGGATATGTCACCACAGCTAAGGACATGCAATTTTAGAAATATTTCTCTCTGTACTCTCGACCTCCAAGAGGTTTTAGCTCATCTAATCTCTATCTAATTTAAATTAACAAGTTATTAAAGTAGAAAAAAATGCAGAAAAAATTAAGTACAAAACATATTAGTAAAATAGTTCTTGGTTTTCCTTCAAGGTCAAATTGCAGAACCACATGATTTAAAATTTTGTGTTGATGATATCAAGTCTGGTCACATTGAGAGCCATTAATAAAAGTTGAAGATTTCCTTTACACCTTACAAAATTCTAAAAAAAAAAAAAAAAAAAAATGAAGATACTTTATGTGTAAAAGAACATTATTTCCAAAAAGAAAGGTGGCATGCATCCTGTCATGAGAAACAAACATTTGAACCATAATTTTTATTCTACTTTCACTCACCCTCTGCCTGATTTTGTAAGTAATTGTTCATCTAGATGATTGATAATATTGGCAACACTTGATGTCTTGGGCTCTAATAGAAGATTTCTAGGGATTGAAAACAGGCATTCGTTTTCTTTGATGTCTTGTGTTGCTATCAAGCCATAACGATGACAGGAACCCTGCTTGCAAACTTCCACCTTTTGATGATAATGAATTAACAATTGTAATAGTAACAATGATGCTGATGACAATAATAATAATGTTAATAATATATGTGTACAGTGCCAAAATCATAAAGTGTAGAGGTGTTTTAAGAAATGCATACATAAATGTCAAAGGGTGCAGAGTCTCAACATTTATATCCAAAATTATTAAGGTAGTGCGGTCGGAAGTGCATGAGAACTCATATCAGTATGTATATAAAAAAAGAAAAACAGGGGCGGATCCAGGATTGTTTGAAGGGGAGGGGGGTACATCATCTTCATTAGGAGAGGGTGCACTTCCCAGTAAACATGAAATGCTGAGGTTATTTTGGAAAACAATGATGTAACAGGGACTCAAAAATCGTTGCAGCCCTCTCCTAGGTCCGCCACTGCATGAACATAAACAAGTCGGTCCAAGGGCGCAGCGTCCTGTATACACAATACGCACGTGCGTACTTGAAAAATTATCGACAATTTGAAAATGTTTAGTAAGCAACCAAGATTTTGTGATGAAAAAACAACTTTGATTAAATTGTAAAATTGATTCTAAGCACGAAAACAAGAACGCAGTACTGAGTAGTTAATAAGTAACCTGTTTTTTCTAGCTCATATTTACCCGAAAAAAGGATTACTTTGAATTTGCGCGCCTGAAGTCACCGAAAAAATGCAAATGCATACAGATTTAGATTTTTAATAAATTTCTAAGTTATCAAACCTTTGCATTTAGGATAAGATTGTTATCATTACACCACCCAAGGAAGGTTTTCAGAGCTGAATCTTCGCCGTCATTTCCACTCACTCCGTCCGCCATTACATGCGAGAGGCTGCAGAAATCTGGTAGCCAAACAAAGGGAGCCCGAGACAAAATTAAAAAAAAATCAAAATCATGAAATTTCAAATGAAATTGGAGCAAAAATAATATATACAAAAAGATACAATATAAATTAATCAAAAGTCATTATTTATTTCACTTTTCTCCTTTTTGTGCTTTTTTCGTTACGTGTATAAGTTGTGTCATTGAGTTTCCAGTATTGCTAACCAGCGGTTTCCTCCGATAATGGTGGCTTTTGTATGTATGAGATGTGGATGATTCAATCAATGTAGTAAAGTTTGGAAACATGTCTCTTTTAGGGTTATTAGACTACGACGACTCATCGTCTAGCTCGTCTGATTCTGATGAAAACCAAGAGAAAGACGTATGTTCAAGCACAACTCAGAGTAGTGTTTCTCATGATACACATAAAAACAGCGAAACACTAAGTCTTCCTTCTCCGATTTTAGATGTAAATTCAACAGCTTGTTCGTCACGTACTTACCAACAATCTTCAGTTTTCTACAATCCTTTCAAAGCGGAAGAGAAGAAAAAACTCGACGTGCTAGAAAAGCATGTTCAACTTTCAAACACAGCTCCTTTCCAAATGAAAAACAACAAGAGAGTCTGTTACAAATTTCAGAAGGGCAAATGTCGTTATGGTGATAAATGTCGCTTTGCACACAGCACAGATAAGTTTACAACAAAAACTGGTTTGACAAACAACAAAAAGTTTACTGACGATTCAGATACAATAGAAGGAATTTCCCACATAAACCAGCAACAGACTTCATATGATGAAGCAGTTAACGAAGATGATTCAAATATAAATAGCAATCGTAAAAAGCGAAGAGTTGGTGTTAGTGACTCCCTCATACCCCCTAAAAGAGCTATGAAAGCTTTTGAGAAGCAAAAACAGAATTCTGGGAAATTCTGAAATTTGAAGCTGATCTTAGGCACAAGTAACCCAATCACGCCACTTATTATCTTAAGGGAATTTATAGTTAGTTCGAAAATATGTCAATAAAATATCAGTAAAGGTACAACAACAAAGTATCTCATGTGTCAGTCTTTTCATTTTTTGCCTTCATAAGCCTTTTGAGCAAATTTCAAGGTTTATGTGAGTGAAATTCACTCAAACTGCTTATTATGAAGACGAAAAACAAATAGACTGAGACAGGTGAGTTTTCACATTCTTTTAGTCTTGATATTTTATTGACATATTTTTGACCTAACTAAAAATCCCCTTATATTCCTTGAGATAAATTTTGAGATTGGGTTACCTGTGGTCTTGAGTCTTACAATGTGGTGACTAAATAGAATACACATTAATTAAAATCTGCCATTATGATGATTATGATTTTGATTTGCTAAATTGAATATCACTGATGAGGTGCATAGATCAACTTGGTGAGAGTAGTCTTGAAAAAGACTGTTTGTGTGGGCTGTCAAGTCCCGGAATTTCTCAAAAATACCCCTAAAAGGTACCAGATGTTTTTCAAAAAGGCGTGGCTTTACAAAATTTTCAGTCCAAAAAGATATCAAAATCATGAGTCTCAGTGTTATTTAAGGTAGTACCAGACCCTTGTTACTGCGCATCAAGCTCGCGCATGTAGATCTGAATAAAATTTCCTGTGCTGCTAAATTGAAACCGTACGTTAAAGGCAAAATTTGGCCATTTGTGGACTTTTCACTCTAAATTAACTTTGAAACTAAATAGAAGTTAGTGCCCATGCCTTCCTGGCCAAAACATCGAAATTACAACATTTTTCCTGCGTTTTTAGCTTATAGCTCCAAAAATAACACTTTTTCATTCGATTCTACATATTTTATTCTTAGGACGAAGAGAAAAAAAAGTTCATTGACAAATTTTCTCAAATTTCAACATTTTTACACCCGCATGAACATATAATTTGGCCGAATACAAGGAATTTTGCTTTTTACAATTTATTTTTTTACACTTCTTATAAAATATTGGATGGATTTTTTATCTTGATATGTTTTCTTAACTCAACACCTATAGTTCAAAACAATTTTTTGCTTTTCTTTCACAAATGGACCTGAGTACTTTGTATTTATTGGTTAAAGTTGATTTTCCACAAAAACGAGCAAAAAACTAAAAAATCGCTCTTTTGTGAAGGCTTATATCTGGAAAACCAATACGGAGACCCCCTTCTTTTTTTTTCTGTGTTTGAATACCATAACATTGAACTTTTATTGACAGAATTTATAAAAAAATTCATTGACGAGTTTTGATGATCCAGTACTACCTTAACCCCTAAACAGATACCAAAAAGTGAGAATTTGACAAATTTCAGATTTTTAAATCCTAAAGGTCCGAGACCAAATCACCGATTTGTACCCCTGAAAGATACAACTAGCATCCCCGATTCAGTTGCATCCCCCCCCCCCCGGGTGTCAAGTGCCCCTGGGTTCAGAATGTTCACTCTTAGATTATTGATGATAGAAAAATCATAAAATCAATTGGTAATTAAGGTTAGAAAAGGAACATGTATGGTTTACCATTACTTTTCGATAATCTTGATTAACACATTTGGATCTCAAACTGTGTAGAAAAATCAACAGACCAAGACACTATTTTTAGAATGGTGTTTATGCTCAAAATAAAAACAATACGACTGGATTCCCAGACGTTGTCACTTCTGCAAAGAAATCGCTTAGGTAGAACACTTTTGAAAATTGTATTCTCTACTCTTTCACAAAAAAAAAAAACAAAAAAAAAAAACAAAAAAAATATGTGCATGCAATTATTGTGGTTAAAATGATTTGTATCTGAATAACAAGGCTATTGTGAAAGTGAAAAATATAATTATTTGGGGTGTCCCTTATACATTGTGCATGTTTTGTACATTACAATAAAAGCAGAAGATAAAATTAGAAAATGTATATTATGTACTCTTTATTTCAGTTTAGTTACCTTGATCTGATTAAGACATTTTCTATACAAAACAGTAGTATTAAGCATCAAAGTTTTCAAAAACAGTCATAGATCAGAAATTGCATTTGGAAACACAGCTTATCTGCTATAGACCACTTCACGTTAACGTCCGCCATTTTGAATTGGGGCAAAGTCGGGAAAATTCTTAAGAAATTGTGATCACTTTGATTTCTTCTAACTCCGTTCATTCGAGCTCAATATTCATAATTGTTTTGTTTTTGAAAAGATATTAACTTCCTTATATTTGTGCTAAAACTTGGTTGACATACCATAGTCATTTGATAAAGAAAATTGAGATTTTTGCTCTCAAAACAAAATGATCGGCAAACGATCGGCGCGCGTAGATCAAAATATTTAGAAAACTTACCGGCTCATAAAAAATAGTTCCAATTCCTGGATAGGGCTCATTTTCCACCAGTTAACGGATATGTACAATTTTTATTATTTTAAGTTAAAACTGTAAAAATGGAGCTTGAACGAGCGGAGATATTGAGCGTCAAAGTGATGACAATCTCTTAAGAAATTTCCCGACTTTGCCCCAATTCAAAATGGTGGACGTTAACGTGAAGTGGTCTATTAATAGTCGATACAGAATTATTGCTGTAACAATCTATCGACTCACGACCCCAGGGGAGGGACTCCGAGGATTGAACGATCGGGGATGCTTGTTGGAATTTTTCAAAAATACTCCTAAAAGATACCGGACGTTTCTCAAAAGGGCGTTGCTTTACACATTTTTCTTCTTTAAAAAGATACCAAAATCACGAATTTCAATTCAATGCTATTCAATTTGGCAAATTGCACATTTTAAACCCTAAAAGATACCAATTCGCTGATTTTTACCCCTAAAAGATACGACGAGCATATCCCCGATCGCTTACCACCGGTTCCACCCCCCGGGCTCACGACTAGTAAACGGGAACTCAAAATGACCTAACCTTACCTAACCGTGTATAAGCATATCTTTGGGCTTCCTGTCTCAAGATACCCACAATGCAATCGAGCAGCCTTGCATGTTAATTTCGGTGAGCGCTCTATACCATCCGTCAAAAGGAGGTTCATTCGGAAACACGTCGGACGAGAGAAATCCGAGACCCGACGAAAGAAATCGGGCTTTCCCGATGTTGTACATAAATATTCACAGCGGCAGTCGACCTTTGTTATGTTTTGTAATCTTTTTACAATAAAATACTGTAAAAACACACACTCGAACACACAGATCATTAGTTTTCATTTAAACTCTTAGATTTTATGTGAAGGAAGAACTGACTCACCTTTCGTTTGCCATGAATCGGCGAAACAATATCATGATTCGCTTTGATAGTACTACTATTGTTTGCTCTTTCTTGTTGGTTTTAATTCTACTTTATAGAAACATTTCCGGGTTAGTCATTATCTATCGAATCGAGGATTTCATATTTTTTATTTACTAAACGGATAATCAATACATTTACTGTACTAGCATCCTTTTGATGGATGGTCGATTGTACCATCCTTCAAACGGATGTTCACCTCGAAACCTAAACGGAAGTTGAGAGAGAAGTATATTTTGGCGGGAAATTTGAGCGAAAAGTATATTTTGGCGGGAAATTGCACAATTACCGTTCACAAGTAAAATAGTTTGAATTCGTTTATACGATTTTTCTGAAGTTGAACCGATCTCAAAAACTTCCAACCTTGTATCGTTAAATACTTTTGATTTTGATCTGAACAAAGTTTTAAAACTTATTTTTTGGAGATATGCACTAAAAATGAGCGATTGTTCACAAGAAACCGACGGGTTTTAGGTGGGGTGGGGTGGGAGGTGGTGAGTTAAGAACAAAAAAAGGGTAGAGAATTAGAAGGTCCAAGTTATAGGAAGAAACATGGGAAAATGGAGAATGAAATAGATGGGAAGAAAGGAATACTGGTTAGATGACTGATATTGAGTAATGAAATATAAAGATAGGATAGGGGTATGGGTGGGTGAGATGGTCGAGGAGAGAGGAGGACAAGGGATCAGATAATATTTTCCCATAGAAATTGCCCCAATGCATTATGATGTCATGGTTTGTTTATGTGGGGGATAGAATCACTAAATCACATAGAAAAATAAATGATCTACTAGTGAAACAGTTTTATTTAAAATGGAGTGGGTTTCAGATATAATGATGTGTAAGTATATGCTAAATGTTATTCAGTACGTTTGATGGCTATTATACTTCTCCTACTGGGTTTATGCGAGTTTTAGAACATTTTTCTGTGAATTTATGTTGATTTGTCCCCCTCCTGCGATCGTGATCCTTTGCGTTAAAACAATATTTTTTGGATTGTTTTGAAGGTGACTTCATAGTGAATTAGGGCAATTGTTAAGCATCAGTGCAAGTGATTCCACAATAGAAAGCTGACCCCCTTTCCATCTGGGCAGTCGCAAGTAAGGAGATGCAGAGAGAAGAGAGTTCGTGTTAATGTTCTCTGCCAATGCCGAATGCCTTGGAATCGTTCTATAACTGATAAAAGAATGTCCGAATGTGAAAGGTGCCTGGAATGGTACCACGAAGACTGTGAGAACATTCCGCATGGAGTTTTTTCAGAAGGGCGGGAATGGGTGTGTACGAAATGTAGCACTTATGTGTAATCTCGAGCTTTGTTTCTTTGTTGTGTGGCCATGACATGGGAAGGGGGCTTGACATTTTCTAAGCCTAAAAAGAGGCTTTTGATGGCACTTTTGAAATATCAAGGTGTGACTTGATATTTATATTTAGAATTTCAGGGGGGGGATCATTGAAAAACATCAGCGATACTGAAAGGAAAAAAAGAAACAAACAAACATATATCATTATAGTGTACTTAATATAGTAACAATGTAACAATGCATTTCTCGCTCAAATTTCAACTTCCGTTTCCAGGTAGTCTCAACTTCCGTTTCAAGTTTCGAGGTGAACATCCGTTTGAAGGATGGTACAATCGACCATCCATCAAAAGGATGCTTGTACAGTAAATGTATTAATTATCCGTTTAGCAAATAAAAAATATGAAATCCTCGAATCGATAGATAATGACTAACCCGGAAATGTTTCTATAAAGTAGAATTAAAACCAACAAGAAAGAGCAAACAATAGTAGTACTATCAAAGCGAATCATGATATTGTTTCGCCGATTCATGGCAAAGGAAAGGTGAGTCAGTTCTTCCTTCACATAAAATCTAAGAGTTTAAATGAAAACTAATGATCTGTGTGTTCGAGTGTGTGTTTTTACAGTATTTTATTGTAAAAAGATTACAAAACATAACAAAGGTCGACTGCCGCTGTGAATATTTATGTACAACATCGGGAAAGCCCGATTTCTTTCGTCGGGTCTCGGATTTCTCTCGTCCGACGTGTTTCCGAATGAACCTCCTTTTGACGGATGGTATAGAGCGCTCACCGTTAATTTCTCGCGCCACCGTGCTACAAGTTTTCTCGAGGTGGTTGTTGGTTTCTGCGTTTGTGGCTTTTCGCCTATATTTCTGGCTGCTTGTGAGATGTTGTTGACCTTTCCATTTCAAAATGGTAAGCGAATTCTATTGTATCATTTTCTTGTTGCCAAATATCTTTTATTTTACATGAAAAGTTGTTAAGACTTCCAACGTATTCGTACTTGAACGCGAACGTCCATGTTTGTTCTCCTTTAACTTTAGCTTCTTTTCAAGATCCTCTTTAATCCAAATCGTCAGATGCAAACACCTTGTTTGATAGTTTTCGTTTATTTTGTGGAACTTGGTATCTCTCTGACCGGCAGACGAATTTTGCAAAGATTGGTCGTGGTCTTCCAGGTTTGCGTTGTCCAGTTCGGTGTGCATTTTGGGAAGCACTTTCCCACGGGCGATGTCAGAGGCGAAGACCGCGATCTAAAATTAATTATCAGCGGTATCGCATGTGAAAGGTAATGAAATCTTTGGTCACGATGTACTGCAATCGCTAGAAACGTGGACTTCGTTAAAGTTTTTTAAATGTATCTAGTTTGCTGTGAAAAGAGTGTATTTTCTTAGAACAACATTTTAAGGAGGAAAGTATATGTGATGGCTATTTTTTTGTAACATTTGAAGAATCATTTGAAGAGCCAGCAACATCAGAATGAATGAAAAATTTATTTCTCTGTTTTAGGTTATTATATATATTACTTTGGTTATTTTCGTTGTTGAACAGACCTTTTAAAATAATTTTGTTGTGGGGGTTGATAAGGACTGTTAAGTGTTTTTTTTACTGATGGATCCTCTTCCGATTTGACGTAAACGTTTCTCTCTGTTTCTTCGCCATTACACCAGCAACCTTTTTATTATATTTATTTATTTTTTGCATTTTAATAAAGGAGTCCTGTTCCTTTTTTCTGACACTACTATGATTATTGCTGTAGTTTGTTATTTGATTATTGGTGTAATTTACTGAACTAAACTGTTCAGTTCTTTTTTTTCTTTTTTTCTATTTATTTATTTATTTTTCAAATTTATTTAACACCTCGCCAAATTTATCAATTTTATTTTGAATGATCAATCCATCAAAATTACTTCATAAGTCCCAATCTAGTTTATTGATACATTTCATTTATTTAGTTATTACTCAGACTCGAGGGCTTCAAAATCAGTACCGATTGCATGCAATAATACATCGTGACCTTTCCTTTGTCACGCCAGAAAGATTTCATCATTTCCGATATGGGAAACCGCTGATAATTAATTTTAGATCGCGGTCTTCGCCTCTGACATCGCCAGTGGGAAAGTGCGCCCCGTGCATTTTCAATTGATATCTGTAGGCCCAGGTCGTTGTAGATTATTACTCGGGCGGGCTTCCTATGGAAGCCAGCCGAGTTATATTCGCCGTTTCTCTCACGCGCTGTTCACGTGGACAATAGCGATTGATAAATCAATGATCGTGATCGATAAATCTTATGTCATCAATGACATGTGGTATCGAAGTTGTCAGACTTCGAATGCTTCGCTTTTGATCGAAGTAGCAGGAAATAATCCTCAGGTTGTCTTTAAATGATGTAGACCCAGCCTAAAAGATGTCGAGCGTTTTTGGAATGGGCTGCTCGACAAAATCAAAGCAAAATGTCAAAAGAATCTCAAAGAATTTGAACTCAAATGAAATCAAATGTACTCAAACAAACAAACCGGCGTACAGATTCCCAAGTCAAACCGAACAAACAAATATTAACTGTTTAGTAAGCAGGAACTTCATTGTCAAGAAAAATGTTCTATGTAAACCGAAGATGGACGCCATTTTAAAGATGTTTGATCCCTTTCTTGACCTTCGTCTATCAAGAAGCCTTGGAATTACATCATTATACGTCAAGGATAAGGCTTTTGAGTATAATTTATAATTTTTTTGTTTACAATTTTGAACAAAGGTTATTGTTTCACTAGTTTTACAATTATAACAACTTTACTTTTTGCATTACACTTTGTACCAAGTGTTGATGCTTATCGTGAAACTATTGTGAATTCGTCGCTCAATGACTGTAATATACTGAAAGCTAATGGTTTGACTGTACATGTATACAATATATATTGGAGAGAATACTAGATCTCATTGTATATTTATTCAAATTATAAATTAAATAAAAGGCTCCAATACAGCGAGGTCCTTTAAGGTACATTCTTATATTCAATATTCAAAAGGTAAACTGAAAATGGTCAATATTATACAGTTTAAGAATCCCGGGGGGGTACTCCCTTCAGATCTTGGTAGGGGTGTTCCGCTGGGATCTTGTGGGGGTTACCCTGTTTATGACAAAAAATACCTAACCTCCATACCCTGTTTATGACAAATTACAATTGTTTACGAACATTATATGATTTGTATTAATATATCAATTCAGACACACATGCTGCTCTTATCTTTTTTTAAAGTGAACAATCTTATTCCTGCCGATTTCCTGAATGCAAAATAATTTCTCTCATTTTTGGGCCCTGAGTATGACAGAAAGTTTGGATTAAATCGGAAATAGAGTAGAATTGGATACCCTGTTCATGACACCAAGGTCGAAAAACCATACCCTGTTCAGCGGATCATCCCCGTATAGTCGATATAGGGTATAGTCAGGGAGCAAATGTCGTAAAATAAAGTCCAGTGGGAATTTTGTGATGAAAGCAAGCGACTTAGCTAGTTGTGTTAAGGGGACCTCAAGGAACATCAATTTGGTTGTCGGCATTTTTGTAACTTGCACAGACGACTTTTAGGGAGCATTTAAGGTTGGTGATGACTAATTAAAAAGTGATTTTTTTTCTCGAAATTCCTTACTATCTGTAAAGACCTAGTTCAGGACTTGATAGATTGAAAGAAAAACATTTAGGTCACCGCGCATTTTAATGAGCTATACGTCATCAAATATTACAAATTGGGCAATTTGAAACTGGAAGGGAAAAAATTTATAAATTGTGATATAATTTTAATTTCTAAAGGAAATATCTCTTAAACAATAACACACATAATATTCTTGTAGATAAATGTCTTTAAAGGTAAGAAAATTAAAAAAATCTTTTTTTCGAGAGCAGTTGAACGCATGAATATTAACATTTTCAAATTACCTACCCAAAAAGAAATCACCAATATTTTTATGATCTTTCAATTTTAAATTTTTTTAAAACTCACCGCATGAAAGATTTCTTATCACTTTATCACACAAATAAATGAAAAATATGGGAACCCGTGCAGTTTAATTAGATAATCGTTTTAAAAGCACGAAATTTTACCAAAATTAGCAAAAATTGCACAAAAGTCCCTGCCCCTCCCTAGACAGTAGAAGAATTAACAATGCATTTTGGGAGATTTTCAAGATGGCGCCCGGGGAAAGATTGTCGGAAGTTTGATCACATAATAGTCGCTTTTGAAGCTGTTTTTTTAACAAAAGTGCATTTTCAGGTCAGTTTTGCAAAGATTAAATGTTTTTATTTTAATAAAAGGTTTATGGGAGTTGGTTAATTGCCAAATTAGCTTGTTTCTGGACGTTTTTTAACACAAAACGATCGGCCTTTGAAAGTGTTTGTTTTTCAAACTTCATCAGCAGCATGCGCAGTACTGGATGCGCAATGACAATAATAGGCACCATCCTTAAGTTGTGACATATATTCTTCAGCATGGAAACGAGGCTCTGATTACAAATGGCTTTTATCTACAGTTGAAACCCACCAAACCTAATCATACTTTACATGTTTATGTTATGAACAAAACTAAATGTCCTGATAAAGTCATAAAGTTGATCACGTGACTATAACTGCATGGAAACGAGGCTGTGATAAAATGCACTTGTATCTATTTATCGCTACCAAAACTACAGAATACTGTATATTTACATATGTTTATCACCATCAACCTAAGAGTCGTCTTACACAATTAAAGTATAATAAAATTGATCACATGACCATCAAATCATGGGAACGAGGCTAGCTCTAAAATAGTTTGTAATTACATAAATGATCTATTCGTCGCTAGAACTGCTTTAAAACTATGGAATACTTTATATTTACACTGTATTAAGCATATGTTAAGCATTAGTTCAAAAGTAGTTTATAATTACATGGATCATCTATTTCACGAATTTCGTCGCTAGAACTGCTTTAAAACTACGGCATACTTTTATTTTTTCCAGCCTTACCTCATTGGCATCTATTGGTAAAACCATTTCTCTTTTTTGCATTCACACTTTTGTAGAAGCAAGCATCCTTGGTATTGGCAGCACGGAAGCATCTATATCTGTAAATGCAGTGATGATATATTCGTCAACTTCAATGAGACTTTCCAACAACATAGTTTCCCTTTACCAGCCAAACTACCAGTAACGTCTGCTCCACTTCAGGCATGAAATCCTGGAAGCGCTGCAGTTTTAGCAGGTCCCAGCGATTGTATTATAGGACCAAGTGGTATCCCTTGATAACGCTGCCCTCTTCCAGTCACAAACTTGGTATCATTACACAATTCTGGGAATCGCCTGAAAGCAAGCACGAAGACATAAGTATCAGTTATGGATGTTCTCTGGAACGTCATTACCAGTAGGTAACTTCTCAAGTATTTCCATTAAGGTGCTCTTTGTGGAACAGGGAAGCATACTGTCATCTGCGGCGAACATCGACCTTGGTACTACTTAGAACTCATACTGTCACACAAATTCTTTGATGTCAATCTCTAGTCGTGTTTTGCAGATCATCATCGTTCGTGCAAAGAGAGTGCGATCTTCCTTGAGCTCAATTTTTTTGTCCTGTGCTTTAACTTTCACCAATTTACAGGTACGTTTCCATGTCAGACACATGCGTTTCCTTATTGGAGACCAGATGCTGAAATCTATAGACTGGATCTGGACTTTTGACCAATGGCACTTCGCTGACACATGTCAGTTTTAACGTTTTCAGGAGCTCCTATCTTAGTGGCCAGGTTGAAGAAGTCATCGCTTTCTTCCAAAAATGGATTTGTAAATGCTCTGATCTCCAGCTGCTCAATATCTCTCTCTTGACGGGATAATTCAGCATCAGTGAATACATGGATTTAGCTTGTTCCGCTAGCTTAGCCACACTCAGTTGCAAAATTGTTGGGACTTCGACAGTTTTTTTCTGTTTCCTTTCAAAACCTCTCTTTTATGTATATGTTGCATTGGCTTCCTTGTGACATGTTAATCGTCATCGAGGCTACCAACATTGTGGAAGGGGGAGGGGTTAGGGTTTGAGAACAATGCTGAGAGGTTTACTTCTAAATTATGTGTAGTGTCCCAACTAATTTTGCAACTAAGTGCAGCTCATGGGTGATCAACAAATACTTGTGTGTGCGAAGGAATTCAATGTCATGCGGACACTTTCATCGATCGGTTGACTTGCTCCAGGGCATTATCTGCACCAATTGTACAGAATGGTATGTTCTTATTCACAACACAGTTTCCTTGGAGGAACTCTTTGTAAATATCTGGATATGTTTCTTGCTACTTGTTTATATCTGCTATGTAGACAATAATCATGCGAGCATAGTTCAGTCTATCATGAGCAAATAAGTATTTTAAGAATACCTCAAGAGTTTTCAGATGAAGTTCCAAGTCTCCCTGAATTCTTACTGATAAATATTTCCACTTAAAATTTACGATGCATGTGTTCCTGTGATCACAAGATTTCAACCAGCAGAATATTCACCTGATGATGATGACGACGACAAAAATAAGGATGATTTTTATAAATGGTCGCTTTGCTTCAAATAATGCTTAACATATGCTTAATACAGTGTAAATATAAAGTATTCCATAGTTTTAAAGCCGTTCTAGCGACGAATAGATCATTTATGTAATTACAAACTATTTTAGAACTAGCCTCGTTCCCATGATTTTATGGTCACGTGATCAATTTCATTATACTTTAATTGTGTAAGACGACTCTTAGGTTGATGGTGATAAACATATGTAAATATACAGTATTCTGTAGTTTTGGTAGCGATAAATAGATGATACAAGTGCATTTTATCACAGCCTCGTTTCCATGCAGTTATAGTCACGTGATCAACTTTATGACTTTATCAGGACATTTAGTTTTGCTCATAACATAAACATGTAAAGTATGATTAGGTTTGGTGGGTTTCAACTGTAGATAAAAGCCATTTGTAATCAGAGCCTCGTTTCCATGCTGAAGAATATATGTCATAACTTAAATGCTCCCTAAAATTCGTCTGTGCAAGTTACAAAAATGCCGACAACCAAATTGATGTTCCTTAAGGTCCCCTTAACACAACTAGCTAAGTCGCTTGCTTTCATCACAAAATTCCCACGGGATTACATTTGCTCCCTGACTAGTAGTACCCCCCCTCCCCCGGGTTAAGAATATCAAAAAACAAAGACTGGTTTCTAGAAGCAGGCCAAGTATGTCAATATTTTCTTGTAATAAACTGGTTTCTCTTTATATGACTCAGTCACATGTGACAAACTATTGTTTTTTTATTTTTCCAGGAAGCAAATCGATCGATTCACTAATAATTTGAACACACAAAGTTGTTCTGTCTCTGCAAAAGTATGACACAAAAATGGTGCATCGATTAAACAAAACATTTACACGATCAATTTACATTGTATAACCAACCTCATCGAGTGAAGAAAGTCATAAAAGCATTGTTAATACTCAACAAACCATTACTTGCAATATCAAGGCAAAATGCAAATGTTGAAGGAGACCAAAAGTGCCTTGCGCAAAATCCGTTATATCGAAGAGAAGATGAATTTATAAGAGAAAATCCTTTTGATATCTAAAAAATAGAGTACATAATGATTATGTCTATGATTATTTTAGCTTGGGGGGCGACTATGAATAAAGAATAAAACTGTAGCAAAGTCGGTCAAAATATCAAATACATCGGCAATTTCACGGCTAAATAAGCGTCAAAGCTACACAGCAACAACCCGTAAAATCAGAATTATCACAACAAAAGAGCAACTTATTATTTGATAACTCACCTGGGCATGTTTTTTCTTTGGTAAACGAAGGGATTTCTCAGCAGGGACACACATGTCAATGTGAATTTTTGCGTATTTGTAAAAATTTAGCAATCTTTGGAGACCAATCTTTTTTAAAATAAGCGACCAGTGAAGTTGTGAATACCCACACATGAATTCCAAGAGTAAAATCCAAAATGGCGCCAAAATTAGGCAAATTTGAACAAAGGCTGATGCATGTGCATTACCAAATGCCCATCTGCTACCAATGCAGTGTTCACTTGAATCCTCATTACTTGTGCCCAAGCCTCTGGCCGGCACGAGTCTTAAAATGCAGAGAATTCCTTTTTTTTCCCCCGCTGTTAGAAGTTGAGGCAAGTTCAGACATGTTACACGTTCCATCAGGTCTGATTAAATTAACTAACAAAGAAAGAAATTCCAATAGACGGACCACAGACTCGAACCTGGGACCTTAGCATTGTCAAACTGCGTCTTACCCGATGTTGCCATCGCGCCAACCACGTTATTCACAAGATCCATTAAGCTATATATACGTAGTACGAGGTTCAAGTCTCCGAACGGCCAATCTTTTTTTTTGTTCTTTTTTTTTTCTTTTTTCTTTTTTTTTTATTCTAAAGTAATCTTTCTTTTGCAATTTTATCAGTTATTTTTTAATGAACAATTTTTATTTAATAATTAAAACGAATGCTTCCATGTCGCATCAAAACAGCTAAATAAAACTTAATTGAAGGAAATACAATTCGTGGAATTGTTGAGAAGAATCATTAGAAGTGAACAAGATCAAAAAGTAGCAAAAAATCCATTGCGAAAGTGAGAATTTTCGAGCTTGTAGACGTATACATATCGAAGCTCGCTCACTCGACTTGAATAACGATTGTTTAGCGATGTGTATTAACAAAAGCGAAAAAAGACAAATATTTCAAAAGGATCTTTTGGTATCTTACCCAAAGGAGACTATTTGGTCACTTTTCAAGTCTAAAAGGATCTCTTTTTTGGCTGAACTTTGCGAAATTGAGAGAAACATAACAAAGGGCAAACAACGAATAATACTTATGGGCTTCCTGTGTACTTCCCAGAGTGCTATGCTAGCCGTCAAACTCCACAAGGTATTATAAGAGCTTAAAGGCAAGTTCGAGATGTCGCAAAGAAACTGTATTCCATATTTTGTACCCTTTTGTTTCTTGTTTTTGTTTTTTGTTTTTTTGTTTTGTTTTCAGTTTTTTAAGAACCTACGTTCTTGGGCACGAGTAAACCCTGAATTCAGGGTCTAGTTGATATTATAAAACCGGAGATTGAAGCCTCGCGAATATCGAGTGCCAAGCACTTTTCATGACAAGTGCTTATATTAATTTGTTGGTTAGCTCACCAATCGAGTCATCTTTTGCTCTAATTTGCTCTCTTAGTTGGTCAATGTCTTAGTCCAGCAGCCGGCAAGGCATACCTTGCATGGAATCAATACAATTGTTTTTGCTCTTTTATTACTCTGTAGGATGTGGGCTTTAAGAAAATGCCTGATGACACTTTGTCATCCTTGGGCATCACGAGATAATTAGCAATTTTTCAATTCTAACATTTTATGGGTTGGGCTTCCTGTGTTAAAAATTTAAAGTTATTTAAAAGTACTATATTTTAAACGGAAAATGTAATTTTCTGTTTAGGATGTAACAATATGTAGTATGGTCGTTAGGAATGTGATTAATGACGCTTTTTCATCTTTTGGCATTTTCATATAAACTGCCATTTTTAAATTTTTGATTACATGTATTGGGTTTCCTGTGGTGATAAACTTAATATATGTATTTATTTATATATATACTTGCTACGAAGTTTTGATTGGTGTCAAGTCTGTTAATTTTACAATTACTGTATCCTATTTTATTGTATTTAGCAATATCATTGTTTTGATTTCTTCTGATTGTGACGTTTGATTTTGACCACATACATCTGTGTATTTTGGACTAGCATATTTCTGGCCTGGATCCTGAAGACTTAAGTTGCAGAAGCCGTTGTACATGATGGCTGTTGGCTCAAGTTGAGCTCATCCACCCTTTGACAGGTTTTGTTTTTAGTCCTGCTTGGTGACATGCCACCCTCCTCACCAGCAAAAGCTGGTGGGGGAGCTGGTTTAGATGCCGACCAACCCGTCCATGGGACAGGTTGCACTGGGTTACATGGTACCAGTAGCAGATTTCTAAAACCTGTCCTGACTACAACTGAAGAGCAGTGTCATGAAGTCAAGTGAGTTTGTTAAGGCAATCATGTCCTGCATTGCAGTTGCAAAAAATGGTACATGGGAGTTTAGAGCTATTACAGCTACATCTCAAGGTACGACAAGGGTTTTTGGCTGTATTACAGTTGCACCAAATCATCTTGAGCACACAATCTGGTGCCAATTTCACACCACAAGGTACAGCTGTTGGAAGCAGGGTCTTGAGTGCTTCATCCTTGACATACCCATATTCTATCGAGTCAAGTGCAGGTGGATCAAAGGAAGTCGCAGATTTCCAGATAGAGGTCTGCAGGTGTGCTCTCTTAACATTCTCAGCAAAAGCTTCTGTTGTTGGAGGGAGTGTAGGCAGCTTTAGTGCAGTAGTGACACCATTGCAAACATTGACCTAGCCTTAATCTTTCCATTATAGCATGAAGCAATGAAGGTGGTTGCCTCACTGATGACATCACTCATTTGGACATCAGCACATCCCATCTTTGATAGTGAGGTTGGAGAAGGAATCAGCTTTTTCAAAACCATGGCTTTGCCAATTCTAAAGTAAGTTGGCACAGTATCGCACCTAGATAATGCATGCACTGCCAGAAGACCAGGAATTATTGGCTTGTGAGCTTCAATAGAGGCCTTGATGTCAATTACAGATCTTTCTTGAATGGGTGAGCACATGGTAAGCACACAATCAAGATTTTCCTTATGGTAATTGTGCAACAGAAGGACAAAGACATCTGTATCATCCGCAACTTCATCAATGGCACGTCTTTGCGCATAGAATAGCCTGTTGGACGATGATATTGTCAGCTTCTTCATGAGATGTTGAAATGTCGCGCCTTTGAATCACTACACCATTGTTTATCTCAGTTGGGATATTACTGCTACCAGTGTCAGTTGTTTCTTGTTCGCAGCAACTGTTAGAATGGCCTTTTGGGGTGGCAGAGGCATGTTTTCGGTAAGCTGATAGACTCTACTTGCTTCACATTCTCGTTCATTTCTTGTTGACGCTTTACACATCACAGGTACGCAGCTGTTTTTGGAGGTAGTATTTGAAATTGTTTACGAAGTCTGATACATGTCCTTTTACGGGCCAGTGGACTAACCATAGCACAGCAGAACCATCAAGTATTGTTGCTCCATGGGCCTTAGCATCGGCAACTCTAGATGATTCCAATCTTGCCAGTCGATTTTTTAGATCTGCTTTGGACTTGTACAATCTCATCTTACCAGAGTCTTGAAACATTGAGGTAGGAACTGGGGATAGCTCATGGCTCATCAGGTCTTCAGAGCTGCCAACCCCCAGACTTTCAGAACCTGGAGATTCGTGGACTGATAGGAAAAATTGTTAATGGGGGGAAGGAGGTTTTTTTCTAGACACCGTAAAATTTAACAGATCCCCCCTTCAACATCAAAACATTGTCTTGATTCTTGATCCCCCCTCATAGATAGGGACAGCTTAAGTGATCCCCTCTTCATACAAGTTTATAATTATATTTTTTGATGGTGGTCTACATTTATACTTGTTTGCATTGTATCAAAATTAATTTTCAGATCGTTGATGTTTGCACTCTATATACAAACTTTCAAATATTTTACTCTGTCTTACTATTAAACTGTTGTGAATTTAAGGCTATTTCAGACAATTTTGTATGATTGTGGGCAATTTTGAATGATTTAGAGCAATTTTGAGAAATTTAAAGCAATTTTGTGCGATTTTGAGCAATTCTGCGCGATTGCAAGTAATTTGAGCGATCTTAAACAATTTTGAGCGATTTTGCGCGGTTTTAAGAAATTTTGAGCAATTTTGCGCGATTTTAAGCAATTTTGAGCGATTTTTTTGCAATTTACATCGTAGTGAAAGCAACCAAAAACGCGAATTAACGTCAAAAACTGGCGCGGACGTCAAAAACTGGCGCAAAGGTTGTGTACTATGATTGGTTTATTGTACACAATCAGATCAGATGAGATGATTTCGAGCTCGATGTGATTGAATCTCGGGTACTGTCAATAGAAAGTAATAAGCATTTGCTTTATTTGAAGTCAAATATTAAAGTTGATTGTACTGTATTGCCAACTTTGACGTTTACCCGGGAGATTGAGACCTTTGCCCAGGAGACCGGAATACAAGGCCCAAAATCTGGAGACTCCCGGTTTATCCGGGAGGGTTGGCAGCTATGCGTCTTGAACATCGATGCTTCTGGAGCTAGCTTGAATACCGATAACTCTACTGTAGATTATGGTGGTATGGTACAGCTTTTTCGATCCAATCTTGATGTGCTTTTTACCATCAGCTATGGTTTTTACCCCTTTTGTTGTAGAACCCTGCTGGCCAACCACTCTTGTACTCGCTCATTTTTTTCTTTACAAGATTCACAGTATCATGGACTGTTGCACCTCCATCAGCAATCTGGCCACTTATAATGTTGACGATGTTTGGAGGATGTAAAGTAGGATCAAGGGGATTTATGCACAATTCAAGTTTTCTTCTGATGGTATCTCTGTCCGCTGCGTTTGCTTCAATTCCTGCCTTCTTTTCTTCCTTGTGCGTCTCTTGTACCGTTTCTTCTTCATCACTTGTAAGGCTGAAAAGTCTTGCTGAAGATGTGAACAAATGTGTAGACTAAGGGCCCATGTCTTCAGTGTTTCAGGTTTTAATGTGATGCTACAGTTACCTACATTCTCACTTAAAGTCGTCATACGGACTCTTGTTTTGGCATGATCCGACTGGGGTACTCAGTTTTCACACGTGAGTGTTTCGAGACATTTCAACAGCAAAGGACTAAAACAATATCGATATTTAACCATTTTTTCAATAAACGTGTTTGTATTGGCACTCAAAACCTTTTAAATTACTTTTTAAGTGGATAAATTCATCATCAAAGTCAAATTTACTTACAGTTTGTATAGTGAAGTACAATTCAAGACGCCTTCTTGGATTTTGTAGCCGAGCGAGGATTGGGTACTAAATTTATGAATAACTCTTTTGTTGTGAAATTTCTGGGGTGGGAGATTGTGATTTTTGTTATTATGATGAAAGGACATTGTACATTACTGAATGGCTTTTTTTAATTTTTTTATGTTTATTTTTCAAATCCTTTTCATACAATACAAAATTTTTTACATGTACAGCACAACTACATCTACATTTACAATTCATTATATATCTATTTAACACTATCTGTTCCTGGCTGTACTTTACTGGACAGAAAATTTTCGTATTTCTTCAAGTGAGAGAGAATTTTTGATTTACCTTTAACTATTTCATATTCTAATCTTTCATAATCATTAATAAATTGACTAAAATCTTGCAACCTGCAATCTTTCAGTTTGCTGTTATACATTATAATAATTATAATTATATTATAATTGTTTTCTTGGATATTCTTTGTTCTTGCTAAAGTAGTTAGATGAAGTAAATAATCTTCTAATTGCTTTTTCACAATATATTTGCTAGAAAACAGCGATATTGCATCATCGTCTCCAAGTTTTAATGTGCCATACTTGAATGCTACTTTAATATTGTGCCTAGGTTGCCAGTCATCTGGAATGCGAGATTCATCATCATAAATTGTTATTACCACAAGAGTCGAACACATCTTTGTAGTGAAACATAGGTAATTTGGATGTGTCTGGTCTAGTAATGTGACTTATTGTAGGACTAATCCATTCTCTTTCCTTGCATTCTTTACATTGTTCTCCATCAGAAGAAGTTTTTGAACAGTCACCTTTGAGAAACTCAAGGTAGCGCTCCCAATTTATTGTAGCCCCGTCTACAACATCATCTCCTATTGCTGAATTTGTCCTCTCCGCTTCATTCTGTCCACTATCGCCGGCTGAACGATGAATTCTTATGTGATAATCAGAGGAATACATGCGGGCTTATTCGGTATCTATGAAACTAACTTCGGTGTTATTCACCCCAACTCCTGGGCCTGCATCAGTAAATTTGGCTCAGCGAGTTTGAACAGGAGGCAAATGCAATGACTTCATCAAATCCAGAAAATTTGTACACTTCAATAACATATTAGAGTAATCACCCCAGGATGTCTGATAATCCTTTGTATCTGTCCAATAAAAGGATAGCCTGTTCTTTGACTTTAGCTAAAGCCTGGATGATTTCTTCGACCGCATGACATGGTTCTGTCTCCCTCTGTCAGACACTGGCGTCATACTCAGCTTCTGCCTTCTCAATTCTTCTTAAAAGATGGTTTAAACGCTTTTCTTCATACTCTCTGTATCTGCATGTGGCAGAGCCAGTCACCCCTTCGACATCATCTTTCTCTGACATATCATGGAAAAGATATGTATCACCTGCAAAGCACTAATAAAAGACCGAATGTTTTCAGCAAAGACATTATCTCGCTTTACTTCAAAAGAGTCTGGAAATTCGCAGCCTATGTGTTTCGTTAGCCCAAGTTGTGCCACTTGAGTTTAGATCTTGCAAACGAATGTTGGTCCAGACATTCTTCTTCTTTTCAATAGTGCTTTCAATAGATGATATTTCCTCTTTTAGTTTGGACTGCATAGCACTGTTACGTAAATGAGCTATATCCTTGGCAGCTCAAAGCTGCTTTCTACTTCTTTTACAATATCTTTTACAAGGATGACATGTTTTGGCATTGTATCGGGATCCAATCCTAGTGCCCTGATTTCTTCAATCGACCTACTTCCAGCAAACAAAACCTTTGAACATGTTTTGTCCCACTCTGTGTCCATTGATCCAAGTATAGAATGCAGCTCTTGTCTTTCAATGCTCAGTTTTTGATCATTCGCGACAGTTTCTTCATGATTCACTTTCAACCTTTGAATTTCATTCAAAAATCCAATAAGATTAAAAGATGGAGACTTAATTACGATGAATCTATCAACTAGGGCTTTGGAGATGTTAACATCAACAATATAAATGCAAAGTCCATGCTCTGGGAGCAACAATGCATCTCGAAATGTTGTTTCGTCAACTCGTCCATCCTGATGCCCGCAAAAGATCTGATAGGCGACATCAAACCTCATGAAACCCTTCACTGAACCTAAATCGTCAATGGGCAGCAACAAATGCTCCAATACCTCTATAAGACCTTTCAATTTTGATTCCTTTTTGAAAGCTTTGTTTCGCTTACTTTCTTCCTCCAATGCAAGAAGACGACAGTGGTTTGAATACAAATCACACTTTTGTAAAGAATCTCTGTATACAATACCATGCCCCGTCAAAAAAGAGCTCTGTGCTCTTAATTCCTCTCGATTTATGGATTTAGAACCAGTAACAATATCAGCATAACGATCTAGCGACTTTTCACTCTCTATTTGAGCTGCCATTTTGTTTTTGGGCCATTTGGCTTCCTGCTGTTATCCGAGAAGGACTGGGGTCAACTCCCCCCAGTCCCCCCAAAAGCTGCACGATTCAAGATGGATGTCAGCGAAGTCAGTGTACTATACTCACCGGTCTTGCCCGCACTTAATGAGCTATGGGCGTTCTGCCGGTCGCTTCGGGTTGTAGTGCAGGAACAAAAAGCCCTTGGGAGGGAGGGTGGGCATGCTTGGGATTACCCGAGGCGACCGCCAGATGGCGCGCGGGAGACCGACGCATATAGTATGAGAATGAGGCTATGCTATGTACGCTGTTATGCTATCTCGTCCAAAGTGACACAATGTTAATTAATTCACTCTGCTCTTATACGTGCTTGGGTAAGACCGCTGAGCATAGTGTACTATACTCACCGGTCTTGCCCGCACTTAATGAGCTATGGGCGTTCTGCCTCTCCGCTTTGGGAACGCACTGCTGTCTGTACCGACATTCGTGACACTCCGACAATCCCATACTCAAAAAGGTTCTGATGCCCGAGAAACCCAGACTTAAAACCCAGGTTTGCAGTTGCCCGTGGGGATCTAGTAAAATGGAGTTAATTGCTGATATCTGATGAGTGAATGCTTGGACGAAGCCCTTCAGGTGGTCGTAGTCTGCGTAAAGCTGTGATGATTTCTCCAGTGCTGAAGACGAAGCCGATGACAAGGTGTCCGATGGGGCCCCAGTTTTTCCAACCGACATTCATCATGACATCTGCAAGGGACGAGCCCGAGATTGCTAACGTTAAGGCGCACCCACTTCTAAAGCTGTGTAGGGTCTCGCCGTTATCCATATTGTCTTGCTGAAGGTAGAGTTTGAGCCGCGCTTCTGCCGCGGGATGAAGAAAAGGCTTGTCCAAGACATTTCCTTGAGGATTGGTTGGGCAGAACAAATAACTTTGCCGTAGGTCTATACCAATACTATGGGAGATTGCCATGTAATTCTCAATGGCCCTAACAGGGCAAATAAGCGTGTTGGGGTGCCGACGCAGGCCAAAGAGGTTTGAGCTCCCATCTCTCAGCGTTTTCCCCCACACGTGGTTGAATAGCAAGCCATCGTCCGCCGGGGACCAAGCAATTTCCGTCGTTTTCACCCGGCCAAGGTCACTGCTTCTGTCTCCGCTGAAGAACAATGTTTTGAAAAACGCTTGATCTCCGGCCCTGATGAAGAGATCAGTCGGCGACAAGGCGTTCAAGAGAATCTGCTTGTCCAACAAGTGAGCTAGCGAGGTCAATTTATTGATGAACAGGGGCGTGGCTTGTTTAGGCGTGATCCGGGCTTGTAGTTGTTCTGCTGTGACGGCCTTTAGGTATTGTTTGACTGAATGGTCTGTAGCAGGGTTGCCTACTACAAGCGGTCTATTCCATTCTCCCTGTCTTCCTCTCTTGTTGAAGATGGCGCGGAGCTTCCCTATGTATGAGTCCACTGTACCATAAGCCAATCGCAGCGGGCATTCACAGACCCCGTGCCCTTTTAAATGCGAGTGTGGACACCCATGGCCATGCACCTTTGTCTTTCCTTTGGAGTCCTTGTAGACAAGAAAACGGCACACATCTAAGGGGGTAGCGTTGACGATGGACTTGCTTCCGGGGAGGTTGTACAGGAAACATCAAACTCGTCCGCCAACGATTGCTTTTGCTTGAAATAAGTTGTGGAAGAAGCAGTTTGCTGTAAAGATGTGATGCGTCCGTCGATAGCTTCAATGTCAAAGTAGAGCTGAGCCACAGCGCGGCGTGTGCGCTTTTTCCGAATGTAACTGCACCGCTGGCAAAAGATGAACATGTGATCGTTGGCATACAGGCAAGCTGGGCATCTAACTGCGGGGCAGAAGAGGCGCGGTACTTCAGGAAGCTCCTATGGGAAAAGAAGGCATATCAAAATGTTTTCCCCCCAAACGATAACAAGACAACAACTTTATGACTGGCATTAAGTTTATTGAGGATATCTTGGGCGATATTTACATTTACTCCTTGAGGCTATACTACTTGTTGCGAAAAATGGAAAACCCACAAGTCCCATGGCAGAGGCCATTTGAGGGAGAAGCCATCGGATGTAGGCGGCAAGACTACACCCTCTGAACCTTTGGGTGCGAGGAGGAGCGCTTCTGATGCTTTGGCCCGTAACTGAGGCCACCAAAATCGTCGGGGATGGACATCCGCTATGCACATAGTGTAAGGAACCGATAGCTTGTGAAGAAATTTATGCACCTGGGATATAAGGACAATTGGTGGGAAAACGTAAGGTCTCTCGAAGATTTTAGGCTGCCGTGCTGGTGATTGCGCGAATATGTTGACACCTGCTGCGCCAGGTGTGGGATATGGTGACACAAAGGGCAAGGCGCGACCACTTTGCGTTTTCTGGACGTTAGAAGGCAGGGCCATCAAGTCGGACGAGTGAGGGCCCAAACGGGACTCGACTTCCCTCCAAGCTTCTGGGGAGAGTTTGGCGTCTTGTAGCGAAAGAGTGCGTGGTGGGCTGTCTGCTGGTTTGCAGGTCGTGGGAATGTACGTAAGGTTGATATGACTGTTGTGGTGAACGCTGGTCCAGAACAGCTCCTTGAGTGCTCCGCACAGCTGATGCGACCTTGCACCTTGGCGACGCAAGTATGAATCAGCACCTGACTATCTGTGTATACATCCACCCAGTTGTTTATCGTCTCTCCTAGTGCATTTAACACGTTGGCCATTGCCTTGTCACCTGGATTCACAACACCACCCCATGCAAAACAAGATGCATCTGTAGCGAGTTTTATTTGGACATGAGTTTCGCGTCGCCATGGCAAGAACCCTTGCCAGTCCTTGAGAATTTATTTATTTAAAGAATATTATTATTATTATTATTATTATTATGTTCGGTGATGGAGATGAACTTCCACCTTTTTTATCCAACAGTCGAAACGCCTGGAGCACTGAGTCGACTTCAAAACCGAGGTATGTGACTCGTTGGGAGGGTGTCAGAGTCTACTTTTCCAGACCGATGAAGTAGCCTAAAGATGTCAGCGTCAGACAGACAATGAAAGCTGACGCCGCGGCTCTCGCCCGTGCTCGAATTTCGGTGGTTGGTATTACTGCATAGGCGGGTGTCCTATCACTCAAGAGAATTTCCCCAGTGTGGCGGTCGTCGATATACAACAGACGTGGGATGTTAAGTGACCGGAAGTAGTGCGACGTCAGCAGACCAGTTGAGTGATAGATGTACGCAGAAGACTTCCACCCGAAAGGGATGGTGTTACAAACGTAGTAGCAACCGGCCCATTGAAAACCAAAAAACTGTCTGCTGTTGGGAGACAAGAGGATGTGATGGTAGCCTGACTTGTCATCGCACACTGTTTGAAAGGACGAGCGAGAAACGTAACGTGGCAGCATGGAAAGGTTGTCTAATTTGAAGGGTGTGTCTTTTGTCCATAAATTCACGTACCGGTTGTCATGACAGAGACGCGGCTTTGAAGCTTCTATGGTGAGGGGCATTAATAGTCGGGGAGGTCTTGTGACGTCCACTTTGCCCCAAAGTGAGAACGCGCCGGTGGCTAGTCCATCCGTGATGGTGTCGCTAATAAAACTACCAAATGATTGGCACGATGCATTGCTGTCGAAAATTCTCGGTGGGGGAAGATGTGAGTTGTAGTGCTCCCCTTTATATTGTCCCTTAAAGTGCTGCAGGAACTCGTGGATGTCGATCCCGTTTCTGATCCAATTTAATACCATAGCTGCTGATTCACATGGCGTGGATTTAGCTATCGTTTCCCAGTATTGCAAGTGCTTATGGATATTGCCGGATACAAAGGGCTTGGGGTCCCTAAACGCCAATTGCGACACATCTGCAGTGGCGTCGCCATTAAGTACGGCGTTGACAAAATCGCTTGAAATGTGGGTGTTGTTAGCTGCCACCCCTCGAGCCGAGCTAAGTGGGCTACCCTGATAATCCACCCAACGGATGACGTTATGCTGGACAGTGGAAATCGTCTTACTATGAAGCTGGAAGACAAAAGGGGGTAGTAGGTGATGTGCGCGGCTCGAGGGGTGGCAGCTTTATTGCCTCAGTAATCTGAGAGGGATAGGTTCCCAGTCATAAAGCTGCCAGCCCAGAGCTGAAAAGGGGGAATGAAAGGGGGAGGGAAACAGGAGTCACAAAGATGCCACAACATAGATCATTGCACTACATTTATTTTCCAAATATTTCAATCCTTTATCCGTTTATAAGTCTAAATCACATATCAATTGTTGTAGGGGCGTCCTCTTCCACGGTTACCCCTGGGGTAGGGGGCGTACCGTCCCCTGTAGAACTGGTTGCGCCGCTTGAAACAGTTAGGTGATGTGTGGCCCAGTGTGCCACAAAAGTAACAGAGAGGGCGTTGTCCTTTATCATTTTTTGACTCTGTTTGGCCCACGCGGGTGGTAGACGGGGAGGAAGCAGCAGTGGTCTTAGCTTTTAGGGCCTTGTCGACTTTTGCAATTGACTCCAATAGATAGATAGATAGATAATTTGTTTAATGCAATTCCTTGCAGCTATGCTGAATTACAAATTGTAGGTCAATGTGGCAAGCGTACTTACAATAAATAAATTAAATGTATAAATTAAATAATTAAATTAAGTATAATTGATTAACGTGGCAGAACTAGACGAGCATAATAATAAGTAATAATATTATTGGTGAAGGGCATATTTATGCGTAACAAAGTTCGAAAAACGTTCCGTATTCACAACCTTCAGTGATGGTTTGGATTTAACTCTTTTGGATCGCCTATGGGAGATGACAAGTTCGTTGGATATAAGCTTAGAGAGTGGATTATCAGCGCTGTTCTTAATAAATCGTATACAGGCTTCGGTACGGCGCTCAGAAAGTGTTTTAAGACCTGATATGGCTAGTGCCTTACTATGCGAGATATCAGGATAAATGATGCGTAGTGCGCATTTCTGGATGTTTTCTAACGCATCTACGAGGAACTGAGGTAAATTTGAAAATACTGCTGAGGCATATTCTATAAATGATCTAATCAAGGCGCAGTAAACTGCAACTATGTCATGGGATGACACGCCACAACGCTTAAGCTTCCTCAAAGCATATAGCCTTCTATTGGCTTTCTTCAATATAGCGTCACAGTGCTCAGACCAATTCAAGTAATTAGAGATGTTAACGCCAAGGAATTTAAATGACTTGACAGATTCAATTTTGGACCCGTTGACTACAATTGGTTGGCACACATAACTATTATATTGAAGAAAGTCGACAGACATTGTCTTACATTTCTTGGGATTTAACCTCGTGTTGTTACGTGAGGTAAAGCTTTGTATATCATTAACTATATGTTGCAGAACCGATGGACTATTTCTAGGAATAATTTCTAAAATTGTTAAATCATCAACAAACTTTGCGCGTGGGTTCCAAGACGAAACGAGATCATTGACCATTATCGCAAAAAGCAAAGGACCGCTTTTTGTTCCCTGGGGAATTCCACCTTTCAGGTGACAGTAGTCAGACGAATAAGTAGATATTTTAACACATTGCTTCCTTTCGAATAGGAACGCCGAGATCCACAGCAATAAACTAGGATGGATATCAAGCGCGGACAGCTTCTTTAACAAGATCGTATGATCGATTAGATCAAAACCCTTCCTGAAATCAGCAAAGAACAATCTAACCCAGCAACTCCCGCTGTCCAACGCCTTAAGGGCAAGGTGTAATATGTAAGCGATAGCATGTTCAGTAGATTTTCCAGCGATGGCAAATTGTTTTTTGTCATTTACGTCCAGTACAACAGGTAGAATTCGTTTGATAGTAAGGCCCTCCATGATCTTTGATATTTGTGAAGTCAGTGATATAGGTCTGATGTCATCTTCGATGATTTTGGCTGGGTTTGTCTTTGGTATTGGACACACAATTGCACTCTTTAACAATTCTGGAAGGTAACCTTCACGTAAGGAAGCATTATAAATATCTCCTAGGGCAGGTGCGAGTTCAAACGCAAATGATTTTAATACGATGTTAGGAATTCGGTCGGGCCCAGGAGCCTTTCTGGTCTTAATTGCTCGCAGTGATTTAGATACTTCAAAAGAGCTCACGTAGAGATCTTCAGGAATCTCATGAACCACAATACTAGAGATATCAGAGCTAGTTAGTGGAGTGAATGTTGCAGTAAGGCTGACAAAGTATTCGTTAATTTGTGTACACAGTGATTGAATGTCACATATATCTTGACCGTCAATTAGTTGATGGAACCATTGTCCTTCTTTGCACGTGATACCAGATAAATACTTTATTTCACTCCACCAGCGACTGATGTTGGTACTCTTTAATGAAGCCACTTTAGAGTTGTAATATGCTTTTTTACAGCTTTTTAAAGCATGGGCTACTTTGTTTCGCCATGATTTAAAGATGGTAGAATCTTTACCGTGCTTTGCTAGGTATTTCTGTCTTTTGCCGATCCATGTTTTGATCTTAGCTGTTATCCATGGTTTATCGGTGCTATGCATTCTGGTCTTTTTAATTGGAAGGAAAAGATCGAGAGCTTGTTGCAATGTCTGGAGAAAAATCTGGAACTTTCCTTCACATGTCTGTTCCAAAAATAATTCGTTCCACTGGTACGATATTATCCAGTTTCCAAATTCTCTTAACCGACTGTCTCTAGTGTCTCGTTGCTCTATATTAACTTTAGTTCACTTTAGCCTCGAAGACTTGTTTTGCTTAATAAGGACTGCGTAATGATCACTAGAGCTGATTTTTGGAAGCTGTTCTGGTTCAGAGAGAAGGTTAGGTCGGTTTGTAACACACCAGTCCAGTATTCCAGTGTCACGTGTTAAAACTTTAACAATTTGTGTTAGTCCGCAAACACGTTTGAATTGTAAAGTTGAGATCTTGGTGGAATTAGGATTTAAGTCACCAGTTATGCAAACAAGGCTATCAGGGTGCTGTACTAAGTATCTGTCAACAACGCATTGGACGTGGTCGTAAAGATTCTTATTGTCATCTGATGTTGCTTGAGGTGGATGGTATACAATTCCCAAGAGAATGGACGTAACTTCACGTGGTAGGCGAAATGGTCTAAGTTGGATCCACATTACTTCTGAGATTCCCTCAGAGGTCTCTAAATCAATCAGTCTCTTGCAAGGGATGGTACACTTCACATATGCAGCTATGCCTCCGCCATGTCTGTTTCGGTCTTTTCGTAATAAGCAGTAATTTTGCATTGAAATGAAAGAGTCGGGAATGTCATGCGAGAGCCATGTCTCGGAGACACATATTACGTCCACACAGTTGTTATTTGCTACACAGTCCAGTTCGTCCACTTTGTTCATAATTGAGCGAGTATTGCATATTAGTAGAGATGGAATGGAGCAATCGATCTTTGGAGTTGTTGGATTCCCTGTGTCGGCGGACAAAGGGTTACCGTAACCATCAGATGAGCGATTATCAAATTTCTTTCGTTTTGAACGAAATTGTTTTCTGATTCCAAGCTCTTCTAATACTTTAGCATAGTCCTTGTCACTGAAAAGTGCCAAAAAGTATGATTGAAACTGCTCTGTAGGGCTTTCAAGACGGGCCCTCAGTGCTTGTGCTTGTGCTCAGAGCTGGTAGTTTTTTACCGCTCGGCACATGCAATAAAATTGATAAATAAATAAGCACAACCTGGTCATGAGAATACAAAATACGCCAATTAACTCGTGACTCGAGAGCTGGTAGTTTTATTTACCGCTCAGCACATGCAATAAAATCGATAAATAAATAAGCACAACATGGTCATGAGAATACAAAATACGCCAATTAACTCATGACTCGAGAACTGGTAGTTTTTTACCGCTCAGCACATGCAATAAAATCAATAATTAAGCACAACATGGTCATGAGAATACAAAATACGCCAATTAACTCATGACTCGAGAGCTGGTAGTTTTTTTTACCGCTCAGCACATGCAATAAAGTAGATAAACAAGCACAAGATGGTCATGAGAATACAAAATACGCCAATTAACTCATGACTCGAGAGCTGGTAGTTTTTTTTACCGCTTAGCACATGCACTAAAAACGATAAATAAGCACAACCTGGTCATGAGAATACAAAATACGCCAATTAACTCATGACTCGAGAGCTGGTAGTTTTTTACCGCTCAGCACATGCAATAAAATTGATAAATAGATAAGCACAACATGGTCATGAGAATACAAAATACGCCAATTAACTCATGACTCGAGAGTTGGTAGTTTTATTTACCGCTCAGCACATGCAATAAAGTAGATAAACAAGCACAACCCAGTATAAATAAGAATATAAAAGATGCCAAGTGACTAAGAAACTAGGGAAGCCACGTGGGGTTGGGACCCAAACACCAGTACGAAATACGAAAAGCAAAAGGAGTCACAATTACCTCCAATTCCTCGCTGGCAGCTGGCTCCCCGGCGGGGGCAGCCGGTTCTATGGGAGCAGCGTCTTCCTGGTTGTCCAAATTGGCACCGTCTTGTACATTTACTGGTCTAGGAACTTGTTCAGCCATCTTGAGCAGAGCGAAGTTCAGCGTTAGCAGTCTCGTCCGAAGTGACACAATGTTAATTAATTCACTCTGCTCTTATAAGTGCTTGGGTAAGACCGCTGAGCATAGTGTGCAGAATGAGAATTATGCAAGTTTCAACGCTTGGTTTTCAGAAAATAGCATGGAAGAGTTTAAACCAGATTTAACCAGATCTAAAACTTTATTTTTACCTAATAACCACAGCGGTGACAATTTAGCAGCTCATCATCTGCGTATATCCTTACACATCCACTCTCGCTGAGATGTGTGCTGCCTTGCAACAGCTCTACCTCTCGACCACACTTTGGGCACTTTACTTCAGATGTAGTTCCTCGCCCATACTTTCCTACAAACTCTGCAACTATAAAAATATAAACATCATTGTATGTCGATGTTGTTGTATATTTTTTTTTCTTTTTCTGTCGTGGTGACTAGTGTGTTTTACCTGTGCTATCTTTATAGTTGTTATCTTCAACACCACTCGTGTCTATCGCTGTGGATATACCATTAGCCTCAGGCTGGTCACCAAGAAATCGGTCAATCTCACAATAAAATTTAGGGGGCGAACCTCTAGCTGCTCTTGATCTGGACAGGGCATCCTTGTGTTTCTTGTGTATAACCTTTAGGTGTTTCATCTTTGTTCTGCATTGAAGCCAATCACAGTCTAGTTTGTCTTTCTCTCTCAGGTGTGCAGGTCTTGTATACATCTGAGTTTTTGTGTGTAGTTGTTAGTTTATTTTGGATTTTCTCCTCACTCCATACAGCCATCAGAGAGGAAGTTTCTTCCCCCAACCAGGTTTCGCCTCGTTTGGACATTTTCCATAAAACTTTTAAAATATTAATCCAAAAAGCAATAAAATATTGTCAAAAAATATCAATTTTTGACGAAGAGTTACATCAACAAGTTCAATTACGTGACATTTGTTACTAAGCAACGAAATCTCGGACGTGTCACGAAGGGAAAGGGATAAAATGTGTTGTCAAATGTTTTCTAAAACGCTTCTGTAATAAAACCTTTACAACTTCAAGAAAAATATAACTTTATTTTGTATCATTGTTTATTAATTAGAGATAAAATGTATCATATCACTACTAACAAATATTCTGAATGGGAGCCACCAACATTGTCAGAAAAATTTTTTCAATTTTTCTTCAATTTGTATGGTTTATTATCACAAATTTGTAACTTAGGGAAGGATAGGAATGTGTTTTTTTGCTGTATAAATGTTTCTTCGCCATGCAACCAAGCCACATTTTGCCATTAAAGCGATCCGAGACCAGCAGTTGAAAGCAAGCTAGGTTAGATCGATCTCAGATCGAACTTAGTGCGCTTTCACTTGTCCAAACTTGGCTCACTTTGTCTTAGCTCGATCAGAGACCGATCTAAAGTGCTAGTGTGAACATGCTCTTACTCTGGATTTGAGCGAGGTCAATTCTTCACATAGCTTCGTTTGGCAGGACTTACGGTTGGTGATGACTAATTAAAAAGTGATTTTTTTCTCAAAATTCCTTTCTAACTGTTAAAAGCTTGTTGAGTACTTCATAGATTGAAAGAAAAAAATTGGGGTCACCGTGCATTTTAAGGAGTTACACGTCATCAAATATTACAAATTAGGCAATTTGTAACTGGAAGGGAAAAATTCATAAATTGTCATAGAATTTTAATTTCTAAACGAAATATATCTTAAACCATAACACACATAACATTTTCAAACTAGCTTCCCTAAAAGAAATCACCAATATTTCTATGATCTTTCAATTTTAAATTTTCAAAAAACTCACCGTATGAAAGATTTATTATACTTTATCACACAAATAAATGAAAAATAGGGAACCCGTGCAATTTGATAAGATAATCGTTGTAAAAGAACGAAATTTTATTAAAATTTGCAAAAATTGCACAAAAGTCCCTGCCCTTCCCTAGACAGTAGAGGAATTAACAATGCATTTTGGGAGATTTTCAAGATGGGGTCCGGGGAATGATTGTCGGAAGTTTGATCACATAACAGTCGCTTTTGAAGTTTTTTGTTTTAAACAAAAGTGCATTTTCAGGTCAGTGTTGCAAAGATTAAATGTTTTTCTTTTAGGAAAAGGTTTATTGGAGATGATTGATTGCTAAATTAGCTTGTTTCTGGACGTTTTTTAACCCTTTCACCAAAGGAATCCTGGCCCAAAACATTCTCCATAAAACAGAAAACCAGCAATTTTTAACCCCAATTATTCAAACTGATATTTAAGCATGAAGGAGTTATTTTCATTTATAGGAACCCCATATTCAAATGGAAGGTTTTGAAGTGTACTTTGGCAAATGTGCGTCCCTAACATGAGATCGAGGCTGCTAAAGTTACAATTTATTGAAAAAGTCACATATGCATATAAAATGTCAAATATGTCATATAAAATCACTTTTCTTTAAGATAAAAGCACATTTTTAAGTGCTTTATGAATAGTTTATGAAAGTAAAGGTTTCAAAAGTGTGGAAAATATGTACAAATAGTTCCTATTATGCATTTTATAGATTTCCTAGAATATAGATTTGCGGTAGATTTCAAATTGCATAACAATGCATTTTTTTGAATTAAGAAAATGTTAGTTGAAGCACAGGGACCCCTAATCCATTAATCAATACCATTAAAAATACTGAATAAATAAATATTTTAGCGCGCATAAAATCTACTATTCTCTCTTTGGTTGCCTGTTTCAAGCACGCGAACGAATATTGGACTTCCTGTGGAATGGTGAGATGACGAACAAGACAATATTACGAATACATTTTTTTCTCGCGCCCGCTCGCGCCCGTACGACAGAGCTGTGCAGATGGACTGGGCGAGGTAAAAAAATTATTTCTGTAAAATCTAGTATTTTATAACAAGGGAGAAAACTCTCAACGGAAAACTGCAATGTGAATGTCAATATTTTTTGTGATGTGCACTGTGTACGACTAATGACAGCTATACATTGAAAACATATGAAAAGGTGTTTTCCAGGTTAATTTACCGGACATATTTGAACATTACAAATGCCAGTGAGGATGGCATTTGTAATGTCGAAATATGTCTGGTAAACTAAAACATCTATTCATATATTTTCAATGTATAATTTCATTGGTGCTTCTTAGATCTTTCGGTAATGTCACACCTACTAAAGGCAAACTTGGAAATAACTTTGTCGTCTTCAAATGGTAATAATAATAATAAATTTAATTCTTAAAACAGCGCATTTGACAAAAGTCTCAATGCGCTTTACAAATTAAAAAAAATATATATATGCATGTAATGAAAATGGTTATGTACAAGAAAAAAATAATAATAATAAAGATCGTAGGGTTGCATCAAATGCATGAAAAAATAAAATATAGTGTATATGTATCTATAGGTTCCGTTATTGCATAAATAAAATAAAAATATATATATATAGTTATATATGTATATCGTTCTAATCATAAAAGTGTTTGAAAAGAAATGTTTTCAGTTTTGATTTAAAAGAAGTTAATGTTTTTTCATGCCTTAGATAGTCTGGTAGTTTATTCCATAGTGTTGGGCCTATAACTGAAAAGGCTCTGTCTCCATATGTTTTTGTTCTCGATCTTGGAATTGTCAGGAAGTTTTTTGTA
The DNA here is from genome assembly GCA_918843875.1 of Diadumene lineata. NCBI lineage: Eukaryota > Metazoa > Cnidaria > Anthozoa > Actiniaria > Diadumenidae > Diadumene > Diadumene lineata. The sequence goes on along the minus strand of OU974070.1, from coordinate 19,467,162 downwards.
GACGATCTTAAAGTTCTGGTAGTGCAAAGTGGTTTTAACATGTTCTTGATATAAACTGGTGTTTCATTGATGTTTAGACCTTTAAATACCGTAACAAGGAGTTTGAATTGTATTCGTGCCTCTATGGGCAGCCAATGAAGTGATTTAAGGACATGTGTTATACTTTGATCGGGACGAGTAAGTGATTTGGTTATCTATGGGTAAGTGATTTGGTTATCTATGGTTTATTTCGTGTTCGTTTGCCTGTGATATGATAATGAAGGTTGTATTACATAATATGTTGGCGTTTTATGGGCCTATTCTTATGTTCTTTTGATACAAGCTGAGCAACAACAAAAACAAAAGTCAATTTCTTAATGTGATCATGAATTAGGAAAGAAATGTTTATTTTTGTGTTTCGTTTTTTTGCAGGCTTTATGAAACTTTCCAATTACAAAGTGGAAAAAGTATTTTGTTCATTGAGCTATTGAGACTGTACAACCAAAAATTTCACAATGAAGAGTAAGTAGATCAGAGTCGCCTGTCTGAACTTTTTGTGTTAGCTTTTCCGACTGCAACAAGGTCCAAACTTCGGAAAGAAAGAGGAAGCAAGGAGAGGGTGCTGGCGTTTAATAATGTTGGTATATTGGAAAACCCACAAGGTGAGAACAAAGTCATCTTCGAAAAGCTTTCACAGTATGTCCCGAATATAAAAAGATTTGTGAAACTACCTCCATCAACATCTATGATCGAGTGGTTTAGTCCAGGTGATGACTATTCGTATATTCGAGGATTGTAGTGCAGAGGTCACAGTGGAGTCTACAGAGAGAAAACTATTGATCAAAAGAGGAGAAATAGCTATTGAAAATGAAGCTGTTTTAAAAGCTCACTTTACATATGTGGATTCGATCAGTGCGTGTCATGGCTTTCAGGAAATTATCAACAACAATATTTGTACTGGACGAAATGTAACTTTAACAACATGGAGAAAGTTAGATAGCGATGAAACTGAAAGAAGATTACTGTCGCCCAAATGTTGTAGTACAGTTGAATCGGGCAGAAGAAGTGATTGCTGCACAACTTGTGCCAATCAGAGAAGATACATGCAGTCAGGAAAAATTAAAGTGGAAAAAACAACTAAAAGTGAAAGCAAATTTTCATCGAACACAAAAGGTCAGTCTATCACTATATATATTGAGTTTCTTGTAATGAAAGGTTGTATATGGGAGATCACATCAACAGAGCTAGGATAACTGTGCGGCTCAATGCTAGTTGCTGAGACAGACACTGAGGGTGGTCACTGCCAGAGATTTGTTTATGCCCTCAGCAGTTCTTTTACATCCACCTTATATTATAATCAGAGTGAAGGCAGATGGGTCCTCTGGCTTTACATCCTTATCCAAGAAGACGAGACACCGAGAGAGTAAAGTATATTGCCCAAGGACATAACGAGATTTCTCCGTCTGGGAATCAAACCCAGGTCTGTCATATAGTGGACCTGACATACAGTCCAATGCACAAACTACTAGGCCACCATGTCTTTCAAAACATACATTGCATATAGTGGTTAACAGAGTCAGATGAAGCAGAAAATTAAACAAATCAAGTGTTGCACATTTACATGTGTGTATATATAATGCAGAGATGGCTATATTCGATTTGAATATTCGATTTTGAAATAATATTACAATGCATTGAAAACAATAATTTAATGGAATTATTGAATATGTCTTTTTTATCAAACAGGTTTAATGCCAACAAGATGTGAAAACACAGTTTTGGACAATATACTATGGAAAGAGCAGATAAAAAACACAGCAGTTGAAACATCTAATGGACACAGGTGGGATCCAAGGGATGGGATTAGGGTTAGTTAAAACCTGGGAAACAAAGTTTCAATACTGTAGGACGGTGTACAATAGTCACTGACTAAAAAGCAAATTTAAGTTATGAAGTTTGATAAAAAATAGTCAGTTAAGTTTACTAGCAGCGCTGCATTAAAGTGTTTCATTTTGATTGACTGTATTCACGTCATGGGATGGACATGTGCTAAATGTGCTCGAAAAGTCATTTTCCATATTATGATTGAGATTAAACTTATCTGAAATCAAATCATTTGTTTCGTTTTATTATTCAATAAATTGATTTATAATTAGATATGAATTTTGGAATTTTACATTTTCTAGGATTATAAGCTTAATTTGTTTATCTATATGGAACCTTAGCCCTGAGGCTTATGAAAAACTTACTTCTTGTGGAATGCTGAAGTTGCCATGTCTTCGACTGTTACGTTACTATAAGAATTCGGTGTCTCAGAATCCTGGAATTGATGACGAGGTATTGAAGTGGATGAAAGAAGAGGCAGACAGACAGAACATTGGATTACATGGGAGATGTGGTGGTATTATTCTTGATGAAATGTCCATACAGGTAATTAAAAAGGCAATGCTAGTAAGTATACCATAAAAGTAACTGAACATTATGCATTAATCATATTCTGTTTAGTTACAAAATAATATTTATACTAATAATATATGTCTAGTTCTTTGATTCATATGACATTACATATGCTTTCAATCAATTTAAAAGGGCTGTAAAGTTGAAAAGGTGCATGGGCATTGTTCTTCTTCATCACAAAATAATAATTATGTCTATTTATCTGTACTTTGAATCAAAATTTGCTAACGAGATAATTACGATTCTTTTCTTTTTCTGACAGGAAGATCTTCAGCTTAGGAAAGTTGGTAAAGAGTCAAAGTTAATAGACCTAGTAGATTTAGGAGAAGAAAATGTATACATGACTTCCATTTTGAAAGGTATACTAGATAGCATAATGATTTGGGAATTTGATATATAACAACTGACAATGAAACTCCAGCATGTTTATTTATTTTCAGTGTCTCAAATAATAGCTATTTCACACTGGGGTCTGCTACTCTGCAAACACAACTAATTCTTGCTTTCAGTGGAGGAGAAAGGGTCTGAGAAATCACAGTTAATAATTGAAATAGGTGGGATGTTGAGAGATTAACAAAGACAAGAGTATCAGAGCCAAGGAAACCTAAATGTACAAATTTCAATTTAAACAATTATTTTGTTCCATATTTGTAAATTAGTTTTACTTATTATAATTAGTTAAATTAGCAATATATGGAACTTATGAGCCACTACCAAGTATATAAGTATATATCAGAAAGATCCTAGAAATTATAGGATAAACTCAAATATATTTTATCATTCTTCCCTGGCATAAGTGGTTTATGAAAAAATATAAATGTTTGAGATATCCCATAATTTCTAAGAACTTTATGATATATTATTTGTGCTGGCTTAGCATTTCTGCAATATGCAGAAATTATGAGCCACTACCAAGTATATAAGTATATATAAAAAAGGCTGAGAAATTATGGGATACCCTCAAATATATATTTTTATTGTTCCCTAGGATCAGTGCTTTACGAAAAAAATATCAGTGAGGATATCCCATAATTTCTAAGGCGTTTTTGGTATATAATTATATACTTGGTGATGGCTCATAATTTCTGCATATTGCTATATATATCAGCTATGATAAATAAGAAAAGAACATGCGAAGTTGCAATTCACTTAAATAGTACACCACATAACTGAAGTGATTTTAGTTTTACAGTTTTAGAATCATTAAATAATTTGGATAACATAGAGCATGATCTGCTAGTTAGGGAAGCTTACTGGTGTACTCAGTTATTTACTTTTCAACCTTATGGTTTAAATAAGCGCTTGGAGTCAAATTCTAGTAAGAGAATTAGTTATAATTAAGTTAAAAGTACAATCTTTATCTGTATTCTTGTGAAGTTGGTCTGGCTTAGCTTTTGTTTAGTGTAATTTCTAGTTTGGCTAATTAAAAGTTTTGTTTTGCCACTTTTTTGGCAGCACTTTTTCGAAAGTGCTTGTCTGTTAGTTTTGTTTTGGCCCGCGTGCGTTTTTTGTTGACAAAGGTATTTATTTTATTAGGGCACACGTGCTTATTTTAGCGCGCGCTGTGTAGGTTTCCGTTAGGGTTTGTTTTTTGGTTGCTTGGTTCCGTTAGTTCAGTTGTTAACTTTTTACAAGTATCGCGTGCAAAACATTCAGTTTGCTGAATATAGATATATACAGCCAACTGCAAAAATTCTGTCGTCAAGAACATATATAAATTTATATATTTTTCAAAGAAGAAATTATGGGATATCAACCACTACATGGTCAAAACGACAGAATTATATATATATACAGCAATATGCAGAAATTATAAGCCACTACCAAGTATATAAGTATATATAAAAAGGGCTTAGATATTATGGGATACCCTCAAATATATATTATTGTTCCCTAGGACCAGGTCTGTACGAAAACAATATCTGTGAAGATATCCCATAATTTGTAAGGACTTTTTGATATATACTTAATATACTTGGTGGTGGCTCATAATTTCTTCATATTGCTGTATAGTAGAATAAAGTAAATCAAGGCCACACAACTTGCAACTATAGAAGCGCTGTTTATTCAGAACGTTTCTGCTATTCAAAGTCAGTTGAATATGCTAATTTATGTATGAAAGTCATTAAGGAATCCCAAAGGAATAAACTCCAGTATATTTACCACTCCTTGCATAATTTACACCACTTGAGCCGAAACAACCGTGTGAGAGGGAAAACGGCAAGTTTCCAGCAAACGAAACAAGCAACACAGACCGCCAACATGGCAGAAGAACAAGACATAGCGCTGTCTCGACCTGCACAACTGCAAGCAGCAATAGAAGAAAAATTTAGCACATGGCCCGGAGAGTAAAAAAAAAACGCGGCTACTGCAGCCGAGGTGAGTAACTTTTGGTCAAAACTTCCACCAGTGGTTCTGTTGTTCGGCGTCTTCGTAAATCTTTCACACACACAGCTTTGTTCTACGTGTAGCGTAGAATATTTCAGTTGCACTGGCGTGCAGTTAATGAGCAGTTTTTGTATTATGTTTGGTGCCGTGTCCATAAAATGCATCCACTAGTTTGCCTGCAGCGCAGTGGGTAGTTTTTGTCGTGTTCATTTGGTATTTTCTATCCCTAGTCCTTACTCGTTAGCTTAGGGAGCAGCGTTTTGTAGCGTCAAAATATAAGTTTCCTTTTTTCTTCTTTAAGGTTGATATTTTACAGTCCCTTTTTTATGGCTATTTTTTGTTCCGCTAGCTCTTGTATTTTTTGTCCTTTTGTCCACTCGCTCTAGCGCGCACGTAGTCTTTCAACAAGAATCGTAACAATCCTGGGGATTAGTCTTTTGTCCAAATGGTGTTTTCTTCACCGCGCTCTTTGTAAGAGCTGGTAGCAATTAAAAATGTACATTATGAATATTATTTTCGCGGTTAGTCTGCTGGCTGAGGGCCCTGGGCAGAGTGAACTGTAGTCTGCTGGCTGAGGGCCCTTTGCAGAGTAAACTGTAGTCTGCTGGCTGAGGGCCCTGTGCAGAGTGAACTGTAGTCTGCTGGCTGAGGGCCCTGTGCAGAGTAAACTGTAGTCTGCTGGCTGAGGGCCCTGTGCAGAGTAAACTGTAGTCTGCTGGCTGAGGGCCCTGTGCAGAGTAAACTGTAGTCTGCTGGCTGAGGGCCCTGTGCAGAGTAAACTGTAGTCTGCTGGCTGAGGGCCCTGTGCAGAGTGAACTGTAGTCTGCTGGCTGAGGGCCCTGTGCAGAGTGAACTGTAGTCTGCTGGCTGAGGGCCCTGTGCAGAGTAAACTGTAGTCTGCTGGCTGAGGGCCCTGTGCAGAGTAAACTGTAGTCTGCTGGCTGAGGGCCCTGGGCAGAGTAAACTGTAGTCTGCTGGCTGAGGGCCCTGTGCAGTGTAAACTGTAGTCTGCTGGCTGAGGGCCCTGTGCAGTGTAAACTGTAGTCTGCTGGCTGATGGCCCTGTGCAGAGTAAACTGTAGGCTGCTGGCTGAGGGACCTGGGCAGAGTAAACTGTAGTATGATGGCTGAGTGCCCTGGGCAGAGTGAACGGTAGTGGCGGAGGACCCTGCGCAGAGTGAACTGTAGTCTGCTAGCTGAAGTGTATGTGTTGATTGAATTCGTAAGTTAGACCATCTAGAGCTTTGTGGAGTTATTTGTTAGGCACCTTGTGTGATTTCCAGTTGCTGCCCCGTAACGAACTTGCGGTCATTCAAGAACAAGCATGCGGCAATCGGTAGAATGTCTGTTGGGACACGTGAGGCGAATGTTGAACAAACCGGAGGCTGCTTTTGACAAAAAAACAAGGCTTTTGAGGCCTTAATCGACCTCAAGGTGGCGTCGGCCACGGAAAGCCACAAAGATTTAGCGCATTTCCAAGCGGTCTTTTCGGCCATGAAACAGAAGATGTCCGCCACCGATTACCAATTCCGCAGATACCTGTCTGTTCTGCTGGGAGACAAGAACCAGGAAAAATTCCTGGATATTATCGCAAAGGTGGACAAGGGGTTTGAAGTTAGATAGTGGGGTGGAGGCACGCTTCACGGGTAGTAACCTCCGTTCACAGCTTGGAAGCGCAAGAGCCCCCACCAGAAGATCAATCAGGTGTTTCTATTGTGGCATTATCCGGCATGTTCAGGCAAGAGGCTACAAGAAACAAAGCGTTGTCGGTCAGCCGGATAGTAAACGGCAACGAAGAGACGAAAATTGGACCTGAGACTATGGTGTGGCATTAATATCAGCTAATCAATATGTATTTCAATAGAATCTCCACAAAATAAAATTTTCTTAAGATTTACAACTGCGTGGTTGTCGAGTATTGTTTACTCTTTTCCCTTTGTCTTTATTCTCAATTGCACTACTCTTTGTCTCGGTTGGGAACAGCATACCCGCACGGGCACTTCGTTTCATCGAATGTTACGTGTTTCTTCCGTTCGCGGGAGTTGTTGGGAATGCTGTCTCTCGACAGGGGCTCCCGGCCTTTACACCTAGGACTTTTTCTTTTTACCTTTTTGGTCTCGGTGATTATCATAACATACACATTTAATTTGGGTTATAGTTTTCGGTAAAAAAAAAAAAAAAAAAAAAAGAAAGGAAAAGAAAAGAAAAGAAAAGGAACAGCTTAAAACATTCTGTTCTGTTTCATCTTTGTTTTCAGAGGCTATATAAGAGACAAAGAATGTTCATTTAGTTCACCCTCTCTGCTTGGGAGAGGCAAATAGAGTTTAACCCGTTATCAATTTGGAAGGAAGAAAAAGTCCTCTGGGTCAGGGCAGACGGGAGCCCCTGTCGAGAGACAGTGTTTTTACCCGTGGAATCCATTAAAGTCCTGGATAATGCCGAAGTGCCCTCGTTAGACGATGTTTCCTTTCCTAATCGCTTCATAGCCGGTAAAATCCATAGACATCTTGATGTGTGAGAAACCGTCTTAAAGGAACATCACTCCAAGAAAACCATTTTGAAGTGGTTGCGAGGCGGAGTTTGACGCCAAAGAGTTTATTACCCACTTCAAGGGAACGTTTAGAGGGACGCATTACAACTGCGCTTTCCCGCCAAAAACAACTCTTTGGAGTTTAAGCAGCTGTAAAAATGTTCACTTCATTTCTAACAAAAACCCTGATGGATAGAATACGATCAGGTGCAATCTCAGTATGGGGAAAAGTTGGCGAAACAGAAAATGTATCTTTGAAGACTCTGCAGCGTTTTCAAGGGAAATGTATTTTCGTTGCCAGCCGCCGTTCCAGCAGCACGCTTGTATATTAGAAGCATTACAGCTGCTATTAGTTCTGGACACATCAACGCGGAAATTAAGTTAGCACCCCCTCTCAGAGAAGAAATTGTACACTGGAGATTTCTGGATGCCTGGACAGGGCATGTTCCGTGGAGGAGTACGAAGCGTGGACGCTTTTCAGTAGTCAGTGATGCTTCTGGTTCTGGTTGGGGTGGTAAGGTTCAGTTCTCCAATGAGTGCTTAGAGTTACGAGATTACTGGTCAACAGAGGAAAAACCCTTGCACAACTCCACTAAAGAAACGTTGGCACTTATCAGGGTCCTCCAGGTTGCCCCAAAAATGCATTCAGGACTGCAGGGTAGACGCCATAACCGACAGTAAGGTGCTGTTTGGCGCATAGAGCAGTGAAGGAAGTAGAAGCCCAAAACCTATACAGCAGCTATAAAGAGGCTCTTCCAAGTAATCTCAGAGAGAAATTTACAGCTAAGCTTAATCCACACTCCCATTCATTTAAATGATGTGTATAAACAGTCAAGGTGGCTGTCTAAGTAGGATTCCACATTATCGAAAGAGGCGTGGTTACGAGTGCAGAGTGCTTTCTGGGGAACCCATGGTCATTCTGTCGACTTAATGGCGCTGGATAGCAACGCTCAGCTTGATTCGTCGAGGAAGCCGTTGACATTTTTCACGCCTGTCCGGTCACCGCAGACGTCGGGATTGAATTTCTTCGCTCAGTCCCCTAAAGAGGTCCGAGAGATATGGGAAAACTCGTATATTTTCCCGCCATTCAATCTAGTTGGTGCAGTCGTAACACATCTGCTTGCACTGGGTATCCCCTTCACGATAGTTGTTCCAAAGCCTTCTCCAAGACCCATCTGGTGGCCAGTCCTGAAATCTGTCTCAGTCGTTAGTTTCAAGCTGTCGCGAAAGTATGACGGGTATACAATTCTATCTCCAAACAAAAAGGGTTGGTTCCCCACACATTGCCCTGCGGGCTCGTGTTTAGAGTCCTCCGTTAAAACGTTATCCTTTTCATCCGTAACCTCTCTAATAACTTGTTTATCCTTTTGGATGCAGCCGTTACCATACTCCCCCAAGTTATTCCAATCCTCAGGGGGGTGCACAACGTGTCATTACCCAAACGACGAGTCTTTCAATTTTTGCCAGAGCTGTGGCTACAAGAAAAAGCACATAAAAGATTTTCCTGCTTCAGCGAAAAACTCAAATTTCCTATAGAAGAAAGCTCTATTGAACAGCGTTTGACGGCACTACGCAAGGCAAAGGAAGACACCCCATATTACAAACAAAAGTCAGCATTAGAGACAGAGTTGAGTTCCTTCTTACTTCAGCTGAGTACCCGGTCAAAAGTGTTAAACTCATGTTGTCCTGCAGATATGGTAAAATTTCTGATGTGGAAAGATAATGCTGGGAAAACTAAAACCATTGACTCTATGATAGGAAAGCTTCGGGCAATTTTTGCACATCATAATAGGGTAGGGGAATGGGATCCCGCCTTGGGTATTGCCAAATCTGCTTATAGGTAAAGCAGTATTTGGAATGCATACGAGCTAAACAATTGCAAGCTAGGTCAATTCCTAAACAGGCGAGTCCTTTTTTGCACTTCCGTTTAAGTGAACTGTTACATACGCGTCGTCTGATCCCACTATAATGCCGCAGCAGATTTATGCTCTGGCAAGAGACCAGGCGTTCTTCAAAGTCCTTTTCTTTTCGGGAGATAGAGCGTCACACCTTTCACACGTTAAAACAGCGGAAATCCTCCGCATGCCAGACAACTCCGGTTTTCGGATCAATCACATTTGGACTAAGACGTTGCGTAACGGAGACGCTAACATGTTCGCTTTCAAAAGGGGATCAAATAGACGCGTATGCCCGGTAGCAGCTTTAGAATTATATTTACAAATTACAACTTTAGTAAATATTGACATAAGTACTGGCTATCTTTTCCACCCTTTGACAAAGGAAGGCAAGGTTTCTCGCCCAATTTAGCGCCCAAGCAGCCCAGGTTCGACTCTGAGAATATACTATGCACTTCAAAAATGAGTGTGAAGGAAGGCATTTTACTCTTCATAGCTTTCGGGGAGGTGCCGCGGTCTCCCTAGCTCAAATGTACCTTTGCCTGGGATAATGGATTACGTTGGGTGGAAAAGTAGTAAACAACCTGTGCACTATATTAGACTTAGGGAAGTCGTAATTCCCGCAGGCCCGGCGGCAAAATTAGCAAATCTACATCCAGCCTCGGAAGAACCTTTCCTGCAGTGGAATAGGTTGGAAGGGTTGAACGGAATTTTCCCGCCCAGAAATAGCAAAACAAAGATACATATACATATTTATAAGCCTTTATACGAGAATATCAATCAGTAGTTTTCTTTTGGGAGTGCATGCATGAGCTGCGATAATTAGCAAATGCAATGATATCGTGTAATAATATTAAAAGTAATAACACACATTGCTCCTGCATTCTGGTTAGTTAACCATTCACTAAATACGTATCAGACAAGCGAACATTTGGGTGGGTGAGCTTTTTTAAGGTTTGGAGAGAGCTGAGTGGGGTTGCCTCTGTGAGCGTGCCTTACAGGAGTTTTTAGGAGACGGAAGGAGTGTGGTAGGGCGTAAGCGGAGGGTTGTTCCCCATTACTTAATTGACAACAATGACAACAGACATAATATAGTACTATTCAAAGTCAGTTGAATATGCTAATTTATGTATGAAAGTCATTAAGGAATCCCAAAGGAATAAACTCCAGTATATTTACCACTCCTTGCATAATTTACACCACTTGAGCCGAAACAACCGTGTGAGAGGGAAAACGGCATTACCCACCCACCCATCCCGCGGTCTGTGTTGCTCATACTTCCACTAGACGTCAACAGCTCTCCGCGTTGCCGTTGGCTCCAGCGGAGGGTTGTTCCCCATTACTTAATTGACAACAATGACAACAGACATAATATAGTACTATTCAGCCTTCTTCAGCAAACTGAATGTTTTGCACGCGCCACTTGTAAAAAGACAACAACTAAACTAAACTAAACTATATATATATACACTCGTTTGCAAGAATGTTGTAGTATACATTTATACAAATACGTAATTTATTCAGTATATTTAATGATAAAAACAGAAAAACAGAAAACTTGCTTTATTTAGTGTTTGTTTCATTCAATTAGTGGCAAAATATATTTTGAATTTTGCATCTCATAAGATATTTGTATAACTGTATGAATTTATGCTACAACATTCTTGCAAACAAGTGTATATACAAAATTATTCTGTTTACCTTTTATCATACAGCACAACTTTAAGAAAATACGAAACAATGTGGAAAAGAGCAAGGAGGGAGGTATCCGACATTTGCAGATGGGTACAGGCAACTTTATTGAAAGGATGCAATGGAAAAAAGCTTACCAATGGGATTGTGAAGAAAACTCTCTAAACATCCATGAAAACCTGAAAGAGGAGCACTTTAATCTTGGATATGCTTCTCGTATGCGAAATCACTTAGCCACAGATGTACTGAATGGGAAAATGTTGACTCTTTTCAAGGTACACAGTTTTTCATGACTTTTTTAAACACCTAATTAAGTCACCCGATCATTAAAGTATAAGAATTCATTTCCGTTTTAGTGTTATGCGTCTCATTATATATGTTTCAAAAACCCATGAATAATTAATGAGCTCTTAGGCCAATTGGAATAGCCAGTTTGATCACGTGCATGAGCTTTTAAAACCGATAAAACACTCTCATTAGTATGCTTTGTATAAAGAATACCAATCAACGTAAAATTTTATATAAAGCATATTAATGAGAAAACCCTTATTGGATGCCTCTAGAAAAGGTCTCAGTTGCATTGTCATCATAGACCTTCGCTAGCGTTTGAAGATGATTTAGAAGCTAGCAGTCTTCTAATAGACTACTGTTCAGTGGTCTTTCAATGTAGGATCAAAAATATGTACATTTGTACTCAACTGCTCATGATCAATACATGTTTTCTAACCAAACGTGCATTTTTTACCTTTTTAAGCATTTTCGCATTTGATATTACTTAATATAAGTTTTTGAAGCAGATTAATAAACTCGCAGATCTTGTTTTATCAGGTCTTTTAAACCTGATAAATCACTCCTGCTCGTTTATTAAACAGTACGTAAAAGTTAAATATCTCTGGAAACACTGCCTTAGCAAAGTCGGCTATATAAGCTAATAACTACTATTTCTTCTTTTGAACAGGCATTCCAAGATTTCCTAAGTAAGAAAAAAAGTAGAAACCATCTACATTTGCAAACAACAATAAAATTTCTTGAAGTCGCAGCTACACTTGTTGATTTTTTTGATGACACAAAACCAATTACCACCATAGCAGACGAAAGGCTGAAGGAACTGCAAGAGTGTTGTACATGGTTCAAGAACTGGGAGGATGATGCAAGGTCCGCCGAGTTGAAGCCTGCAGATCAACGATACAGAATGATGTCAGACAAATTGCGCTTTGATCTATACTCTACATTGCTTGGATTTCGAGCAGTATGTGAAATTGCATTGACACAACACCCTGGATCTGGGATTACACCTGCACATATAAACAGAAACTTAGTAGAAAACATATTTTGTCAGGAAAGAGGCAGAAATGGCCAGAACAACAATCCAACATATTTCCAGTATGGGCCAACCACAAATAGAATTTTGTTGGGACAGCGCTCTACTACAACCAAAAATAATACAGGTTCAAAGATGGAAGATCTTGCGTTATGCAAACCCTCTAAATTACTTAAAAAAAGTAAATGCAACAGTGCAAATGTTTGGATAGAAATTACCTTTTTGTTGAAAGATTCGTGCCAACGAAGTATTTGCATAATATCCACTCCAAATTCAACCGCACGTCTGTATGCAGTCTCTTGATAGTTACCATGATGGTCGCTAACTAGTAAGTTATATTAATGTTTTGTGGGTGCAAATCGTTTTGAACGCTTTCCATTCAACTATGTAGCTGTATTTTGTTGCGGAGTTGTAGCGGATTCTAGAAAATGTATAGATGTCCTCTTCATGAAATGAAGATGATAATGATAAATGTATAAATAAATTATATATGTATTGAAGTGATATGATATTTTAGTCCAGTAGCAGAACCCAGAAAAAATTGACTTCGTAGCACCCCCACTACATAATTGTTTTGACTTCATATTATGATAGACAAGTATATATAGAATGATAATATTGAGGATGTACTAACAAATTGTGGGGTTGGGAGGGTGCTGCATCACGATTTTTGAGGGGGGGGGGGGGGGTGGGGGCCAATATATTTTGAAATATGTGTACATTTTGTAGTATCCTACTTCCTTTAGTGGCATAACTCTACAACCAACTGTCCCAGTTGGTCAATATTTGTAATACAAAGGAAGACAGACCACACAAACAAATTCCGCAAGTGATCCACTTGTGTTGCTATGGTTAATTATAGAAGCAAGTCGTTTAAAAAAAGTTTATTTGTATTTTATCGACTTTGTTACATCGTTACGACGTCAATAAACAAATAAACCTGATGTAAGTATGCAAATACAGTTTCAAAAATAATTGATATTTTTACTTTAAAACAATAGCTTTCAAGAAAATGTTTATTTCATCAAGAATAATAGATAACTAACTAAATACTTTTGTAAAGAGATTGGAAATCTACATGCTACGTAAAAAAGAAATCCAAAATAGTTTCCAAGACTATTGTAATAGTTGTAATTGTTATTATCTTATAGCAACCACACTAATTTTACAAGACTCTTTATAATATGTAAAATACTATTTACAGTTGTTTACACAGTTTATCTAAGTATATTTACATGGCAATGCTTTAGTCTGTATCAGGCTCCTTCTTCATGTTCACTTTCGTTTATAACTTGAAAGGTACTAAATGGATTGCAGCAACTATCATCACCCATGCATTTTAAAGCTTATGTACACGTCATTTCATTTATCTTGCAATTGCAGGAACAGCTACTAAGCTAACCGATTGACAGGGTGCGATGTAGAATGTGGTGTGACGACTCGCATCAGTTATATTTAGCTTTGGCGCAGCCCCTCAAACATACCGCTTAACAAGAAGGAAAGTTGACCAAAACTTGCAAAATGGGCAAATAATCTGCTCATCACTCCACAAAATCGATCCTCGATAAGAAATCATTTTGTTCCACACAATTCCCATGAGCTTTGATTCTCAATCTGTGGAAAAAGTTTTCTACTACTTTTATTATGGCAACAGTCTGTAGTAGGTTTGTGTTTTTCTTCTTCGTTTTGCGGACTTTTGCTCAAAAATATTTTGAGATCAATATCCTCCACATTTACTTGACTTAGTCACAGCACCTTAGAAAGTGATAGACTTTAAGTATCCATTTATATTTTCCTAAATTGAAGATCATTATATAAGATTGCGATTGGAGCTCAAAATTTCCCCTGTCGTCGAAAAAAATGTAAACATGACCGCGAGCTAAAGTTTTCTGACATGGGTAGACAAATTCTCTATATGCTCTTTGATTTATAATACTTCACTTCAAGGTTAATTCCGCCAAATTGCTTAGGGCGCAAACAGACTGGGGCGAGCGCGCGGCCAAACCATACATTTTCTTTGTAAACAAAGCACGAACTCTTTATATTAGCGTCTTTATTCTGCGATATCTACCTTTAAATCTTTAGAAATCAATTCGATAGTTCACTTGATCTTTCTAGGTAACTTAAGGTTCCTAGCAATGTCAAAACAGCCCGAAGAAACATTGGATTACGAAGATTTTTTGAGTTGGACGACAACTTCACTGAAGGATTATCTTGCCCTTCGTGGACTGAGACAAAGCGGCAACAAAGCAGAACTCGTGGCTCGGGCTTTTGGCGCATATGAATACAAATTGCCGATGAAATTTACACAAGAAGAAGTTTATAAAGCATTGAAAGAAGAATATGTACGGAGGCTTCGTGTACATAACATAAAAACCGACCCAAACACTATCAAAGATTCAGACTGGTTGAACAATGTGAGGGAATGGCCGGAAATCGACGAGGGCAAAACTTTTAGTTATATTCTTCGCGTCAAAGCTGTTGATGTTGACTACATTGGTGCCTACAAAGACCAAAAAGCCTATTCGTATTGGAAGAGTGGATTCGTGGATGCTGTATACGTATCTAAATGTTCTTCCAATGCGAATCACTATTTTCTCAAGGGCCACGTGTGTCCTTCACAAAGATTGAGAAACGACGATTACCGTGTGATACTTTTCGTTGAGGGAAAACAAGACCCCAAAATTCTTACTTCATGGTGTACCTGTACCGCTGGAGCAGGGGAAGTATGCAATCATGTTATAGCTGTGCTTTATAAGGTGAATTTTGCACACCAAAATGGCTATATTTCACCTGCTTGTACTAGCATGCCACAAGGTTGGAACATTGGCACCAAAAAAGAGGTGGAGCCAAGTAAAATCTGTCATCTAATTTTTAGAAAAGACAATAAAACTAAGGAAGATACAAGTAGTAAATTAGAGGAACAAAATGAAGCTAAAAGAAAATTTGATCCCAGGAAACCTGGTGACAGAGAACTGACATCAGAAAGGGTATCACTTTTGTTGAATATCATGAAAGAAAAACTGCCATCTGCTTGCGCACTGTTGTCTGTTGAATATGGCACAGAAAGAGGCACATTACCCAAAGGAATGCATGAACAGGCTGTGGGATTTATGGCCGACAAAGATATTGAAGAAGTGCATGTTGAAGAAGTGGTTCCTGTTTTTTTAGAACATTGCCAAATGACTGCAACACAAGTTACAGAAGTAGAAAAAAGTACACGTGGGCAGACAACAAACACTAACTGGAGAGAGCAAAGGCTTGGACGAGTTACTGCTTCTAAGTTTCACACAGTAGCAGCTAAAGCTGGAAGTTTGATGAAAACAAGAGGACAAAGGAAGGTGGCCTTTACCCCTTTAGTGTCAGAGATATTGTATGGTGGTCCTGATATTTCTCATCTACCGCAAATTCAATGGGGTTTACAAAATGAAAAAACTGCCATTAAATCATTCATGGCAGAAGTGTTATCCAAGCATGATGGAGGTCTTGAGAGCTTTCGTGAGTGTGGATTGTTTGTAAAACATGACCACCCCTACCTTGCTGGATCCCCCGATGGTCTTGTAAACTGCAAGTGCTGTGGACTTGGGACTGTCGAAGTAAAATGCCCTCATTCTGTGAGGAATGGAAACATTCACTTGAAAGAAGTTTACTCAAAGACAGATTTCCTTGAAGAGTTCAATGGTCAGCCACGGCTTAAGAGAACTCACAAGTACTACACACAAGTGCAGGCTCAAATGTGGGCTGTCGGTGCATCGCATGCATTTTTTATTGTCTGGACTGAGGGGCATAAAGCATTGTATGAGGAAATCAATTATGACAATGATTTGTGCCTTTCATTGGTTAATAGCATAACATTGTTTTATAAGGCATATGTGTTACTTTGCCTTTTGGGTTACAGAAATGTGTACAAATGTCCTAAGTGTAACAAATGCATCCTAGAGGAATCCGAGATGAACAATCCTGACAGTGAAAACAGTATTTGTTGCGACAGTTGCAACTTGTGGTGGCACATTGTATGTGTTGGCAGTACCAGATGTTGAAAGCGAGGATCAGTGGTTATGTAATAGCTGCATTTTAGATATAGTTTCTCCAAACACTGTACCAGATCAAGATTCTGATTAGTCATGAATCATGTGGAAAGCAATGATGGTATTTGCACATTCTTTACTAAAGTTTTACGTAGTACATCATGTTCTAGATTATACACTGTGCACACTAAGTACATGTGCTTCAAAATGATATTTTTTTTAAATATTTTTGACTTAATTAGCATTTCTTAATGGAACTTATAGTCAAGTATGATTTTCCCCATTCAACAGGCATAATGTTGATTAGGCAGAGCAGCACATTGAGCACTTTAATGACAAAAACCTAAAAAAATATCATTTACTTGACAGTTTGGCACACAAAGATTCCAAAACTTCATTGGATATTGTAAATAACACAACAATAAATTACTTCTTTTTATGTAATAAAAAAGTATTGATAGCATACTAGGTGCAAACAATATATGTACAAAACACTATAATTTTATTACATTGATGAAATAGTGCAAAGTGAACAAGAGAAATAGAATTAGCATCAAAAACTGTTTCACTGATATGTTATTTGCACTTCACTGTAGATTAATAGATTTCAATAATGTACATAGAATATAATGTATAGATATAATTTTTTTCTGTTTTAGTTCCATATGTTGCATTGTAAAAGTAATAAAACAATCTAAAATGGCATTTGACAAATGACAAATGCCAAATATTCTGATAAAATATGCCCTTTAAACCTTTCTTCATATTTTCTTATTTCCAACTTTTTTAATATGAATTTCTTTTATATATTTTCTTTTTGGTGCTGCTGTATTTAAAAGAAAACAGTTGTACCATAAAAATAGAAGTTGAAGTTTTAAGGATTACCTATATTATTATCTTATTTGTACTTATTATATCAATTAATTTCATCACAAAGACTGGGTAAAAAATTGCATAAAGCACAACAAACCCTAACTTATTATATCAATTAATTTCATCACAAAGACTGGGTAAAAAATTGCATAAAGCACAACAAACCCTAACAATGTCATCAACTATCTGAAGCTGAGTTATAGGAATTTCATGCTTCAAAATGCAGAAGACTTTCAGCCTGCCAATTGCCTGCTCTACATAAATCCTTACATTTGCAATGTTAGAAGTTTTCCTTACATCAGCTGGTAACATTTGCATAGAGGATGCACAGGAGGGGGGGATAGCAAGTGTGGCCAGAGACATCATAAGATCTTCTCTTATCTTGAATCCCCTATCAGCCATAATTTGGTCATAAGGCTCAATCATATTTAAAAAGCCACTGTCCCTCACAATGAACACATCTGAGGCTCTACCACCATAAGCTGACGAGACATAAGATATTGCTCCATTAGGGGTTGTACCAACCAGAACTTTGTATGTGTAATGGTGATTATAGTCACTCCATAAGGCTGCTGCTACATCTAGGCCACTTGGTTTCTCTGTAAAACATTCAAAGCAGTCAATTATACAGCGTACTTTAGGATACAACGCCTTGAAGCATGCCGGTAAAGTCCTCCGCACTTGAGCACGACTTGGCCATATGATTAGCACTGATAGCTCTTTAGACATTAGCTTTATCCAAGTGACAAAAATACTACTCGCTGTTGGAAAAGATATCATGAATCTAAATGCTAGATCGTCCATAAGAAGGCCAAGTCTCAATCTCATTAGGGTAAGTAATAACTCTTGCGAAAGGTCCAGTTTTCGCGCTGGACCTGGTCATCCTCTACTCTCAAAATACAGGTCATCATCTGCTAACTTGGCAGTCTCCTTAGCTGTTTGTTTCACTCCGCGCCAGTACTGCATTCTCTGGGCTTTTGGACGTAAATAGTCAAAAACACATTTAAATGCCTCCGTAGATGGAAGACCAGTATATTTCTTGACCTCAAACTCTCTGGAAAATTGTTCAAAACGCACTGCCACTCGTAAAGACAAGTCTAGTGCGTCGTCACTACTATCACTGTCGCACGACTCGTCCACGTGCACATTTGTGGTCGATGTGGATGGCAGCTCTTTTCGCTCAACTATCTTCCGTTTTTTCGGCGAAACTTTCCTTATAAACTCCCTAGTTGTTAGGAAAATCGAGGGATAGTCTGTACTTGGATTACTAGGAGTTCTTTTGCCTTCAGGAAAGTGATTTGAGCATACGAAAGTTCCAGTCGAGCCCGGCGCTGGGTTGAAGTTATCACTTCGTCCACTGGAGACTTGTTTATGAAATTTTAAATCTTTGACATGACTTCGGGTAACGAATAACTCAGGATAGCGAGCATCATTATCGCAAAAACCTACTGCACATCTGGCGTGTTGTGGCATAATAGAAGCAATAGGCCATATTGGCCGCGCGCTCGCCCCAGTCTGTTTGCACCCTAAGCAATATGGCGGAATTAACCTTGAAGTGACGTATTGTTAGGCTTTGCATCTTTCGGATAATCACGATATACTGGAGGTCCTGTCTCACCACACTTCACATTAACCAATAACGGGGGGACGTAAAAGAACGACTGAGGCCTACATTAATACATGCTAACTACCAATCAACCTCATGCTTGTAAAACGGGATTACATACTATATTAGAAACTGTACAGCGCATTGAAACATTAGGTGAAATGACAGCGCTATGTAAGCAATGGATTGCATTACTTCTTGAGCATGATGACCTATCACATTTGCACATTGTCAACTCTATCAGGCCAGTAAGAGCAGGTCCTTTGTTATGAGTACTTGTTGAAGTGTAGCATTTGTTTTGTTCAGCCATTTCCTATAGGGAAGGGCAGCAGTTGTTCTTGATCCAAGCACTGGTTCCATGCACAGGTCTAGTAGTTGACTTAGAGAATGTGCCTGTTTGACAGAACATCCAATAATTGACGTCATCTGCTGTGTTTCCAGCTGTCTTGGACGAATTGTGTGTGGAGCAAACAAATCATTCACACATTGGAACAGCATCATCATCCATTCATTGGGGGGTGTTAACTCTCTAAGTCTCAGACGTCCAGGGCGTAAAAGTGGGTTACTTTTAACTACATTCCATGCCTTCTTCTTCCCAATGCCACTCAGTCCGCCAGTAGTATCACATTCTGTCACCTCATGGAACCCGGGAAGCAAGGAACATCAAGTTTGTCTATGATGCAATAAATGGGTATGGATCTCAGTTTGTCCTTTCCACCAGTGTGGAATCATGGCTGTTGACAATTATCAGGCAAAGAAACAAACATGTGTACACAAATAACTGCGACATGAGTGTCTGGTGACTGTCAACTACTTACCTGTAGTCAGTTGATGCATGACGTGCATGCCTAAGCAAAATTCGTGTGTCTGCCTCTTCATACTTACTTCTAAGAGATGCAATATCACAGCTGTAACCCCTGATAATCATAGATCTGTGCAACTCTACCATCTTCAAAATAACCAGCTGAGTTGTGTGTACATAGTGCTAAACTTGGTTGGATAACCAGATAGATATCATTGGGGGCAATAGACAGCTGTTTTTTTGTGACGTAATTATAGAGATAATAGAACTAAAACCACTCCAGCAAGGGAGAGATTGATGTTGGACAGCAGGTTGAGAAATGACAAGTGTAACCACTTTAACGCCCATCAAGCCTGACAGCAACCATGGTAAATCTCTTTTCCCTGTTGCCAAGCCAAGAGTGACTGGGATCTAACCCAATCCATGTTGTTTTTTTCCGACCAACGCATTCACAATAGGTATTTTCCCCAGTGCAGTACATTTAAGATCGTCTGGTGTGGTATAGGTATACTTCAAGAGATCTCTTTCGGGTTGAATGATTGGCAATGTTGACTGGCTCTGGTCTCTGGTCTGGACCAAATAAAGTACCATTTTGATATGCCACAATTGTTGTTGCTTGTGATGTGTGTTTGCCATGTAAAGTTTCCTCGTTGATATCAGTGTCATCTGCGGCATATTCAAAAACATGTAAAACTGCTCCTTCAGATTTTTGGCCTATTATTGAAACCCCTGGCTAAATGAATTCTGAATACGTACAGTGCACACAGAAAAATCAGAACAACATTACGTTTTTACATTTCATTGGTAAAATAAAGTATACCAAGAAAAATACCAATAACTTACAAAATAAATATTTTTTTCTTGAGATTTGATATTATGTGTTTTATTTGGTAACTTGGTGACTACCAGTGACTTTTATTTAAATATATTGTCACTGGATATCTCTTCCATATAGCCTCGAAAGTGGAAGTTTATAAACCAAAGAGAAGTTTTGTTTCCAAGCGATTTCACGACGTTAATGTATAGCTGGCGTCATTGACATCGTGATCAAAATACAGCTCGCACGCACAACATTAGGCGACAAAAACAAGGCAAAAATCGCTTCAAACTAATAAACATAGCACACATTGAAACAACCAACCACATTGATTTGAGTTCCTGTTATTGATAAAATCTTCAAAATCATCAATTTTGAAAAGCTAAAAACCCTCAATATATCCAACTCAAATTTAGAACAAATTTCATAGAACCACAGGAAGCCCAATCAAAGTAGCATAAGGAGACCAATTAACAAAGCACTTACAAATCTTCATCCGCCGAAGCAAACATCATTTTACTGGCAAATAGTGCCACTTATAATCACACATTTAATATGTAAAATTCTAGAAGTCATAGCATAAATATTTGTACAAATGATCTGCTATACCGTATATGGACCGAGTAACCACATGCGCTCTTTGTGAGTAAAATTTTATACTAGACTATGCTGACATTACTGTGAGTCATGTGGAATTTATCCGTCACATAAACTTGTTTAAAATCAATATAACAGATCCTACTTTGCTAGAATTACTTTAAAATGCTTTCATAAATCTGCTTCCACAAATTTCAGTTTCCATGAGTTGCGTTGCAATTGGCAGCTTGATTAATATTGCATTTATTACATTTTAAAATTGCCCACTTTTACTCTATTAAGTTTGGTGATCGTTGTCTTGAAAGTCAAAAGTGTGTGAAAGGCTTATTGAGCTTGTAATGATGAAGCAAAGTCGATAAAATACAAATACACTTTTTTAAACGACTTTCTTCTTTCACTCCATTCTTGACCCCAATTAACCATAGCAACCGTTGCCATAGCAACACAATCGCAACCAATCACTTAATAATAATAATAATAATAATAATAATAATAATAATAATAATAATAATAATAATAGTAATAATGTGTTTTTTATATAGCGTCAATTTCACAAGGTTCAACAACGCTTTACATAAAGAGTAAACTTAACTTAGACGAAAAAAAAGATATCAATACGTTATCAATTTTAATAATATAAAAATCAGTATGCTAAAAATCTATTTATGTGTTATCTTAAACTATAAAAATTCAAAAGTACTCAAAATGTGCATGAAAACTTCAATTAAGAAATGTATATATTAATTAATCATGATTTTTTAAAAGTTTTGTTGAAAAGCCAGGTTTTCAGATTTTTTTTGAAACTAGTTATTGATTTACTACTTCTAATATCAGTTGGAAGAGAATTCCACAACTCTGGAGCAGCACGGCGGGTCAGCTGTCACAAAATATGCGACATTTAGCTCCCGCAATATTGGTCAGTTGATCAGCGGTCATATGTAAAAATTCAAAATGGCGGCTTGCTTAAGTGTGGAAGAAGTAATCGAGAAAGTTTGCACAGAAAGTGATGATAATGAAGACGAGGACGAAACTCCAACCCTCTCTGAAGTGGTTGAACGCTCAGTTCATGAGTTTCGGGCTCTAAGAAGGACCTTAGATATTTTCCCTGTGTTCTGCGAGGAAGCAACTGCATCGTTGGCAGATGTTTATCGTCAGCATGAAGTGAACTACATGTATTTTACTCCAAGACAAATATTTCTAAATAAATCTTTAAAACTAGTAATAATTTCATCTGAAGTCGTTATCTGCTTACTACATTTTTAGTGCGTGCACTCTACTTTGCCATTCTTAGTTTATGCATTACTGATTTAGTTTGCACTAATCCTAGGAGACTGTGTAAAAATAATAAACACATAGGGATATAAGTAACACAAAGAAAAAAAAGACACATATAGAACAGTTATTGATCCAATTTAGTTAAAATTATCAAGCATTTTATGTGAGCAAACTAGCAACTATCATACAGAAAACATTGGTTTAGTTTGTTTGCAAGATAGCATGCAAAATATAAAATGTATGATAATTATGTAAAGGTATACTAATACCAATTTACATAAGCTTACTGTTATTCTCAAGTTGGTACAAGTCTAATTTTGCACATTATTGCTATAAATTTTTTGTTTTTGTTTTTTAGTTTTAACACAAAAAAGGATAACTCTGACAAAAGTTTATTATTTGAGATCCTTAGAGTCTTATAAAATAAAAGTAGTTTGAGTTCAGGGGGAATATGGCTGCCATTCATTTTAGTGTTGTAAATAAATGCACTTTCTTTCTTCCCTCTAATAAAAATACACTATACAAAACAACAACAACTTATTTATTGACCAGTACAGTTCAATTGGCATTAGAAATAACATGATATAAAAACTTAGACTGGTATTTATAAAAACTTCAGAATATTCATTATCTTACATGACATAAACTTGTAGAAAGAAAACATTTTGTACCTGTACACTTTGTTATCTTTGCTGAAAAAGCATTGTGCTCTAAGGTATTTTTTATAACTAATATGTTAAATTGCCAAGCCAGAACTATACTTCTTATCTGTAACACTTCCATGAATAAGAGTCATTAGACTGTCACCACAAAAACAACACCTGTCATCTTGAGGAACTGCCTTTTCTAGGCCACAATAGCAGTACTCTCTGTTGTTAAGAACCCTTTCAGGAATATAGACATCTTTGCTTTCAGAATATTTTACAGCATTATGACCGTGTTCTTTTATTTGTTATCTACAAAATATTGGATAAAGGATATCATTATTAAATTAGCAAATAATATTTCTTTATATTTACTATACAGACTAGTTAATAAATGGAAATTTTGTTGGTGTAAAGAAAAAAATATTCTATAATACATATTTGTTTATAAATGCTTTAAAAGTAAGAACAGCACTTTATGAAACAACAATAAAAATAATGATAATATAATGGTGATATAAAAAGCTGGGATCTGAATAATATTACCAAGTAAAAAGTGTATTGGACTGTGTTTTAACAAAATACTGAATAAAACAGCATTACTGGGAATTGCATACAATTCCAATAACAATACCAATAGCTTTTGTTTATACTTGATCATTTTCAAGTATGTACTTTAATCCTTGAATTAACAATAGGTGGAATTGTTCAAATATTTACGGACAAACTGATCAAATACAGGCAATCTGAATTACCGATAAATTGACTGTAATTCAATATGAAACTATACTAAAACAAGTTATATACAAACCTCTAATGGACTGCGACTCTTTGGAGTTTGCATGTTTTCAACTGATTCCTTCAGAGTGTTTTCCTGTAAAATATTATGTAGTTTTTGTCATTTATACTAAATCAAACAATAATAATAGTACATTTGAATTCAAAACTAATATCCATGTAAGTTATTTGTAGAAAAAGTACTAAAATGTCCATTTATATAGTGAGAAGTAGAATTTCATCTTGGAATGTTTACCTTATCTTTCAATCTGCGAGCTCGTTGCTGCTCACGCTTTACTACAGCGTCTGTTTGGGCCTTTTCTACGGCTATTTCTTTTAATATTTCCCTTCTAGCCTTCATAAAAGCACCTACATTAAATCGTTTTGATGGAGTTCTATTATTCATGCTTTTGTATAACTGCAAGAGAAAAAAAAGTGCGATTAAAACAGAGAGATTTTTGTCAACAAAGGCATTTTGCGTCGATATATTCCACAAACAGCGACACCGGCAGTATTGCTCTTACTCCCTCATAACAAGCGCTGATTTCTCTTGTTAATAATCATTTCATAAAAAAAAAAAACATACAATTCTTTATTGATTACCAAAGAAGTCACATGGCTTGAGTTTCACCAAGATAAAAGCGGTAAAAAATGTTTTGCACAAGCTAAAAATCATACATTTTTGAACACTTACTTGATGTAGAATTACGGCCTCAAGATCGTCTAAACCATTGTGTGAAAAATGCAATAAATAGTACAAATTTGGTACCAAATTCAAGCTCTTGAAACGAAGAATTTGGACGTTTGGCGGCATATTTCTGTCGACCTATCCCGGCATACCTAGAGGCCCATTTATATAGCATTTTTGACTAGATCCCAGTCTCCCTAAAAGTCACGCAGTAATCACGCCATTTTTGTTGTCAATAATATGTCGCATATTTCGTGACAGCTGACCCGGCGTGCAGCATAAGAGAAGGCTATTTTACCATAATGGCTCAGTTTAAAAAACTTTTTGGTGAGAAGGTTTTTATTGGAAGACCTCAAATTGCGAGTAGGTACATAGGACTGAATGAGTTCAGAAATATATGGAGGAGCACAATCATTTAAAATTTTAAAAGTCATCAAAAGAATCTTAAAATTAATGCGTTGTTCAACAGGCAGCCAGTGAAGGTTAAAAAGTATTGGTGTAATATGATCACGTTTACGAGAAAAGCTCACTAACCTCGCTGCTGCATTCTGAACGTGTTGAAGTTTATCAAGTAGATGTTTAGGAAGACCATACAGTAATGAGTTACAAAAATCAAGTTTCGAAGAAATAAGTGCATGAACGAGGGTTTCACATGCTTTCTGACTAAGGCATTTCCGAATTTTCCAAATATTGTGGAGATGAAAAAAGCATGTTCTACAGGTAGCAGTAATGTGTGCATCAAGAGATAAGTCTTCATCAAACAACACCAATGTTACGAACTGAATTAGAGAGATTGACTTGAAAACCAGAAATGTTAAAATTGTCAATAGCAGGTCGTGGATGGTGCGCAGCAGAGAGCAAAATAATTTCTGTTTTATCACCGTTAAGTTTAAGTTTGTTTCTCACCATCCAATCATTAATGTCATTAACACAAGCCTCCAGTCCAGTCTTTGCAATTTTCAACTCAGAAGGTGATGTAGTTGAAAAGGAAATGTAAAGTTGTGTATCATCGGCATATAGGTGATAGTCAATATTGTGCTTATGTATGATGTCAACAATTGGTGAAATGTATAAAGAAAAAACTATTGGACCGAGAATTGAGCCTTGAGGAACACCACAGTTTAATGGGTAAGAGTTAGAAGCTGTTCCTTCAATGTCAACATTAAAATGCCTTCCGCTCAAGTAAGATTCAAACCACTTGAGAGCTGTATCTCTGATCCCAAATCTCTTAAAAAGCCTGTCCAACAATATCTGGTGGTCCACTGTATCAAAGGCAGCAGATAGGTCCAAAAGAACAAGAAAAACTGATTTATCCTTATCAATAGCAGACAAAAAATCGTCATAGATCTTTAAAAGAGCGGTTTCAACACTGTGTTGCTTTTTGTAGGCTGACTGAAGTGTAACATTTAGGTTGTTTTTATTAAGATGATTATTAAGTTGAAATGCAACAACTTTTTTTATTGCTTTAGAAGGAAATGTCAAATTAGAAATAGGCCTGTAGTTAGAAAGATCTTCACAGGACAAGTTCGATTTTTTAAGTTGAGGTCGTACGGTTGCTTGTTTTAACGATGATGGAATATACGCCGTTGATAAAGATAAATTGACATTCTTAGTAACAGTCGAAAGTAAGTGAGAACCACACATTTTTAAAAGTTTTCCCGGAATAGGATCAAGCGTACAGGATTTTGATAATAAAGGAGATATAAGTTCAGACACATTTTCTGCAGAAACTTGTTCGAATTTTGTGAGGTTTGAGTCTGCAACCTCAACTAAAGTATCTTCAATATTGGAAGTTTCATCAAAATTGCTATGAATCACATTTATTTTGTCAATAAAATATTGCGCAAATGCATTTGCAAGATATTTTGGAGATGGCGCTGAAGGCAAGACCTTTTGCGTTTTAGTGTGGACCATTTTCTCAAAAGTAGAAAAAAGAACCCTTTGATTTGATTCATTCTCATTAATGATGTTTTCAAAATATTCGGATTTAGATTTTTCAATTAGATTTTTTACAACTAAAGATTGTTGAACGTATAGTTCTCTATGGATGGTTAGGCGCGACTCTCTCCAAGATCTTTCTAGCTTTCGCTGCTTAATTATCTCTTCTTTGATTTTTGAAGAGAACCAAGGGTTAGAAGGGCGCACGATTTCTGTGCGCTGTTTACTTGGAGCATGCTCATCAAGAATCGCAGAAAGTACCGAGTAATATTGAGTTATTAAACCATCAAGCTCATCAGATGGATTAGCAAGCAAGGAAGAGCTTGAGATATCTTTACAAAATTTCTCAGTATCAATTGCTTTGAGATTACGAGAGGTGGAAACAATCTTCGGCAAAGGGGGCTTTTTTATTACAAGATCACAAAAAATAGCACAATGATCCGAAATTGCTGGATCAATGACAGAAATATTGGTGGTCACGCAATCATGATTCCTAGTAATCACAAGATCGAGAATATGTCTATCATGATAGGTAGGTTGATTAACAAGTTGAGTAAAATTAAAAGTTTTTGAAAGATGTTGATTTGTGTTGTTGTTGGCAGTGACTACTGAAGAGGAACGAGGACTTGAAACATGAATATTAATTTTTCTTCGTGATCTGTTAGAAATGATCGTTTTTATCGGTTGAAGTTGTTGATTTTTCGATGAAGATCGCCGAGGCCGCTTCCCTCTAAACGGACGAAGAATTCCCAAAGATTTTAAAGTGATCCATGTAGAGGAATCTAATGGAAATTGCCGTGATGTTTGGTGATCGTTGAACACACAATGGCGGGAATTTTCAAAACTAATTGAAGAACGTTTCCACCAAAAACAACGCGAGAGAAGAAAATTTCTTGAATACGAAGCCATAGATCAGCATCCAAGTTGTTTAGACAAGTGTAGGGCAAGTAAAATTGTAAAATTATAGATAAAAAACGATTAAAAGATCAAAAAATTTGACGAGCCTTAAAATAAGCAACCACTTCCAAGCAGTGCTAATTTGCATAGTGTGCACTTGTGCAATTTGTTTGTGTGGTCTGTCTTCATATGTATTTCAATTATCAGCCAATTGGGACAGTTGGTTGTAGAGTTATGCCACTAAGAGAAGTAGGAAAAGTGCAAAAATGTGCAGATATTTCAAAATATATTGGACCCCATCCCCCTCAAAAATCGTGACACAGCACCCTCCCGACCCCACAATTTGTTAGTACACCCTCAATATTATCATTCTATATATACTTGTCTATCATACTATGAAGTCAAAACAATTATGTAGTGGGGGTGCTACGATTTCCTTATTTAAGGGCCTTTTCTGCTACCTGACTATTTATATACCGGTGATTTTGGGAGGTGGTAGGAAAAGAAACATTTGGTTGCAAAATGTAATGAATAGTATTACATACCTTCAGTTGTGCTGCCGTTTGAGTTAGTACTTAGTGTTTGTGTAGTTGGTTGATTTTTTATTCTGTTGATCAAAAGTTCACACAGTTCATTTTTTTTGTAGGAAGCTTTGAATGGAAGCTTGAATAGTTTAAAAAGTTCACATAGTTCTTTCTTTTTGTATGCTTTCACAGTGTCATTATTGTTGGATATCATAGTATATACCAAGGTCTTTGCATGTACTTTTCCAATACTTTCATCCTTTTCAATTACCTCAATTGGTATTTTTGACCGCAAGATTTCTTGTTTTTTTGCCTTTTCCATCTCCTTTTTTCGGTGTGCTTCGTTTTTTTTTATCTTTTTCTCTCGCTGGAAATCTTTCAAGAACTGACCTGCTCCCATATTCATGTAGCGATCAATTGTTTCATCAAAAAGCTCTTCCGCCATTTCACGTGCAGTTAAGGTATCCACTTTACATTCACCAATAACAACAGCACCTTCTTCATCTACCTCCTTTAAAACGTCTAATGCTTTAAACCACATCTCCTTCAAAATTCTATCTGATTTAATAGATCTCTTTGCCCATTCCAAAGCGTTTTCCTTTTCCTTAAAAATGGTTTATTTGTTTACAAGATCAACCCTTGATTGCTCTAGCTTGGCGAATAATTCGTATAGGCCGTCGTTTATATAGGTAAGTCCCATACTCACATACTGTCGATTGTCTGTGATAGTTAATGTTTCTGGGTAGTCTGACGTTTCATGTATGTAGCTGTGAGTGCATTTTAGTGTTTCCAAGAGTTCTTTCTTCAGTACAACTTCTGTTACCTTTTGACGAAGCACAGGATCAGAGGACTTTATTCTAGTGTTGATAGTGCGTTTAAGGTTTTCGCGCAGTTTTGCAACAACACATCCACCACAGTAACGTATTTTTCCTTTTCCTTGGCTGTGTTGGTTGTCAACTTTTTTAGTTTGAGATACGGAACTGGTATCGTTGGAGTCTTTCTTCTGCTACCACGTGAAGAAGATATCTGTTTGTTGCATACAGAATTTCTGTTAAGGCGCAGAACTGAAAATCTTCGAGATTCAACGGGATGGTATCCGAGCAAAAAACACTTGCAAATTGTTTGGTTAGTTCTTCATCTGTACTTAATTGGATGACATCTGCGCTGAACGATGTGATGTGTTTTCTTTCTGCCTTTGCTCCACGCAAGAGCACATTGGACTTTAGACTTTGGTAGAGGTGGTTCCATACGATTTTTACAAAGAGTAGTAGTTTTTCGTTGTTCAGTTTATCTAAAAATTGGTTAAACTTATTTCGTTGTTCTGTATTGGCATTTGGAAACTTAAGTTGCTGCAGCATAGCGTGGCAATTGAAGTTGTCTGGCAAGTTGTGGTCTCCTAAACTTTCCATTTCACTCAAAATGCCCTCCAAATTTACAGACACTTCTTCATTTTCTTCCTCAGAACTCATGTCTTCATCGGAACTTTCTAACAATCCAACGTCGGCATCAGCTAAATCAGGCAATTTGTACTGGTTTTGGAATTGCAACGTTTTGCTGCAGCTTTGAGAGGTCGTCTTGTGGCATTTTATCGGAGTGAATTATTTCTTGGTAAAATGTTGTTGCCGACTGCGGAGGAGGAATAGCACGCTTCTTGTTATAACCCAGTAGCCAAAGTCCCTCTGGAGTTCTTGCCCTCGATAGAGCCATGTACAATTGTCCAGGTGCAAATTCCTTTCCGATGTGTATTTTTACCTTTCCAAAGCTTGCACTTTGTGGATGGTAAACGCCCATCCAAGTTTGATCGGTATTGACGTCTTGTACCTATTACTTTATTCGGGCTCTTCTTGTCATAAACCACCCAGGTTTCTCTCTTGATTTCTTTCTCAAACCCTGCTGAGAGAAAATATACTATGGGGTCGCTGATTGCAACAACCTTCCCTCTCAATCCATTGTAAAGAACTCTGCTCTTGTTGTATATGTATACCACTTTTGCGCCTTTTTTTATTTGTAAAATAGAGTACTAAAGCGGTGACATCACGCTACCATGACAACGTATTTTCTGGTGACAAACAAACCAAGATGGCGTCTCTTGTGTCTCTGTGATTGCTTCGTGACGCTTTTAAAATGGTGTATTGCTTTGCTCCCGAGTGCAATCACGCGCATTTAAGTCATTCCTGCAAATTTTTTCGCTCTCCTAAGGATACTTCTGCAAGAAAAAGATGGATAACTTTAATAAGGTGAGATTTAAGAGCCTTTTTTGTGACTTGCGTTACGAAGCGTTCGTTGCGTTACTCGTTG
The DNA here is from genome assembly GCA_918843875.1 of Diadumene lineata. Classification (NCBI taxonomy): domain Eukaryota; kingdom Metazoa; phylum Cnidaria; class Anthozoa; order Actiniaria; family Diadumenidae; genus Diadumene; species Diadumene lineata. The sequence continues at coordinate 19,437,137 of OU974070.1, read as the reverse complement.
TTTTACGAAAATGCCTCGCTTTCGTGTGTCTATATTTGATCCCGAGCTGGGAGGTCAACAATGAAACATGAAACATATCCACGGAAATCGATTCGGAAATCGTTGATACAAAGTAGGACATGTCATTCCAAAAATATTTAACAGTGAAAGATAATTGGGATATCGTGGTTCACTTAAACTTTTATAACAATCGCACCACTGCACACCACTGAAAATTTTCAATTTTACGTTTTTAGTACTTGAAGCTCAATCCGAACACGAGAGGCTTATTATGAAAAATCATTATTTCAGCATTTTCTTACTCGAAATCGAAATATCAATACATACACTGTGCTTGATTTCGATATATATAACCTTATCTTTCGCTGGTAAATATTTTTGGAATGAAATGTTTTACTTTCATCAACGATTCTGTTGATATAAAGTTTCATGTTTCATTGTTGACCTCCCGGCTTGGGATCAAATATGGACACACGAAAGCGAGGCATTTTCGTTGGTGTCCGCGGAGCAAGAACCGTACGTTGGTAGGTTGGATAACTTTGATGTTTTCACCAAAATATATCGAGAAATATTTTTTGCTGGAGGTTGAAATTTTAGCACAAGTAAGAATGGCTATTGATCGATAAATGGACCGAGCATAGTGTCGATTGGAGAAATAGAAAAGCATTTTGAGCTTGACGAACATAGGCAGTTGGCCATCGCAGCCATGGAGCTCTCCTGCCTTGTTATTTTTTATTCCGTGGGGGGATAAAAATATAAAAACATGTTTAAAAAATGTTTTGTTTTCAGAAAAAAGTTATTTACAGCACAGGGAATTTTTTTATCTAAAGAAGACGAAGAAAAGAAAGAAATAAATAGACTAAAAATATTTTTTAGTGATTTCTTTGGGGCTCGATCTCGTGACCCTTCGATTAATAAGCCTCAGGGAATTGGCCTGGTCCGCCTGTGATATCACTTGCTCGAACAAACCATAATACTTTCATTGATATAGTTGTCGAAGAAAACGTGTTTGCCTGCCATGTAGTCGAAGAAGATGCCGAAGAAACTCTGCTAAAACGCTCAAATTACACACAAATGTACACGCCGATCGCGATAGACCTACACTAAAAGATGGCGATGAGCGTACATTTCGAAACGGGTTGTTTCGCGATCACCTGAGCAATGATAGCAATTCTAACAAGTTCAAACCAGTTCTCACTAGTCTTAATAATAATTTAGAATTCGTTCTCTATTGGCAGTAAATCTTTGAAAAGCTTTGTAAAGACAATATGAAAGTTGAGAGCAAATGTCAACTCAGCCTTATACAAATGGTTTGCTTATCAGTACTAGCGAAAATGAAAACGTAAACAATATATTGCTTTGTTATACTTTGAAAATACTCATAATTTTGACCTAGGAAATAAAACAATTGTTATTCCATTCCAAGAGTATAAAAATTGTAGTATAGTAGATTATATTGCCTTCAAAAAGTGTTCTTTATATATGGAAAAAAAGCTTCGAAAAGCAAGACGAGACGAGTGGAGACGGAATGTCTGAAAAGTTGCATACTTGCGAAAAGCCATTCGAAGGCTTTACAAATTTGCATTTTAAACTAAAAAAAAGCTTTCATAACTTCCTCAACTGTTTTCATTTCAACAGAAAACAAGACATAGATTAAGTTATTTTCTAAAATTCAGTGTCTCAGGAATTGTTTAAAAGTCAAAAAGTTGAGAATACTAAGGTGTGAAAAGTTTGTTTACATGTCGGTCGCTAAGTAAAAGAACGGCATGTTCGCGATCGAGTGTATTTGTCCGCGACTTTTAATTTCCCGAAAAAATAATATAAATAATCCACGCCCAATGTGGTTTCCGAAGTAATTTTAGGCTAACTTGGTATTAGGCTTGGCTATTAGACTTGGTATAATACGCATCTGGTTCAGTTCGAAGCAATTTTTTAAGAAAACTATTTTGATAACGAATTTTTGAATCTACTAGCTTCTCCTCCTAACCGTTCTCGTTGGCCGGTCCTTGGAATTCCGATAAATCCCCCAGGTCCTTCGGAAATCCAAAATCGAATATCCCCCCTCCCCTTCGGAATTCCAAAATCAAAAACCCCTCCCTCCCCTATGAAAAAACCATTTCTTGAAAACACAAATAAACATTTTTTATCATTCATCACTATTATTTAAGGGCACGAGTAATCGATCGCAGATCGTCTAGTTTATTTATTAAATAAACAGTTAGAGTTTGAAAATCCCTAAATACTAAAAACATACGGTTATTAAACATACGAGTTACGGTTAATTACAATGAACTAAGACCATTTCATTTTAACAGTCTTTTATTATTCCTTAAAGGGTACATTTTGATATGTTTTATCAATGACAGTCACTTGTAACAAATTTATATCCTTTTTTATTAACTACAATATTGATACAATTCTAATACTAGAGTATTAATAAAGCTTGATGTACATTAATAGCATGTCATGGTGTTAGAAAAAATATTGAACTAAACAGCTGAATGCTCATTGCATAAGAAAACATTACAAAGCATCTAAGTTATTTTCCCTAAATCAATCTTTCACATGAGTTATATTATTTGTTCATTTAATCTCCCCTTCATGATATTGTTACCTAAATATCATATCTAACAAAGTATTACAATAGAATGTACAATTTATTATCTATTATTATGTATTTTTAAAATCAAGCACTTTCAAGAGTGACCAAATTTACTTATGCAATGTTTTATGTCAACTGTTGGATATTATTGAAAAAAAGATTCAATTGACAGAATCATAGTTCCTTACGATTACTCATTAAATTGAAAAAACTTCTAGAAACATGTTCACATAATTCTTGTTCATGCCTAAGGTCCTTGTCACTCTTCACTACTAGTAAATTTAACAAATAAATGAGTGCAATAAAAATCTGTCAAAATGTCCAAGTTAGATGCCCAGTTGGGATCTTTCTTGATAATAATCACTACAGCTTGTTTGGTTGTCCAAGTAATAAAATAACATATTTCCCTGTCAACAATATGAAGCTGGCCTTGTACTTGGTGCCAGTAGGGATGATTTGGCTTTAACTTAAATTTCCTTGACTAAATAAAAGTTCTTGTTCATTATTGCTTCATCAATAGTGCAATTTCTATAAGTAAATGGGCACTTGATTTCGACCAAGGCGTTAGTGCCAACAAGCACATCCGGGGAAGCCCCTAGAATTCCAGATTCGCTCACCCATAAGCCAGACTCTTCTACGTGGAGATTTGTTGCAGTTGTGAACGCTTTCAGAGCTTCATGCTCGTTGATGATGCCCCAGTTTATAGCTTTAACTCCTGACAAATCATATTCACCAAGAACACGTTTCAATAGTGATGGAGTGACTCTTTTTGAATTTACGACTGCTCCAAAATTACTTGCAGTCAATCGCCCACGTCGCAGCACAAACCAAGCTGGGTTGTTTCGTTGGTCCTTTGTAGCGATCTCTGCAGCACGTATTTCGCTCTTTGACAATTTCGCTTTCTCAAGGAAACACCCCAGGTCTAGCTTACTGTCAACAAACTGTTTCGACAATATTATTTCCTCGATTGTCTTAGTCGGGAAGACTGTCTCCTTCTTCGGTTCTGGACTTAATATCCAGCCCATCCCAGTGAACTGCCCATAGTTTTTCAAGTCCTCGTAGAATTGTTCTCGTGCTTGTGGCTCGATGTCTCCATCCAATGGATCGTAATTTTTTGGTGGTGGATACATTTCACTTACGGACTTCACCACTTCTGGAGCTTTATGTCTCTTCCAGCTACATTCCACATCTGTTCTGCTTAAGTTCAGAAATCCATGGATAAACAAAGCGGCAGCATGGCTGCACACACAAGAATGGCCATACTCTCGACCTCATTATTCACCATGAGAATGACAGTATTATATCAGGCTCTACTGAAATTATATCTGGCTTACCATCTGACCATTGCGCTGTTTTATGCAAACTCAACGTGGAAAAACCAAGACTTAGACATGTAAACATAGAAGCATTCATCAACGATGTATATGGCTCAGGTCTGCATGGAGACACATTACCAACTGATGTCAACCGCCAGATGGAACAATACAACCTCATCATGAAAGATCTGATAGATAAACATGCCCCTGAGAAATCCTTCTCCATCGTGATGCGTCCTAATACTCGTTGGTTTACAGACGAACTCCGCCGTTTAAAGAGACAAAAACGACAGTCTGAACGGAAATTCTTATCAACAAATCTGGAGGTCCATCATCAGATTTTTATGGACAGATGTAGAGTGTACATAGATGCTATTGATACAGCAAAATCCAACTATTACCGCCATAAAATCTCTACTGCAAATCAGAATCAGCTGTTCCAGATGATCTCTGGTCTGTTTATGGTAAAGCCTTGTCTTTCTCTACCATCCCATTCTTCTCCTTTAGACCTGGCTGAAGACTTCAACAAGTTTTTCATCTCTAAGATTGAGACTTTGAGGAACAAGCTTCTCGAGTCAAGTTCATCGTGTACGCATTACACACCACAACAACAACAACAACAACAACAACAATAGTTTTATTTCTACCCTGCATGAATACATATCACAGAAACACTTACAATATCTATACTTATTCAATAAAATTAGGTAGTGGTCCCAGCTAATAACTTTAAGAGTTAATCAGGTGCCAGGACCATTTTCCGTTCAAAATTCATAATTTCTTATAGAGAAAAATGGGTATATACTATGATTTCTATATATTTCACATGAAAAAGAAAGAAAGAAAACATATAACACAAATGCATGCACTCGTACATTACATACATACACAAACACACGCACACACACACACATTACAACAAGACAGAATTATGGCAAAATTAAGACAAGTATCAGAAACACTTTTCAAATATGAAAACGGATGTATATTGCTAATATGAATTCAAAATGTTTTCCTTAAGACAAGCTTTAAATTTTTTTAGAGTTGAAAGAGTTTGAACCCCTTTATCAAGAGAGTTCCAGGTTTTTGTACCTATGAATTTTATGTTAAATTTGCCATAATTTGTTTTTGCTTTAGGTAAATATAGATTATTTTTTGTAGCTGATCTTGTTTGGTAGCTGTGTACCTCAGTGATATGTTTAAAAAAGTTATTGAAACTACATGGTAAACTATTATTTTTGAATTTGTACATGAATATCAAGGTACAGTACTCTACAAGATCTGATAGTTTAAGAATATTGAATTTAAAAAAAAATAGGATTTGTATGAGCTTGATAAGGAGAGAAATCCATTAGTCGCAACGCCCTTTTCTGCAATACAACTATTGGCCTTAAAGTAGTTTTATACGTGTGGCCCCAACTTAAAGTCCCGTAGATCAAGAAGGGATAAATGAGCGCATAGTAAAGATTTACAAGTACAGATGTAGTGACATAATGTCGCACTTTCAATAATATTCCAATATTACGTTTAATCTTTTTAGAGATATAGTCAACATGGTCCTTCCATGAGAGATTACTATCACTGTAGACACCTAAATATCTGATACTTTTTTCTTGCTTAAGTAACTTGTTATTTAGCTTAAGTTCAAAATTTACATTGATTTTCTTTTGTCGTGAATGAAATAAAACAAAATTCGACTTTTCAATATTGAGCGATAGTTTGTTGGCACATAGCCATGAATGAATTTTACTTAGTTCAGCATTTATATTTTGTTGAAGGATGTGAATATTTTTGTTTTTATAGAGCAAGTTACCATCATCTGCAAAAAGATGAAATTCAAATAACGAAGAGCAAAGATGAAAGTCGTTTATGTAAATTAAAAATAAAATAGGTCCAAGCACAGAACCTTGTGGAATTCCAGTTGTTATTGTTTCGAGCTCAGAATTATATTGATTATTAACAGTGACAAATTGTTTACGATTATAAAGATAAGAAGTAAACCATGTCTTAGCAATGTCTCTAATTCCATAATAATCAAGTTTTTGTATAAGTATCTCATGGTTCACCGTATCGAAGGCTTTACTGAGGTCTAGAAAAATACCACAGGAGTAATCCGAGTCATCTATTGCTAATTGTATTTTATCTACAATACTAAGAACAGCATAGTCTGTCGAATGATCACTTCTAAACCCGAACTGATTTTGGAATAGAATCTTATTTTTTTCTAAAAAATTTTTTAGGCGATTTGCCATAAGTTTCTCAAATAATTTGCTAAATATAGAGAGGAGTGAGATTGGACGATAATTTGATAAAGTTAGTTTAGAATCTTTTTTGTATATAGGAATTACGTTAGCTATTTTCATAGCATTTGGAACTATTCCATGTGAGAAGCAAGAATTAAATATTTCCTGAAGTGGTTTAGAAATAATGTTTTTTAATAACTTAAGGTGGGACTGGAGGCTAAAATGACCTTTGATTTTGAAAACAAATTCTCTCATTTTCGAAAGATTAATATTCATAAAGCTTACAAACAAAGTTTCATATCGAAGCGTACATTATTTGGAAAGATATGAGCAACCAAAGTTCGGTATCTAAGTGGAATTTCGCGGTAAAAAATATGAGCTTGAAGTATAAAAACAAACTAAAACAAAAGCACCGCGATTACTAGATGACAGATGCACGTTGAGACTCTGACAGTTTTCAGCTTGTTCACACCTACGAACAATGTACCCTGGTCGTAGCTTCAAAAACATCCTATATAATTCTGCTTGTTGACTCAATAAAGTTATTAATTTTATGAGCTTTTTTCAAGCTTTGAATTTCTAATCTTGAGTTTCTAGCTTTTACGAAACGTTTTTTGATGAGAAAAGTCGCTTAAAGTCCGCCATTTTTGTGTCCATGATTTAACCAGAATTCTTACGTAAAGGTCATGACAAATGTGCTTTGTTTGAGGTGACGTTGCTACGTGTCACGCAAAATACTTCATGTGATTGGTTTTCGCGGGAGTAACACAAAGTTTTATTGTGGCTTCTGCCCTTTTTTGGGAGGTTTCTATGGTAATTTTGGTTAGATATTGGCATAAAGTAACGCAATACAATCTCCACTGGCACACGAGTAAGTTTTGTGACATTCCGAAGGAATTTTGCCATGTTTACAACTAAAAAACGACTAACAAAAGAAAAGTTCCCCATTTAAAAGCAGAATTTAGGTATGGAGCTCTTAATGGATTCTTCTGAAACTTTGGATGTCAAAATAAGAGTAAATTTAGAAAGTTTTGGCAAGAGTACAAATTGGTTCCACGCTTCTCTTGCATGTGCGAAGTGTGACAAATCAAGTAAGTTTTCACGACCGAAATTTGCTTATAAAATCTTCTAAAATTAACGTCCACGTTTGTACCCTGAAGAAAATCTTTATTTTTATGAGATACGCAAGCACTGTAAATTGCATTACAATCAAATAAAACGCTACTAAGAAATGCAGAAGAAACTGAGTTATCAAGAAAATTTGAGTGCTGACAGAAATTCACTGCATTCCTAAAATTCTTTTGGTTTGTGAGAAAAAATAATATTTTTTCCAGAAAGTCCATACTTTGATGCTTATTGTGTGCTATTTTGGTTCATTTTCGATTAATTTTAAGTGATATTTCAAGTGTTTTCCAGTTCGATACAAATGACCACTAACTAGCCTCCAGTCCCACCTTAAGAACTTTAACAGGAATACTATAGGGTCCTGTTGATTTATTATTTTTCAATCCTGTTATTTCCTTCTCTATCTCTTCTTCAGTTACAGGGAATATGTAAAAACTTTCTGATGAAGGTGATTTCAAGTAATCACTTGATGTTAGATTAACTTGTTCAATATCTTTTTCCAATTTTTCACCGATAGAAGAAAAATATATAGTAAATTCTTTAGCTATAACTTCAGGGTCTGTGATAATAATATCATTAAAATTAATTTTGTCAATACTCTGAGTTTTCTTTTGGTTATAGTTTACTATTTGCTTAATGCCAGTCCATATCTTTTTCCCGTCCTTTGAATTTTCCGAAAAATAATCATTGTAGCATTTCTTTTTGCTTATCTTTATTAAATGATTAAGTTTGTTTCTATAAGTTTTCAATTTGCAAAAAAAATATGCTGATTTCGTTTTAAGATATTTTCGATAAAGTTTGTTTTTCTTCCTAATTGACGTTTTAATACCATTTGTAATCCAAGGTTTTGTAAGAAATCTTTGCTCATTTTTCGACACTTTTTTCAAAGGAATATGATTGTCCGTTATCTCGGAGAGTTTAAAGAAAAATCGTTCGAACATGTCTGAAGGGTCTGTGCTAGGATATAATACATGTTGCCAATTTAGATTTGATATTTCTTTTATAAAGTTATTTTCATTAAAATTAGAATAATCTCTTTTATATACATCCGCATCAGATATTATACTCAAAAACTTCTTTATTATAATGAAATTGGGTAAATGATCTGTTAAGTCATAAACAATATTGTCACTACTTACTGAATGTTCAATAGAATTAAATAAGATATTGTCAATCAACGTTGCCGAATGATTTGTTATTCGCGTTGGTTGGAAAATATAAGGCTGAAAAAAGTACGAACCGAGAGTATTTATAAAATTTGCAGATTCTGCTCGAGTTTCAATTTTTAAAAGGTCTACATTAAAATCCCCCTTGAAAAGACAAAGTTTATTTTCATTGCTTATTTTTTCTATTGTTGAACTTAAGCATTCTATAAAGTTATCAAAATCACTAGTTGGGTGCCGGTAAACTACACCACAAAGTATATTTCTATCATTTTTACGAGTTATTTCTAGCCAAATCATCTCAAAACAGACATTTGATTTCGTAAGATCATTACGTATCGTGTATTTCAGATCATTTTTAATATAGATCCCCACCCCGCCTGCATTTGTATGGCTGGCTTCATGAACAAAGTCATAGCCATCTATAGATACATTTGAAATATAATCTTTACCTTTTTTTAATTTAGTTTCTGAAAGACCTATTATAGAAAAAGGATAATCTAGTTGCTGTAACATATGGAGTAAATTATCATAATTTGCCGGTAAGCTTCTGATATTGCAGTGTAAAGCAGAAAAGGCTCCGCGAGCAATGGCAGACCCCCCTAACTCCTCATTGTTTTTAAAGTCATCAACGGTGAAATAATCAAAGTTGTTTTGATAAGGTAGTTGCAAATCTGCATCCAAATCTGTTAAATGCGGAATGTTTGTAATTGGAGAATTTAATTTTAGAAAAGGCAGTCTTTTCAATTCATCAGTAATTCTATAGCTATTCATAATGTCATTATTTTATAGCACTGGAATGTTCATATAGTACAATAAAATTGATCTTCTGTGTAGATTTGTACAATATAAACTATTTATATAATTCAACTTGCCTTGACTTTAGAAAGGTCTTCCATTGATTTGACGACAATTGCATTGGAATCTTTGTTTTTTCTCATGTATGTTATACCATTTGATGTCCAAATAAATGCAAATTTCTTTTCTCTCCTGAATTTTAGACATTCGTTGAAAACTCGTCTATTTTCTTCCGTCAAGCTTTCGTTGATGAAGATACGATTTTCAGCTTCGACTCCTGGTATTTCATCAGTTGTGCAATTCTTTAATCTATTACGGGCCCTGTAGAACTCATCCTTGATATCTCTCTTAACGAATTTCACAATAATAGCAGGAGTAGATACCTTGCCCTTGTATTTCTTTCCAACGGGTAGGCGGTGACTAATGGAAATGTCATTATCGCCAAGATATACCTCCATCAAATCCCCCACTTGTTTGACAATATAATTTGTATCTTCATCCTTTGAGGTCGGTATTCCGTGTATTTCCATGCAGTCACGCCTCATATACTGACGTACATCGTTTGATTGAGATTCTAGTTTACGAACTTTCTCATCTAGGTTTTCGATGGTTTTCTTCAGAAGTTTATTTTCTTTAGTGTACTTGTCTTTGTCAACTTCAAACTCGTCCAGTTTCTTAGAGATTTCATCATACTTGGCATTGGCATGTTCAATAAACCCTTTCATGTTGCCAAGCTCCTCCTTAAGGCTTGACATTTCTTTAAGTAATGGGTCCAACTTCTGGTCGAGAATATTTAAGGTCATCCTTAGTAAGCGCCATAATTCAATACAAACATAGAATACACAAAATACACGAAAATTTACGAAAAAATACTGTTAAATTCGACTTAGGTTTTCAGGTTTGAAGAGCTACTGAAAACACCACCGTTCTCCATGCTTGCACATGCGCATTGGACGTCATCTGTCACAGCGAATTCAATAAGTTTGAATCTGTTACTTCCAGCTACATCAGTAAAGTGATCGAGAAATCCAAAGCAAAGTCATCAGTTCTTGATCCTGTGCCTACTACCATCTTGAAATCAGTTGCAGCAGCACTTGCTGATCCGTTAGCCAACATTGTTAACACATCTTTTGCGACTGGCATTTTTCCTGACCTATTGAAGAAAGGCGTTGTCTACCCCACGTTAAAGAAGCCTGACCTCGAAATTGAACAATATTCCAACTATCGTCCTATTACAAACATTGCTTTTTTATCCAAACTTATAGAACGCGTAGCCGCTGAACAAACCATGGACTATCTCACTACCAATGACATTCTTCCTAAATTCCAGTCAGCATACAGACCTTTCCATAGTACCGAAACTGCTCTTGTTCGAGCTTTCAACGATATATTGACATCCATCGACAAACACCAAGAAGTTGTTTTGGTCTTGTTAGATCTGTCGGCCGCTTTTGATACTATATGCCACAGCAGGCTTCTTGATAGACTCCAAAGAAGATATGGTTTCAATAACACGGTGCTGTCTTGGTTTCGGTCCTACCTTACTGGTAGGACACAATCGGTATCTATCGATAAAAAAATTGTCATCTCCAATGGCTATTCCTTTTGGCGTTCCACAAGGATCGGTCCTATGACCGTTATTGTTTACTCTCTACTTCGCTCCATTAGAGGATGTCATCAAGTCCCATGGATTAATGTGTTTGATGTATGCCGATGACACTCAACTGTATATTTCCTTTAATGAAGATAAACGAGAACAGAACCTAACGAAACTTGAACTGTGCACAAATGATATCATGTTGTGGTGTACAAATAATGGTCTAAGCTGTAATCCTGATAAAACTGAGGTTATTCATCTATCGTCTCGTTACAAACACTCTATTCCACTAGAAGGACTTAACATCGGCGGTGAATTTATAACACCCAAACAAAAGGCAAGAAATCTCGGTGTCACCATTGATGGTAGTTTGCAACTAAATACGTACATAAACAACATCACAAAATCAGCCACTCTTGCAATTAAGAACATTGGAAGAATACGTAAGCACTTAACACCATCAGATTGCGAGAGGATCGTCCACGCGTTTGTAACATCAAAACTTGACTACTGTAATGCTGTGCTAAATGGCCTGCCTGATACCCAAATAGACAAACTGCAACGTGTACAAAACATAGCCGCCCGACTAGTTACTAGATCAAAGAAATCCGACCACATCACACCAATCTTACGCAAACTACACTGGCTGCCTATAAAGAAAAGGATCATCTTTAAATTACTATTGCTAACATACAAGACTTTAAATGGTCAATCGCCTGAATACCTAAAAGACCTTTTAACTAAATACCAACCATCCAGGAACTTAAGGTGTAACGCTCTAAACAATTTAAACGTACCAAAATCGGCAACTAAAAGTTATGGAGACAGGGCCTTTACATTCCCTGCCAGTAAACTCTGGAATACCCTTCCATTAACATTAAGAACTGCTGTATCAACAAACTCGTTTAAGTCCTCTTTAAAGACACACCTTTTTAATTTAGATATTTAAGTTTGAATTAGCTATTTTTTCATAGTTTTATATTTAATACTATATACTATAGTTAGTAACTTATTTAATAGTTCTTTTGTCGATTTCATATTCGAATTATACTGTATTATATTATATCGTATTTTTTTTAAATATATATTAGAACATTGTAAATATATACCTAAATAGATGTAAATACGCATTTTTTTTTATCCTTGTAAGAGCATAGAGACAGCGTTTAATACTCTAAATTAATTATAATTATTATTATTATTATTACTTGAATGCACCACGAGGGCATTCGCAATCGCTCGATGCGATGTTGTTGTCGTAAAGATAAACCTAAAAGAACAAAATAAAAAATAAGCGATTTCCAATTAACAGTTTGATTTAGTTGTTCAGATCAATTTGAGCTTTTAAAGGTATTTATTAGGCGAAGTATGGTTGGAACAAGAATTTACACGAACGACCGATTCAAGCACATCCTACTTACCGTGACTTTATACACTTTGTCTTTCATGCTTGCCTTCACTTCCCCTTTTAAAACACCATCAGAGTATAGAAAAGATTGAATATGTCCTGAATTGACATGATTTTGCCCTCTAGAAAGAGATTTCTGTTCATCTTTAAGAGACAATCTCTGTAAAAGTGAACCACTGCATTTCGACTTCCAGGAAATGCTGCCTTCAAACTTTTATCACAGAAAGACTATTAATAATGAGTAAATAAAATGGCTTTAGTTTTTGGAAATTCCTCAAAATGAATTTTTTGGAGCGACTTTTTAATTGACTGCTGTAAACTCTAAAATTTTCATTTTTTTTTCAGTAAAAAATCATTGATTTTCGAAACGATGTAGCTCGCATACAATACACATTTACGCGATACATTTTTTACCACAGTTTTACTATTTGTTCTTTGCTGGGAAAATGCAAAAAGATTTAATATAAATTAAAAAAAAGTAAAAATTAGTTATATTCAATTATAGCCATGTTTCGACATTTTTGAATAAACAAAATAAACCCTTTCCTAAGCAGCCTTTATCTCCTAAGTCCAGACTCATCAGCTCTAAACTTTTATACCAATCTATTCCTCTAATGATGCTTATTATAACTGTGTAAAAACATTATGCGCTTTTGGCCTAGTTTTTGCACAGCGACCGTGGGAATTTAGCCCTTTTTGCTAAAATCAGCTACATAAATATGCAAATTAGGCTGAAATCAAATCGCAGAATTCTTCTATCAAAAATTTTTATTTGCCTTTATTTCGATACTGCATGTCTAAATACACTAAATATGAGCATTTCCATTATTTAAATGTATCCAGGACTAAACAAATATCACTTTATGACCGGTTTTTGAAGCCGACAACCGATTTTGTTTTGACGTTTATGCAAATTACTTTTCGATGGTCGGCGATCAAAACAAAACTTTGATGAAAAAATTCCTTTCATTTCTCGATCTTCAACTTAGGTATCAAAAAAGTTATTTTAGGTCCTTATTCAATCACATAAACGCATAGAAAATGGTCTAAAGTTGACTTAGTATTTATACAAAGTAAAAAGTAACATCTGAAATGAATTTTAACCTGACCTTCGGGATTATTCGGAGTTGGAATGTCAAAGTATTAATCGTCAAAGCTCGTGCTTGATTTAATTCATTCGTTCGTTCGTTCATTCATTTTATTGATCAATTCCTTCATTCATTCTTTCATTTTTTTTTACTTTTTTTCATTCATATATCTATGCATTTATTCGTGATTCATTCATTCATTCTTTTATTTACTTTGTTATTTATTTGTTTACTTTTCGATTGATTGATTGATTTTTTATCAACTTTTGTCTGTTTTAACTAAGTGAGAAAAGCAACAACAGAGCTAGCTCCAACCATAATGTCACACCTTAAAAAAGGAAAAAAAACGATGTTACAATGATTATGATAATGATGGTTAGAACAAATACAATTGCATCCAGAAAAATCCTGAATTATAATGAGCAGCTACATTCCTGAACCATTTCTTCCACTTTAGCTAAAAGAACGGACTTGGTGTCTCTTGACTTGTAAGGTAGTTCAAAATGAAGGCAAATTTCTCTTAGCATCTTAACTGTGAATGAAGTTAACATTTTTTCATGTGTTAGTTCGCAGGTTGTAAGTGTCATAGGTGATAGGATGTGACACACCTAGCTTATCTAATACAGTTTGCACAGTATTCTTCAAGTGTTCTTTATCTTCGTCGAGTAAACACTTCTCTACAATATCGTCATCATCATACGAGTCATATTCAGGTTCGCTATCATCAGAAATAATTACACGTTGACCATCTTTGACTTTCTTTGATAGTCTACTAAAGAAACTCTGTATCTGTGACTTGGAAAGCCATTCCATCCTATTGAACATCCGTTCTCCTTCTACAGTTAATGCTGTTCGCATGTCCTTTTCAACTTGTGCTGGATCTTCCTTTCTTCCTGTATTTTGTCCAAGAATGAACTTTTTCGTTAAGTAATTTCGAACCTTTTTAGAAAATATTTTAGTACTGGATCTTGAATGAAGTGCCCAGCCCATACTCAATGTTGTTTGAGAGGTACTGCTTTCTGAGTCAGCCGCGCAGAATGGCGCCCTTTCTTCATGTAATGTCAGTGTTTCAAAACGGTGTACCCAGTTCTTCTTTAACTTGTCATATAAACTTTCCTGATCAGAATAAGATGATGTACGATGACCATATACATTCAGATGTAACTCTTTGTCGCAAGAGGGTTCTGGGCACTCGTAATAGTTTTCACAACAAGATTCGTCAGCCTTCTTACATTCCAATCTGCGTGGTTCAGTACGTAGAGAGATTTCAATATCCTCCTTCAAGCTCGAAGGTCCCTGTGTGGCTGTGATAACGTTGTCCAGAGACAGCAATTTTCCTGGACCAACATTGAACGCTCTCCATACACGTAAGCCTTCTGAAGTGAATTCAAAATTGTGCAAGGGGCTGTAGTTTTGAATGGCGTTTACTTCAAGAGTGTTATTTTTTGTCTTCTATTGCACAAACAGTAGGAGTTGTACCACGGACAGGTCTTTCTGTCAAGGCAGTGTACATGTCCTGAGCTGTTAGGATGTCATGTCCTTCATTACAATAACGTTTGATGGATGCCTTCAATGGACACAGGATACGATCACAAATGTCTTTACCTGACTGTGGCTCAGAATGGTCGTAGCGCACAACTTGAATTCCTTGTCGTTTTCCAAGTTCAGATAATGATGCTATTAACATGTTATGATAGCATCCTGCTTCATCTGACCTTATGTATGCTTTGCTTATTGATGAATTGTATCGTTTAAGAAACGAAAAGAGGTGCTCGATAATGGAAAATACAGCGTACCAATCTTGTCTGCAGCTGTTCAGTATATGAATGTATGAGATAACATCAAGATCGTTAGTAGACGATCTAGTAACAACGCTACTGACATGCCAGCTGATGCCTCGTTTTCCAAACCACTCCGACTGTTTTTCTCTGTACTTTATGGCTGTAAATTTCATCGCCCAATCAATGATTAGAAGTACTTCATCTTTCGCTAAGGTGGTCAGCTTATCCTGTTTTGCTTGGTCTTGGTTTTGAGCTCTAAGCACATGGGCTTTCCATTGTAGTATTTTAGAAATAGCTTTCTTGACGTCATACTGTATGTCTTCCTGCTTTTCTTTACCAAGCTGCGTTGCATATGAAGGAATTGCGGTCTCTATCTTACAAAGGGTTTCTTTCAGCAATTCACAATCAGTACATTGAACATCATGGGTGTGTTTGCATTTGCACTGGTAGTCAGGATCATTTGGGTCGCTGAGGGCAAACTTTCTACAATGATCAGGACAAGTACTATTATCCCCTTGGCAGTGATCTCGATAGGTTGTCTTGAGGTAAACCTTGCTTTGACGTAGATCTTTATGCATTTGTGTGGACCACTCCCTTTTGGCACCAACACTTTCCAGCTCATCAATAATCTTATGTAGAGAATCAAACGCATCTCCTCCTTCAGCAGCAGTGTTGTCAAGGCCTCTTAGCGATTTTCGTTGTGATGCTTCTTGCACATCAAGTATTCTCCACATAGAACTTCTGCTGATTGGCTGAAATAATGATTCCTGACAATACTCAAGATACTGGTTAATGATGGTGCTTCGTGTGACTGTGCGTACAACATTAGGCATAACTAGCTTTTCTCCGCTTTGAAGCTTGATGGTACGACTGCCAAAAGCAACATCTTGGTAATAGTAAGGGCGGGATGTAAATTCAAGAAAATGTTCTAGTTTTCCTTTGTCCATGCGCACTCTGTATTGCGGTATTTTTTCTACTACAGCTGCAGGAAATTCTTTGTTAGCTACGTTTCTTGCCTTTTTGATTCTTCTGTCACTCAGTACTTCAAATGATTTATGCAACGACTTGAGCTGTTTTGATGTGTACTCGTTCGCATAAATACTCAATATTTGAACTTTGAGTGACTTAGATGGTGCATTTTGATATGCAGTAAGGAGAGCTTGTAAGCCAACGTCAAGTTCGGTCTGTGATTCTTGTCTTTTATTCACCACCTCTTGAAACAACTGATCCGAGTCATTTGGTGCGATGACATTACATATGAGCTGGAATGTCTGTTCTGTTTTTGCGATAACATTTGCTTTCTTAGTATTTGTACATTTCTCAAGATTTGCAACACAGACTTCTAAAGGTTCTATTCTCGGTTTACCAATGGCATCAGCTAGGTTACCAAGACAGTGGTCTAGCATTTGTACTGGTATATGAGCATTTGAGCTCAGCCAATGGTATCATCTCCAAAGTCTTGCAAGTGGCGCGAAGGTGTCCAAAGTACATCACTGTCAAAATCGGTATCGCGGCTCTGTGGGGAAGACATGGGACTGTGTAAAGCAGCACCTATTAAAGTCTTTGCTTTTTCTTTTGATGTTCTGAAAAAAATGTGCATTTAGACACAGTAAGATAAATTTAATTCATTAATTTTATCATTTAATTTATTTTATTTTGCTTTCCTAATTATTTACTCATTTAAGTTACTGCTCAATTCATTCATTCATTCATTCATTCATTCATTCATTTATTCATTCATTCATTCACTTATTCATTCATTCATTCATTCACTTATTCATTCATTCATTCATTCATTAACTCATTCATTTACTCATTCATTCACTTCAATCATTCATTCATTCATTTACTCATTAAATTCATTCGTTCTGACTCCATTGTTCGTTTGTTTATTTGTTTGTTTGTCTGTTTAATTGACTTACCTTGAGGTTGGATTTGTTTCCTCGCTAGTTGTATCATCTGATATCCATGAGAAGTTTGTGATGTTGGCATTGTGATGATTACGACAATTGTTGCAAAGAACTGAAATGCAAAAATTAGAGCTTATAAATTCTTGTTATTTTCTGAATTGGAATCAAACCGAGAATCCTTATTAACTTATAAACATATCTTACCTGAGCCGACTGGCACGAGCACACCGTAAAGTTGTTTGATTTTCCTAGACATTTCGAGGTTTATGGAGTACCGACTTTTACAAGGTTTAAGCCCTGGACCACCTTGATGTGCGGGGTACATACATGACGAACGCGGCCGCCAATATTTTCCAGCATTGTGTCGATGTTTTGCACATACTTTCATATTACAAATAACGTTTTCACTCATGTCAAACATTCCAGATCTTACTAAAATCAATTCGTACTCAGTTATGGAAGTTCGAGTCAAATGGAGAGATGCAAAGTGATTTTCAACACTGTCATTGCAATCTAACAGATTGAATAACCCTGAAATACCTCTCGAGTCGCCACATTTACCAAAAAGCTCTGACAACGATAAAAAACAAGCCATCATTGCAGTTATATCTCGACGTGTATGCCTTTAATCGATAAAAAATCGATAAAATAAACATAATCCGAGTAAAAAAGTGGTCACTTGCACAAACTACTCGAGAATTTTTAGCCGATAATCAATCAAAGTGTTTTTTATTCTTAAACAACTCTTGTCTTTGAAGTTAAAGCAATAAAAACTTATTCATTGACAAGTAACTATACAGATATCAAACATTTTACAATTATATTTATAATCACATTAGCAATAATGCAAGTTATACAAGAATGATGCACCGCTGAAATTGACAATCAAACTAGTGTTGTCATTGGCTATATGATCGTAATGCCTGTCAGATTTTACTTTTTAATTCATATAAATACTAAGTCAACTTTGGATCATTTTCTGGCGTTCATGTGATTGCATATAGCTCTAAAATAACTTCTTTGATGACTCAAATTCACATCAAGAAAGGAAAGGAATCTTTTCATCAAAGTTTTGTTTTGATCGCCGACCATCGAAAAGTAATTTGCATAAACGTCAAAACAATATCGGTTTTCGGCTTCAAAAACCGGTCATAAAGTGATATTTCTTTAGCCCTGGATACATTTAAATAATGGAAATGCTCATATTTAGTGTATTTAGACATGCAGTATCGAAATAAAGGTAAATAAAAATTTTTGATAGAAGAATTCTGCGATTTGATTTCAGCCTAATTTGCATATTTATGTAGCTAATTTTAGCAAAAAGGGCTAAATTCCCACGGTCGCTGTGCAAAAACTAGGCCAAAAGCGCATAATGTTTTTACACAGTTATAATAAGCATCATTAGAGGAATAGATTGGTATAAAAGTTTAGAGCTGACGAGTCTGGACTTAGGAGATAAAGGCTGCTTAGGAAAGGGTTTATTTTGTTTATTCAAAAATGTCGAAACATGGCTATAATTGAATATAACTAATTTTTACTTTTTTTTTAATTTATATTAAATCTTTTTGCATTTTCCCAGCAGAGAACAAATAGCAAAACTGTGGTAAAAAATGTATCGCGTAAATGTGTATTGTATGCGAGCTACATTATTTCAAAAATCAATGATTTTTTACTGACAAAAACTGAGAATTTTAGAGTTTACAGCAGTCAATAAAAAAGTCGCTCCAAAAAATTCATTTTGAGGAATTTCCAAAAACTAAAGCCATTTTATTTACTCACTATTAATAGCCTTTCTGTGATAAAAGTTTGAAGGCAGCATTTCCTGGAAGTCGAAATGCAGTGGTTCACTTTTACAGATATTGTCTCTTAAAGTATGTTGTTAACGCAGTGATAGATAACGCGGCCATTTTGGTTTATGTGGGGTTTGTTTGTCACCAGGAAATTGGTTGTCATGGTTGCGTGACGTCACACTTTAGTACTCTATTTCCTCTGCTGTAGTGTTCCTACAAATACAAAAACGGGGGTATAAACCTCGCATCCGTCACGTTAAATACAACCTTGCATACAGAACAGCGTTGTGTTATGTGCATGAGGGATGCGAGGGTTACTATAGCAACGTAATGTAACATACAAAACATAACATTCATGATCTATAAAAAGAGTTATAAAGTAGGGTCAGTTTTGATCACTAGAATATAGTGAGGCTGGGATGCATGTCTTGCATTTTATTTTCGTAGATGAAATTTTTTTCTCATTTCTTCCCTGCGTTAGTTCTTTACAACGTTTTTCTTTGTGATATATTTTCCGTGTTTTTCTTGACCCACTATCATCACATGTACATGCGCGTTCAAAAACAACACAAAAAACCTGTATGAGCTTATTCTTATATTGGCGCGTAAGGTATGACAAGAAAGCCAATGAAGTGCAGCTCGTCATTGAATTGTCCAATCACAGCATTTGGAAGCAGGGAATGGTCTGGGTAACAAGGCTGCGTCATGTCGCTATCGGGCAGATCGGGCAGACTCTGGAGGTATAACTGAAAAGCAGTCTGTTCTCACAGGGTGTTATCATTTGAGCAAAGCAAGAAAGGTTATGGTGCAAATAGTGTTCAATTTCAAAGAAAAACGCGTTTTAAAGCTGAAATACTTCCGAGACGATTCAAACTATAACAAACTTTCCAAAAAAGAAAGTACTTAATCAGGTAAATTAAAATGCCATCCTTTTTCTTTTGCATCAAACGTCAAGAGCAATGTAGTGTAACCCTATCGCTGTTCTATTTTAAGCTATTCAGATCAAAAAGTTTTCTTTAGCAGTGATTCTAATAATAACAATTTTCCGTGATGACACTTAATGAAAACATTTTTCAACCATACTTTGTTCAGTGTCAGTTCATGTGCACGTGCTTATGCATATGCACTTGATTGTTCTTTTTTATAAATCCCTCTTAATTTCAAAGCGACAATTCAAAACCTTTCTTTGCAAAGGAAATGCCTATTGAGTATTTTGTCCATCCAAATTGCAGATGTTTCTTAGAAACTGCTTTTTGTCATAAATGTTGACATTCATTGAACCGGCTTAAACTAAAATTATAAGCAACCATAAAATTTTGTGCATGTGTTTTGCTTGTGATAACGTTTGTGAAGAAGCCAAGTTTACCTGTTTAATTCTTTCTTTTCTCCTTCATCTATAGCTGGGTAACTTATCAAGTTGTCGTCAATTTCTTCAAGATGCTGAAAGTTTGAAAACTGAACGTCCTCGTTCAAAGAAAAAATCTCGTTGATGACTTCATCTTTATCTTGTGGGATGGGTCTACAAAGTCCACGTAAATATGTATCGCTGTCATGGTCTGGTTCTCCTAAAGATAGACTGTTTATAGCTTTTACGAAAGTGCATCTCTTGACGTAAAACCCTTGACTGTGTGAGGAAATATCGCTTCCCAAAGTTCCTTGTTTTGAAAACAATATTTCCCGTCGTCGTAAGCATTTGGGACTGGCGGAAATTGAAAAAAATCTCCACTGGCCATGACTTGAATACCACGAAAAGCTTTCAACGATCCTCTTAGCTTTTGTCCGATGTAATTCAGTATTTCCCGTGTCCTTAGACTAAGCATTGAAATTTTATCGATCAAAATAGCTTCTGTTTCTTGCCATCTTTTTAAGCAAACTTGGTTTGTTTTAATGGCCTCGAGTAGTGACTCCGGTGTTCCTCTTGCATCTTGTACCGGACCAACACTCAGGGTCTTAAAATAATTGAGGAGAAGTTGCTGCCTTTGTTTCTCTCTCTGCAAATGGTAAGATCTTCGCGTCCTCTCGGATAACAACGTAAAATCGGAGGTCACGTCTACTCTATACTCTAATCCAGTTGTGGACGTTAAAGAACCTCTGAGGACGCAGGTACGACCATCCTCAGTGTCTGTACTTACTAACATCGGGGGCACTAATCACTAACACACACTCATGTTTGTAAACTGCATAATAGCAGTCCGTAAAAGTCCACCAAAGGGCCAGATTGGAAAAAAGCAATATGCTTTATCTGTCACCCACAAAGATACATAAATACATAATACCGGTAAATGAATGAATCGTTGTGGCATCTTTATAGTTTGTACAGGCATTACCTGTTGTACAAGTAATTTGACAATTTTTCCCATTACTTTTTGTACGTTTTGCAATTTTTTAAGCATAAACGTTTTCCCTGTTCCAGCTTTCCCAGTAATAAAAATATTGTGGCCATTTTTGCACAAGTCAACTGCTTCAATTTGTTCGAAAGTTAGATTCATAGTTTAAAATTAGTAAAACACACTTTTCATTGATTTTAAGAAGAGCAAAGATTTGTAATTATTTCGCGGGAATTTCAAAACATTGTGTTGCTTTGGTTACGCCCATTATTTGATTGACATATCACAATCAACTATTTTACTTCCGGTACTCCCACATTGCAGTAGCTTATTTTTGATCCTTTTTTTGAAAATATGAGAAATTTAAAACATGTATTAACGAAAAAGAAAATAAAGTAAATAGTTTTAATGTCAGTCTACATGTGTGCGCTGTTTAATTTGTATTCACTATGGTTTTCCACGTGAAAACCATGAAAGTGTGAGAAATGGCCGTTGGGAGTTTCCTCCTTTGTCACAAAAATATACACAAGCAAACCGAAGGCAAATAACGAGACCATGGGAAGCCCAGACAAATCGCGCGCGGTGGTTTACACAGGAAACCCAAAAACGAAAACTTTTTACGCACGCTATATATTATTATTTTCTCTCTTTTATTGTTAATATGTGATAGATTAGGGGTCCCTGTGGTTGAAGTACTTAGTGTATCAGATATTTCTGTCAGTATTACAGATGAAAAGTATACTTGTATTAGAGCATGTATTAGAAGGAACAGCCACTTATACCATGCTCTAAAACAGTTATGTTCCTTGCTAATGCACAAGTAAACTTGACAGCAATCACACATGAATGTTGTCTTGGTTAGTTTGTAAGGCACATCTTTCTTGGAGACATGAGGATGAGAAGCAATGCAACATCGTCTTATCTCGATGCAGACTTGACAGGTGTGATCACAGCCAATACCCTTGACAGGAAGATGGTCTCCAACGTTGTTAAGTCTGAAATGGTTAGCCTGCCTTTTCCTACCAGGTTTTTGCCTTTGCTTCCTCCAATTCCCAATAAGTTGCAGTATTAATTCCTCTCTAAAGGTGGCAAAGCATCTTCTTGTCTTTACAGGGGGAGTATGGTCTACAAAAAAACCTTGATGCACGAGTTAATTTTATAACTAGTCGCATGTACCAGCGCATTTGTCTTCTGTCTTTCATAACAGTTGTAAGTTGATCATTGCTATCTACTCCACCCATGTTAGAATTATAATCCTCTATCATGGCATGTGCTTGTACATCAACAACCTCATATCCTCCACCCCTTTGGTCATTGGTTCCGCTGAATTTTAGTTACTTGATCTGGAGAATAAATGGTAGACAAGAAATTTTTTTATTTATTTACAACTTTATTTTAAGAGGGTAGCATCTATTACCGGTTACCCGGTACTCTTCATGATGGCACTCTGAAAATAGAAATAAGACAAAATTTACATCAAAAAATCAAAAAAAGGTAGCTTAAAATGTTTTAGTCACAGTAAGATGATCAATTGTATCAAGTTTGCTTATATATTGGTTGAAAACTTTCTTTTTCAAGATTCTCAATTTTTGAGTATTTCTGATATTTTCATCAGTATTATTCCATAGACGGACAGTACTGATCTTAAAAGCTCTTCATCCAGAGTTTGCTTTACATATGTCAAGCTTGAGCTCATTTTTGACACAGGATCTTGTTTTGTATCTTTGTGTATCTTTCTTGTGTTGTACATATGATTTTAAATTGGGACAATGCCCATGGTAGATTTTATGAAATAGAAATAGCTTTTTTGTTCTTATAATGTCATCAATCGGCAACCACTTTAATATGCAAAATATGTGATGTTGTGCATGAAAGCCCTTGTTAATCGTCCCAACTAGTCAGTGTTGTTCATGTTAACACTCTTCCTTCTGGAAAGTAAGTTGAAACGCTTTGGACTGCTTGTGATCGCGGAAATCTTGTTAGACGATTGAAGTTGCTGGCTCAACTCAAATTTAAATCTCTTGCCCAGATACCATCCAGCGAGCCAACTGAGTAGAACTTTCTGTTAGACAAACGGTCCCTCCATCTCCTTAAACAATTTTGTTGTTCGGTTCATGGACGTGGTCAAAAACAATTGATGATAACACACAAGTTGTCTTTTTGAATAAAAAATTACCCTTTCTAAATTCTGCAGCTACTGAGGGAAGATCAGAATCAAGCAACTAAGGTCACGAATGTGAACAGATAGCCAACGTGCATAGTTTTGGTGTTTCAGTGCAAAGAACCATGGTGTAAGTGAATTGCATGCTTCTCTGTATAAGTGAAATTTTCCTTTATGTAACGACCTTACAAATACCAGAATATTCAATTGCAATTGAAGCTTGATTGTCCAGAAATGAAATAGAACTTTTAACTTCTGTTTGTTTTCGCCACTCTGGGAAAGTTTCTTTGTATTGCTCCTCGGGAACAGACTTGCAGTATTCTCATACGTCCTATCCATTAATAGTCCAGTCAATCTAGTGATTTTGCTCAAACAAATTGCAACAGAATTTCTTTCAGTGCCAAACTGCTAGTTACTACCCACTTACTAACATACTAAAAATCCCCCAAAATCCCAGTGGTGGAACATGTCGAAATTGAGGGTTGAAGTTTCTACTAAATTACACAGGAAGCCCGAAATCAAAAATCAAAATGAAAACGCATTTCTTTTGAAAATATTTGCGTTTTCCTTTCCCTTTTTATGGATTTATGTGGAAACAATCCTTGAGAATTTATTTTGGCTTTGAAAACTTTTACGGTGTGAAAGAAATTGAAAAACTCAAGCCACCGGAAGTCCATTTTGAACAAATTTCTATTTGTAAAACGTGCATTGTGACAATATAGCTCCCTTGATGCCTAAGTTGTAAAAAGAAATTTTGCTACACAGCAGCTCACTTTCGATATTCTGGTTGAGCGGCCATGCACAAAACATTTGAAGATAAGGCTCTGGGAAATAACAAAAGAATATCATTAGGAATATGGGTTGTTTCCCCGGAGCCTCGTCTTCAATCATTTTGTGCATGGCCGCTCAACCAGAATATCGAAAGTGAGCTATTGACACACAATTGATATGCAAGTCAACATCAGTAATAATATTACCTAGCTTGAGAACTACTGTTCATCATCAATGGGACCTGCATCCATGTCAAGAGAAACAGCATTCTTACAACTTTGGCCTTGACAAACACCACAAGCCAATGAACATTCTAGACCGTTCTTTTTACAAGTACATCTGAGAGTAGCACAATCTGTCTTACACTTGCATCTTATAAGCTCCATAATGGATTCATGAGCCGGTGGTTTGTCAGTTAGAATCGCTTGGTACTTGCCATCTTTCAGTTTCCAACCCCAATCAGCCGGTGGAAGAACATTTCCTTTCCATGTCTGTACTTGGTGATAAACTCTAAGACTATGGTACTTGGCTGCGGCACTAGTAGGTGGTAGAGACTCAGGTGTCACAAATACTGTTCCACTAGCAACCCTTTGGCAAAACTTTGCATATCTTAGTGAATCAAGGCTATCATCGCACTTGGAGTTGTAGAGAATTAAAAGAGCCTTCTCTCCTGCAGTAATTATGTCATCTAGTGAAGCGTCGTTCTTAGTAAAGACCTTGGCAACATCTCTGAGTTCTTTGCTTGCTTTAAATTTCTTAAGAGCTGATCCTTTACCAATCCCATATATGCCGGACGTAGTGTCACAACCAAGAATAGCATGTAGAAACAACAAGTTAGCACATACATCTGGACCAAGTGAAGCCTTTGTTTTCTTAATGTTCCAAACTCTATGGGTGCTTGATTTCTTCTTTTTTTCGGGCTTGAAAAACACATCATGAGCACTCATTTCTACATGGTAACAAAGAAGAACAAGAAGATCTGTGTCATCACCGATGAGTACAGTTGTTTGGGATCTGGATGATTGGATGGCGGTCTTCACAATATCAACATCTGCATCGCCCTCAGAATGGTGAACAGTATAACCCTCGAGTTTTAACACTTCTCCAAGTAGTAGAACAAAGTTCTGTTTGTTTGATAGGTTGGACAGGAAATCATCCTTCTTCATCTTTAGAGGCATACCAGGCTGGAAGTTTACTGTGGGACTGTAACTACCAGATCTTCTTTCATGGGTACAATCTTTCGTGGATGGACCACTCAAATAGCCATCAAATACAATAGTAGCTCTACTGTATCTTCGCTTGACATAATTTACATAACAGGTACAAATTTGGGCATATGTCTGGTTAGGTTGCCATGGTATTCGGTGTAAGAGAGCACCACCATCTAGAACATAATACTCCTCTTCTGCTTGGCACACTGTCTGGTCCTTACTGGTACTGACCCAGATTGCATCTGCTAACACGGGTTTGTTAGCCTTTCGTGGAAGTAGCGACGAATCAAATAAAGCTGGAGGAAAACTACACATTTCAAATTTAAAGAAAATTGATGGATCATCATATCGTCCAGTACCAGTTGCAACGATACTGAGTCTTTGAAACAAAAGACCTGGATCTACTTGGATGATTCCATCACTTGTCTTCACATTCGTCTTTGATGCAAGTGTAACTACTTGATCTTTCTTTTTGAAAGAATGCTGCATCGCATCTTTTCCTTTTAGGGATGTGACGATTTTTTCACCAATTTCTTTTGCTTTGTCAACATTGACCGCTGATTCAGCGACAACACCGGTAGTTATACTGTGTAAAGATGGATCTTCACAGAAAGGATTTCTCAAAACTAAGAAAGACATCATCTCGTGAGTGTCTTTTGAGTCGCGTTCTTGTCTGGCTTGTGATTCTTCTTTGTGTTGTTCACTTGTAAGATAACTAACTTTAGTAAGTGTTTGCATAGCAGAGTTTACTTCTGAACATGCTGGCATTGACAGAAGCCATACAAGTCTCTGTATTTCAGTCATCCCTCGTCCTCGTGTAAGTCCTCCTGTTGTCTTTACACTTCTCATTAGAACTTGCTCGATTGCTAAGTCTGTTGACAATCCCGCCCAAAAACGATCACTTCTTCGCACAACATGTAACCCGTCTTTAAAACTAGAATATACATCAGGATACTCATTGGCAAGGTCTTGCATCATTTGCAGATAAATGTAAGCTGATTTTAGATACAAATTGTGCCCTGCACAGGCAAAGTAAGGTAGCATCTCATACACAGATTGAAGGTGGAGACTCCAGTTTCCTGTCCGCTCTGCTTTAATAAACTTCTTTAGGATGTCAATCATTCTCATGTACTCTAACCAAAGAACTGCGGTGCGATGTTCTTTCAAGCAACGCTTTCTATCTTCCAATTTCTCTTTGATAATTTTAATGATTTCAGATTGGCACACTTCGTCTGGTTTAGTTTCCTTATTTAAAAGTTTCTGATACAGGGTCCCTACTGAATCAAGTTCAAGATTGCTTTCCAGAGATTGTGCATTATCTTGATTAGCTGACACTTCATCTTCATCATCTTCATTTGATTTGACATCTAAAGGAATATTAAATGTGTCTCTCATCATCAAAGCATTTAGAGCGGCATCGACTAAGAAGTGCCCGCGTACAGCTCGAGAAATGGCTTTACTGCTCATCATATGGACAACAGACGTTTTTGCATATATGAGTTCGAGAACCTCCTCTAGACCTGATCCAGCCATGATATGCCCAATGCATCCAAGGAAGCTCATTTCAATGTGGAGACCTCCTAATCGTAAGACTATACGTTTGATGTCACTCTCATGTGGCTCAGTTTGAACAATCATCAGTGCTTTCCACCATAATGGCTGGTCAAATGTGATGATGGGAGTTGATCTGTAACGCATAGCTTGTGCACTTACAAATTGCAATGTGGAGTAAATACAGCTCTCGTCACCAGGATCCATGTCAATCATAGGCAGAAAAATTATTGACGATTTTCCAGGGTGGTTTCCATGACATACTTTCTGCATCAGACCTGACCATCCAACTTGTGGAGTTTTAAGAATTGGCAGTGAAATCTTTAGTAACAGGTCAAGGTTTCTCTGTGTATCGATCACCTTCATGTTCTTGAGTTCTTTATACACAAGTTTTAGTGGTTCTTCAGGAGGACCATAAGTGTAGACAGGAATTCTTCCTACATTGAGAATATCTTGATTAGTGACCAGCCGCTTTTGAACTAAGGTACGTGCTCGTGCACCAGGTGTGATTGCAGCAATTATGCCCATTCCATGAAAAGTTCCTTTTCCATCTAAAGTTATTGAATTATGGTCACAGTTATCAGCACTGTATTGTATGAACTTGTCTGATGAGTAATTTGGCAAGTCTGTGCCCCGTGTAACAGCTGCGCTTCGTGCATACCTTTGGGCAGTTGTGTACGAAGAGCTGAAACCATGCGAGAAAAGAGTGTCAACTAAAAATCTTGATGCAAAGTGGTGATGCATTTGAACAGCCAGACCAAGCTGGAGTGGCGCCAACATCACTCTTGGTCTACTTGCTTGCATAATTGCTTGTGCAATAGATGCAAGCTTCAGGCTAGTTTCTTTACCAACGAGAATACCTTTAAGAAAGTTCTTGAGTAATTCAGGGACAAAGTTTAGTGCATCTTCTATAGACGACATTTCATCTGTTGAGGGATATTGATCTTCAGGAACATCCAAAGCTTTGATTTCACTTTTGATCAGTTTTGCTGCTGTAAGAACAATCCTCATTTTTTCTCTTTCGCAGTCTTGTTCTGCTGGATTATTGTAAAAATCTTTAATGATTGATGATGCTGTGCTTCGAAACGTGACTACATTTTCTTGAGTTTGAAAGTTAGTAATAAAGATTTCATCCCCAAAATGTTTTAGGAGCTTTGCTTTCATATATATTGGGCTGTAAGCTTCTTCGGAATCATGTTGATCAAGATACTCCTGCATTTTTTGAATGAGATCGTTAATAGTAAGCTGTTCTTCATCATTTTCTTCAAAGTATTTTACAACATCAAGAAATGCCTCGGTCCTTACATTGTCAACAGGTCGTCCTAGTCGCGCACGTTTTGCTTCAATACCAGCAGTCTGAGAATATTCTTTGGGCACTTGCTTTCGTGTGCGAAAGTTTACGCTGCATGTTTGGTGATATACAGCATCTGCTGCATGTAAATCATTAAGATATTGAAGTCGACCCTGGACAGTTTCTGACCACTGATCGTTCCTCTCTTCACAAGCCTTTGTTATAGAATCTTGAAAATCTTTGGTTCGCACGGGTATGACATCATAGCCCCTTTTCTTTCCATCGTACTTGGCTGATTTGCCACAAAAAAGACAGTGTTCACTGGATGTAAAAACAGGTGTTGATGATCGACGATTTATACTTGGTACCAAACCTCCTTCATCATTTGAAGTTGAACTTGTTTTCCTTGGTCTACAAAAATCCTTTCTGCATTTTTGATGGACAGACTTGCCAGCTACTGCAATGACTTTCCCTTCGTGATACAAACAGCTAACCTTGTAAATAGAATTTGCTCCTTTTTCAGTAAGAACAGCAGTAGGTTGGTTATTCGCTAAGCCTTCATTACAAATGCAACATTTCTCTTCCACTTCATTGGTTGCCATTACTAAAAGCACATTTTTGCATTAATATACTTGAACACTGCCGTAACAAATTCAAACATCATGCTTATTTACCTGTTGTGTATACTATCAAACTGAACTAAATCCATTTGGATAGCCAACCAATCCAGAATCCGAACTCTCGAAACAAACGTCTCCTAAAATGCCATTAATTAATTATATTATACTGAATTCATTGCTGATTTTATGAAATATTATGAACATTATGTTCCCTTACCTTTGATAGCTACTAGGTGATTTCAAATTGCATCTTCAACAACGCAAATTGCAAAAAAAAATATATACTTACAGAAGTGTTAGAGGACTACACGACAAAATCTGAAAGGCATTCCTTTCTAAATGTTGGAGACTGGTAACAGTTTCTGTTTATTGCATTTTCCTTGCAAATTATTGGCAAAATAATAAATAAATAAATAAATAAAATAATAAAACAGGCGTACCTTGGATATTTCTAAATACATTTATTGTATCAACACAAAAATCATGAAATTAAACTGTTATTTCAGAGAAAGAGAATGTTTTTTTGTTTTATTGGGCTTCCTGTGGATTGGACGGGTTTCCTGTGTAATTTAGTAGAAACTTCAACCCTCAATTTCGACATGTTCCACCACTGGGATTTTGGGGGATTTTTAGTATGTTAGTAAGTGGGTAGTAACTAGCAATTTGGCACTGAAAGAAATTCTGTTGCAATTTGTTTGAGCAAACCCATCAAATACGCGTAGATTGACTGGACTATAAAGCATACAACACACATGCAGTTATTTGATAAACATGCCGTGCGCATAAGATGTGTGATGCCTTTAAAAAGGAATCTGCAGCTCCTGGAGTTGTAATTTCAGCCTACACTAAAGCGTTAGTCCAGCCACTGCCATCAACCCACTTACAAACAGCTTTAAGTGCAGTAAGTTCTGTGTGTAAACCACCGAGCATAATAACAAGCTGTTTCTCGCTGTAAATAGATGGCCAGTTCTACTGGATTTTTTTAGCAATAGCAAAAAGTGGTTGGTCACAAGTAAGAACTGGAATCTGGTTGGGATTTAAAACGCCAACTGCTTGGCTCATAACATCAATTCCGTGACAAATCATGGCTACCGACGCTGGTTCTTCGTTTAATAATGGCATAAGTGAGGACACGCCAACAGGCATTTCTTCATTTAGATTTATCTAATTTGCGTGAAATGCTCCCCAGGAGATATCAACGATATCATCTGTAACTGCTTTACACAGATCATCCCTTACATGTCTAAGCCACTTGTACTCTAAACTTAAAGCCTCTTCTATATATCTTTTGACAAGGGATTACTTTCAAAGGCAGCGCCCTCAATAATGGGGAGTTTTGGTTCATCAAAGGGGAGAACAACGGGCTTAACAGAAGTGTAATAATTTGGGAGTTGGCCTAGCCATTTAGACGTTGATGGTTGGTCATGGGTGTTGCAAGGCATTATCATCTCACGACTTTGTCCAGAAGTCTTTGTGCATAGGTGTTGGAACAAAGATATGCCAGTTTCGTGAAAAGACCCTTGCGCAGTCACTGAACTTGGATTATGGTCTATATTGTCAATTGCAGCTGTTGTAAACACTCCTTTTTTGAGCTTGGGTGGAAAGACAACGCCTTCACTTTCAAAAAGTGCACAAACACTATTACCCAGATCAGTGGAGATTTCAAGTACTCTGTCATACGATACAGATAATCCAAGCTTATCGACAAGAGTGCGCTTTCTTTTGTCTGCATGTACCATAAGACCCAGATATACCGGCAGAGGCTGCTCACTGCTTTTTGAGTGATAACACAATGTGGTCTTACCACAAAGTCTTTTGATAGCATTAAATAGTAAATAGCAGTCATCCCAACTAATGATTTCAAACACTTTGAAACAGACTCTTGCTGGCACTTATTCTCAAATTTGCCATTGAACTCACTTGTTGTGTTAAATATGTCTTGGCAGATTATTTTAGCAGCTTTGACAAGAGTCAAAATCAAGGCTACTTGTAGCAAGCAATATATCTCCTTGTTTGTGCCCTTGAAGACCCGGAACACAGGCCAAGCTCCTATTCTTTAAGTCACTTGAGTGGACACACTCTAAAGCGGTTTCGCCAAGCTCCTGCAGTCTGCTTGTGTACATCTGCGTAAGTTCTGCAAGCTTAAAAATCTGCAATTTACTTTCATAATGGCAGTCATCTATGTACTCAACTGTGACAACGCTATACCTCGATTTAAATTTCCATTACTGTTGTTGTCATTTTGATCTAATCTATCGGCCTTGTTATAAGATAAGATAAACTAAGCATTTACCATGATGATTTACCATTTGACTGCTCCATCAATTCTTCAGTGTGAAGAGTTTCCTCCCCAGTTGCTACCTTACTTGTTGTGACATTGCGTTGTGATTTTTTTATTTGGATGGGCAGGTGTTAAATCAGCTGAACAGGAGTAGGACATGTGTCCTGACCGGATACCTACCCAACTACTAGCACCCTTGGTTACATCCAAATTTTCAATCGTTTCCATGTATGGAGGGTCATTCTCCCACCCAGTGAATGCAAATCTCACAGAATCAGTTCGTCTCTTTTTGGAAACTGGACCCTACAAACAAATACAACAAAGAACACAGCTTGAATATCCCCTCATGCATGGCTAACAATTTTTTTATATTTTCTTTGGATTTTTTTGGCGTAAATGACAGCAATTTGGTAATGGGTCGTCTGTATGTGACTGTTGCTGTCTTTACTTGTACATTTCCGACTCTGCCATCAGCTCTTAAATAGACCTCCAGTACTCGTCTGACACACCATTTGCCAAGTACAGCTTTGTTGTCATATAGTGTGACAATGTCGTTCACCATGATCCATTGTCTGGATCATTTGGAACTCGTCCAATAGGCCGTTGATTAATAAGATTACCAGCTTCCAACAGGTAGGTGTACAGTTCCAGAGGTGTCAGCACTTGTTCACCGATGGTCCTCTTCAACGTTCTTGTGCAGCTTTTGACCACTGCTTCAGCACATCCGTTCTGGTGGGGTGCGGCTGGGGTAATGATCTTCCACTCTACCCTCCTTTGTGGCAGAATTCTTTCAGTCTTTGTTCATCGACGCTTGAAAGTGCTTCTCGCAGGTCTCTTTCTGCACCAACCATCTGCGTTCCATCACAGCTGGGTACCCTCTTATGGAAAAGAATCGGTGAAGCACCTGTATGAACTCCATAGCTGATAAATCAACCGCCATATCCATGTGTACGGCTCAGTTATTTGTCGAAGTTTAACAGGTTCTTTTACTATTTATTCAGTAATCACACTGTGAAGTTGTTACATGATCGAGCGCTCGACTGCTTAACCTATGCTTCGTGGTCTTGTTTCTTGAGATTCGAAATGTGATAGGGCCAACATAGTCACAGGCAGTACAGTAGAATGGAGGATTGGGTGGGGTCAAGCGTATGGACTGTAGTTTTGCCATTAGTTGGGTTAATGCCTTGTGTTCTGTTTTTCTACAATGTGTGCAATTGTACTTCATGTCTTTGCTAAGCTTGTTGAATTTCAGTATCCAATACTTTTTTCGTATCGTCGCTGTAGTCTCTGCTATACCATGATGACCTTGTAAATGTGTGTATTAAGTGATAAGTTGGGAGATTCGGTACTTGTGTGCTAAAAAGCAGGGGGTGACACATCGTAGGACATGGCCATTCTTTCAACCCTTCCCCCCACTCCAATAAGGTTATTCTTATCTAAAAAAAGGGGCTCAGCGTATTGAACTGCCCTTCATTCAAAGGACGATTAAGCGATGTCTGTGCACTTCTCACCCAGTGTAACTCGGCTTTCTGTAACTCTTTAGGGGTCAAGGGGCCCCTTGGAGCGGGGGGTCCAAACTTTCTAGCTTTTTTTTAAGAGTAAGATTTTCTTGCTTGGCCTTTAATGATTTGAATTGCTCATATAATGGCGGATCTCCCCAAAGGCCTGCGCAAGCAAAGCACCATAATTAAGAAAAATATGGTAAACCGACGAGATCATTTAAAATCGACTACAGGAAGCTCATATTTCAAAAATATATAAAACGTCCGTTCATATATACATAGATACGTCCTTCCGTGTAAAGTCATGCAAAATTTGCTGACCAATTTTAGTGGGCGCCAAAACAATCAATTTTTTCACAGTCCATTGAAAATTTTCTACAAAATGTATTTATACACTGGATAAAGAGCATGAAAATGGTAAAGCTAAGCTGACGGTTTGAAGAGGTTTTACTGCGAAAGAGAAACAAAGACCGTTGCGTGAAAAAGAAAAATAACTACGATACAATAATGAAAAGCTCCAAAATATTTTCACTGACAAAATGGGTAAAAGGCGCCCTTTGCGTGGTTTTCAAATACAGTATTCAAATGTGCAGTCATGCAAAGCTGTTAAAATTTTATTTGATACTTCTTTCAATAGTCATTCAAAGCTGGAGATTTTACAAGTTGTATTTTCTTGAAGAGTTTTATGTTTGACAATTTAGTGAGATGGTAAAAAAGGCCATGTTCTTCGTGGATTCTTCGTGGCGTTTTTCAATCATTAGTTATCGACTAATGTACTTTTGAAAATAAAATCCATGGCGACACAAAGTTCATGAAAACAAAAACAAAATAATTATGTGCTGCATTTGCAGCCATTCAAAAGTGGTGAAAAGCAAAACAAGCATGACTCACGAAGATAATTTCACTTTGTTCATTCATCAATTTTTTACGGGCAATTCATAACAAGGAGGCTTTAGGATCAATGCAGATTTATCAATTATTCACAACAAAAAACTTTTCATACGAGATGTTTGTCAACAAAGCGGGACTGCCAGTTCAGGGAGTGGATGGAAATGCAAATTTAGCACAATGTGTGAACGGTTGAACTGTACTGTGTAAACTTTTTAGAGGCGGTGATTTTTTTTTTTCACTTTTAAAATTCTAAAAACATGAGCAAGATTATTGTAATCAGAACTGATGACGAAAATCTACGTGGGAAAGTGACAGTACAGGACAAGAAACGTGGCAACGGTATGTAATATTAAATATATATGATATATTAATAGAGATGTTGTATTAAATAGAAGATAGATATTTTTAATATAAATAATCAAATGTAATATCTCTTATAGCAAACAAGCTTGCTGTTTAGTTGTTTCTGAAAACCAAATCAAAACGAAATGTTTCAAATAGCCCATATTATAATACAATAAAAACTACTGATTGAAAATTAATTATGTGGTCAATGATTAAAAATAAGTAAATGTATCATATGTTTGTTTATGTGAACGTGTTAACAGTCAATCGTCATTACAAAAACATAAAGTGTTATTTAATATGATGATGATTGTGAATAAAGGACAATCTAAGCAAACGTCAGCATCTCGGAGCTTTCCAAAACCCTGGACTTTGCGAAGTGCCATAAGAAAGTTTTCTTGTAAATCACCTTCCCTTGACATAGGTGCAACTGGTAGGCTTATTTGCTTGGAGAAAGCTTACACAAGTGGAAAGCAAACAGTATGCTTTGGATTTCGTTCCAAACAATCATGATCAAATTTAACAGTAACCACCAACTGATCACCAGTGAGTGGTTTATGTTTTTGTCCAGTCTGCTACCTAAATCCTGCTGATGACAAATCGGCATGGTGGACTTTTGTTTCATCCTCTAATAGCTCTTTCTCATCATCTTTCGCTTTACAAGCCAGAACTTCTGAATATCTTGCAACAACATTTCCATCTTCTAAGGAAAATAGAATGTCTTGGAAATGATCAATAATTTGGTCTTCGAGTGATCTCTTCGACGTACCTACTGCTGAAAATGATGGCAGGAGAGTCGAAAAAACATAACTAGCATCAACTGGATCTGAGACAGAAATACTGATTTAACAGAGTACGTTAGTTCAGACATCTTTATTGGCATAGCATATGGCGTTCGAAATTTACAAAGGAACGTTTACAGTAATTATTGACTAAACTTAACTTGAAAAATCCATTTTCCACATCCATTTTCACCGCACGCTCTTTTTCTTTTGCAGGACCAACAGGCTTTCTTTTCTTTAAGTAGATCTCTTTTTTTTCAATTGTTTTTAACGAGTATTGTTTGCACTCATCGGTCCAGTGGTTGCTGTTACCATGAATTCAGAACTTGCGATAACTAATATGTGCATGTGGCTACAGCTTATAGATGTTCCATGATTGCATCACCCAGAACTTTAAAAGATTTCTATTGTCATGTCTTATGTCCTATGCTTCTTTTTTCTTGTCTTGTTCAATTCTGCTTTTGGTTGAGTGGGTAGATAGGGACCAAACTGCTTAGTCTGTACAGCAATTCCATTCACAGGATGTGACCTTCTAGCTCCAGATAGAGTTTCCTCTAACCTATCAATGTTATCCCAAGCGAGGGTAGTGTTGACAAAGGGTTGGATGTTTTCAGGAAAAGGAATGTCGTTGCCAGGGGTTGAGGCCATTTTTTTTTTAGATAAACGGCAGTGTTCATTTCTTCAAATTGGCAATATGCGATACAATGCCCACATCGGTTTAACATTTGAATAATTTCAACATTATTTGTCAATGTTTTTACAGCATATGGAAGTAGTATCTGTTATATTGGCCAAAAGAATCCACTAGACTATGAACACGTTCAGGGAATTCCATTTGTTCAATGTCCTTTTTTTACAAGTTCAATGTCTATTTGTGTACATAGTCTTTCATCCATGCTGGTGGTTTGTGACTTCGTACTGGTCTGTGATTTACTACAGGTGTTTATAGTTGTGATTCAGCGGGTAGAGGTAAACCATCAGTATTGTCACAGTTAGCTGACATACCTTCATCACTAGTGTTACCTTGGTTACTAACTGTATCAGTTAATGTAGTCGGTACTGTAGGCTGTTCATGTTGTGTAGTTGTTTCCATAGGAGGTATGAAATGTTCTAAGTCAACCTCTGAAGGTGCGACTACAGGTTCAACATTTGTAGTAATGCATTCTTGTACTGTTTCAGTTGTCTGTAAGTAACATCGTCGTAATTGGTCAACATGACGTCGCCAAACTGTTGATCCAACTTGCACTTGATAAGATATAGGACCAGTTTGTTTGCTAACACACTATCTCCAATGTTAAATTTACTTTATTGAATGCTATCAATTTACTCCTGCCTCTGTCATGTGTGAAGAAGTGCTCATCTGATAAACCCTGGGTTTCCGCAAAGTTAAAATCACTTATATCTAAAAGACAGCAAGCCTTGCAAACACATGGCAAAACATCCTATGCATACAAGAGATATCGTCACTTGGTCGATGTTGAGGTTAAGAACTGTAAGAACAATTACTATCAAAACAAAGTCTCTAGTCTTAAGGAAAGTAACAACTCACGCTGGTGGAAAGAAATAAAGGGAATAGGTGGTCTAACTGATTCATCTGAATGGTGGCACCAACTTCTAGATTCTGAAGTTACATCAACTGATGTATTATGTGAAAAATTTGACAGTTTCTTGTTCAACTTGACATCTCATTTTCCACCGCTGCTGTTACCTAGCAACACCAACACAGAACCTGTCCCCGATGACCAAGCTTACTGTGCCCTTCGTTCGATTAAATCAAATAAATCAATTCCTGACTCTATTCCCAACCGTATCTGGAAGGATTTTGCATTCGAACTTGCTCCTGTTGTGTGTGACCTTTACAATAGCTCTCTAGCAGAGGGATATATCCCTGATGACCTTAAGCTGTCTTTGGTTGTTCCTCTCCCCAAGGTTAAACCACCCAAGAGTATAGAAGAAGACCTGAGACCCATCTCCCTCACTCCTCAGCTGGCCAAGGTGCTTGAAGGGTTTACCCTGGACTTATTAACTAGTCAGGTGATAGATTGGACTCTAAACAATTTGCTATTAATGGTAAATCTACCACACATGCCTTAGTTTATTTTTTGCATGTTATTCTTTCAGCCCTTGATCAAGGCAATAATTTTATAAGAATTTTTTTTGCTGATTTTAGTAAAGGTTTTGATTTAGTTGATCACAATGCCCTAGTTAAAGAACTAGTGATCCTTGGGGTACATCCCTGTATCATTAGGTGGGTGGGTTGCTTTCTTTCCAACAGAAAGCAAAGAGTAAGATTTGGTGATTCAGTTTCCCAGCCCCTGTCCCCTATGGAGGTATTCCCCAAGGAACTAGATTAGCACCCCTACTTTTTGCAATCCTAGTTAACAGATTAGTTGATACCTGGCCTTACCGGGTTAAATATGTTGATGATACCACAGTTTTTGAAATTATTCCTAGATGTAGTCCTAGTTATCTACCTTGGATAGTTGAAGACCTAAACAGCTATGCTGTTAATCGTGGAATGCGACTTAATCCTAAGAAATGCTACCATCTTGTCATTAATTTTTTGCAGTACCAACCGGGTCACCCTAGGGACATTTATCTTCAGGGGTCTAGGGTTAAGAAGTCTGATTGCTATAAATTACTAGGGGTTTACATACATAGTAGCCTAAAATGGAACGTACATGTTGACCATATAGTTTGTAAAGCTAATAAGCGATTGTATGCTATTCGTGTTCTTAAGAAGGCTGGTATTGCCCAGCAAGACCTTGTTACTATCTACTGTTCTATCATCCGACCTGTGCTTGAATATGCAGCACCAGTGTGGGCTGCATTACCAGTTTATCTAGATGAATTAATTGAATTAGTACAGAAGAAAGCTCTTAAGATAATTTTTCCTTACATTACTTATAATAATGCGCTTAAATTGGCCAACATTCCTAGTCTCTCTGAACGACGAGATATGATTTGTAAGAAATTCATGGCTAAATCCAGAGGGGTAGCACCGCTCTCTAACATTATTAACAACCTTAACATTCAATATAACAAAGGTCATTCTTTAAGATCTGGTACAACTTCTAACTATAGATCTAGAGTTAACACGGAGAGGTTCAGTATTTTCATTACCCTCAAGTATGCGTAATAATTATTGTTACTGTATTTCTTTCAGTATTTGTCATATACATATTAGTATATATATATAATTATTAATTAATTAATTATTATTTATATTTATAATTCTATAATTGTAATATTGTAATACTGACCACTCCTGTAATTCAGTTTATTCTGCAATTGGGGTTAATAAACGAATATTATTATTATTATTATTATCAAACGAATTGAGGACCATTATCAGACACAAGTTGATTTGGTAGTCCATGAGTTGCACAAATAGTCCTTAACGCTTCAATTGTTTTTGTCAAAGTTGTTGATGAGACTATTTTTACTTCTGGCCATTTTGAATGTGCATCTTGAATTAGTAAATACATATTGTTCTAAATGGTCCAGCAAAGTCTACATGGATACGGTACCAGGGCTTATCAGGGAACTCCCATCTATGAACTGGTGCAGCTGGAGGGTTACTCTGTGAAAGTGCACATCCTTCGCAAGCTTTGCAAGTTGTTTCTATTTGTGAATTTAAGTTAGGCCACCAGAAGTAGCTACGTGCAAGTCCTTTCATCATTACTATGCCAACATGCCCTTCATGCAGTTCATCTAGAACTTGAGAGTGAAGTTTAGAGGGTACAATTACTCTTCCTCGCCATCACAAACATCCATCATGAACAGAAAGTTCATCACATTTATGATAGACAGGTAAGTATTCAGAGCATATCTTACCTCTTGTAGGCCAGCCAAGCATAGTAGCTTGCACAACTTGAGATAGTATTGGATCCTTGTTAGGTTCATTCCTTAGTTCTTTGACCTTTAACTGGCAATCTCTCAATTTGATTAACATGAAAAATATCAGCAGGGTCGATCCGTTGTATATCTTCTTTGGAACAGTTCAGTGGCAGTCTGGATAATCCATCAGCATTTGCAAGAGCTTTAGTGTTCTTGTATTCGATTTGATACGAGAAATCGCTAAGAAATAGGGCCCAGCGTTGAATACGAGCTGATGCCTTAGCTGAAATTCCTTTGTAAGGGTAAAATATAGTTGTCAGCTTCTGATGATCTGTTAATAATGTGAATGGACGACCTTCAAGATGGAACTTCTTTACTCCCCACACAATTGCTAGTGCTTCCTTCTGGAGTTGTGGGTAAACCTCTACATCATTAAGAGTGCGTGAAGCAATTAAAGGCTATTGGTTTATTAGTACCATCAGGCATCACATGAGAGAGTACACATCCTAGACCATATGCTGACTCATCTGTTGCTAAGCGTAATTCTTTGTCGGGGTCTGTATCAGACGCTACTATTGATTTAACTTTAGTGAATGCTGCTTCTTGCTCCTTTTTCCACTGCCTAGAGTGTCATGTTTCAGAAGCTTGTGTAGAGGCTGTAGCTCTGTTGCAAAGTTTGGTAGAAATTTGTGGCAGTAATTTACAAACCCAAGCCATGATCTGAGTTGATTGGCATTTTGAGGACTTGGTGCATTGATAACTGCTTCAATCTTCTTTTGTGGTTTGCAGAAGCCATTCGTATTAATAACATGACCACAGTAATCAACTTGATCTTTCATGAACTCGCATTTATCTTTGTTTAACTTTAGACTGGCTTCTTCCGATCAGGCTTGTCGATCGGTACAATTGGTGCTGCCCAGTCGCTGTATTGAACTTTTTCAATGATTCCTTGTGATTCAAGTTGGTCTAGCTTTTAGCTTGTCGCTCACTTTCTTTATTTTCGCAAAGGGAACAGGTCTTGCCTTGTGGAAGACAGGAGTAGCTCCATCTTTCATTGTAATTTTAGCTTGGATGCCTTTCAGTGTTCCAAGTTGTTCATCAAACAATGGTTTGTGTTTAATAATTGATCAATAGGTGGTGGTGCTCTGATAGCATGTATTTGTGGCCAGTTCAGTTGAACATGTTGCAGCCATTCTCGACCAAATAGCGGTGGTGAATCTGTCGTGATGACATACAAGGGCAATGTGAGAATTTGGTCACCATACTTTATTTCTGTGTTAATGAAACCCAGTGGTTTCACTTCCTCTGTAGTGTACGTTACAAAAGTTAGAGTTGAGTGTTGTAGTGGTAGGTGATGAAACTTTTCCTTGTACAGTTTTTCACTTATAATTGACTTTCCTGATCCAGTATCAAGTTCCATACGCACAGGAATACCATGAATTTCGACATCAAGCATGATAGGTTGATCTGTATTGTCAGAACTATTATACATATTATACATAGTGAGTAATCGGTGAAATCGTCTGTAGAACTATCATGAGAATTTTCTTGTTGCTTGTCGACAGCATGAGCACCACTTTTCTTTGAAGAACGACATGGGTGCAATGTGTCCTTTTTACATTTATGGCAAGTTGCTGATTTAAATCTGCATTTCTCTGCTGGATGATTTTGCTTTCCGCAGTGTTTACATTTTTCCTCGGTTTAGACATATTTTCTCTCTGAGCTTGACGATTATGTACGGGTTTTACTCGGTGAACTTCATTTTGGTTATTTTGACTAACTCTTGCTCGTAAAAGTTCGGCTACATCTTTGTTTGCAGCTTTGTCTGCAACAGCAATTTTTATGCCTTTTCCACGGTAAGTCCAGTTTCTACAAGCAATTTCTTCTGAGTATTATGATCCTTGATTCCACAAACTAGTCGATTGTTTAATTTGTTGCCAAAGTTGCAGTGTCTCAACCGGGCTACGAATTGTGCAATCGATTCAGCTTCCTGTACTGCTGTATAAAATCGAAAACTTTCAGCAATTTCCACTTTCTTTTCGGTAAATCTTTCTTCTAGTATCGTTGATATCTCTTGTAAGCTTTTATCCTTTAATTTATTGGGGTAGACTAGGTTTCGTAAAACGCCATAAGTTGTTGGATCCATCACAGCAAGCAAACACGCCACTTGGTAGTCGGGAGCGATGTTGTTGATTACCGTAAACTGCTTGAATCTTTCGAAATAGCAGTTCCAGTTCTCCTTTGAAGTGTCAAATTGTCGAGTTGTCCAACTGTTGCAGTAAATTGAGGTTGTTAATGCGATGATCCTGAAATACTTGAAGATTTTGACGCCATTGTAGCTTATTTTGAGTATTTTGCACGTTTTCGTGATTTGATGCATTCTTGACGATTTTGGAGTAATTTGAAGTATTTTCGGCTGAATTTTCGACGAAAGTTCAATTCCTATTTCCAGAGGAATAATTTAAAAGAAGTATTTAGTAATACTAGTAATCCTCATCGCCAATTACGTCGTGTATTTAACTGAAGGGTGGACAAACACAACAGACTTATAAGTCAGCCATTTTATTCCACACACGAGGGGCGGCCACGTGGTTCTAATATACAATGAATATTGTGACGTCATACATAGCAATACCGTCTCTGTGCTGTGAAACTGTTGGCAAGCAGATTGAAATGATGAATAAAGGTTATTTCTTGTGAGATAGTCGCGGACTTGGCTGACAGTAATACGTTCAATAACTTTGCCAATGAAAGCTAGATTAGTGATGGGTCTATAGTTAGATAAGGACTCCCTAGGAAGTGATGCCTTCTTGATGGCAGGTACAAGTCGTCCCTCTTTCAGCTTACTGGGGAAGATGCCCTGTTGTATGTGATGATGTACGATTTCAATAGACGAGTCCTTTTTCAGAATTTGCTTGAGGTGTTTTGGTTGGGATTTCTTGACTTCAGTTGTAGAGTTGTGCCATGTAATGATAGTCTTTCTTTCTTGTCTGTTGTATTCTATGTTTAAGTTAAGTTGATTTCAAAGTTCTGGCGATTTTGATCTGGAATGATGCCACAAGCCGCATGTGTGGGTCTGTTTTGTATAGGGCTTTTAGTTCTTGCATACCCTTACCTCCTCGGTGTACAGGTAGAAAAAGTGCAGTATTTGAGTCGTACTTGTGTTTAGCTATGTTGTTGTTGTTTACTATTCACTGGCTGTCCATATTGTTGTTTACTATTAACTGGCTGTTGTTGTTGGGCAAGATTCAACTGATGTTAGTTACTATTCATTGGTTGATGATATGTGAAAGGATTCACTTTTCTTTTACTCATTGACACATTGGTGTGAATTGAGGTAGTACAACACTAAGAATATTAAACTGACTTGTCGGGATTATGATCATGTAATATCAGAGTAATTGACAAAGCTCACTTTGCAATTGTATAGCTGTTCCAGTATATATATCACAAATATTCAAGTCATTTGTTGAAGTTAAAGATCCCATTCTGCCGATTACCTGAATGCAAAATAACTCCTTTCATTTCCTGGGCCCTGATTATGACAGTAAATTTGTATTAAATCAAATATAGAGTAGAATTTGATATCCTGTTCATGACACCAAGGTCGAAAAACCATACCCTGTTCAGCGGATCATCCCTGTATAGTCGATATAGTAGACCAAGTACCATTTCATTTGCTTTTAGCTAGATGCTGAGGAATGGTGGATGCTTGAAAGGGAAATGTGTAGTGCAGTGCAGTGCATTAATTTTATTAGTCTACCCTTTTTTTGTGTGTATGAAAATTGTAGCCAACCCCCATATACATATTTGATATATGGGTTTTTTGTTGTTTTTTTGTGAGCTTTTTGATTTAGATGTGAGCGATTTTAATTTGAGGTAAGCAATTTTATTTTGATGTGAGTGATTGGATGTGATTTTTTTGTACTTTGATTTGACAGTTGTGGGCCAGCATAAAAAAAAAAGATATTGTTGACATTTCATTGGTTTGCTGTGGCTCGAGTAATCCTGGGAAATACTCGGTCATTATGGTCAGCGGTCAGAAGCGGTCCTGCATCCTTTCATGTTGCAATTCGGTTATCGTTTGGCTTATTAGTGGTGACTGTAATATTTATAGTAATAGAAAAGGACTCAGTTTATTTCTCAACATGGCCGGTTCCCCCGCGCATGCGCTCACTTACATCTGCTGACTGGCTCGTGACACTACATCCCCCCTTAACTTATAACAAAGCTTTAACACAACTAAAGCATGCAATAAAAGTACCATCAAGCCACAGCTTGCTTATAGTATACTTAGGGTTTAAAACTGCTAGAACTAATATCCTTAAGTAGGAATGACAGATATCTGGCTGTAAGTAAAGCCAATAAAACTATCTAAAACATAATCCTTAAATCTGGTTGGGGTCTGCCTACTTCTAACAGGCCTTTGATATTCCTGAGCCGGAGTAGGGAGAGGGGATGAGTCCCCTGCTGCTGTGGTACTGTTTCTACTGCCAGATGCCTTTGGGTTCTCTCCAACTGGACTGGACTCTTTCAGACCGACATCTGGTGTGGGCATATCGGGTTTCAGAAACTTTTTAGGTGACCTGTGTTTCGCATCAATGTCCTCCCATACTCATCCTCCATGACCACTGCAATGCCAGTCTTTTGCACCACAGTGCAGGGTGTAGGGTCAAAGTTAGGAGACAATTTGTTTTCTTTTGCCTTCTGCAGCAGAACTTCATCCCCCTCACTTATGACGCTTGGCTCTGCAGCTCGTCTCATGTTTGCATACTCTCTCTGTCTCAGCTTGTTCAAGGCATCCCTTTGCCTCAGTAGCTGCTGGCTC
The DNA here is from genome assembly GCA_918843875.1 of Diadumene lineata. Lineage (NCBI taxonomy): Eukaryota > Metazoa > Cnidaria > Anthozoa > Actiniaria > Diadumenidae > Diadumene > Diadumene lineata. Next base: position 19,393,915 of record OU974070.1, on the reverse strand, counting down.
AAGCCAGTTAAGGCCTGGATTTGCTGACTAGTTCAGACCCCCCGCGACTTTAACAACGCATGAAAAAAGTCTGCTAAAAAATCCAATATGGCGGACAAAGGCTGGGTACTGTTCGTCGGAAAAATGGTTTGATGTCAATAATATTTCTGCCCGTGTGGAACTTTAACTCTTGCAAAAGGAGGAAAGAGAAAACAAAGTTTTTTCTCGTGAGATTTCTGTGTAAAAACATAAACTACTGACTAATTATTCTGAGCAAACTTGGATCAAGCTTGACATGCATGGCGTTGGGCGCGTGTGGACCTGCTCTTCAACGCTACGGTAAGTAAGTTTTAAAATTGATACTATAATAGTAAACTGCCTTTAATTTTCACACTCACAATATCATTTTCTGTTTTCTGTTACTGGCATTTTTCCAAGCCATTCTCTTTGACTGTGTTTTAATGTAAATCTATATAAGACTTAATTGCCCGCCGTCGTTAAGGGTATAGATATAAATGACTGACAAAAATATGTTTTGATTTAGATATATTTCAAATATTGACCACTAACTGCATTTATCCCTTTGATAAAAAACTATAGCTTTGTAAATTACTGAGCACGGTTTCTCGAATTATTAGTTTTTGTTTATTTTTAGGTTAAAATGTGTGTGTGTGTAATCACCATGTGATGTTTTCCGAAGTAGAAGTATTAGACAATGTGACCAGGTAGTTGATACCACTTGCTCATGGCTAGAAAGCACGACAAAGAAAAAAAAAAGAAGTTTGCAAACTAAAAGAGAACGAAAGTGCAGGGAGTAGCAGGGGACAGAACAAATGAAAGTGAATTCAAACAGATTGGGAACTGTAGATGTAAAACAACAGATAACAAAATTATTGATTGTGCATTGAATTTTGATTGGCATGTTCTTTCAGTCTTGCTCTATTATTATTATATTATTTGTTTTGACAGTCAATATTTACCATTGCAAATGTCAGCAAAAATCACGGTTTACTGGCAGAAGTTTATACAAATTGTCGGCAAGGACATGTGTAATTCATATCAACACTTGTAAAGAGATATTTATTGGGTCACAAAATAGATATTGCATAAGAAAATCTTATTTCTTTTCTATTATCATAAAATACTTTTCTGTAAGGTACTAAACATTTTTCAGAGAATACAGAGTCATTTGGGATGTAGCATGTCCCTCTCCCATAATCATAAAATCAAACATTATGGGACAAACTATTTTATAAATCAGTACTGGTGAAGCGAATTAATGAAAATTCTTTATTATGATGGACCACAGCAATAAATTATTAGCTTCCATCCCTAAATAGTAGTAATTAGTAAGTTTGATTATATTTGTATATTGATCATGTCAAAAGAATGGACTGAAATATATTAGATTGGTTGTATATAGCATTTTGGAGGAGTGGGATGGAAGCTAATAACAAATGTAATTAGCTACTAGGAAGTATTCTATATATTACTTACGTAAATTATGTACTGTATACATTGATCATGTTTAACTATGATCCATATTAAAGGAGACTAGACATGTAAATGCTTGAGACTATTTACATTACCGTTATACTATTTTCTAGTTTACATTATTTACATATTCATTTACGTGGATGACTAGACACTTAATTTCACTATTTACAGTTTATTACCTAGTTTAAGCTGCATGCAAGCAAAATGCTGCAGTTCACATTTGTCATAACTATCCAAGTTCAGATGCCAAACTACTTTAAAGAGAATAATCTAAAACAATTTTATACAATAAGTTCAATCCACATTGTACTGAATGTGATTTGTTTTCCTCTTCAGTGTGAAATATATATGGGATTGATGATTGTATTTTCTAGTCAAACCAAGGTAATCTTCAAAACAAAACATTGAGATTTCAATGCCAATACTGCTACGGGACCTGACTTAAATGGCTTTATTCAAGTTTTTATATTCTAAGTAGAACATTTAAAAAGTAGAAATTAACTCACATTATCTAAACAAACTTAATTTTAATCAATTTACTCAAATGATGCTTAAAAACACAAAGTGGTCCCATGGTTGGCGTATTTGCATTGTTGAATGGTCTTCAAAACTAGTACAATTAAACAGCCATTTTCCATGAGCTCAGTAATTGAGTGGCCGTGATTTTGGATTATTTGAAAGCTTGTATTTTATCTCATCAAACTGCTGGACTTCTTTAACATTTCCCACTATGGCATCTATAGCTTTACCAGTCTTTGTTTTCAGTGCTTTGTGTTGGCAAACCTTTTTGGTTTCATTGTTGTTTTCCTCAATATTGCTGAATTTTCTTTTGCTTGATACTTGACCATTCTCTTCCATGTTGTCTGCATTATCTTCATATTTGTTGCCATTCTCTTCCATGTTGTCTTCATTATCTTCATGTTGGTTACCAGTCTCTTCCATGTTGTCTGTATTATCTTCATGTTGGTTACCGGTCTCTTCCATGTTTTTTTCATTATCATCATGTTCGTTACCAGTCTCTTCCATGTTGTCTTCTTTATCATATTGGTTACCAGTCTCTTCCATGTCGTCTTCATTATCATAAAGTTGGTTACCAATCTCTTCCATGTCGTCTTCATTATCATAATGTTGGTTACCAATCTCTTCCATGTCGCCTCAATTATCATCATGTTGATTACCAGTCTTTTGAATGGTGTCTTCATTCCCATCAGGTTGATTATTGGGCTCTTCTATCTCATCTTCATTCGTCACTTGCTTTGAGTACAACACCTTGCCATTGCTATCAAATCTCTTGTAACAGGGAAGCTCTATATCACTTTCACAGCATTGCTCCCAGCACTGTTTCAAGTGAACTAATTCTTGGGAAATTGAGGTTGATCTGAAATGATGCAGTGTTGGACCTTCAGGATGTGAGCTAGCTTCTTTAGGGGAGTCATAGAATTCCACCCCACCATCTTCAAGCCAATTCCACCAAACACCAGGGCCATATATGAGCAAGTATGCAATTTGGCAAAGGTGAGCTTGCCATTCTTTAGCCTGTTTCAGCATCACTTTCTTTGTTACTTGAACATTGCCAAGGATAGGCAAATGTGCGGCCAACTTTTTAAGCTCTCTTTCTTGGACTTGGATTTCATCTGCTTTTCCTTTTAGCATTTCCTCTGCTTGAATGTGTAGAAATGCATTTGATGGCAGATCCTCAATTTGCTTGTTCCATGTTTTCTTGGTAATGCTGTGTTACCGAGACAAGTTATACAGCCTTAAAATCTGTCTTTGACATCTATCATCATCATGGCTGTAATAGATCTTGGTCATCTCAATAAATGTCAAAAGCAGATCTTGCATTTGTTGAGAAATAGAGCCCAGTACGGCAGCTGTCATCTTTAATAGAGCTCGTCTTCATTCTTAATAGATGTTTTTCTCTTTCCAAAGTGTTTTTTCTTATTTGGTGAAAAGGTATCTTCCTTCCAGAGACTTTGAGTGATTTTAATTGAAATTCGCCCTCTTTTGTTATAGTTGCTTTTGTGTAGTCACTCTCAACAACTGGTACACCTAGGTCATAAATACCCTCTTCTACTCTTTTTCTTATGTCATCTTTAACTTTCTTGTTATTCCTGGGCACTGGTACAGAAATTTCTCCGCCAGGTTGTTTCAAAAGTTTTCTTCTGATTTTTGTATGATCTGCAATTTAAATATATAAACAAATCACTCCAAGAATGTGTACATATAGTGCACAAAAAACTTCTCTATGACTCCACATATATGTGCTAATTTCTTTCTTGTTGTTTTTCTCCTTGTTTAATCCTTAGTAAAACTGTGTGGTTATCATACTGTATGGTGTACTGTATGGTAGACTGGATGGGTTCTGGCTTCCCTCGGGGACCCACAAGCTGGCAGGGGTAGCATGTCTTGATATACTGTTCAACCTGTTTATCCATCTGTGGCCACCATACCTTCTCTCGAAGACGAGCTTTAGTGCGTGCCATGCCTTGGTGTCCATCATGTGCTAGCAAGATCACTTTACTCCATAGGCTTTCAGGCATCACTATGCGGTTGGCCCTCATAACAATTTGTCCCATGACCCACAACTCATTAGACAGGGCTTTGTACATTGTCCCCGACAGACGGGTCCAATCTCCAGTGGTGACTGATTCACGTACCATAGTGAGGCAGGGGTCTTTGGCAGAGGCCACTTCGACTTCCTTTGCAGTGAGGGCTAAGGGCACAGCACCCCTCACTACACTGCAGGCAAACTCTTTACTAGCTGCTGAGTCTTGGTGCAAGGGTGGTGCAAAAAGTAGTTGACTTAAGGCATCAGCAGAGTTCTGCTTTCCAGGTATGTGGCTAACGACAAAGTTGAACTGCTGCAAATACAGGAGCCATCTCTCAATTCTAGCCAATGGCGGTTTAGAGTTAGGACTCAATACAGTCACCAATGGCTTGTGGCCAGTGCAGACTTCAAAACTGGTTCCGTAGAGGTACAGGTAGAACTTCTCACAGGTGCCTGAGTCAACTTCATCTTTAGAGTTTGGAAGGCAGCTTCCTCCCTCTTGCCCCACCTCCACTTTTCACCGCGCTTGGTTAGGTCTCAAAGTGGGCTTGATATGCTGGCAAAGGTTGAAATGAATTTTGCACAGAACTGTATCGACCCCAGAAAACCCCTAACTTCTGTTTGGTTTTGGGGTGCAGGGGCTTGGACTATGGCTTCAACCCTTTTTTCAGACACTTGCAGGCCTTCCGCTGTCAGCAGGTCCCCCATGAAGGTCATTCTGTCAGCCCCGATCGCGCACTTGCTGTAGTTGAGTGTGAGTCCACTCTATTGTAGCCTCTGTAGCACAAGGTTTAGGTTTCGATCATGTTCAGAAACATCTTTTCCAACTACTCGAATGTCATCGTACAAGTTGTAAGCTCCAGGGCAGTCCTTGAGGACTTGCCAGACAAGCTGTTGGAACTTTTCTGTGGCCATGTTGATACCAAAGAGAAGTCTCTTGTACCGGTACAAGCCGTTAGGTGCTGCGAAGGTGGTGATGTTTCTTGATTCAGGGTGCAGTTCTATCTGGTGGAAGGCAGAGTTGAGGTCCAGCTAGTAAATACTTCTACAGTGGGTACTGGGTGCTTTTCACTCAGAATGGCTTTGTTGGCTTGACGCATGTCTAGACAGATACGAATATCCCCCATCATCCTTCTCCACTGGCACCAAAGGGTTGACCCAGCTGGTTGGGTTGTCACCTCAATAACATCCAACTCCTCAAGCTTCTCAATGACCTTTTTCCTACGACTAAATGGGATCCTACGCTGTGGTTGAGCCACAGGCTTAAAATTTGCATCAACATGTAACTTAAGTTGATCATTCTTAAGCTTACCTAGCCCCTGAAATACATCTGGAAATTTAACTCTTAGCATTGCTTAACTGACATTGACACTGTTGCTAACACCCACACCAACCCTCAGTACCCCTAAAGACTCTGAAAGTCTACGACCTATCAGGGTGGCTGGCCCTCCCGGGACTATATAAAAGGTATCCTCCTCACAAACGCCAGTTTCTGGCACACATACATGCATCCGGCAAGACCCCCTTAACCCGATAATGACTTTTCAATGGAATAAGCATAGATATTCTTTGTGCAGGGCAATAATTCAATTTCCCCCCAGACAATTTCACAAAAGTATTTTCTGACATTAGATTACAACTAGTCCCAGGGTACTTGGGCCTTCATCTGTGTGAGCGCTGAATATGTTGGATTCTTCATTCTCCTCTTCTTCCTCCTGTGTTGTTTCAGCCATTATAATGTTTATGTTGCTCCTCTTCTCTCGTCCATAGCTGTTGTTTGTAGACTTACAACAAACTTCAAAATGTCCAGTCTGTCCGCACTTGGCACATTTGTGATCTTTGCTGCATTTACACTCGCGAGCCATGTGCCCAACTTTATCACATTTCCAGTACTTGCCGGTAAACCTTGTTTTCATCGTTGGTGTCTTAACACTGTTCACTATAGCTTCAGGGATAAGAATGAGAGCTTCCTCATTGTGATAGGTGCTGACAATTTCAATCAATTTGGCTAGGCTTAGGCTGTCCTCGCGGAATAGCTTTGCTTTCAGTAGCTTGTCAGCGACAAACGTTAAAACACGATCCCTGACCTGGTTGTTTTTCTCCTCCTTGTAGTCACAGTGTTCGGCTAGACTCTGTAATCTTGGGATAAAATTGTTGATCCTTTCCCCAGGCAGTGGTGTGGCTGTTAAAAAAACTTGTCGGGCCATTGGTACGTTTTTTTAGCGAAAAATGTGCTGTTACAACGGCTGCTGCTTTGTCGTACTCTTTTGTTTCCTCGGGAATGCTTTGGAAAATTTCTCTTACTCCCGATCCTGCCAAATGTAAAAAGAGTACTTTCTTTTGCGTGGTGTCGCTTACTCCAGAAGCAATAGTAAAAAGCTCAAATTCTGACAGCCAAGTTGTCCACCGTTGACACAACGTCGCTGGGTCGCCGATCGTGTCGAATTGTTTTGGGCCGCTCAGTCCCGTTAAACAAACTGCCATGTCTTTTCGTGACTGAAAACTACTGTTTGTGTGTCTTCTCGTCTGATTTCTTGTTAAATTGTATTAATCCTCGTCGCCAAATGTAGTATTTATAGCCATAGAAAAGGACACAGTTGTTTTCACACTCAGTTTATTTCTCAACATGGCCGGTTCCCCCGTGCATGCGCTCACTTACATCCACTGACCGGCTCGCGACACTACAGTGACCAGTGAAAATGAACACGTCTTATAGCAAGAAATATCGTTTTAAACGCTTTGAAATTTTTCTTATTACAACAGCGAATATTTAATAAATATATTGTCCGTGAATAGAGAAGAGAACAAGAGAAGGGGACTTAGTCCGCGAGGCGGGAGCTCGTGGTGTTGATTGCAGCCTTTAATTTTGGTAAGTCTACACATTTTATTGCTTCTAAATGATTCTCATTTATTGAAAATAGTTGCCATGCTTTATTCATAACGATTGTTTGAGTTAAAAGTGAATTTTCTGTCGACAAATGCATTTTTTGAGGTTGCACTGAAGAAAAATAAATGCATTCAAGACGTGTCTCTGACAATTAACGGGCTTTAGGATTCTCCTTGCTTCGAGTCGTAAGAAATGTTTAATAACAACCAAAATGCTCACAATGAATGCTTAAAAACACTATATAAATCACCTCATACTCACATTTATTTTGTGTGCTTTTATTCTTCCAAATACGACAACATCTAGCTGGTTTACAATCCCATTTCATAACTTGTGATAACCGAACGTAATAGAACGAAGAAATCTGCTTAGCCTGCAATAAAATGACCGCATCGACACAGAAAGCCATCTCCCCAAAGAAAATCGTTAGCCTAATGCTAAATAACCAAAGGGTAGGCCCAAAGTGGGCTTTGCTCTTCTCTCTACCAATGAAAATTGTTGATTTGACACAACGTGATCAGTTTAAATCGTACAGAGCGAGTTGTGAGTTGCTACGTCACTGAAAAGCCTCATTTAATCGAGGCGGTGTACAGTCATCTTGCCCCATCGCCATCTCCCCCCATTCCAAATCGGTCATCTTGCCCCCACTTATTGGTCATCATGCCCCACACAGATCAGTCATCATGCCCCACACAGATCAGTCATCATGCCCCATCATATATTTTAACTAATAATAACGCTAAATACGCTTTTTTTTAAAAAAATATGGCAAGTAACATGTTTAAGTGACAATATTTTACTATATTTGTAATTGATAATGAGTGAATTATTGTAAATTTATCGAATTTGAGTTACGCTTCTCGTACTCAAAAACGCAATTAAACCAAACGATTAACCAAAGCCCCACAACAAAGAATCAATCAAATTTTGCTTTATCATGAATCTTATTACGATTTTGAAGTTAAATTAGGCACAGTTTTCAGTTAAAGAAAGTTAAAACAAACGAATAAGCGGTTGCAATCGTTGTCAATTTCTTTCTCAGAGCGTTTGTGTTTACATCGCAGTTCACAAGTTCCCTCTCATCACAAAACTTGAATAAACCGAATTCCACAACAAAGAATCAATCAAATTTTGCTTTATTATGAATCTTATTACGATTTTGAAGTTAAATTAGGCACAATTTTCTTATAAAAAGTTAAGACAAACGAATAATTACTGAACTATTGACGATCAAAGATTTGTATTATTTGGTAAAAATGTATGGCGTCGCCATGTTGGATGATGACTTATATCATCCAAAATGGCGGATAGAACTTTAGTGGTCTAAAAATAAGGTAAATTCAGTATTTTAGATCAGGTTTTTGGATTGTGTACTTAAATTGAATCTCCAGGAGTCTATTTGAGACGATGTCTAATAACAGAGATGAATTTATTGCGATATTTATCCTTCGATTCGAATTACACGATAGCGTTGCCTGACACAATTTAGACCTAAATATCTCGCAAGTGAGCAACATTTTTGGACCCATATTTCTATAGTCTTTTAATAATCGTTATCTATAACATATAGTGGGTATGTTTCAATTTGATTAAAAATGAATTTGTCATACTTTTGATGACGTCACATGAAAACGAAGAATGTGACTGTCACTTGCTTCCGTTGTTGCTAAGAAACCAGTTACACATTTTCAAACACAAACTCATACTTGAAATAAGGGAAAATAAGAGCTTAAAAAATTGAAATACTAAAGTATTCATTATCCAAAAGGATAACAAAGTGAAATGAATAAACAACAATGCGTAAAATGATTTCATAAACAGATCGAGACATGACTTTTCGATGCACAATTCGAGATGTAAACAAAGATTTTGTTATGTTCATTTTTAACTGAAAAAATATCGTTACAGTTATACTTATCATAAATATATATGGGTATGAGACAATGAAAAATGAATTTTGAAATGTACTATTTCATTACAATACATATATTTTTATATTCACAATATATTGGACTACCTTAAATCACAGTTTGTTTTACTATAGTGACCACGCCCACTCTTTGGCTGGCTGTTGAATGTGCCACTATTTTCTATTTATCTTTTACCTCATTTAAAGTGTATTCTAAAAAGATCATAATTCAGGACTGGATCTATATAGTGACGTGTGTTTGCAGTTAATGACACGTTAAGGCCCAAGCATTATTTTGGCTATGGAAGATTTTTTCTACAGCGGCTCTAGTCCAAGCTATTGAGCTTTGTACTTTATTGAGAACAAGGGTAATGTCCGCAACCAAAAATGATTTATTTTAGTATTTCTAGAAAACAGGTAGCCTTTTGGAGGAGATATTGTTGCTGCTTCTTTAGATTACTACAGACATCAATTTTGTGAAATCACTTTAACTTTAAAATGTTTACATTTCTTGAAAAGCTGTTGCGTACATTACCGTTGCGGACATTACCACTTTAAATATATATCAAATGTTGATAAAAATTGATCAAAGATTCAAAGCGACGACCACACAAGCTTCTAAAAATAGGTCGTTAGCTCATCGTTAGAATAGTACCCAGTCCCTCAAAATGTACAGCGCGTCCAATATGGCGGATGGCACGATTGAGTTGGCCCTTTTTGGGGTCGCGCGTGGCTGACCGTGCTATGCGCGTCCGCCGCGGAAAACGTCATTTTAGGCGTTAGCAATAGTGCTGCAATCTGTAAAACACTATAGCAGAATAAATATTCTAACAAATAATCCGCTACAAGCGTACATGGTCTCTTTGAGTGACTTTGACTATGCTGACATTGCTGTGGGTCATATGTAGAATGCAGGACATTATCAGTCACATCAACGTGTGCAAAATCAATATAGCAGATCCTACTTTACTAGTCTTATTTTACAATGATTTCATGAATCTCTTGTTTTCAAAAATTTCAATTTCCACCAGTTGCGTTGCCATTGGCAGCTTGATTCTAATATTCTCCATTATCCCTGGGGCATATTCAAAACCCTCCCCGGGCTTTTTCAAGCGTACTTTATGTGGGAAAGAGCATTGGATTGGACGAAATGGTCATGAATTATTAATGAATTTTTTTAAATTATAATTAATGTGCCTATCCTTATGCAATACTTCACCAGGTCCCAGAATGGCTATGCATTGACCTGCTATTCGTGCTAAAAATCGAGCAGTTGAGACCCCTGTGCAAAGGTGATTTCAAAGGCCAAGGGAGGTCTCAGCTCAAGGCAACGGAAGGTAAACGGTCAGAGAAAATAGCAGAGGCAAGAATTCATGTTGAAAGGGCTATTCAGAGAATTAAAACCTACCATATTCTAGACAGAGAAGTAAGATTACGTTCATTCTAGTAGTTTCATGATTATTTAAAATTTGCAAACAACACTAAATCAAACAAATACCTTTTGGATTAGACCAAGAGCACGGTATGTCAATACAGGTAAGGTCTGGTGGCAGTTGGGGTTTTCCTTCAGATACTATATCACATAGGATGAACATAAGGGCACCAACATGACTGCAATCAACTCTTAACCTAAAATTGCAACAAAAATATACAAAATCAATGTGTGTGTGTGTGTTTCTAAAGTATTATTTATTATGTAGCTTTCACTTACCCAACAGTACATGTGCAATATGTATAAACTGGTTTGTTTGTCGATCGCTGAATGACAAGATAGATTACTTTCGACTCTTCATTGTCAGTGGAAAAAGAAGGGTTGCAGCTAACTCTTACAGCCAGAAATTCGCCAAACTCAAGCAGAAGATGTACTCTAAATGATACAAAAATTATTAGAATTTAGTATAAGATCGGTTAGGATTCAGAAGCATCAAAGAGTTATGCATTGACTTACTTGACAGAGTGAATGTCTTGTTTGTGCTCACAGGCATGAAGAGTCTTGTATTTACGAACAGCTTGCTGCTTGTAGCCAGCTCCAATTAAAAATTCTTTCACGATTGACTCCTCTATTACAAGGTTTATACCTTTTAATGATTTTTGCCAGTCTTTCAGTGTTTCCAAATGGGCAAGAGATGGTACGTTCTTTGTCAGCGATGACTTGCTGTTGTTTGTCTTCGAACTCACTCCACATGTTGTGATATTTAAAACATTGCATAAAACAACGCGAAAGGCATTATGGGTCCAATGCAAGTAGAGAATTGTGGTGGTGATCAAGTTTTTGCTGTTTCGTGCATTCCCATACCTTTTTGTAGGTTTGTTTCCCTTTCTTCCTGGTCGCTTAGGTGCATCATTCATCACAAGTCTAGCAAGGTTGACACATTTGCACTTTTTCTGCCACAGCAACTGTATGGGGACAGAGATGGAACGACAAAAACATCCTGCATCCTTCATCACATGCAAACTTCCACCTTGCTGCTTGGTTACCATGTGTGGTCTTTTCCCAGACTTGCTCTCCACCATCATACACTCTTTCTTTCCTGGGGCCTGCATTATAGCATCTTGTTTCTGCACCAATTCTGCAGCTTTTGCATAGATGTTCTTCAAGGTTGCTTCAGGGATGTCAGGATTCCAATTTGTGTAAAGCTCTTTTAAATTCTCGTAGCGTTCCTATTGTTCTCTTTTTTATTATTAACAATTGTTATTTAATTGCTGGGACTTGGTTGATAGCAGACGCTGCGTAGAGAGCTCGACCAACGGTTGATTTTAACTCTGCTAAAGTACAATCAAATCCCTATAAACTCTCTCTGGTCTTTGCTAATTTAACTTTATCATAATTTCTTAATGTGTAGGAGAGGTAGAGAAGAACTATCTTCGAATTCAAGTCAAGAGTCGCCTACTGCGAAACAATTCAAAATAGCGGGCGAACTTGAACTTGAACTTTTGAACTTTTGTTTATTCACACACATGTATACATATTTACAAATATACAATACTTAATTCATACACATATATATATTTTTGTTAGTGATCATGATAATATTATCCATATTAACTAATTTGAAAGTGTGTGTGGCTGTCAAAATAGTATAAAACTTTCGAGTTGACAGCCACTGGAATGTTAATTAATGTGGATTATAAGTCACATGATCAAGATGGGGATTATGTACATGATTATATTACAAAGAACATATAGATAGTTTTTGATTAATTTTTTCTCTTGTAGATGGATGTATATATATATATACAAGTATATCTTCACTATTGTTGACTTATTAAATGCCTTTTTAAATAATACTTAAATATAGTCAATGATTTGCTATTTTTAATCTGAATAGGGATGTTCTCCCATATTTTAATTACTGTTGATCTAAACATGAATTTGCCGTAGTTAGTACGACTTGATGGAGGAACAAGATTGTTTGCCGATGCATATCTAGTATTGTAATTGTGTTGCGATTTTGCTAGCTTAATAGTGGAAGAGAATATATCTGGTGCCTTGATTTTGGCATCATTTGAATTAATTATTTTAAAACAAAGTATTGCTGCTTTAAAGTTAAAAATATTTTCAAATGTTAACAGGTCAAGAATGGTATACAGAGGGGATGCGGTCTCATATTGATTAGCAAAAAAGAAATTCCTAATGCATTTGTTTTGGGCGGTATATATTTTTGACAATTTAGTTTTATATGTACTGCCCCATGACAGTATACCATAAGAGAAGTAAGGGTAAATTAATGTATAGTACAAACTTTGTAAAGTTCTAATATCAACATAATGCCTTAGCCTTCTAATTATACCATTATTTTTAGATATTTTGTTTAGTACAAAATGAATTTGCTTCTCCCATGATAAGTTATGGTCAATATAAACACCCAGATATTTGATGTATTCAGTCTGTTTAAATTGTGGTAGTTCAATATTGGGAGTTTTTTTTCTACTGGATTTTATAATCATATAATGGGTCTTCTCTATATTTACTGTTAATTTGTTGGCTTTACAAAAATCTAGAACAGACTGTAATTCATTGTTCATGACTCTTTCTACCACTGCTGGGTCCTTATGTGAGAAAAATATGTTTGTGTCATCTGCAAACATCCTAAAATTCAATTTAGATGACACATTAGGAAGATCATTAATATATATTAGGAACAATAATGGTCCTAATGTGCTTCCCTGAGGGACGCCGTAGTATATGGGTCTCAGGTCAGATTTAATATTATTTATTCTCACTTGTTGCTTTCTATTACTCAAGTAACTAGTAAACCAATCATGGGCCTTGCCTTTGATGCCATAATGAAATAATTTTTTTAGTAGGATTTGATGATCTACAGTATCAAAGGCTTTTGACAAATCAAGAAAAAGTCCACAAGTAACTTCTTTGTCATCAATTGATTTTCTGAGTTTATCTGTGATTTCAAGAATTGCTTGCTCAGTAGAATGATTTTTTTTAAATCCGAACTGGTAATCTGTTATAATTTTGTGATAATCAATATAGGAAATAATCTGGTCATAAACTATTCTCTCCAATATTTTGTTGAATGAAGGTAGGATTGAAATAGGTCTATAGCATGATGGTTTAGTTGTATCTCCATGTTTAATTATGGGAGTAATACAAGATACTTTTAAGATGTCCGGTACTATACCCTTGTTGATAGAATCATTAATTATAAAGGCTATAGGTTCTGCAAGTTCATTATTTGCTATTTTAATAAGATAGTATGGGATATCAGGAGATGACTTATGGATATCCATTGGTGCTAATCTTTGTTTAACTTCAGTTACAGTAATTGGTTTCAGTGCAAAATCAGTGCTGGGTAGATCTTGAATGAACTTAGTTATATTGTCACTATCTGTCTGTCCAAGTTTTTGAGCAAGATCACGCCCAACATTACTGAAATATATATTTAATTGGTTGGCTATGTCTTTTTTGTCAGTAAAATCACAGTTATTTATAACAATTTTTACTGGACATATTTGCGATTTTGTTTTTCTTTTAATAAGGTTGCCAATAAGTTTCCAAGTTGTTTTAAGGTTGGTTTTGTTTATTTCAAATTGTGATATCAGATATTGTTTTTTTAGAGTTTTTATGATATTGTTTAATATATTAGAGTATCTTTTATACTTCCCCTTTTTCTCTTGGTTGGTTGGGTCTAGAATGTGATGTTTATATAGTTTTTGTTTGATCTTAATCGAGTGCATTATACTATTTGTTAACCATGGCTTTTCTCTAATTTTTTGTTTTCTATTTGAGAGTTGTTTTATAGGAACATGGCTATCAACTATATTTGTTATTTTGTTAAGAATGTTTGAAGTTGTAATATTTATATCTTGTTGATTAATTAAGGTTTGCCAATTCATATTCTGTAAATCATTTAGATATTTGTCTCTATCAAATTTAGAATAATCTCTGACACATTTGTAAGAATATTGAGTTGAAGGAATATTAGGAGCTATGAAACAGAAGACTGGCAAATGGTCACTAATGTCAATTGGCCAAATTCCAGATATCATTTCAAAATTTTGTGAGTTGGTATATATATGATCAATTAGAGTTGCAGAGTGAGAGGTTATTCTTGTTGGTTTTGTAATGATAGGATAAAAAGTATTGTCAAATAGCATATTCACATAGTTCTCAGTTAGTGTATTTGTTTCATATTTCAAGCAATCAATGTTGAAATCACCCAAAACATATGTTTCTAGTTTTTTGTTGTTGAGTTGTTTTAGTAATAGTTCTAACTTGTTTGTAAATTCCTCTACATTAGCATTAGGGTGTCGATATATACAACCAATAATTAAGGGAGTAGTATTTTTCCTTTCAACTTGAATCCAAGTTGATTCAATCAATGGTATTTCAACATTTATGTCATATCTGCAAATGGCATGTAGATGTTTTTTCACATAAATGGCAGTTCCCCCAGCAGCAGTTTGAGAGTCATTATGGCAAAAATCATAATTCTCTATATCAATATTATCAACAGAGTTTGAATTAAGTTTAGTTTCAGTTATGGCAATTATATCAGGATTCTTGCTCAAACTAGTTAGATTTTCTTTCATTTGATTAATATTCTTAGTGAGGCTTCTTATATTAAGGTGGAGCAAAAATAAATGATTATATGATTGATCATTCAAAATAATGTTGATATCATCTGCTGATTGATACTCAGATAATGGTAATTGTAACATATTATCTGGGTCAGAATCATCAAACCTATCTGGATTTAAGTTTAAATTATAGAAATCTTGGTTACTTATGTCTATATCAATTTGAGGAACCATACTTCTAATCTAATAATTTATATATGGCTCAATAATATATGGAACCTATTCATTATAATAAACAGGGTAGTCATAACTATTAAATCGTTCAAAGTCTTCCATTGTTGTGAAATTGTAAGACGGTGAGGAATCATTCTCTTTGAGAAAGATCTTACCATTGCGTGTCCAAATATACTTGTAGCTGTTTGCTTTCTTGAACTGGTATACTTTGTTGAACAACTTCTTTCTTCTACTAGACAACGATTCGTTAATGTAAATCTTCTCAACGTGCTGGCCATTGGCATTCACAGATGGGAGGATGTCAACACTTTTGCCTTGGCACTTTTTCTTTTGATTGTAGATTTGATCTTTCTTCTCCCTTCGCACGAACTTGGCAATAAGTCTGTTCGTGACCTTTTTCGTATCGGGGAGGCGGTGCACAACAGATATATCTTCATCCTTCAGAGTAATACCCATGTTGTTACATAGCTCTTGCATGAGTTTTGTTGGATCTTCGCTTTCTACTTTGGGTATACCGGTTACTTCGATACAATCGCGTCTCAAATACTGCTGAATATCATCGACTTCGTAATCTAGCTCGTAGATATTTGACTTCAAATTTGATATCTGTTTATTCAGGTCAGCTATGGTTTGGTTCTCTATCGTGTCAAGTTGAGTTTTGTTCGCTAAAGTTTGCTTTTTTGTTGCTTGCATAGACGCCACCAGCTCATCATAATTCTTCATTGCAAACCTTTGCGATTCTTCTACCTTGTTCACAGTATCAGTCAAGTCTTTTAGGCTTTTCTTGATACCTACTAGCTCGTTCTTAATTTCAGCCGATATTTCTGCTTTAATCTCCTTTCTTAGTTCTGACAGTAGCTCTTTTTTAAGTTTTTTTAGTTGATCGGAATTTTTATCCGCCATCTTGATCGAGGCAATCCAGTGGAAAGATAATGACGACAAGAAAGACAATAACATATCTTTATTACCAAAAAAAAAAATTTAGTAGGAAATGATGCTATTTTACCAACGGCAATAACAAAGAAAATTGACTTTCACAACAGGGGCATAAGGATACTTGGAATTTGAAAAGAACCTTGAAAGAGTTTTTCATTAATTTAAATCTACGCCAAAAGTGTGGAAAATGAGAAATCTAACTCTTTTCGGGAAAGCAATAATGTCATGATCTTTAGCATTGTCTCAATTATTATACGTAATTTCAAAACGAACTAAGCAAAAAGATTGAAAACGAAAAATGTTAAAAATAAAATGGTGATTGAATTACTGCCCAGTAAAGGTGAGGGCAAATAAAACGCCTTAATTATGAAAATTGTAAGCAAGTGGACAGGTGCCTGGGGAGGTGGTGGGAAAATCGCAGTCAAAGCTTGTTGAGTGGATTGAGGTGCCGCAGTAACTATGGGGACGGCACAAAAACGTTTACGTAGATCCCCAGTCACGTGTCCATCTCGTGCTGCGCTACATCACGCGATCCAGAGATAAACAGGAAACCCAAAGTCGTGAGAAACATAAAAACCATATTTGCTAGCAAATATTCTATATTACAATGTAAATAAATAAAAAAATAAAAAAAAAACAATTACAAGAATCAAATGAAAAAAATAGTTATGAAATATCTCATCGATGGAGAAAAATCTAACAACCTAGAAAAGTAAACAAATTTGTAGGAATAACTTACTGCTCTCGTGCCAATGGTACAGTTATGAAAAGAAAAACAAAAAGAAAAAAAGATCGGTAAAAAAATTGTAAACATACCTTAATCACATGTTGAGGAGGAGGTAACTAAGTGATTTTCATTGAACTGTTCATCGTTAATGTCTCGTGAATCTTCGCAAAGATCTATTTGGTGAAAGCCAAGTTGTCTCTAGTACTTCATCGATAGTTGGCATTGGGACCCTCTCCCTGATTATAGCTTCATTTGCGCGGCGCATATTCATGCACAGACGTATGTCACCAGATGTCTTGGGAGCTACAACTATGGGGTTAACCCAGGACGTGAGCCCCTCCACCCTCTCTACGATCACACTCTCGATAACATCGTTTACTTTGTTAGTGACCTTGTCACGGAGTGTGAATGGCAATCGCCTTGGTTTTTGAGCAACAGCTGACATCTTTGTAAATATGCAGTTTTAGTTTATAGACAGTCAGCTTTCCAATTCCTGAAAATGCACTGGGGTATCTTACCTGCATGGTCGTCACTGTTGTGACCGGTGGTTTAGCCTGAAAGATCAGTGCTACACGAAGTGTGTTGACATTTACATACTATATGATACTAGAATGATAGGATATGACATCTCCTTTACTTACAAAATCAAAACAAAACTTAACTATCAATAATTATGGTCATTCAAAATAAATGTTCAAAGTTTTGGTTTAGTTCTTGTGCCTAACTTGAATGTTCTTACTAACATTGTTGTCGAAGTTTAATGGGTTCTTTACTATTTATTCAGTAATCACACTGTGACGTTGTTACATGATCGAGCTCTCTGCTGCCTTGTACAGCATGAGCGTATATTAACGACAAACTAGCGCATGTCAAACATAGTCTTCGTGCTGCTCATAAGTCAATCCTGAAGGTAATAAGATACAACTGCAAGTCACGTTGTTCTACTACTACCATCACAACCTTGACTGTACTGCTGCTTTTGCTAAGGAGACAACTGCACAAATTCAACTGAACAGGAAGAATCGATTGGGGGAGTGGGGGGGGGGGGGGGGGGGGTGCTCGTCGGAATTTTTTAAAAACACATGTACCCCTACAAGTTACTGAACGTTTTTCAAAAGGGCGTGGCTTCACAAATGTTTCATCTCTAAAAGATACCAAAGTGTCTAGCCCCTAAAACATGCCAAAAAGAGGATTTGGCGTATCTCATATTTTAAACCCTAAAAGAGATTTAAGAGACAATCTCTGTAAAAGTGAACCACTGCATTTCGACTTCCAGCAAATGCTGCCTTCAAACTTTTATCACAGAAAGGCTATTAATAGTGAGTAAATAAAATGGCTTTAGTTTTTGGAAATTCCTCAAAATGAATTTTTTGGAGCAACATTTTTATTGACTGCTGTAAACGCTAAAAATTTCAGTTTTTGTCAGTAAAAAATCATTGGTTTTTGAAATGATGTAGCTCGCATACAAAACACATTTACGTGATACATTTTTTACCACAGTTTCACTATTTGTTCTTTGCTAGGAAAATGCAAAAAGATATTATAAAAATCAAAAAAACAGTAAAAATTAGTTATATTCAATTATAGCCGTGTTTCGACATTTTGGAATATACAAATAAACCCTTTCCTAAGCAGCCTTTATCTCCTAAGTCCAGACTCGTCAGCTCTAAACTTTTACACCAATCTATTCCTCTAATGATGCTTATTATAACTGTGTAAAAACATTATGCGCTTTTGGCCTAGTTTTTGCACAGCGACCGTGGGAATTTAGCCCTTTTTGCTAAAATTAACTACATAAATATGCAAATTAGGCTGAAATCAAATCGCAGAATTCTTCTATCAAAAACTTTTATTTGCCTTTATTTCGATACGGCATGTCTAAATACGCCAAATATGAGCGTTTCCTTTATTTAAATGTATCCAGGGCTAAAGAAATATCACTTTATGACCGGTTTTTGAAACCAACAACCGATATTGTTTTGACGTTTATGCAAATTACTTTTCGATGGTCGGCGATCAAAACAAAACTTTGATGAAAAAATTCCTTTCCCTTCTCGATCTTTATTTTAGTCATCAAAAAAGTCTTTTTAGGCCTTTATGTATTTATACCAAGTAAAAAGTAACCTCTGAAATGAATTTTAACCTGAACTTCGGAATTATTCGGAGTTGGAATGTCAATTAAAATATTTTTTGGCAATTAATCGTCAAAGCTCGTGGCTTGATTTAATTCATTTATTAGTTCGTTTGTTCGTTTGTTCATTTATCAATTAATTCCTTCCTTCATTCTTTTATTTTATTTTTTTTATTCATATATCTATGCATTCACAATTTGTGATTCCCAGAATGGTTTTTTTTTGGTTTTTGTCGCACTTTCCCAACAATAACCCAAAATAAACCCATTTTGGTAATCCCAAATTTGAACCCAATGTTGGATTTTGTAGCATTTTCCCAACCATAACCCAAAATAAACCCATTTTGGGAATCACGATTTTTTTCCTGTGTTCATTCATGATTCATTCATTCATTCTTTTATTTACTTTGTTATTCATTTGTTTACTTTTCGATTGATTCATTGATTCATTTATTAGTTCGTTTGTTCGTTTGTTCATTCATCAATTAATTCCTTCCTTCATTCTTTTATTTTATTTTTTTTATTCATATATCTATGCATTCACAATTTGTGATTCCCAGAATGGTTTTTTTTTTTTGGTTTTTGTCGCACTTTCCCAACAATAACCCAAAATAAACCCATTTTGGTAATCCCAAATTTGAACCCAATGTTGGATTTTGTAGCATTTTCCCAACCATAACCCAAAATAAACCCATTTTGGGAATCACGATTTTTTTCTTGTGTTCATTCATGATTCATTCATTCATTCTTTTATTTACTTTGTTATTCATTTGTTTACTTTTCGATTGATTGCAATTGTTTTTTTTATCAACTTTCATCTGTTTTAACTAAGTGAGGATAGCTACAACACCATAATGTCACACCTTGAAAAAGGGGAAAAACGGTTTTACAATGATTATGATAATGATGGTTATGCTTGTCATTAGGATCAAGATAAAGATTATGTTAATATGACAATTTTGCTCTTCGTCATATTCTCCATTTATTCATTCATAAATTGCTTCATTTGTTTGTTTGTTTGTGTGTTTGTTTGTTTGTATGTGTCTGTTTGTTTGTTTGTTTGCTTTTTTGCTTGTTTGCTTGTTTGTTTGTTTGTTTGTGTTTGTTTGTTTGTTTGCTTGCTTGCTTGCTTGCTTGCTTGCTTGCTTGCTTGCTTGCTTGCTTGCTTGCTTGCTTGCTTGCTTGCTTGCTTGCTTGCTTGTTTGTTTGTTTGTTTGTTTGTTTGTTTTTATTTATAAGGCTTTACACATGCATATGTGAGAGTCCACCACAACAGAGCTAGGCTCCAATAACTGAGTGGCTCATTACAAAAATACATACGAATAAATAAATGAACATAATAGTAGTACAGGAAATATATGTATAAAGGGGAAAAAAAAATAGAAATCTAAATAATTAATTGCAGCATGTTGGTTTGGCTGTAAGCTAGCAAAGAACAAATAGTGAAACTGTGGTAAAAAATGTATCGCGTAAATGTGTTTTGTATGCGAGCTACATCATTTCAAAAATCAATGATTTTTTACTGACAAAAACTGAAATTTTTAGCGTTCACAGCAGTCAATAAAAAAGTCGCTCCAAAAAATTCATTTTGAGGAATTTCCAAAAACTAAAGCCATTTTATTTACTCACTATTAATAGCCTTTCTGTGATAAAAGTTTGAAGGCAGCATTTGCTGGAAGTCGAAATGCAGTGGTTCACTTTTACAGAGATTGTCTCTTAATCGCTGATTTTTTACCCTTATATGTAAAATACGACGGACATTCCCAATCGTTTACTCCTGGAGTCTCCCTCCCCCCCCCCCCCCCCCCCCCTGGGAAATTCAACTAGGCCAATAAAACTTTAATGGAATGGACTAGGTTACCCAAGTGAATTGATAGAATCATTGATAACAATATAGATAAAAGCAATTTGTTGTATATTGAGGGATACAAAAATTGTTGCATTTCTGAAATAACATTTTGTAACACTGATTCCCGCGGAAAATCTGAAATTTCCTTTTCTGCAAAAAAGACTATTTTCCAAATTGTAAACACATTTGTAAAATTGTATGTTATTTTCACTATTAAATAGCGCAGAACTATTATTGAAATAGTCACCGCGCCACTTTATTTGCAATAGATTAACGATTTTGCTCCAGTTGGGCTTCCTGTGTATAAAGACAAATATTTAGATAAAAATCAACATTACTGACTACCTTGTATACACATAAACAATCTTACCTTGCTTATTTAGGTCATTTACACTATATTACATATCAAAATACAGTTTTTGACGTAATTGCAATTTTCAAATCCGTTTTTAAGGATGTTCCACCAAAGGGATTTTTTGGGACTTTTAGTATGTTGTTTAGCTTACCATAACTGTTCAAACTGCAGTGTCAAAAATTTTGCATTTTGTTCCAACCCAAACCACTGGATGACAGGACTAATATGGTGTGGACTACTTGTTGGTTTTCCTCTGTTTTAGGAGTACATAATTACCTTGTATGAAACTGTGAGCCTTTGCTGATGAGTTGTTCATCTTTGTCTTGTACTGTTCATCTCTTTCATTTATTAGCTGATTCTGTCTGTTTGGTTTGTCTTTGATAGGTGGTGTATAGTATAGCTTAGACCGTACTGTTCGAGTGTTCATTGGTTTGTAAGGTGACACACCGGTGGCTGGGTGTGGCGTGTCCCGGTATACAATAAGCATGTCTTGCATTGCCATGCGTTTCTCTCCATTTTATATTTGCCTTGGAGGGGAGTTATCTGTTCTGTCTTATTTAGGAGTTCCATAAAGCGTTCTGACTCTCCGTTGGTCCTTGGTGTTACACGGTGGTTTGTATTCCTTTCTTTTCCAGCAAAATTCTTTCGACTTGAATGGGGGTCAGTTGTCTGATTCCAGTATCTGGGACTCCATGGTGTGCAAATATCTTGTTGAGTTTTTTTAGTAGTCTTGCATCTTGTGGAGTAGAGTGGTTCTATTTCTGGATTTTTGGTTCACTTGTCTGTCGCAACTAGATTATAGTGACCATCTGGGTATGGTCCACAGAAGTCAACTGATATCACTTCCCATGGTTTTGCTGGATTACCGATGGTTTTATGGGCGCTTTCTCCACTTGTTGCTTGTCACTTCACACTCATAGCACGGTCCTATGGTATGTTAAACCATAGAGTTCAGATAAATGAACCAGTACTTCGCTCTCAGCATGGTTTTCGTCTTAGTTGCTCCGAGTTGTCCTGAATTGTGAACGATGTGGATCACCTTTTGTTGCAGTTTTACTGGTAGTACGATCAATCATCGAACTGGCTAATTTCTTGTGGAAATTCTGGTAAATTCCATTTCTTGTTAATGGTCTTTTTGACCATGCGGAGATCTCGACAATTCACTAAACAAGATCTCCGCCTTACAAGTAGAATACCTGATTCTGTGAATCAAACAACAAGCTAGATTTGAAAACTTTGCAGTCCTACGAAGTCGATGGCCTGCCGTTATTACTAAACTATCAATATCAAGAAGCAAGGAGGCTGAGACACAGAGCAGAAGTTGAAATGTCTCCTTGAAATTCATAGTCACCTCATGCTGAAACCAGATGTGGACAATGCAAAATATTGCAAATATTAATTGCAGCAAATCAGTCAAGAACGGAAATGCAAGAGCTTGGTCTTCATCCTGAAACTTTGGTAAAAAGGATACAACTAGCTATTACTGAGGGAACAGAAAGAGCTACGTTTGCTGCAGGTGACTGTGTTATGTTACAATATAACTGAAATCGCAAGGGCTGCAGTATACAAAATATAAAGATATCAACTTATGGATGGTTAGCTGTGTGTTGTTGTAACAGGGTCTTCTGAAACATTAATTTGTTGTCTGTGATCAAATAGATTCCATACCATCATTAAAATGATCAATAGGTCTGTTAATGGTTATGACCATATGATTACATATGAGCTTATTGAGAGGTGGCATTTCTTCATTCTTCCAAATCAGTTTGGTAAAAACCAAAGTTAATCGGCAACTCGGCTAATGTGTCATTTTCCAAGGATTCTAATGGTTGGCAGTGAAAAAAAATTTGGTAAGCAGGATTGGGAGTTATTTGTGTATATCTGAGCTCAATAATAATAAGGTATTTTTTTTCCTTGACTTTTAGATTTTAATTGAGTTGGATTGAATTTCACTTTTTCTTTTTAAGGCAATGAAATTTTATAGCACGTAAATTCCTCGCTTTGTCTTTCAAATCTATGTCAGCAATGTCATCGTGGCTTGCTAGACATTCCTCTCCAGTTATGTACTGATAACTAGCTGGAGACAAGCACTGTAGGCCAGGTCCACCTTGGAGGAGTCTTGTGAAATCTCACCCACAGCATAGTACACCCGTTGTCATAACAGGAGGGGGTTGCGTGTAAATATTTTACATTTATTCATCACCAGTTAGTACACCTGCAATGTAATTTGATGCATGCTTCAACTAAATGCATGATTTGAAAAAGAGAAAATAGCAGATAATGCAGTCTCATCTACTTAATTTTGATTTAATTTTAATTCCACTCTTCTTTCTTTGTACAACTTAAAGGTGGCGAGAAGTCGCAGCGACTTGTCCCCGCGACATATCGATTCAGTGCGCACTGGTTAAACAATCCAACCGGTTAGATTTCAAGTCGCAGCGACTTGTCCCCGCGACATATCGATTCAGTGCGCACTGGTTAAACAATCCAACCGGTTAGATTTCATGCGGCAAGTCGCAGCGACAAAATTTTGTCACGTCAACAACAATTTCCGCCAAAAATACTTAGTACACACGGGGAGAAATTATAGCTGCAACCTGTCGCGGGGATAAGTCGCTGCGACTTGTCGTCTAGTGTGTACCGACCTTAAAGTAATATAGAGTACAAACACTAGATATTTGAAACATTATGTCGTATTTAGTATTAAATAACACTATTTTAACAGAAGAGAAGAATAGAATTAGCATAAAAGAGCACTATTTAGTCTGCATTAGTCTGTTTGTACAAACAAACAAAAAAGTAAAATAGAAAATTAAGAACAATTAAATGAAATGATACAAGAGAAGAGTTAATGATTAGAAAGAGGAAGACTAGTAGGGAACTTACAAACTATTCTAGTCTAGTTTTTAAAAATATAATATATTAGTTAAAAATGAATTATTGTTGTTGATTTCTTGCCCACGTGATTCATTGATTGGTTTTTTGAAGCACCAAGTGAAGAAACTTTCGCCGAGGCCCACCTGAATCAACTCCTCCAATAAACTGAACGCTGGGAACGGGAAACTCAGTGATTCGCGCGACCTGCATATTTTGTAGCTGACAGTGACTGTATAACTGTATCACGAGTTTGGTTGAATTAAAAAAAATTATAACATTGTATCAATGATGAAGCAACTTTTTTTTGGCGTGGGGGGGTCTTTTGTCAGGAAAGGTGACCCCATCATAATGGTGAGCAGATTTTGCATTTTTTAGAGAATATCGCATTTTCAAATTCCATGGGCTAGATAGGTTTAATATCTAATGGATATTATATAATTTGTTTTAGAAATAATAGTAGTCCATGGCTTATATTTATATAGCTTTGATATTTGTAAAATTGTTGTGCAAAAGGTGTCAGGGAAGAGCTGCAGCCAACCCTTACCATTACAGTCCTCCGCCTCATCTCAACATTTCCTCTCCCCACTCCGACCTTTACAGTCCCCTCACTAGTACTGTGTATATGAATTGTGTTGATCCTCTGCTTACATTTTAAAACTAATAAATAATGACTCGAGTAACCACCATCCCGGTCCCCAGTATGATGTCACGTATGTTCATGCATTTTTGTACACTAATCACAATATTTGACAAAAATAAGTCGCATTTTGGCGCAAAACGCTTCCGCCATTAAGAACGTTCCGTTGTCGTCCGAAAAAACCCACTCGTAATCTTTCCAATTTTGATGAACTTGATTTAAATTGTGAATCACGATAATGTTATTGAGCAAATAAGAAAGGATGGAGACGTATATTTTTTCATTCTTTCTTGCATTTTAATATTACTCCCAAGAAGACCAAACATCCGAAACGTCAGTGTCGCCAGTATCAGTTTTCGGTGTTAAAATTTACACAACTTTTTAAACTCTTTCTATAGCAACACCAACGAGTTCACATCAGTGCTTCAATAATTTTTATCCCACATTTTGCAAAGAATTAGCCCAACACCAAGACAAAGAAGATGAGCGGGAAATGGCATATTGAAATGTAATCATGATACAAGATTTAAACCAAGCTAGTGGAAGTTGACAAGATTACGATTGTTTTCCCGAAAATACGAAGAGCACTTAACGCAGCTCAACATTACAACAAATTTTTGTCTAATTTCCAGCGCGAAAGGAACGTATCATGGACTTTTAGAGAATCACTCTCTTGGAAAGTTGCTCTGCAGTTCGAACGATGTAGGATTTCTTCTGTTGTGATGCCGGACATTAGTGCGCGGCTGTCTTCTTTTCGATGACGTTCAGCTTTATTTAATTATTTCAATTGTGAAGTAAAAATTGGATCCTATAGAACTTCCAGATTATTTTAATTTGCTGATGCAGTTGTAGGCTGGTGGTTACTTTTGCTTAAACTTCACTAGGAAAGCTGTCAGTACATGTAATATCATTTACATTCGAGTTGTTGGTGACTGCTTTTGCTTCTTGTAACTAAACTAATTTATTCTTTCACTTGTGTAGAGTTAGATACGTAGATTATTCAATCTGTTTTTGTTAAGCTTGCTTAATATGATGTATTCTTCTGTGGACTTCAGTGTATCGTGACACTTTGTTGTGGCTGTCAATTGCTTCATCACTGTGGTGATCATTTACAGAACATTCTACCATGAGAATGATGAGCTGTGTGCACCTTTCTTAGATGTGCTGTGTATGTGGGCAATAAAAGTCATATTCTCAGTATCGGAAGTAATGTGTATAAACGTACTAGATGCAGTATAAAAACAGCAGTGAAAATCATTCTGCTCAGGCTAAACATTCTCCAAAGCCAGAAATGAATTTTGATAAGCTATACGCATCTTCAAAGAAATGTCCAGCGAGAGAGAGCGTTTTGTTTCCTCCAAACTAAACGTAATGTAAATTAGGCACATTTATTCCTGAACGGTTATGCACAAACAATATTCTTGTGTATATCGTGTACAGATGTGACCTAGGGGCGCTATTCATACTGTTTCTAATCAACCACCCTTGGTGTTTCTCTGTCTTTTTCTCTGTTATCTATCAGAATTGTCACGACAATTTGAAGGCAAGAAATGTGAGTTTATAAACATGCTGCACCTATATTCCTGCTCCAAAATGTTAGTTAGTACAGAAATCATCCAGCACAATAACGTTAGGTTTGAGATTGTGCAGAACATATAGGATTTCAAGATAAATTGATGCTGTTGCTGTCATCACATTGGTCAAGATTGCCATTAATGGATGACCTTTTCTACTTGATTGATAGTTGGTTTTAGACTGTCTTTTTTCTTCTAATCTCTGATGACAACACATCACGCTCCGATCCCCAAAAAAAACAAACAGGGTTTATTTTATGGGAGCTCGCCTAAAAACCCTGACGAAACCAGGAGTAGGTCCAATATATTATCGTATCAAAAAAGACACCATCATGATTTAATTTTCAGAATAATGAATCTTCTAAGAGCTAACACGTTGATTTTGTTGGAATATTCATCAATATTTTTTACTCGTAACCGACACATGCAAACCAAAAAGTAAAGACATGACAATAATATTTAAAGTTTTTGTTTTTTTGATTGCTTACTTGCTTGCTCGTTTGTTTCTTTGTGTTTTCATTGTTTTTGGTTTGTTTGATTGACGGATTTTGATTGGCAACAACTTTTCGTGAAGCGGAGTCAGCAAGTGAAATACTTCTGATTGCTACTCTTGAAACCGTTCGTTTTCAAGTCAGAGTATACAATTAAATGTTTAAGAACACTGAATGCGGATCATTTCTATATATAGGGTATTAATGCAATGTACAGTTGGTGTCATTGAGTCATAAACTGAAATTATAACATCCTTGTATTTGCCTATAAGCCTTTGTGGACGTTAATGACTGACCTTCCTGATGATCGACAAGTCAGTTGTCGATGCTAACCATCCTATGTACATGACTCATATTATAAAGACTGCGAATTTAATTTAAGGTTTTCATGGACCAGTACTTTAAACTCGTTTACTTGCTTTCTTCCCCTGTAAACTAAATCCCCTATATTGGGATCGTTTTTCTACTCATTCTAGATTATTTAGACTGCCTTTGCAGCATCATCAGAATTTGTACAAATTGATGTAAACTTTTGATATGAATTTGTTTTTGTTGAACTGTGCTAAACTACCGTACATGTCTCGTATGAAATTGGAAGATACAAAATCATGCATTTTGGGTATTACTGTTTAATGTTAATGTATTCCATATTTGGCGTGATTAACTTTGTATGTCCTGTTTACATCAGATGACAGTGCAAAACTATCACGCTAATAATAATTAACCTACAGCTGCTGTTACTCTTTTCAGTTTAAATTCACGATGTATACCTCGCAATCAGGGTTATTGAAGCTTAATTGGATAGATTTAAAAACTTCCGGTCGATACATTAAGCAGTACAGAGACAAGCTTGTATTAACAGTTTGAGTACTAAATTACATTTTATAATCTTGGTGTTTATAATCCGGAAATGCTCGTGTTAATAATGCTAAATGGTGCTAATTGTGATAGTGAGTTAGAAATCGCGTGAGAAGTTATTCACGCCACAACGCTACTTTAATACAAGGCACGCTAAATATCCCTAAAGATTTCCCATAATCTCGATCGAAGAAAGGGATTGAACTT
Organism: Diadumene lineata; assembly: GCA_918843875.1. Classification (NCBI taxonomy): domain Eukaryota; kingdom Metazoa; phylum Cnidaria; class Anthozoa; order Actiniaria; family Diadumenidae; genus Diadumene; species Diadumene lineata. Next base: position 19,366,183 of record OU974070.1, on the reverse strand, counting down.
TTCCTTGTTGACTTTTGAGGCAGCATTAGCGTGTAAGCATTGTAGATTAACACTGGATTTAACGTTGCTTTAATGTCGAATTTACTTGAGATCTGCTTGAAAACAAAACGCAACCTAAAACCCAGCGTGAAATCAAAATAAGACATAAACACCCAAATGGAAGATACAAACGATGGGAAGGAATCGGGATATAATAATATTATGAATGCAGTTTGCTAGTCGGATCATGGTGATGGGATTGTATCAGTAATGTTTTGACGTTTTACGTCTTTATTGAAGCTTGCGTGTTGGATACAAACATTAACCACGACAAAGGTCAGTAATATTGAAGCAGTCAGAACAATAGCGGCAAATTTGCTCAAAGAGTGTGTTTACTACCTGCAGGGTAGCACAGCATGGGTCCTCTCGGTGCAATATAAAAAGAGTTATCAGGGCAATACGAGTATGATAGATAGTCTTGGTATTTCATCAAGTACTTGATTAGCCAAACGACATGACGAGCCTGCAGAACCCATCCTGTGATATAAAATTGTCAATGTTGCATTAGAGGTCAAGTTAACCCCGTGAAGCGGTTCTGCAAAACAAATTGCTTGCATACTTTGTTGTCAGTCAGTTAACTTGTCGTAACCACTTAACAAGTCATTCGTCCTCTTCAAGTCAACCCGTATACAGCACCAAGAAAACAACGCTAGATATGGCAACATCAATGAAAGTATTGCTACCATACTACTTTGCCTCCTGCATTTTACTGTTAATGTTTGGCATCTTCAAACTATTTTACTTACTTCCCTTCACGGGAAATTGTGTTCAAAAACTAGTCAAAGTATTTTCAACTATTGAAATGCAAAAAGAAAACTACTGGAAAAGCCTTTTTGGCATGCAAATGTTCAAGAGTTATCAAAAAATTATCCTGAGACAGCTCGAAAAAGAGGCCTACGTAGGTCGAAAGACCCCCAACCCTCTGCTTTTCTCTGCGGACGGAAGTGCGACTCATCGACTTCTTGATCGGGCACACGGCGATCGTCCGATGGTTGTAAACTTCGGCAGCTGCACGTGTCCAGTGTTTATGGCAAGACTGAAAGAATTTGGTGAAATAGTGGAACGGTTTGGTGATGTTGCAGACTTTGTTACTGTCTACATAGAAGAGGCACATCCCACAGACGAATGGAGTTTCAAGGTAAGTAAGAAGAAAACGACTACATTTTAGGTCACTAAATACTATAAAGTTTAAGTTAGCTACAGACTCTGTTCTCTTAATTAAATGAAATCGGTACTGGTGCTTTGGCTTTCTAGTGAGTCATGAAAATAAACAATTGCCGTCCCCGGCTCTGTATGCTCTATAAACTTCCAAAACAATAACTGCGTATTATTTTTCGAAACAATTTGTGTCATCGATGTACGGGTGAATGTTGAAATATGGAATGTATTTATTCTCTGTTCGACTTTATATATAATTGAACTGTGACAAAAAACCAACTCGGATTAAAGAGTTTTAACAGTGTACTGAAGCAAAAAGTCTCGATTTCATTGCTGAATAACAACAAATGTAGGTAACGAACTTTAATAAACAAACGCTGCCCAAATATAAATAGTCAGATTCTACATATATTACTTTTTTTATGATACTTGCAGAACAGCCACCTCGAAATCCCACAACATACAAGTCAAGAAGATCGTTGTAAAGCTGCTGACGCTCTGATCAGTTCAGGTGCACTCAAGACACAACTTCTAGTTGACAGTATTGATAATAAAGCAAGTAAAGCATTTGCTGCCATGCCTATTAGACTTTATATTATCCAAAATGAGATTATCCATTATGCTGGAGGTGTTGGACCGACCTTTTACAAACCACCAGAAATAGCAAAATGGCTAGAGAACTATATACTGACCGACCCTAATAATAACAATCTTTGTAAAGTAGAGGTTGTTTGAGTTGTCTGCACTTTAAAAGAGATTGTTCCCTTAATGATGGCGAATGGATATCTTTGGTTTTTGAAAAAACCTAAAGAGCACAGTGCCTAAAGAGTGCATGTGTTGGAGACTATTCAGTAGCGGTCATCATATTAACGAGAACTGTTCAATGCGAAAATCGCTTTTAAAACTTTCATAAAACTGTCTATAGTATAGCGTGACAACGGTTGGAAAAGTTTGATATTTTTAGTGGATAATTGGTTATTTAGGTATACGGTACTTGATTGTCAAGAGTTCACTTGATAACAGAATTACACTTATGATTGAAATCACTTTTGTTAAAACAATATAACATGTACTAACTTATGTATGCAACTATTTCAAATTGGCTACAATATACGCTAGACAGTACACTCGATGGCTATTCTGCATCATGTATCAGTATATGAAAACAAATTTATGGCAACATGAAATTCGTATAATTGTTCACCTTCTTTTAACGCTTGTATCTAGAGTCATTTGCTTTTGGACAAAATAAATCCAATATATGAATAGATATTAATAAATAAAAGTGTCAATTGTTATGTTGTCTGTCATTGAAGTGTGTTTTCTTCAAAGCAATGTTAATATGCCAGTATGTGTCAATGCATTTTTCCCTGCCCTAACGACATCCATTGCGCGTTTACTCCTTACATTTACATCTTCAATCAACAATTCAATTAAAGGTTATAGCAGCGTTTTTTAAACGAAAATATTTCCCTGTAAATTCATGGTCTTCTTGCGTTAGGCTTTTCTGTCTGTCTGTCTGTCTGTTAATGAGGCCGTTTAGAACGTTGATCGATTTGAAAAGTGCAATTTAAGCTCAGGCGTAAGTTCTTCCATGTAAATGCCAACAAAGACATTGAAAAACATTTGCTGGTACACCTAAAACAGTTATAGCTATCGTTAATTCCATAACTTCTGCGAGCTGATGTAAAGAGTGATTGAACCATATAAATTATAATATCTCATAACTGCCAAACGACATAAAGAAAAAAAGCTATTTCAAAAGAGGTTTTACTTGTATCAACGTTTTACAACAAGCCGTATGGTTGCGTGAGGATTTAGTTGACCATCATTCAAATATTGAAAAAGTATATAAATAGATTGTTGACTTAGAACTAATCTATTGATAGAAGCTTACACGTCTGATGCATAACAGTAATTGCATTCCCATTACCTACGTACCATGGACAATAATAGCTAGAGGAATCCAGAAGTACATTAATACGTACATTCATATTCATAAATCATTTTAGTATATCACTGTACAGGATATGACAAGAGTGCATTTTATTGAAATAATTTACATTGGCAATTTTGAGTTTTGATAAAAATTTTATGAATGATTCATTGTATTAAATTGAAAAGACTTTTTGAGTCTACGAGCAATACCGTAGCTAGAAGACTATTCCAGAATGATATTACCTTTAGAATTACTAAATTCCAAATATGTGCCTATTACAAATTTAAAAAGATAACTAAATGAAATCATATATTTAACAGGATGCACCTGCACACCAATCATGTTCACAAATTGTAATTGTATTTACAATTGATATTTCTAGAAATGATAAGCAAAATGCCTAAGGCTCGTATGGCGTGATCAGAAGGCGTGGCACCACAGGTGGTTTTTAAGTAACAGCTCACCAATAGTTATTGTTGATAAACAATGATTATCACTTTAATTAATAATCATTAATAAACAGGCATTATTCATTCGCGTTTTTTAACGAACTTCTCAAACAAATTGATAATGAACGATTTTTGAAAAACTTATATTAAATTGTTAATTTTCTAACATGAGTTGTAATCCCTAAAAAATATAATGGATAAAATAAAAGAGTGAAGTTTTAAGATGGTGAGGCGTTATTCAAAATTGTTAAGAGAGATAACAAAGTAAGTACATATATAGTAGAGAAATGTACAAAGTCATATCAAGGTATACGAGCCACTTAATATAATTGGTCAAGTAACTCATACTCATACATTGGCAACAAATTGCACACATCTACGATATTGGAAATTTCAATTTTCATTTAATTGCATGCGGGGGCCTGGGGATTTTACAAGACGAATTACTGAGGTATAGCAATTCTTGCAGTGGATATTTTTACAGTATTTCTATCTCTCTCGTCCTTCCCCTTCTCAAAATGCTAGGAAAAGTTGACTGGCAGTCTCTTGTTTATTCTGTTGAGGGCTCCCGTGGATAACAGGGTTTTTTACCCTGAAGGGACTAACTGTTAAAATATATGTGTTCATGTGGCACTCTTTACTTCGCAATCTTTACCACGCAAAGATGTGGGTCTACATGATGACAAGACTGAAATAGTGTTGTTCAACTTAGAAATAGCAAGATGACAGGAAACTTCAGTGCACTTCTTGTGAGACTCCTAACATTTTGACACAATCTAGGTGTCCAACATTGCATTTGCGAAGCATATTTACAATGAACGTCACGTTTTCGCACATCGATAAGTATAAAGAAACGTTTTAAAAAAATCGATTGTGAAATTTTGCAAAAATCGGTTAGTTGCTTATGTGACGTACGTGTTATTTGTTAGTGAACGTGAAGTATAAGCTGCAGGAGGGATGATGATGGCATCTTGAAAAAATCTCCCCAGAGAACAATTAAGAGAGCGGTTTTGTTCGACCGGTGTATTTTATGAATTTTATAGTCTTTGTTTTCACTAAATTTTGCACACATTGAATGCATTTCTCTACTAAGTTTTAATAACAAATTATGCGTTCCGGTGTTCCAAATATGCTAAGTTTGCTTGAACTTTAAAAGTATGAAATACCTTCAGTTGACCTTGTTGTGAAGAATTGAAATGATGAGCCACTCATGAAAAGGAAAAATAGAAATAGTGGATGAATTGATGAATGCACCCACAAAGCACTTTTAATGGACAACCTGTCGCAGTTTTTTACTATCAATGTGACTGTATGCCATATCGTTTTTTTTAGTTTTATGTTAAGACTGTTCTGTAGAACGAAGCACAAATACCGTAGAATTAAATTTCTTTCTTCAGGTAATGTCGCGTGCATGGGAACTGACCTTGGGTAAAGTGCGACTGTGTTTGATCAAGTCCCCTAAGCAAAACTGACGAAACTTCAATGACAACCTATTGATATGACTTTTGATCTTTATTACTCGACAAAGATAAGAAAGAAAACATGACGCTATTCGCAGGGTTACGCTCGCAGACGTTGCAATAACAAAACTTTAAAAATGCACACCAAATATTGAAAAGCACAATTGGAAGAAAAACACCGCAAAAGGCCATTCTTAGTAGTATTTTTATCAGCAGAGAAACAGGTCAATTATTCCATGACATAGATCGCAGACCTACGGGCGACGTGAAAACCTTAGATGATTCCATGATGTTTTTGCGTCGATTCGGTGCCACTCAGATCAAAATGCTATTTTTATATTTACTTAGAGTAACGTCTTTGTTACAAGATTCTCGTGTTTGCTATCGTTTTTGCGGGGGCCCAACATGCCAATATTTCAACCTGCGACTGTAGAACAGTCAGTCTTATAAATCAAGCGCGTTTACAGTTTATTCCATTGGTAGCACAACACAGCTTTCAACGCTATCTTCAATCCTGATTGCCTCGTTTATATACAATTTTAAATACCAGCTTATCTATGTTTGATTTTACCATTTTTTGACGATATTTAGTTTGTGACATAGAACATCTTCTATAGTTATTTCACAGGTTCTTCTATTTCTTAGTATTTGTTTATTAATCATTTTGCAAAGGTTTCTGGGAATCACTTGGTGTGTAATATTTGCATGATTTTAGCAGACGTCGTAAACCGATGTTTTTATTTCGAAGATTTACTTGAATCGTTATCACGAACTCACGCAACATCAGCTAATCATCTGGAACGGGAGTAGCAACAAGAGCAGTCTACATCTTATCGTTATAAACATCTATAAAACACCAGCGACCTCATTTATATGACATGCAGACTAATAGTAGAGTATAATCAATAAAATTATAATGTAAAATATATTGGGCAACTATTCGTTATAACACATAGTGTATTAGAAGAAAATTCCCGTCGTTGTTTTGCAGTAAGAGGTATCATTTCGAAATGTTAGCAATTTATATAATGACAGCCAAAGAGATACTTGGCATTATTATCTTTTTTTAATGCACCATCAATATTAGTATTTATACCATAATACCTCTTAGTACATAGCTTTACTACATTCTCGTGTTCTAATTTCATTGTCAGGTCAGTAGTTTGCGCACATCGATAATCTACCTATCGAACTCCCACTGATTTCTTGCTATATGCTGTAAAATATGGCAATCTTAATACTCACTAGTTGTAGTGTCTGAGTTCGCCCTACTATTTAGGATGAGGTTGATGGTGTAATTTTTTACAATGTACAATCTGGACGTACAACAAAAGTTGTCAGCAATGGGTTAAGAGATCACAGCCACCTAATGGTCATTAATTTACAGCAGCTCACGCATTTAGTGGTGAGGAAAGATCCTAGCCACGCGATGTTTGGCATTTTAAAAGCTGCTGAAATGACGACCTCGTTGAAGCAGTCGCAATCCAAAACATCTTACAAAACTTTACCTATGCAATGTGCGAATTCCAATGGGTGAAATTCCCCGATGGGTATTTATGTCCGGTAGCACAGGTCACGTAGTAAACGCTGCTATAAAAAGTGAAGCTCTTCAAATACAAACGAGGAAACTATCCTAGGACTATCAACGGAAGAGGTGATAGTGTTTTAAGACCTGCTATATCCGTTCAATTAGTTGTCATACTCTGATTGACCATGACGTAATCTAGAGCAGCCAATTTTACGCATTGTGGGATACTGGGGTTGAGGTCATTTACAACCCATACCTGACATGCTTCTAACCATGAGCAGGGAGTATTTACAAGCGCAGTTCATTCTACACACTCATTATCATCGAGTCTCGGACAAGTACGGTCGACATAAAAAGGCTAGCTTTCAATCGCAACTCCTGCAATGAGTACATCATCGAAGCGTTTAATTGCGGCTTACTATCTAAGTTCAGCATTTTTGTTTGTTATGTTTGCGGTTCTTAAAGTTTTGCGCAAAATCTACTGGATGGAGAACTATATTGTGCAGCTTTTCCAAATAGTTGCAACTATTGAGATGCGCAAAGAAGAATACTGGGACGGTCTCTTTGGCTGGGAGATGTTCAAAGCGCACCAAACATGCTTGTTAAGACATCTTTTTAAAGAAGCAAAAGAAGGAAGGCAAGCTCCAAACCCAACGCTTGTATCTGTAGATGGAACGAAGAATTGTAACATGCTGGAGTTTGCGCGTGGTAGTCGTCCATTGATCGTCAACTTTGGAAGTTGCACATGTCCAGTATTTATGGCAAGACTGTGCGAGTTTGGTGATATCGTGAACGAGTACAGCAGTGTAGCAGACTTTTTAACTGTGTACATCGAAGAAGCTCATCCAGTGGACGAGTGGCGACTAAAGGTAAGTACGTGATAATGTGATTAGCATCTGCGCAACTCAAGGCGTAGTCTTTTCGAGAAGGTAGTTGTGTTATGTCTCTGTTACAGACGCGCTTTTGTCATGTAGTTTATATGTATGATATCAATTTAGCTTAACGTCGAGCACAGGTTAATGTTATTATTGTTTTCAGGGAAACGTGGAGATATTGCAGCACCGCAATCAGCAGGAACGTTGTAACGCAGCCAGAAAGTTACTACAGAGTGGCAGCGTTCATGCCAATTCGTTACTCATGGTTGACAAGATGGATAATGCAGCAAACAAGGCTTACGGTGCACTTCCAATACGACTTGTTGTCATCCAAAATCATAAGGTACAATATGCTGGTGGACTCGGGCCAACGTTATACAAAACGGCCGATATTAAAGACTGGCTTTCACAATACAGAAAAAAACTTGTTAGCCGAAAGAGAGCTTGAGCAAGCACAGTTTTATTGTACATATGTAAATTACATCAGGTATATTCGCAAGGACTGATGGAACTAAGCCTTGAGAACAATCGAATATAATAGAGTGTAATTGAAAATATTATTTCAATATCTTTCACAAAGATATAGGGAGCTTCTTTTGTGTGAGGGTATTGTTCTTTAAATAGTATATGATATCAGTAACAAGAGTTGTACATAATTACAATGATTAACCGTTTATTAAAACTTGTATTTTTGAGTATGGTTTCATGTTATTGCATGTGTTGTTGATGTTTATGATAATCACATTTGCGTGGTCTGTGAACAAAAGGTTCCAACAGAGTATTGATACAAACTACGAGAGCACTCTTTGAAACTGGGCAAGATCCAGTACCAGTACATGATAAGTGTTGATAAAGGATGAATTTATGCATTTTGAATTGCAAATCATACATTGAATATGATAGGTGTTCCGTAATTTTAATGTTCGTAACGGTTTTTGCAAGGTGTTTATTGATGTGAATTAGTTCGCGTGATGTGTTGTGGTTCGCGTGACTTGATTTACGATAGCCAACAAGTCTCATCACCGTCTTTTCGTCAAACCATTGAAACGTAACGTCGATAAACACTTATGATAAATACTCGATGTAATCATAAGTAAACTCTTCATTCGATGATCTATCAAACTTCCAATATGTAACGTATCTAGTTGTAGCGATTAAGTGAAAGAGTAGATAGTGTTAGTTAGGTCACCACATGGGGGCTCTATCACGTTGTTCATGTATATTTGTACTGTGAATCATATACCATCATGTTTACATTAAAAACACTATGGCTAATCTGTGTTCTAGAGACTGTTACAGCGTAAAACGTTTGTTCTTAAAGTGGCCTGTTGTCTCAGGGTTATCTAGACAGTCACGAAGAATGATTCAGATAACAAATATATAAAAACTACACTACAATAGATAACGCAAAAACAAATAACGACGAGACGGGAAAAAGGAAATGTGCAGCAGCGTCAGTCTGTCGCTTTACTGCATTACAGTACAATAGTAATATAATCATTTGCTTTCATAATGGATTGTATCTGCTTTATTAGTAACAATTTATATCAAAGAGGGTTTCTCATTTGATTACTGATTGTTTTCAGAAACGAGTATGGTTAGAAATTGAAAAAGTAAAAAAATGAAAAATAAAAGGAAAAATTTATGTGAAATATGTGCATATAAAGTAATATATAAAAGTAAGTGTGCATAACTGAAACGGAGTCTGCAGAAGATGATAATCGCTTCACTGAATGTTTTATATTTTAAAACTACAATGAACAAAGAAAAACTGTGCGAAAGAGATTTATAAACATCTAGTCAGTACTAGTGACCAATGGACTTGCTATGCAAATCTTCAGTATTAACATTCCTTGTCATCTTTATTAGATTTCAGAAACGAGCTGCAAAAGAGATTTACTTTGAAGCAATTAAATGATCTCGGGCATTTAATGAGGAAAGACAACGTGCATAGACAGAACACATTTTTGTAATGAACGTCAATGCTGTAAATGCACCACTATTTATGCTGAAACAAGTATGAATATACTTTTGTATTGGAATGGCTGTTATTTGTTATGGTAACAAAATATTGTTAGACGTGATGTTCTGGAGTTCTATATATCAAACGTACATTGTAACGTTTGGAATTTTAGCATTTCCCCTAAAGGAAACCAAGCTAGATCCTGTAAGGACGACATCTAGGCAGATAGTAATTGCTTCTAGGGAATTAGATTTGTTTAATGTGTCTGAAGAGGAAAAAAACACTTGGATTAACTACCTATAATGCTTGAGACATTTTGCTTCAGGCAGTGATATAAAACTATGGAAAATATTGATCCATATCAAATAAAAATAGATTTACTGAGACTTGAAATGAAACATGGCAAAAAAAATGAATTAATATAAAACCAGCAAAAAAAAAAAAAAAAAAAAAAAAAACGACCTTGAAATTATTTCATATTATCAATTATCCACATCAGATTATTTATATCTTGGATAAATCTCTATAAATTGTGAAGACAAAATGTGCTTTGAAATATATATATATATCACGTTTGTAAGGTAAAACATACAATAAAAGGAATAATTGCCGATTAAGTAAACTTGAAGTAAAAATCACGAACTACAAAAATAGACAATTGCCTGAGCAAATTCAAAGATAAGCATTCTTTTCAATATTTGAACTAGATTTTTATGAATTTTTGAAGTTCAAATACGTAATAAAGGAATGTACGATTGTTTCATATCGCGTGATTTTTACAAGAGGAAGTTGATAGACCGAGTCGGTATAATGTCGATAATTGATCATCAAATAATGATACATTACTTCAAAATACCGTTTAGCTCTTATAAATCATAAAAGTACATACAAACTCAACCACTAATAGAAATGCTTAAATCCTTTGTAGAATTTTAAACTGTTTTGAAAGACCGATTATGATACGATATGAGTATCGAATGATTGACCGCTGGCCTGTCGGCTCACCATTATTATCTTTACTTCGTATTTTAGATTCATCAGCAGTTTTCTCTCTACCATTTTATATAGAAAGGTTTATAGAGCTATGCTAATCAGTACAGTTCTTCCTAATATAAAGGACAGGCAAGCCATAACAATTGATTTCAAATTGACACTATCTCATTTATCTCGACTCAGTAATACTTTGTTTTCTATTTTCCCCTTTTTAATAGATGTCCCATCGGAAAGCAAGACTTGAACTAACCACTTAAGAAGTGACGTCACAGCTGCCTTTTTGGGTTATATTAACTAATCACGTTTTCGTTGTGAAATTTTTGGACGAAAATTTATTTTAATATTTCCTGAGCGGTTTTAGGCTTGCTGCACGCAAATCAAGTTCGATATGTACCCAATATGACAATCATTATTCCTAAATATGCACGGGTATTCGCTGCCATCATTTTACTCTTGTTGACCAAATTGACAATTGAGAGAAATACATATAATTGATATTTGTGATAAATGAATAGGAGTCATATGAATAGCCTTTCACGAGTTCATAGACAATGCTTGTCTTTAACCGATTGAAGCCACCTTGATAAAAATGCCATGCTATTAAGTAAAAGACTTTCTGAAGGCAAACTTTACCAGGCTGTAACGATCACATGTTACCTAGTTTCGAGCCACAGGGGGTTTGTAGGCACCAAAATGTGACTCTTGAAAAGAAGTTCTTGGAGCCGCTCAGTTCAACGGCTTTTCGAGGAAAAAAGGCCCATATCAGACAAACTTCCATGCGCATGTGTTTTTATATACCCCATTTTTTTTGCGGTGTGACCGTGACCAACCATGCAAGCTGTGTTTCCCTGTCGACTGTAACTCCAACAATACAAACTATCACTATGCAGATTTATCGAAATTAATAAATTGTGCCATGCAAAATAACTGAAACTAGACATATATGCACAGTTTCGTTGTGAAAAGACCTTTATTTAGACGCTGCTCACTCTTAACCCGTTTTCCCGGTATAAAAAGCACTATGTTTTGATTCAAATTTACAGACAGTCTCGACATGTTTCTGTAGTACGCTTTTAATATATGTCATGAGTTTCCTAAGTAAGTAATCTTATGCAAAAGTTTGGACCGATTTTCAACGCGAGAAGCCGTTTGAAATTGGCCATGGATTAAACGTTTGTATAAATCATGAACATTTTTTTCATACGTTTCCTTATGTCTTTGCCGTAAAAATTCAGGCCGCGAAAAATATGAAATATGCATAAGCGCTGTATTCCTTTAAATGTAATAACACCCGTAAATGTAATACCCACCGTAAATGCAATAAAAATAAACCATAAATGTAATAATCGGCCCCATCGTAAATGTAATAAAAATAAACCTTAAATGTAATAATCGAAACCCACCGTAAATGTAATAAGCCTTCAACCATAAATGTAATAATTGAGTATTTAGGACAATCAAACATCAGTATTAAAGCAACTGTTTCAGTGTTACATCAAACAAAGTGTTTGACGTCTCATACCACGTGAAAACATGTGCAAACAGCCGTTTTGCGCACTGATGAATGTGCAAGGAACAGCTTTTATAGCAGGATTATCACTGGACCGTTGTATTACCCTTAAATGTTTTAACACCCGTAAATGTAATACCCGCCGTAAATGTAAGAAAAATCAACTGTTCCATCAAAAGTTCCTGAGTAACATGCCAAGACTTTAATTTGGACCACACCTCACATCATGTTTTCTGTTGGGAAAACAAAAATACGCTAATCAAAACGAAAGGAGATGTCGCTATTATGGAAAGAGTTTTACTTTCACAAAGCGATGTTAGAGAGATTGAAAAAATTGAACCAAAACAGTTGGACGAATATGCGTCAAACGTTAACTTTGTGTAAGCTACTGAAATTGTTAATTAAATATTCAGAATAATTTGAATTCTCGTTAATAAACAAATAAAAGCATGAAAAGTGATTTGTGCGGGATTTTATTCAGCGTGTTTCAGGAGCAAGCTCCCTCATGTGTACCGGCCTTATCAAAAACTTCATAAATCTTTTAAATCAAGTAGTATGCGTAACAGGCAAATGCTCGTTGCTTTCTTAGGTTGTATTGGCAACTTTGCTTTGATAGTAGTAAATACTATTAAATAGTTTGGTGCAAAGATCTTTGTGATGCTGCTCAAGAGTATTCTAGATGTGAGTGGAAAATTGACATTGCCCTTTTTCGTAGTTTTTTCAAGATCACTTTTATTTAGGGAGCAATGAAAAACGGGTAGAGTGCAAACAATTAATCCGTGAAACTTTATTAACACTAAATAGTGCTATTTTATGCAAATTCTATTGTTTTCTTTTGTTTAATTAGCACTATTTTGTACTATTTAGTAATTAGGGATATATTGTTTGCACTCTACTGCATAATCACAGCAGGTCTAGGCAAATTGTAAAACGACACCAGGTCAGTTGCCGCTTTTTGGATGCCTTCTTGACGATTTCGTTCACGTGCAAATTCTAACTAATGTCAATGTTAATAGTTATACTCATTAGTTTACTGGATTCTAGCAGAGTATTCTGCGTGAGCGCTAAAGTCTCTAAAACACGGGGGGGGGGGGGGGGGGGGGGAACTCTGGAGATAAACCATCGGGGATGCTCGTCGGAATTTTTCAAAAATACCCCTAAAAGATACCTGACGTTTTTCAAAAGGGCGTTGCTTCGCAAATTTTTCAACTCTAAAAGATACCAAAACCTGTAGTTTCAGTGATTTTCAACCCCTAAAAGATACCAAAAAGTGAGAATTTGGCAAATTTCATATTTTAAACCCTTAAGATACCATATCGCTGTTTTTTGCCCCTGAAAGATACGATGAGCATCCCCTCCCCCGGGCTCTAAACCCTGACCCCCTAAGACATCAAAAAAAGAAAATCTTTGCTCTATCTAAAGCACTGACATAGAGAAAAAAGGCTTTCTATTCAAGACTGAAAGTGCATCTAACATCTACCAGTACAGTAAATGATAGACTATGAATCACTTATTGAACTGACAAGAAATTTAAATACCATACTCAAATTTATCCTAACGTAGCACATTAGTCACTAGATCTTGGTCTGAATGCTTGCTATTCCACGAGTTACCATGGCATTTTCATATCCTCCGTTGCAGACGTCTTATGTGGTTCGCCGAAAGAAAAGCTTTTCTTTCGGCGAACCACATAAGACGTCTGCAACGGAGGCTAGGCATTTTCAAACGGTGCTGTTTTTTTGCTGGTTTGGGTGTATGTTTTTCGTGATGTAACCTTTAGATATTAGTCATTGAAGTTGAAGTGCAGTAAATGTTCAATGCATTTCATTCAACAGCTATGCTAATAACAAGGTGATGAGAGGGGAACTTTGAGATGTACTATGGCCACCATGAAGCATTACAGCTATGCCGTGTTCTCTATAATAGACTAGACTAATCAAGTGTTTATCACGAAACGAATGAAAATAACAATACTCTACATAAAATACTGGTCATGAATGAGTTCCATGCTGTCAAACTTAACTTAACTGATTGCTTTTAGAATCTTGAGAGTTTTAATGTGTGACATTTATAAAAAAGAACCACTTGAACAGCGAACTATCAAACACATTTTCTCTAACAAACTGTATCTTGTTTTAGTTGTGTCTGCAGCATTGGGTTTGTTCGTCTACCTTGGGTGCAAGAGCGTATGTTTTCGATCTACGGTCAGTAAAGATTAAGAGGCAGCGCGTAGCAAACAGCTGGTAAAACCACCTCTGACCGTACAAGCCTCGTTGCAAAACGCAATTAGCCTGTCTGTTGCATAGTTTAATTGCTTGCACATTTTCAACCACTGAAATTGAATTCTTACGATTTAAGACAATTGATGAAACAGCAAATACTGTTATACCAATTTTGTTCTGATTCCAACTAAACTAACTTGTTAGCTGGTTAATCATCCAGAAAGCAACGCGTTCCAATGTTTGATACAACGATGATTGAAGCAGTCGTACAGAATGTGTCATAATACTGATATAAGTTGTTTTGAAGAATATCGCGTGAATATCGTTCAGTTTCGTGACCACGATTCAATGATGTACTTGAAAGGTCAGTCGATCAATTTATATTGCCCACCTTCTATAATACATGACAAGTGCTCGACAATAGTTATGCATCATCCTCCAATTAAACAAGTACTATCAAATTAAGAGGGTTTTCTTTCGTGCAACATACATCTAAAACAATGAAGGAGTTAGTATGCGTAAAGAGCTTTTGCAATATAGATTTCAGAAAAACGCAAATATGCATGTCGCCTCGAGGGATGTTCTCATCCCTCTCATCATGGTACGCAGGAATGATAGGCAAATTTTATCAAGAGTCAAAAACTTCAAATTTATTAGGATCAAAGGCGGAGAACTGAAAATTAGAGAATTCTGAGAACTCACTGTTTGGAATGTTTATGACAATCACCTAACTCAAAGTGCAAATAAAAATATTATAAGAAAAACTGTACGCCATTATATGAAAACAAATTACTCAAATAGTTCCATTCTTGAGTCATTATTTGAATAGTTCATAAGTTATTAAAAAGTCATCTTTTATTGCCTCAAGTGTTAGTCTGTGAATGGATATGTTTTGAATGTTCACAAACTTATTTAATCATCTAATGTATTTGACCTCACGAAAATATTAAGGGCCTTTTGAATATGCTCCAACGCAATGTCACCGAAATGCCAAATAAGTCTAGAACTCAAATCCATAAAAATCTGTTCTAAGTGATTTGAGTAGTACCTCCCTACAAATATTTGAACATGCATACATTGTTGAACACTAAAACTTAGTGTACAGATGTTTGACCCACATGAAGAGGGTCTAGATGGGAATTAATTCAGCGTCCAACAATACTGTGTGTTTGACACTAAAATTCAGCCAGGCCTGCTTCAGTTGATCTGGATTAGATTCATTTGTACCCGGGATTCGTGGCAAAATGTGGTTCATAGAGGGTCTGGATGGGGGCGGCTTCCAATGGCAATTGTCAGTTAAATCTTTGGCTATTTGTCGGCTGCAATTCAAGCTGAAATCAATTTTACTAACTTAAAGATCACCCGTGATATGTTGTTTTTACTGGCCACACTATCAGCCTGGACGAAATCAAAGATCATGACAATAGTAAAGCAGTCCCGTTTCAGTTTTCAGTCTATTTTCAATTAAAACATAATTAAGTTACACAGTTTTGTAGCCCCCCCTGCAAAATAGTAATAAGGTAAACTATGCGTGAGGTAAGACGATGATAATCAAAGCCAATGCTAGTATACAAAACACATAAAGACGAAGCAGTACAATAATGAATATTATATTATTATCTTTAAAATGTTATTTGTTAAGCAGTAAGAAAAAGGAAATAATAAAAAGATGAAGATGAAGAATATATATCGCGAAGTGGCATTAATTTAAAGGTCTTTCTTAAGGACGTTCGCGGGCAAAAGAACTGATTGTCAGATATTTTTAAAACTTCACAGTAAGCAAGCTATATTATGAGTGGTATGAGATCCGTTTTTTCATAAGACCACTGGCAAGTGTTATTTTGAAATTCGCGCGCGCTATTTGAAACACGATAATGTTCAAGAATGCCTCATTTATTAAACTACCAACGTAAAAAAAACCTTAGATATCGCTTTTCTTTGTTTTATTCGAACTGTGCTGTAGAACATGTCAGGTAGTATCTTTATTTCCAAACAAAAAGAAATGGGGGGTATCGGGCTTCGTTTTTGAGGTATTTTGCTCTACATCCTTCTACGAAATGCTGAGGAATCTCTTTTGCTTTGTTTCAGAAAATACATTCATGATTTCCCAAATTAGGACGTCTCTCAAGAATTCTCCATAGACGTTTTAGTCACAAGCTGCCAGATGAGCGGCCTTGAATCACACTCAAGGCGTAACCATAGTACCTATATTTTCACATATGACTAGACGCATAGCTGCGTGAACTCGGGCTTCTTTGATCATTGCAATTAATTTATGTTAGTTGTATTTTCATATGCAAAACTGTTCAAACTCAAATATTACGACAGCGCCTCCAAAATGTTATAGCTTAAATTGAGATTATACAGAATTTTTTTGCGCTGTTTCTGTATCTTCGTTGTGAAGTTGTCTGCTTGTGAACGCAATCAGCAAGCCTTTCATTTGTAAAGAAAAAGAAAGCTGTAGTCAACGGGAAATTGGCACCAAATAACAACGATAATTATTGACAAGCTTTTTATTCTAACTAAAACAACTACCGCCCAAAAAAACTTTTCTGTTAGGCAAAATTTAAAGTCTTCAAACAGATTTGAAATTTGCGTTGATTTCAATAATACATGTTAGCCGAAAATGAAAATATCTGAAGTGTAGAAAATCGTTTGTCACAAACTTGAATTTGAATTGTTCAATTTAGAATTTAAATACACACGCTAAAATAAGAAAATTCCATGGAGCTGTTGTAAATTTAACAAGGTATACATTTTTATAAGACAGAGTAGCTTTCTTTTGTAGTTAAACTTACAAAGAATTGCGAGGTAGCTCAATTCGATCGAACTGTCTTATGAAAGCTAGCTAGACTCGCTCTGTTGTCGTGCATTAGGCAGAACTTCACATCAATATAACAAATAAACGGCGAAATACTGTATTGAACAGATCAACTTTTAATGTAATGTTTTATATTATATACACGTCCTTATATGTATCTATAATATTATTGTAATTTTAGATTAGCTCTCAATAGAAGAAGAGCCAATGTATTTAGTAGATACAACTTTTAATGCAATGTTTTATATTATATACACGTCCTTACATGTATTTATAATATTATTGTAATTTTAGATTAGCTCTCAATAGAAGAAGAGCCAATGTATTTAGTAGATACAACTTTTAATGCAATGTTTTATATTATATACACGTCCTTATATGTATTTATAATATTATTGTAATTTTAGATTAGCTCTCAATAGAAGAAGAGCCAATGTATTTAGTAGATACAACTTTTAATGCAATGTTTTATATTATATACACGTCCTTATATGTATTTATAATATTGTTGTAATTTTAGATTAGCTCTCAATAGAAGAAGATCCAATGTATTTTGGAATCTATTGATTAAACCATTATTATTATTATTATTATTATTATTATTATTATTATTATTATTATTATTATTATTATTATTATTATCAAGCGAACATTGAGTGAGATGTCCCAGGCGTTCCTGACCTGCTTTTTGTAGACGACCACAAAAAATAAAAATAATGAAGAGCTTTTTAGCCGAAGGCCCGCGCAAGCGGAGCACCATATAATAGCGGAGCTCCGCGCGGGCCGAAGGCCCGCGCAAGTGGAGCACCATAACTAAGAAAATATGGTAAACCATGGAGCTGAGTTTTCGTCGACCGACACAGGAAGCCCGCGCGTCCGTAATACGTACGTACATACATACATACATACATACGTCCGGCGTCCGTGCCCCTTAAGCGCGAGGTCGCTGACCATTTTTAGTGGGCGCCCAACTTTGACAAAATTTACTGATCTCCACACATCAAAATTTACAATCAATTTTTTACAGTTTACTGACGGAAACTTTCTACAAATGTATTTCTAAAATGGACAAAAAAACAAGAAAATAGTCAAGCTAAGCTGCCGGCTAAAAGAGTTTTGACTGAGAAAGAGAAACAAAGACGCGTACGCCGAATTTGCAAAAAGAAAAAGAACTACGATTCAACGAAGAAAAGCTTCAAAATATTTACACCGACAAGTCCCATGCCGATGTTTTTAACTAGTCAAAATTAATGTGAAGTCATTTTACAAGTTATATTTTCTGGAAGAGTTTATTTGGCGAGTTTGCAAGATCCTGGTAAACACGGATGCATTCCTCGGGTTCGTGGATTCTTCGTGGCGTTTTCCAATCATTACTCATGGACTAATCTACTCTTAGAAGTAAAATCGACGGCGACCAAAATTGCATTAAAAACGTGCATTTGCGGCCATTATATTCAAAGGAAGAGGTGAAAAGCAAAATTGACACGCGATCACGAAGATGACTTCACTCTGTTCATTCATCAATTTTTTACGTGCAATTCAGAACACGGAGAGCTTTAGGATCATGCAGATTTATCAACTATTCAAAACAAAATATAACTTTTATTACACGATGTATAAAAGTAGAACTTCCAGTTCAGGGAGTGGATGGAAATGCAAATTTAGCACAATGTGTGATCGAGCAACTCCAGCTAGCCATACTACGCCGGCCGTTCTGTTGAACTGTGTAAACTTTTTAGGCGGTGAAAATGTTTTTTTCACTTTTAAAATTCTGAAAACATGAACAACCTTATTGTAATCAGATTGCCACTTTTAAAATTCTAAATACATGAACAAGCCTATTGTAAACAGAACTGAGGACAAAAAGTTCAGTGGAAAAGTGACAGTACAGGACAAGAAACGTGTCACCGGTATGTTTACATTTTTTGACGATCTGAATTTCTTTTTTTTTACCATCCACATAAAAGCAGTTTGCAATAATTATATTTACTAGTTTTTGTAAGATATTTATCCATCGTCGACATCTTTATGTGTGTGTGTTTTTTTTTAATTTGATTCTTGTAATTCTTTGATTTGTTATTGAAAATAAAACGCTTGTATGAATTCGTGATTGTACTCATCTGCAAGTTAAAATTTCAAAACTTCATACTAGCTATTTTTTAACGAGTTACGCAGTATTCACATTTGATAATTAGAAATTCACAACCGTTTTAGATAGCTAGATTACCAATAAGTAATTCATTACACATTTCACCAGAAAAGTGAAATTTTTGTCGATTGTTATAACATGTTTTTTTCAAACGTGAAAGAGCGTAAAGAGAGAAGCGCGCGGGAATTTGTTTACAACTCAAGGAAGCCATTTGAGTGCTTTTCTAACTTCTCATTGGACAATCAATTTTAATTGACAAGTGCTATTTTTACCATGCATAACAACATATTTTTCGCATTTTTGCGTATAATAAAATGTTGTCGCATGCATAAAGCTTTGTGTATTTCAATTGATTATATGATTATTTGATCATGAAAAGAAAATAACATGGCAAAAAAAAAATTGATCAAGAATTTGATAATTCGTAGTGAATGAACAAATGAAAAAATGAATGATTGAATAAATAATTCATTTCATTAAATCGGAGCTCCGCTATTAGGTTTACCTAATTTTTATATTACGTCCTTCCGTCCGTCCGGCGTCCGTGCTCACAAGCGCGAGGTCGCTGACCATTTTTAGTGGGCGCCAAAACTTTGACAAAATTTACTAGCTTATCTCCACACATCAAATTTTACAATCAATTTTTTACAGTTTCTGACTGAGACTTTATACAAATGTATTTGTAAAAATTGGACAAAGAACAAGAAAATAGTCAAGCTAAGCTGCCGGCTGAGAAAGAAAAACAAAGACGCGTACGCCGAATTTGCAAAAAGAAAAAGAACTACGATTCAACGAAGAAAAGCTTCAAAATATTTACATTGACAAGTCCCGTGCCGATGTTTTTAACTAGTCAAAATTAATTTGAAGTCATGTAGAGCTGTTAAAATTTTCTTTGGTGCTTAAAAGTCATTCAAAGTTGGAGATTTTACAAATTATATTTTCTGGAAGAGTTTATTTTGCAAGTTTGCAAGATGCTGGCAAACAAGGCAGTATTCTTCGGGTTCGTGGATTCTTCGTGGCGTTTTTCAACCATTACTCATCGACTAATCTACTCTTAAAAGTAAAATCGACGGCAACCAAAAGTTCATAAAAACCTACATTTGCAGCTATTCAAAAGAGGTGAAAAGCAAAACGAACACGCGATCACAAAGATGACTTTACTCTGTTCATTCATCAATTTTTACGGGCAATTCATGAACACGGAGCTTTAGGATCAATGCAGATTTATCAACGAAAAATAACTTTTCATACACGATGTTTGTCAACAAAGTAGAACTGCCAGTTCAGGGAGTGGATGGAAATTATGGCACGCCATCACTGTCTGATGTACTCAACTCCATTTGATATTCAGTGGAAACACCATTATATGATGTCCTAAATGCATTATATGCGGTGCATTCTTCATTATGCGTGCATGTTCAGACATTATATTTGGTTGACTTATCATTATATGATGTGGATGAAACGTTATACATGGTGAGCCAGCCATTATATGAGGTGGCTCAAGCATTATACGTGGTGAATTGGTTATTATATGAGGTGTTTCAAGCATTATATGAGGTGCATTTATCGTGATATGAGGTGACCCTAACATTAAACAATGTGACTTCAACATTCTATTTGGTAAACTCACCAATGTGTGATGTGATTTTAACATTATATCTGGTACACTTACTATTATGAGGTATCCTGATTATATGTGGTGTCCTTGTGATTATATGAGGTGACTTGATCATTATATGTGGTGCATTTACATTCATGAGGTGATCATGTCATGAGGTGACTTGATCATTATATGTGGTGCATTTACATTCATGAGGTGGTCATGTCATGAGGTGACTTGATCATTATATGTGGTGCATTTACATTCATGAGGTGGTCATGTCATGAGGTGACTTGATCATTATATGTGGTGCATTTGCATTCATGAGGTGGTCATGTCATGAGGTGACTTGATCATTATATGTGGTGAATTTATATTCATGAGGTGGTCGTTCCCATGGATCATACAGTCATATGATACTGTTTTCATGGTAACTGCGAGTTGTTTGAGGGCTCATTTTGTGTGGGCTTCCTGTGTCATATTTCCCAGCATTCTTTGGACCCATGTGGTGTTCAAAATGGTGGACAGCACCTTGTCAGATATCTTGCGAAAGCCTGGCTGTATAGAAAAGACGATAAAAAACTTTGAAAAGGAGAAAATTACTTTGAAGATTATTCCAACTTTGAAAGATGAAGATGTAGAGAGACTAGGAGTGGAAGCCCTTGGAGACCGGATTCGTTTACGACAATTCCGAGTGTGCCAAAGCAATTACAATTTATTTATTTATTTATTTTTTAATCTTTTAATGTGAACTAGTGAGCAGCACGACGGAGACCAGTTTGTAGTTGTAAACGTTTTAATTCTGACTAGTTTCGTCTCTAACGGAGACTTCTTAAAAATTATCTTATTATAACAT
Organism: Diadumene lineata; assembly: GCA_918843875.1. Taxonomy (NCBI): domain Eukaryota; kingdom Metazoa; phylum Cnidaria; class Anthozoa; order Actiniaria; family Diadumenidae; genus Diadumene; species Diadumene lineata. The sequence goes on along the minus strand of OU974070.1, from coordinate 19,344,618 downwards.
TAGTCATTACGTTTTAGTTATCCTGTACCACCTATATTAGTATTTAGTCACTTCCACGAGAAGTTCAATGCTTGTCACGTTGCAAAAACTTGCATATGATATATAGCTGGTTATTAGCTGTAAAATGTATTCTCTGAAGAAGTCTCCGTTAGAGACGAAACTAGTCAAAATTAAAACGTTTACAACTACAATCTGTTCTCCGTCGTGCTGCTCACTAGTTGACATTGAAAAAATAAAATTTAAAAAATTTTAAAAATTTAAAAAATGCACCACATATAATGTCAGATCAAGTCACCACATGACATGACCACCTCATGAATGTAAATGCACCACATGTAATGATCAAGTCACCTCATGACATGACCACCTCATGAATGTAAATGCACCACATATAATGATCAAGTCACCTCATGACATGACCACCTCATGAATGTAAATGCACCACATATAATGATCAAGTCACCACATGACATGACCACCTCATGAATGTAAATGCACCACATATAATGATCAAGTCACCTCATGACATGACCACCTCATGAATGTAAATGCACCACATATAATGATCAAGTCACCTCATGACATGACCACCTCATGAATGTAAATGCACCACATATAATGATCAAGTCACCTCAGGACATGAGCAACTCATGAATGTAAATGCACCACATATAATGATCAAGTCACCTCATGACATGATCACCTCATGAATGTAAATGCACCACATATAATGATCAAGTCACCTCATGACATGACCACCTCATGAATGTAAATGCACCACATATAATGATCAAGTCACCTCATGACATGACCACCTCATGAATGTAAATGCACCACATATAATGATCAAGTCACCACATGACATGACCACCTCATGAATGTAAATGCACCACATATAATGATCAAGTCACCTCATGACATGACCACCTCATGAATGTAAATGCACCACATATAATGATCAAGTCACCTCATGACATGACCACCTCATGAATGTAAATGCACCACATATAATGATCAAGTCACCTCAGGACATGAGCAACTCATGAATGTAAATGCACCACATATAATGATCAAGTCACCTCATGACATGATCACCTCATGAATGTAAATGCACCACATATAATGATCAAGTCACCTCATGACATGACCACCTCATGAATGTAAATGCACCACATATAATGATCAAGTCACCTCATGACATGACCACCTCATGAATGTAAATGCACCACATATAGTGATCAAGTCACCTCATGACATGATCACCTCATGAATGTAAATGCACCACATATAATGATCAAGTCACCTCATATAATCACAAGGACACCACATATAATCAGGATACCTCATAATAGTAAGTGTACCAGATATAATGTTAAAATCACATCACACATTGGTGAGTTTACCAAATAGAATGTTGAAGTCACATTGTTTAATGTTAGGGTCACCTCATATCACGATAAATGCACCTCATATAATGCTTGAAACACCTCATATAATAACCAATTCACCACGTATAATGCTTGAGCCACCTCATATAATGGCTGGCTCACCATGTATAACGTTTCATCCACATCATATAATGATAAGTCAACCAAATATAATGTCTGAACATGCACGCATAATGAAGAATGCACCGCATATAATGCATTTAGGACATCATATAATGGTGTTTCCACTGAATATCAAATGGAGTTGAGTACATCAGACAGTGATGGCGTGCCATAGGAAATGCTAATTTAGCACAATCGGTGTGATCGAGCAAATCGAGCTGGCCATACTTCGCCGGCCGTTCTGTTGAACTGTGTAAACTTTTTAGAGGCGGTGAAAATGTTTTTGACACTTTTAAAATTCTAAAAACATGAACAAGCTTATTGTAATCAGAACTGAGGACAAAAAGTTCAGTGGGAAAGTGACAGACAGGACAAGAAACGTGGCGCCGGTATGTTTACATTTTTTGACGATCTTTAATGAATTTTTTTTACCATCCACATGAAAGCAGTTTGCAATAATTATATTTACTTGTTTTTGTAAGATATTTCTCCATCGTTGAGATCTTTATGTGTGTTTTAATTTGAATCTTGTAATTTTGATTTTGTTATTGAAAATAAAACGTTTGTATGAATTTGTCAGTGTACTCATCTACAAGTTAAAATTTCAAAACTTCATACTAGCTATTTTTTAACGAGTTACGCAGTACTCACATTTGATAATTAAAAATTCAAAACCGTTTTAGATAGCTGGATTACCAATAAGTAATTCATTACACATTTCACCAGAAAAGTGAAAGTTTTATCGATTTTTATAACATTTTTTTTTCAAACGTAAAAGAGCCAGCGCAAAGCGAGAAGCGCGTTGTTTACAACTCAAAGAAGCCATGTTAGTGTTTTTCTAACTTCTCATTGGACAATCAATTATAATTGACAAGTGCTATTTTTACCATGCATAACAACATATTTTTCGCATTTTTGCGTATAATAAAATGTTGTCGCATGCATAAAGCTTTGTGTATTTCAATTGATTATATGATTATTTGATCATGAAAAGAAAATAACATAGCAAAAAAAAATTGATCAAGAATTTGATAATTCGTAGTGAATGAACAAATAAAAGAATGAATGATTGAATAAATAATTCATTTCATTAAAATCGGAGCTCCGCTTTTAGGTTTACCTAATTTTTATATTATACCTCGTGCCTTCCTAAGGAAGCCCGAGTAAAAATATCATTTTTTTCGAAAAGGAGAAATATTGGTATTTGATGGATAATTATGATAATATGAAAACAGTACAAAAATATTGTAAATCCCATTGACACTTCGAAATATGATATATATGTTATAGAAGCACCTGACATTACTGCCGTTAAAATTTGTCATTGTCATTGTTAATGATAATCTTTAATGAAAAAATAAATTTCAACAAACGTGATTTTTTTACATGTCATTAAATCATAATATTAAATAAAATGTCTTAAAATAAATAATTCAGAGTATTGATATAAAAACTATGTGAACAAGCATCTATTTATAAAAAAAAGTTCTTATGAGGGTATGTCGGTAAATACCAAACATGGAATGGCAACGAGGGCTTTTTTCATATTTTGCCGGGTTGTACTCAATTATATGGCTATCAACGTGGTGTAGTTTGTTTGTGGAAGTTCGCTTTATTTTTCGATAAATTTTGATTTTCGTCAACACTGGTCATTTTGCTTGTTTTCGGAAGAAAAAATATGCACCAAATTTAGTCATCTCTAACAACAAACTTTTATAACTTTTCGATATTTTTGATATTATCATCTAATTGCATGTTATTTCGATTTTATTATGTTTCAATTTGGAAGGGTTTTAAGAAATAGGAATTATTTTTATGAATTTTTAAGTAATGCATATTTTTTACTGTCCAAAAAGTACAAGTTGAAAACTCGTCATTTAAACGATGTGGGATATGACAAAATGTATCAAGCTTTTAAGATTAACAAAGGCAAAACAATGGGCTTTGTTTTGATATAAAATTTTGCTTGTGTATTTTTATTTTTGTACGAGAAAATTAAGGATAAAGTTGAGGAAAAATCACTGTCTGTGTGAAGTGAAATCAACATCGCTGTCTCGACAGGGTTGTATCGAAAACGAAGACCCTCGAAAGCAAAGACCTAAGACCCTGGAAAACCTAAGACCCTATTTATTTCTACGTTTTTCGCGACAATTCCTTCAAATAACAATAAATAACAATAAATAAATACATTTCCTCACCAAACGACGTGTTTTTATGTCGTTTTTAGCAGGGTCTTCGTTTTCGATTTTGTCGACCTCCTGGTCGAAACCTAAGACGCTATTTATTTCTAAGTTGTTCGCGATAATTCCTTCAGATAACAATAACTAAATACATTTCCTCACCAAACAAAGTTTTTTTGTCGTTTTATTATTCATTGAGCAATGTGAGCTAGCGATACATCTTTATACTGTCACACGGTCATTACAGGTTCACTCTAATTGTCTTGAGCTGCTCGGTAAGCAAAATGTGCCGTCCAGGGTAAAGCTATTTCCTGCGCAAGCCAGTCACTTGTAAAGTAGTGCTACTCATGTTTTTTATTTCAAATAGTAATAGTAAGTAGTACATAAACATACTAATATAAAAACATTTGATCAAACAATATCTTTCAACGAAATCCGTTATCACGGAATATATCTTAATTAAGCTTTCAAATAAAGTGTAAAAAAAATTATCACTGTTGATAACAATTATTCAAACTTTAAACTGGAACTGATTCCACAAATAGTCTTTGTGTGACTGCTGCAAACGATTTTTGACATCATCTGGAATCGAAATGTACTCATTACAAAAGTTGGGGAATCGTTTCTTCATGCAATTTGCGTTGGCGTGATAATATCTCTTCGCTTCTCTTCCTGACACTTGCTTGTTCTTCCAGTCACCATTCAAAGGAAAGTAAAACTTTTCTGCATGTTCCAAGACAAGATCATGAGGTAGTAATCTGATTCGATGACAGAAGTCATTTCGGCACTGTTTGCATGTCTTTGCTTCTTTGGGTAAAATTCGAAGAACGAAAGGGTTGGCATTATGGTGGATTTCAGAATAAACGTGCTGTGATTGAGTACTTAAGGTAATTCCGTAGTAATAGAACTAGCCATAGAATTTTGATAAAACTTTCTACGGTAAAACATTTTAAGTTTTTCATCAAAAATATACAATAAAAAAATGGGGTCACCGTATTGGATTTCGCGAGAAAAATTTTTAAAGTATACCCACTTTTGTCAATTTAGCGTCTAACATTCGAAAATGGGCATCATACATAAAAATATCTCTTGACTGAGCTTGGTCAATACCAAATATTTAATGTGCTTTAATGTGCTCCTTATACATTGGGCTACCGATTTAAAGCAAAAGATTTTCACTAAAATTCAACAGCAAAGAGAAATAAAGCAAAAATTAACAAAATGTTCGAATTTTTACGGGCCTCATTAACGCTTTGAACGACACACTTTTCGAAATATCGAAAAATCTAGCCATAGAATTTTGTCATCGATCACATATGTTTTAAAAAACATGATTTCAAATGATATTATGAAATAAAAAAGATAGGTGCCCGTATTGGTTTGCGAGATATTTTGAGAAATATTCTCAAATTTCAATAATATCAAGTATTTTCGGAGAGAGGAATGGGGCGAGTTTAAAGAAATTCGTAATTTTTCGCTTGAAAATGTGAAAACTGTTCGTATTTTTACGTTAAAGTGTTTCTCAGACATAGCTCTGTATTTATTGATGACAAGAAATGTAAAACTCTAAAATTCGAAATATGCGCAGAACTGTGCGCAGTGCAAAACTACGGAATTACCTTAAGTCACAGTTCCGTTCTCTTATTCCAGCTTGTTGTGGCGACGGTATGGTGTTTTGTTGCGCGACCCTTCCTTTCCGGCTCTTCCTCTGTTAACGTTGGCTTCAGCTAAAGCCGTCTTTGACTTAGTTTTTGGATTGGAGGGACTTGTTATGAATCGTATGTGTGTCTGCAGTATCGTGGCTCTTTGAGCAACAGCAATCTAATGCATGCAAACAGAGTCATACCGAAAGCTTGAACAACGGCACTTCACATGATCTTTAAATAAGGTACATTCCAACTTGCCATTCTTGGCATCCCTTGATGCCACTTCATATGTGATGTTCTTTTTGTGCGTTTGAAGTGTTGCTTTCTCTTGTATCGCAGATGGCAAGTTAAGCAGGCGAACTGCCCCATCAACCGCTGCTTGAATTGCCTCTGCTGTGCAACCTGTGTTCCTCAATGCTGCAGCAACATCAAATGAAAGTGCTTGATATTCTCTCTCTGTTGCGTCTGTATTTGCTGTGGAAACTCTCACATAAATTCTCACAAAACATACGATTAGCCTTTGATGTTTAGTTGTTCCATTTGGACCATTTGCATTTGTCATCTTGTTTTCATAAGACAATTAGAGTGAACCTGTAATGACCGTGTGACAGTATAAAGATATTATATCGCTAGTTCTCATTGCTCAATGAATAATAAAACGACAAATAAACTTTGTTTGGTGAGGAAATGTATTTATTTATTGTTATTTGAAGGAATTGTCGCGAAAACATTAGAAATAAATAGGGTCTTAGGTTTTCCAGTTAGGTCTTTGCTTTCGAGGGTCTTCGTTTTCGATACAACCGTCTCGACAGTGAAACACATTTTAGATTCACCATCTAAAATAAAATATTATAATTAAAACATTCCCATTTACCTTGTAAATAACTGTTCTATGATAGATAGAAAGCTGTTTGCGGAAAATTATTTTTTTGATTTTGACAATCTTTGAAACTTCTTTTGCGACGTAGTAAATAGGAACAAATGTTTGTTAATTTACTGTTTGCACGTGTCGTACAAACAAAAACAGACAACCAAATAAAATAAGAAACGAATTTAGTTTTTACTTTGCACTGTCTTGGTTCTGATTTTGATAATTGAAGGGATTCAATGCGAGAAAGAAATTGAAAAACTGTTAACAAATTTTCATTTAGCTTTGGAGCGATCGTAGATACTAAAAGCCGGAACTACCCACAACGAGCCACAACGACCCACAACGACCCACAGCGAACCAAAACAAACACCATGTAAATCCAAAACGAGTAAAATGAATCAGTAAATACCACGACGATCCAAATTGTACCCACCCCTCCCCCACCGGAGTTTTGTCTTACTCACTGAAGTTTCCTTGTCACAGTCTAAAAAAAAAAACACATTTCCTTACAACTTTTTTAAAAGTACACGATAAACATTCAATCAAAAACGATAACTAAACAAAAATGAAAACAATAATAATATTATAATAATAAATTAAAAAATTCACATTGCTGTTGTTTGCCTTTGTTGCAGTCTATTCTCTGACGTGGGAATGCTTTGCTGTGATTGGTGGAAAGATGCATAGTGTGTTATATATAGACTCGAAGCCATTTCAATGTTGCGGAGAAAAAATGAGCATACTGTGACATCGTTTTCAGTTTTCAATAGAAATCTTGTTTGTGTCTTTTCAACTCGAAAAGTGTAGAACAAAACTACAAATAGTGGAAAAATGCTTGTACATATTTATATCGCTTTTATGATTAATAAAGTTTTAGTTTTCAATTGATATTGTTTGGATGCTAAATACGTCAGCAAGCTTGTAACTCGCTTATGGGGGGACATTCATTAGAACAAAAGATTATAGTGGACCAGAGGCCTAGAAATTTGCGGCCCTCCCCTAAGCATGAGCCCAAAAAATTTCGGCCCTCCCTAAACAAGGGCTCAAAAAAATTGCAGCCCTCCCCTGAAATTTACCGGCCCTCCCCCCAATTAGTAAATGACCGCTCCCTTAAATAGCTTAATGCCATATTTTTTCTTAGACCATATGCCCTCCTGGGAATAGCTGAAAACCTTCAATTTATTAAATGCAATTCAGTTAAGCTTCTGAAAAGACAATTGTTTGCTTTGTTAGTTTTAGATGCCCTGAATTGTTTTTTTTTTCTCGGACCTTACCGCCTTATAATTGACTATTTTGTAATTAGGTTTTATGTTTAAATTGTACCGCCTTAATAAGCCTAAACAATGATTAATATGTATTACACACTTTCTTCTACTTAGTTTTTGGCTTTCTAAAGCAACTCAAACGAATCTAAAATTATTATTGAAATGAAAATCAGTTTTCTGTTGTCTTCTTCTTTGCAAACTATTTCTAAACCGTGACTATTCAAGATAATCAAGTCCTGAACGAAATAATGTGATTAAGCTAACGTTGACAATTCTTTGCATCACTTGTCCTTATTTTGATTGGTCGGCATTTTTATCTGTGTCTTTTGATGGTAATACCCTGGAGTTTGGGTTTTAAAAGTATCCTTGGTCGATTACATTGTTGAAGAAATTAATAGAGTTTTGAAGTGATGACGTCACAAAATACTTTTTTCTGAATGTTTGGGTTTCAAAAACATTTCCAGATAGTTCTAGTAAAAATGTGACGAAAATTGAGTGAATATTGGCCGATCGAAATATGAGCAGTTGAACGTAAAAATAAAGTCATTCATTAAAATGTATTCAACCGCTAATATTCATTCAACTTTTCGCCAACTTTTCAGCTCGACTATAAACAAGCTTTCGTGCTCACTATCAGGCTATGGGTCAAAGTGTAAGTCCGATGTGGGGTCAATATAAGGTCGATTAGAGGTCGATGAAAGGTCGATTAGAGGTCGATGAAAGGGTGATGAGTTGTCAAAGAAAGGTCGATAAGAGGTCGATGAGTGCTCAATTAAAAATAGACCTCTTTAAGCTATGAAATTGTTAAATTTTGATGAATATTATTCTAGTCAGAGGAGGACTTTGAAAATATACTATATTTTATGTTAACTGATGGGAAATATTTTTTTTTATCAACAAAATTACTGATAATTTTCACGTTTACTTGCAGCCATCTTGGCGAGCATAATTTACAGAAGGTACTAACATATTAAAACTGGAAGTAAATAATGTAACGGAAGTAAAACCATTACAACTTTCAACAAAAGAAATTGTTGTATAGATATGGAAATATATTGGTGTAACTTGTTTCTGTGCGTCAAGCAATGCATATCATATACACATCTTAGTCTTACTTTTATGTTTTTTTTTTTTGTGGCATTCCTCGTCGATTTCCTTGCGCATGTGTGTCCCTCTTGTTAAAAGCAATGCAAAGCATTAATTCTACCCCATATGGACTGGTCATAAAACATTAATAGGTACATTTCCCCCTCACTGACATGGTTCGCTATGGGGCGGACCTTCTTAGCTCGGTGATTGTCCTATACGTAAGTGCTGCGAAGCTGTTATATGCGACGCTTCAGCTCTGGAGGCATAAAGCTGAATAAACTCTAATAAAAGAACATGAAAACAAATAGGTCCGTTTATTACAATAACACTACACTGCACTGCACTGCACTGCACTGCACTACACTACACTACACTACACTACACTACACTACACTACACTACACTACACTACACTACACTACACTACACTACAACGTAACGAATAGATAAAATCCGAGACTCGCAGAGACGCCGAGACCCTTGTTTTAAAATCCAAGCACGAGACTCTTCACTTTTTAGAAATCGAGACACGAGACTTTAATAAGCCACAAGAAGAATCTTACGAAAAAAATCCGAGACTCCAAGACTGCCACAAAAAAAATCCGAGGCTCCGACATCCTCTTAAAACAATAAAATACGAGAATCCGAGACCCATAAAAAAACGCCTTCAAGATTTCGAGACTTATCTTGGTCAAAATTTGCCGAGACCTATATTTTTCAAGGTACCATTCGCCACCCCTACATTTCATTTCCTGACTACCAAGTCTATTAACTCAATACTGATGAACCTGCTTGCAAAACTGATATTATAGATATTAAACATTAGGTGAAATCATTAACTATGGTGAAATACGCTACATACGTACTACATGACATTACATACTCTCCTTTTACTTCCCTCCCCTTCCTTTTCCTCGCCCCTTCCAAAATCTCCACTTCAAAGTTTATGGGATTCCTTTGGTAGATTCAAGCTTGAGAACGTCCAGGCGTTCCTGATGCTAAGTTTACATCAAACGACACAGTCGGACGACTGTCAACACAGCACTTCTGGAAAGTGGGTTGTTACGTATTGTTGAAAATGGCTGATTTCGCTCTAAAAGCAATACAAATCGCTAGCAGGTTAATAGAAGACAGAATAAGAGAGCAAGTTCTTTTTGACTTGAAACACAGTGATGTAACTGGTCAACATTTTCGCGACTTTATCATGAAACAACTCGAGGAATTCAAAGAGAAGTTGGATGGCTTGGCACGGGTTGATCTGTTGGCCAGCTTGAACTTCTTTAAAGACGGCATAACGCTACTCGGTGGTCATTTGGAAAGGGTTTCTTCCCCAAAATCGGAAGAACATGACGATGGAAACGATAAAGTTTCTATAAACCTGACCAGAGGTTTAGTTGCTCTTGGGGTTGGGATAACACCCGAACAAACTGCGATCGCTGCACGAACTGTAGAAGCCGGTGAAAGCGGCGACAACTCTTTTATCGCCGAAGCAAAGGATAAGTTTGACAAGTCTGTAGAGTGTGCTGTCAAAGCTATCAGTAACGATGCTTTAAAGATTGCTGATCGTGTCTTTGCTGCTCGATTGAGGATAATTGGAACTATCTTAAAGCACATTGACGATGCGCCTATAGCATTAACCCTGTGTAAAAGCTATGTCAAGCAATTGAACTCAGAGCCTGAAGTGTTAAGCAATGCTTCAGTGCATTTTGGTAAAGGTGCCCGGGTGTCATTTAGAAAGATGCTTTATTATGAGGAAAGAAATGCTTTGATATGGTCAGTTGTTTCTATTAATCGATTACTATGGAATTATGCACATATCTGCGAAGTGGATGATATGTTCTATTCTGACTGGCCATTGTTTGAGTTAGACGCCGATAACCAAATTCACCCAGTTCTTGATGCAGCCGTCAGGAACATATATCACTGGCTTCTTGATGACTCCGAAAAGGAAAGTAAGCTAGCCAGTCCTGAAGGAGTAGCAGTAGCGGACAATGGGCACTTTGTTGTGGCAGATACTTCAAATGAATGTGTTAAAATATTCTCGACAGGTGGAGATTACATGTATTCACTAAATCCCAGCAATCAAGCACCTGAACGTCCTCCATCAGAGATCAATCAAGCTGACAATAGCAGCAAACTAATCTTCAAGCCAAGATGTGTTGCGGCCCTTAAGGAATTAAGCATTTTTGTTGGATCCAGTCGAGGAAGAAGAGAGGATGATCCCATGCCTGCAGGAGTGTTCTTTTTTAACAGTGATGGGAACTTAGAGAAAACATTTGGTGAGGAAAATTTAAGTGATAGTTCTATACTAACTAGTATGGTTATTGATGAGGTTCATGATCGTCTGCTGATCTCTGATGATTATGCTCATTGCATACATGTATTCACTCTTGAAGGTGAATATCAATCCAAGACAGGTGAATGGGAAGATCATGACGAGTACTCTCATTTAGCAGTCACTCACAATGGACATATTCTAGTTACTCACTGGGATCATGTTAGGATATATGACAGTGATGGTCAATTTGCCTCCAAATGTAAGACAAACTATGGAATTCCCATAGGAGGAATAGCTTATGACACACCCCGGAAACAGGTTTATGTACTATGCAAGGCATACAAACACTTTGATAAAGGTTCAAAGCCAAATCTGCTAGTATACAATAAGGAGTGGGATGAACAAGGAATGATTGAGCTACCAAAGTCATATCGTTCTTCTAAAGGTATAGCAGTGACTCCAACAGGGTTTGCAGCTGTGGTCAATGTCGATGACAATGAAGTCATTGTTATTTAATTACTAAACTAGACTGATTTCATGTCAATATGTAAATAGTTTTGATAACAAGGTTACTTTAAGTTTGAAAAACAACGAGTTGTGTAGGTGACATTTTGGCTACATTTTTGCAGTCTTCATCAAATGAAATAACCGAAATAACCTCAATATTCTTACAATGACTGAACACAAAAGCCTCAAGACTACTAATGTGAATAGTTTATCTGTGATTATCACTGTATTTGCACAAATGCTTGTTTTGTCAAATTGGTAGTGCTTGATAATAAAAGAGCCTTTTTCCAATAACCCGAATTATTGTCCACAGATATAAGGGTCCACAATAGGTTTGAGGGGACACAGGATTGGCTTCTTTTAATGGTGGGATTCAAGAAATAAGATAAAAATGGAACAGGATGCCCCAACTTCTAAATACATCACATGACATCATTAATTGACAAATATACCTGTCACAAAAATTAATTTTATTACAAAATAATGCAACAATAGTTATTGATGATAATAGTGAATCAAAGTATTATAATAATAATTATCACTTTCAAAAGATAAAAATAATATTTATTTTGACATGACTATGCAAACCCTAAGGAACCCTTTGAGCAAACTGTTGTCATGGTTTGGCTTGCACTTTAGACCTAGAGTTTTTTTGCAAATCATTGGCCTTTTATTTTTAAGGTTAGGGTATAGTTTAATAAGCGTCTCAATTATTAAAAACGTATTCCTCAATATTTTACAATGAATTTACCTAAGCTATACATATAGCTATACTAATATATCAACAAAAATTAATATACATTAAATTTAGATTTACTAGATAAAATATGAATTGAGCCAGAAAATCATGAAATCAATTGAACAAAAGAATATAAGTGGAGAATGCATGCACAGTCTTCCATTCTTCTTTAAAAACCCTTAGTTAACACATTTGGTATATGCTTTATTTTTTCTACAATTTTTCATATATTAATTAAAAGATTTTATGTAAATCAAAATGTTATGCACATCATTGTAATCTTTGCTAAATAAACTTGAATAGTTTATTTTGTAACGTGACAATAAAATTTAAAATGATGTGCTATACCCTCATTAAAGTGTAATATATGAAATGAATCAGTATTGTTTTCTTCTGGGAATGAACATAAAGTACATAGTGAATATTCTCTCTAGAAATAAACAATCCCTTTCTCTATTGTGATTGCTCTACTCAGGCATTTTAAAACTGTTACAATGAAGTTATGGCTCAATCTACTTTAAAACTTCAATCCTACTCCTAGCAAATGAAACATTACTAGTTGGAATACTACATGCTCTGATTGGTTGAGAATGGTTCATTCTTGAGAACAGAAGCACAGTTGACATCACTTAGTATGGTCATTTTTAAAAGTCTAGTGCTCAAAAACAAAAAACAAAAAAAAAACAAAACAGTTTTTTTGCTTAAATTATATTAGTCAGCTTTGTGATAGTCACTCTAATGAATGGTTAGGAAACTTATTGTTTTCTATTATCGTTTGGTTTAATTTGAGGTTGCACCATTCTTGACTATGCACAGGTTTTTATTCATGCTCAGCTGAAATCATGAAATAAGTAAACTCAAACTTTGTCTGTGATATTGCACCACGTATTGTCCAATTTGTTTGCATAAATAACTGAGCATTTTGAGCCAGCAGCCAAAAGAATGATTTTAGTCTGTTCACACAGCCTTTATTCCAACAAAGCCAAAAAATGGTGATCAAAACAAAATATTATGTATGGTCAGCTTGAAAAAATGTGTACAGTAAGCTATAACAAAAGAGTTTCCAAACCATTTGAATTGCTCAACTGGTTATGCTTTTATAAGCATGTAGTTAAGAAATAGATTCCATTTTTCTGTGCATTTGTACTCTCATGGATGAACATCTTCTGTGCATATGCAGCAATTTTGATACAAAGTCAAATCAAAAAGGTCAGTTTGTATAACTCGATTCTCATAATGTTGATTCAATCCACATTTATATTAATTTGAGACTGGCATCCTACAAAGGTACAGATGAACAGAAAAATTGAATTTTTAATCTATTACTTAAAAATACTACATCAAATATATTATTTAAAAAAGAATAATAATTATAAACAATGTGCATTGTGATTAGTTTAGGCCCAATCTACACTCTGCCAGATAAATAACACTACGCACATTATCTTTTCATAATTAATAATTATCTGTTCAGGCCTTCCATTCCTACAAATTTACATAAAACTGAAATAATTTTAAGTGAATTCGGTGTTGGTGTGAAAGTAGTATTCCCAATTGATCTTGCATAGTGTGGATGAGGCCTACATAACAATTCGGCATAATCTTACACAGCAGATGCTGTCCATTGGGAGTTTGAATTATTGCTGTGAACAGATACTGCATCTGGCGAGGATGGTACCTCAGCTGTCATACGGGAATCAATCTCTTGTTGTAATGAGTCACATTTATTGCGAAGCTGTACAAGATAAAACAGAACAGTTAACTACCAAGAATTTATAACTGATCCTCCTGGGCAAAGTTTACTTGTCCTTGACCTCAAAATATTGTGAACTACTGTTTTCCTGTGTATTTTAATCAGGAGGAGAGAAACCCCACTGACAACCCAGTAATGCTATTGTAGTCTGCACTTTGCACACTTCAACAGTACAAACACATGTAACACTTGCATAATCATTACCAATCTAGTACTACTGTGACATCATCCTAGTTGTAGATACTGCTTAACGGTTGAAAGTAGGCCTTGGTAGCATGTTAATATTATTCTTTTGAATTTGAAGGAAAGTCACTGTTCACATTGCCACAGGCTACAGCCCAATTCAAAAGCGGGGATAATTAGCATGCCATTGAGACCAAGGTGCAACTGAAAAGGTCTATTGAATTAAAATGCCAAACTAGTGTCAAAAAACTCTCCCACAAAAATCTATCAAAATGAAAACCTGTAAATGCAATAGGGACTTTAATTTCTAAACTCCTTCTTGTCAATGTGATTAACTGTATAATTATTGCTTTAAAATGTTTTGGGAATCTAACCTGTTCACATAGAAAGAAAAGCTCACGATTCCTTTGTTCTTCAGACTCCTGATCATAAAACAAAGTGAAGCATTCAAAATTGAATAAGCATGAAATATAGCATGGTGATATGTATCAAGCTAAAGGTCCACATTTACATATTAACAACAATGGACAGATAGAAATATTTCATGAAATGTTACTTTTGTTCCTTGGTCAATCAAAGACAACACACTAATGAACTCTAACTACATGATTGAAGTAATTGGGGAAGAAAACATTCCTGGGATCTTTCAACTGCCCATGTTTTTTCTTATTCGGACTGTAAATGGTAGCACAATGTTCTACTAGATGAACATTGTCTGTGTTCAGTATTCACCTGTGCTTGCATTCTTGGATTCCATTTAATATAATAATGAGTCCATAACTCAAGCCTTCGCATACTTGGAACAGGAAACAGCACCTACATAAACCAAGAAAATGCACCATGACTTATCAATAATCTAATTAGACTGTGATTTTCAAAGCAAATTATTCTGACAATACTGTGATGAGTTCTGCAACTACTGATACTTACATGTTGATGAAGATATGGCGCATATAGAGGGTTCTTGAACTCTGCAATCTGAAAATATATTTAAATTGCAATAATTAAAATAATATGAAGTTATGGTAAAAGAACTTGAATCATATTTTGATGGACTAATGGTGAGTGGTATTTCATGAGTTGTACGTGATATCATCTTTTTTCAATTCATGGCCCAAACAAAACTAAAAAGATATTTAGTGGGCATCTGCACAAAGCAAGTGGAAGTCAGACAATAAAGTTAAATGTCAGGATCCTGGACTTTCATTTGAATCCTATACAAAGAAACACCAAGAACGTCTAACTGGAACAAAATAATGTGCTATTCCACATACGTTAGAGTTGATATATGACCACAGTGAGGCTGTCTTTGTCTTCAGTTCCTGCAAGAAAATATTTCCATTCCAAGTGAATATGAGGGCTGGTTACAAGTTTTCAACCATGTTATTTATAGCATTTAAATGTCAAGGTTTTTGTGCATATGAGCCTGAATCAATTTGGGTGAGGTTGTTGTAATTTGAGTTTGCTGATGTAGGCTTGTCACCATCATGAGATGGCAGCCATTAAATTTGATAGTTTCCTCTGGGAGACTATGTCTCAGTATGTCTAAAGAAAATTTAATTTGAAACAAAAGATTCTGTAGTAGCCTCCAGGTAAGAATAAGCATACAATTGAAATAAGAATGAACAAAACTCACCTCTTTCTCTCTCTGTGCTTCACAGTTATAAAGAAAAGTACCAAACATACAACTGAAAGAAGAGTCATTGAATTACCACATAACTCTAGCCACCCAAGGTAGGTCATTTATTAATAATTTACAATCATGCAACTTGTTTAATACAAGAATTATGGAGTTTTGAGTTGTTCCACCATATTATAACAAATAATAACATGGTCTACTATACCTGTACAAATGGTCCAGTACAGTGATCAGGAAAGTCTCGTTGAACTCAAATGCACAAGGAAACTGTAACATTAAGCAAAGAGAACAAAACATTTGTTTATAGTTTCAAAGGTAGCACAGTGACCCAAAATAGCTCAACCTAAGTCTTCTCCAAGGAATAAATCCATGAAAACTATAATAGTGTAAAGAATCCATTTTTCTCATAGCCAAATTGTAAAAATCCTTGAAATGTGGTTGCAAGAATATCATTTCCAAAATAAATAAATATTGATGTTGTTTCGATTTATTTAGATAAAATGTAGTAAAGATGTGACAAATACCAACCCTACAATTTAAAAAAAGCATGCCTTTGGAACTCTATTTTAAATTCCATTTTTGTTTTACATCTCAGATGAAGCTGTTGATAAATAACTTAATTGGTGTGAATGAATAACTATTTCTTACTTGTCTAGTAACCTGCCACACACAATCAATGAACTGTATAAAGACTGGAGATCTTTGGTCGTCAGTATAATTTTTATCACCATGACCATAACGCTGTTGAAAACAAATTAAATTACAATGATCATGGTTTAATTTGAGGGAAAACCAAATAGGTTTTGGCTTGGCTTGTATAATTGTTTTATATTTTATTGCATTTCACAAACTAAATGTGAGTAGTAAGAAACAAAACCAACAATGACTTGTATTCCCATCTTTCACTGTAAAAACGATCCATAGAATATTCAGAAACTATGCAGGGATGATACACTGAATAAGGTACGCAATAACAAGAATCTAACATGCAATAATACCTGACCAAACTTGTGACCAAATGATAGCCATTCTTTCTCAACTAGTACCTAGTACGTTATTCAACAATATTTGCATTCAGTGTTTGATATCAAAAACAAAAGCAAGTAAATCAAGAAGTGTTGATTACTTATCAAAACATTAAATGCCAGCATCCATTGATTCAGAATAAATAAATAAAAATACATATTCCAATAAGCAGATAACTCCAATCTCCCCAATACCCTCCCCTGAAATTTTGAAACTGGAACATTTCCTTGGCCTATTGCCACATTACACCATTACACCAGAATATGCAAAAATCTTATGTGGGTGGAGTATGGATTTTTTTCTGTAACTACAAAATTAATTTTAAATTATTGTCATAAATATACTGCATGGTATTTGCAAGAAGAAGTTATAAACTAGTCATACAACTGACACTGTACCCTTACCTCAAATCCAGTTATTGATCTGTAGTAAGGATCCAGTAACAGCATTGCAAGAGCTGTCAACTGAACACAGATAAAAGTTAGTCAGGTATATATTCTATAATTCATTAGGTATACCATCTTAGCCACAAACAGCTACATCTCGATGGCAGTTGGATGATATATAATTTAAGATAATGCTGCAATACCTGTGATGTCCTATCCCAGCCATCACTACAGTGTACAACTACAGAGGTTCTGCACCTATCAACAGCATCTGCAATCCGAACAGCTCCTGCCAGAATAATCTAAACAAAATAGAGCAATAATATTCTAAAATTCAGTAATTAATTCTACACAATGAAATAAGTGAGCTAATGCAGGAAAACCATAAAATAAAAACAACCAAAACACAAACAAAAGAATGGTAGTTATCTAGTCACTAATTGCTAGCATTCAATCAGACCATTACTATTTCTTTTGCTTGTGCATTGTGTTCCAGTTAAGTGCTACTGACAAATAGTTACTAAAGTTGCTGGCAACATATCTCAAAATCGAATTCCGGGACCCCCACTTTTTTTGGTTGGAAATGAAGGAACTAACATGTTCTACCACTTATTTTGAAACAAAGAAAAACTGACGATTGAGTTTTGAATGTGATCAAATTGTTGTAACAAAATGTTGATTTAAAAGAAGGAGAGATAGAGAGGTAGATGTGGCCAACTTTAATCCAGAATTGCAATTTGATCTGATTTGCTGTGGATTTTACAAGTGTGTTAGATTGTTTATTGGGTTTGTGTCCCCAAGGTTAGCAGCCAAAGTGCATACACTGAGGATGGTTGTACCTGTGTCCTCAGTGGTTCTTTAATGTCCACAATTGGATTAGAGTATAGAGTAGACATAGAGTGCATAAAGTGCACAGGGGAGATATGTTTTTTCAGAATACAAAACTGTGTTTAATTTTCGACCTTGATGTTTAATACACAACAATTTTTACCTTTATGTAATCCAGCCAGTGTGTATTTTCCAGGTTTGTCAGCCAGTGTGCATCATCAATAGTAGGAAAGCAAATATCTTTCAATTTTCTCAAACTGAAAAAAAAACCCAATCAATTGAAAGTAAAACACATCCATTCAGCTATATATTAATGTGGAATTCTAGGCTTGTGCATTTTTTTCTAAATTTGTGATACAGGATATAATTTATTATTAACTTTTTACACATTTCTAGAAAAAAATATAATTTTAATTTTATGTTTAGCTACTTATGTATCAGAAGTCCCTATCCTTTCATGTAATCATTTGATATCAGATGTCCAGGGCTCAAAAAAGGGCAGGTAAATTAGGGACATTGTCTCTTCAAATTTGATACTTGACCAGCCAAATCAGATTTTGAAAGGACAAGTTGACCAGCCATGGTTTCAAGAGAAAAAACTATGAACTTGTAGATTAATTAAAAAAATTTTTTTTTACAAATTTTGACCTTTCAATAGTGGACAATGACTGGCCAAAATGTATGCCTGTTTATTTCCAGTCATTATTTTGAGCCTTAGATGTCTGGTACTCATGCTAAGCAAACCTTTCTCTCATAACATGAATGTTAGCAATGTCCAAGAAGATGACTTCAGTATTCTGATAGTTTTCCTCTGTTTCATATCCACCACCTTTTGCCTGTAACAACATGATTATCAAATCACAAATTTTATTTGTTCATAATCATTATTATTTTGCTTTTTACAATTTATTTTTCACACTACCTATCAATTCTTTTTATCCAGATAATTATGTTTTTTAACAGTTTTTTGGAATTTTATTCTATAAATGGATCCTCAGCTAGTAATTTGTGTGAAATACTGAGAAGTTGCTCTTTTTGATGTCTTATACCTTGAAAACCAATACGGTGACCATCTAATTTTTTCACCAGTATTTGAATACCCTAACAATAATTTGAAGATTTTCGATCTTCAAGCAAAGTTGGCGAAACAACGTTGTCATTTGTATTTTAACCACAGATGTAAAGATGAGAAAATCCTCCCAAAATCTCTAAGAATAAGACCACCTATAAGAAGCAAAAAAGGCTACACATTGGCTGAACATTGTGGTTTCCGTTTTCTTTCACAACGAATCTCTGACAACCACTTTGTCATCAAAAAACACATCGAGAACATTGACACAATTACTACTACTTTGCAAGGTTAACTGAAGGCAAGAACATGGCGCTTTCTCAAAAGAGAGGTAAATCAACATTATGAACTTGTTTTAACTGAAACTAAACAGAGACATAACGCGAAGTTAGATCAGCTACGACAAAAGAAAAGGAAAGAACAGAAAGTCCCAAGTAACTGGGTGCATAATATGTCATCTCGCCAGTTAAACGATGATGAAACAAGTGTCTTGTCTAGAGGATTAAACTTTGGAGTCGCACCAACTACAATTCCTTATCATGATATGATTGTTGAAGTTGAAAGTTCAATAAGCAAGCTCAGTGAAGACAAAAAAGCCGAAATAAGGAATAAAGTTACTAATATTCTCACGAACGCAAAACCACCAGAGCCTAATATTACTAAGGCAGAGCAGAAAGCTTTATGTGGACTTTCGAAAGATAGCAATATTATGATTTTGAAAGCGGACAAAGGGAATGCAACAGTAGTGATGGATAGAATTGTATACGATCAGAAACTACAATCGATGTTAAATGATGAACAAACGTACAAAGTCTTACCTCAAGACCCTTCTAAAGCTACTGAAAGAAAAATGAAATCTCTTTTAAACACAATGAAGGACTGAATACCTGAAAAAACGTTAAGGGAAGTCAGTACCACCGACGGTATAACACCAAGACTCTATGGTTTACCAAAGATCCACAAACCAAACGTACCTTTACGACCAATTGTTAGCTTTATCGGTTCAACTACGTATGAGCTTTCTAAATACAGGGATGGTGGTATGATGCGGAAAAAAAATCAAAATTATGCGGAATTTCTGATAAAATTATGCGGAAAAAATCATTGATTATGCGGGAAAAAGTGTTGATTATGCGGAAAAATTGCGCAATATTGCAAAACGTTATGCAATATTATAGGAAAATTCAATGGATGACGAGGGAATTCCACATTGAATTTCACGAGAAAAACGATATCGCACGAATCGCGAAGCTAAAACTAAAACAAAATTAGTTCTAGTCTACGCTCTGCCATCACCAGTGACGCCTTGTTAATAAACGTTAAATCGCACGAGTCTCGATTGTGCTATGGGGTTTTTCATGTTTTTTTTCAAGTTTTTTACACAGAAAACCTAGGTATTCTTATATTTTTTTTAAATATTATTGATATTTAACTTGTCTTGCAATTCAAAGTGTGTAATTTTTGGCATATGAAAGCATTTTGGTAAAGCGAAAATCGCGCGGGTCTGGCTTGTTTTTGTGGAGTTTTTAAGGCTCTTCTCGAGATTTGTTTACAAAATAAAACCTTTCTTTTCTCTTTTTTTTCAAGAAGTAACGATATTTTGCTTGTTTTTTACTCAAACTTGTGAAAATTTTGGCTTATTATGCGATTTTTTCGCGATTACGCGGATTATGCGATTTTAGACCGATTATGCGAAATCGCATAATCGCGTTATACCACCATCCCTGTAAATATCTCAGCAAGTTGCTATCACCACTTGTTGGTAACACCAAACATCATATACGTAATACCAAGGAATGGATTGAAATTGCTAACAAATTAACATTACAACCTGATTAAGAATTAATATCATTTGATGTAGTATCTTTATTTACATCTATACCAACTGATGTTGCAGTTAATGTAGCCAAAATACGCCTCGAAAATGATCATCACTTAGCAGAAAGAACACGCTTATTACCACCAGAAATCACAACTCTTTTGAAGTTTTGTCTTAACTCAACAGAATTCCAGTACAGAGGGAAATTTTATCAACAAATACATGGAACAGCAATGGGATCACCAGTATCGGTAGTGGTTGCAAATCTCGTCATGGAAGATTTAGAATCCAGAGCTATTTCCACTTTCATTGAGCCTCCAAGATTATTTAGTAGGTATGTGGATGACATTGTCTGTGTTGTGAAGAAGATGAATATCGATAGTTTCCAACAACATCTCAACAAACAAGATAAAAATATCCAGTTCACTCTTGAGAGATACAGTGAAGAGGGACTGCCATTCCTTGATACCTTGTGCAAGGTATTGAGTAATGGCAAGATTGATATATATCGGTATATCGCAAAAAGACGCACACAGACAGATACTTGGATTTTAATAGCCACCATGCCATACAACACAAGGCCTCTGTTGTGAAGACTCTTTTCACACGTGCTAATGTCATTCCTACCTCAGACATAAATAGGACTGCCGAAGAAGAATATCTACATAAAGTATTAACATGTATCAATAGCTATCCTACCTCTTTTGTAAAAAGACATAAGAACAACAAGAATACATTGACAAGAGACATGGAAAAAGAGGATCTGCAGGGTTTTGCGACCCTCCCATACGTACAAGGAGTAACAGAGAGAATTCAACGAGTCTTACAGTCACATCAGATAAAGACATCCTCGAAACCACTTAACACCTTGAGACAAAGACTTTCAAGACCGACACACTGTTAAAAGAAAATCACACAGCTGTGGTCTATGAAATTCCTTGTAATAATTGTGATGTAACTTACATTGGTGAAACGGGTAGATCTTTCAAGACACGCCAGGAAAAAACACATGGCAAGCATTCGCCTTGGAAAAACAGCCTCGTCAGCTTTGGCGGAACATGCAAATAAATATGATCACGATATTGCATGGAAAGAATCAAGAGTTTTAGCCAATGAAGCCAGTTGGTCCAAACGAAAATGGACTGAAGCGTATTTGATTGCTTCGAAAAGCAACAGTGTCCTACTTAATAGAGATTGTGGAAGAACAATTCCAGCTAGTTACATATCAATTATTAATAAGCATAAAGACAAACGATAATTTTTGCATTATTAATTCTGATATATATTTTCTTATTTTACTATCTTTGCGCGCATAACTACAACGTATTTTAGCTCGCGCAACTTATTTGTTATGATCTCGCGATTTGAATACATGTAAATCAGTTTTTCCCTGAAGATGGGTTTGAAACCCGAAAGCTCGGAGCAATAAAATATTTACGTGGACGTAACACACTATTATCTTATAATTTGAAGATTATTGTTACGGCATTCAAATACTGGTGCAAAGATTCTAGGTGGTCACCGTATTGGTTTTCGAAAAACCATTCTTTGACAAATTTTGAAGTTCCGGTACTTCTACCTTAAGGAGTGTGATTTTTATTTTAGATTTAAGTTATTTAATACCTGATTTGCAAACGCATTAATTCTTGGACGAGCATCCATTATCAACAGTTTGTGACACTGAGGATTTGCATCTAATATCGCCTTGGGATGAAACAAAGATTTACAAATAAGTCAAAATATAATAATAATAATGCATAGTTGGTGTTTAAAGGCCCAGTGTAGACTGGGATGCTTTGCGGCCGTTTGTTTATGTTTTGAAAAAATCTATTGTCAAAGTTGCTTTCTGATTGGTTTAAAATAATATACGAGAGCCACGGGTTGAAACATGTTGCGAAGCTGTCAGATTCCTGCTGGTGAGTGTTTTCATTGATCTTTTATAAATATATCAGCTTTTTTGTGAACTAAACAACTAATTATGGAATTAAAAACATTCAATCATTGATGTGAGATGTTAATTATGACGCTGTGAATGCTTGTAGCTTATAGATTATTGAGGATGAAAATGAGAATTTCTGTCATCTAACAGTAGCGACAGTGATTAAGGTTACAGGAAGGGTTCATGGCATGTTACAGGGTCTCCTTGTAAAACAATCGCTAGCCCGTCGGATCTTTTGCTATTTGAATAAATCATATATCATCTTAAAGCTGAATAACTGAAGAAAATGACCAGGTGGTTTTTATTCCACAAGCGAAGAAAGGTCGCGAGTTTTAACGCTCCAAATGAAGAGTGAGTGTTGTTGTTTGAAAAGGTAACCTAAGAATATGTTTGATCCGATTGCTTAAGTTTTTGTACAGTGTCAATCATCGCATTCATGGCTACAAAACCATGTGAGCGATTTTTGATATTTTTTTTATTTTATTTTACGGTGAAAAGTATCAGATTTCACTAAAAAAATTGGATGAAAAAATTCAACTCCAGTTTATTTTCAAACCAAATAAAATATCAAAAATTGCTCACACGGCGCGGTTTTGTAGCTAATTATGTGATGATTGACATTGTGCAAAAATTTAAACAATCCGACCAAACGTATTCTTGGGTTACCTTTTCAAAATAAAAAGCTTTTATTTTTCATTTAGAGCGCTAAAACTTGTGATCTTTTTATCATTTTGAATAAATAAAAGCATAGTCATATTCTTCAGTTATTCAGCTTTAAAATGATATATAATTCATCCAAATAACAAACGATCCGACGTGTTGGCAATTTTTTTACGTAAAGACCCTTCGAACCACTCCTGTAACCTTAAAGAACTATTCTCACTGTAAACTCACTATTTGTCTAGATAAACATTCCAATCAATTTAATTTTCATCATCACGAAAATGGCTGCGAAGCAAAGCATCCTGGTCTACACTAGGCCTTTAAGATTCTGCTCAAGATATCATTCTGTTTAGTCATTGCTTGGTCTGTTTAAGTTTTTTTTAATAATTGTTTTAAATTAGTCTTGTACAACCTATAGTTTTAAAGGGTTTAGGGTCAACTTGCCTACAGACCAAATCGCCACATGCTCAACATATGTAGGCAAGTTTGTATTAGATTACATTTTTGTGGTGGTGAGTTTGTCATTTGAGCGTGTGGTGATTTGGTCTGTAGGCAAGTTGACCAGTTACCTTTTAAAAGAACATTCAAAATCATCCCACCTGGTCACACATTAATTATTAAAGCAAATACAATTAGATAGTATAGTCAGCAAGTACTGTTCACCTGGAAATATTTTTCATCATCTTTGTTTCTAGTTTTATTGAGGAGGCCAGCAGTGGGTTGACTTGCTCTTGTGATGGATGCATTATTGCTAGGATGAAGCCATGATAATACCTACATAAAAGAATATCACAGTCTACTTAATAGTTAACAACATTAGCAAAATTTTTCCAAACTTGATATTTGTTTATACCACCAAAACCTTAAACAGGGTTCATATTCTTTTGAAGTCATTAAATCCCATGACTTTCATCGATGTATTCATTAAGTTTCATGCTAGACCAATAGTTATCAAAAACAATCACACAATTCATTTGTTAAAATTCTATCAGGGTGCCATTTTGTTTTGGATTTGAAAGTTTAACTCTGGGGTTTTCAGGATAAGGATTCATTTGTTTTCAATGAATTTAAATGACAGTCATCACCCTTAGAAACATAATTCCATGACCCATGCTTAACTAACCATATTGATTCATGAATTCAAAGCTTGCAAATCAAAGTGTTACCTATCTATTTTAAACTTACAGGAAGCCGTCCCCTGCTTCTAAACAGTGCAACCTTCTTGATGTCCTCATCTGTTACTGATGAAGGCACTCCCAGCTATTTAGAAAACAAAATACAAAATAGAAATCATTATAATGCACATGTCATGAACATTCCAAGTAGGTGATTATGAATACTTACAAGAGCTGGGTAGGTGTCACACAGTTCATACTTCTCATTGATTCTAGTTATGTGCCAGCAGTCAGTAGGAAGACCCTAAAAGACACACGCACCAAGTATTAATCAGACAGTATTTTTTTACAATTCATATCAAAACCTTTGATATTGATTTCTTTAAACAGTCCATTCATTGTTACTGTGATAAATGATGCTTATTTTGCATACCATGTTACAACATGCATCTTGTGCTGTAATACTCAATTGAAACACACTTGCATGGTCTTTTGTCTTGGCAATCAATAGGAAAAAAATAAATCTTTGATCAACCATGCCATATGCCATGAGGCATGCCATGTCAGGGAAAATTTCTTTTATTTCATGTGTTAAAATAGTATCAGCAAGTCATCTCTTGTTTCATTTTTTTCCATGAAATTTTCCTGGGATATATTATTTGAAATGCTTAAAATGGCCATAACTCAAGTTTCTGTCATCCAAATTTGAAACGGTTTTCACTTCTAAAAGTTTTATCAGCAGAAGAAGAATATTTGATGTGAAAATCACTTCAAATTTCACAATGAGCTTTGTGGAACAAAATAAAGAAAGAGAAAGCAATATTTTACCAGACGTTCAAATTCCTTATCACAATCATAAACTTCCCATCCATTAACTTCATAGTCTTCTTTCAAAGAGAAGGCAAAGAAAGGCTGAAATACAATGCACAGATTCATTCATTAACATATAGCAAGTATTATGTATTAATATTTAAAAATTCAAAATTAAAAAAAAAAGTTTGTTGTGTTGCTCTATTTACTTCTATTCATGATTGAATACAAAATAAGGCATATTCATTTTACAATAATGACAATAATATTTGTAACAAATAAGGCATAATTATTTTACAATTATAATGATAACAAATTCATACTGATCATAGTATTTGCATTATGACAAGACCTGAAAAACGAAAATGGAGTTGGATAAATTATAGTAACTGTTTTCTTCATTCATGACTTCCGGTTCCTTAATTATATACTGTGCTGTGCTATGCAAATGTTTTCTATGCTATGCGAATGTTTTTGCACATGCATAGAACAATTTGCGACTTCGATATGCTATTTGCAAGTCGAACGGCTGTGTGGATGCAAGTTTTGAGCTCGCATAGTTGGCCAATGTTAGAATGTAATTTTGGATGTTTTTAGTGCTTCAATTCAGCTGAGGGGCTGGAATATTACAGCTGCATATATGATAAGCTAAGATTTCCTACAACCTCGTGCAAAACTATCCCGCATTTTTGAGAATTTTGAACATAACTTCTGACGTAAATGTTGCTGAGAAAATGTTCTCAAATGACACGGAGAATGAAAAATTATATCATCAAATCGACAATGAATTGAAACTCAATATTTCCACACTAGGTAAGTGTGTATCTTAGCACTATTTCAACAGTGTTTTGGCAGTGTTTTGTCCACTTTGAATATATCCTAAAGCTTCATGATGTTAAGCGAAACAAATACGGAACGTTTGAACATTTTTTAGATTTGAGCAAAAAAAACAGACTGAATGTTTTTAATCTGTTATCAAATGTTGTGCATTGGTTTGAAGTTTACAATGCAGTTTACCACTTGTTTGAAGCTGATCAATTTTTCGAGATATTTGCGAAAAACTGATTTTCAAAATATCTATCTTTTATCGTTTTAATAAACTTGATCGAGTTAATTTTGGCACTATTAAAAACTTCAGTCATAACTACATAACTACAGTTGCAGATGAAGTTATCCTTAGAGCGAAATGAAAAGTAGTTGGTAAATCGCCTTAAATGTATGCAGTACCTTGCCTGTTGTTGCAGGGAAAGCATATGCCTGAAACAAACAAGTACAATTATTGTTACTAACAGTACTAGATCTATCTATATACAGCTGCTGTATAGTAAAAACGAAGATTATGTTAAAAAGATAACAGTAAACTATGATAACGGTAGATCAAAAGGTGGACTTGTTTGGCTTGTTGTACACTCTGCAATATTGAAAGGTCATTGCTGACCACTGCATGGTGTGATGATATTTTTATTTGATTGATGGTTACATTATTGTTGTCAGTTTCCTGCAGATGTTTTCATATTTGCTCTCATAATAAAGACTCATTAAGATACTTACAGATAACTTGTCATAAACAAGACGTCTGGAATGATTCTCTTGCTTGTGGGCAAATCGCAAATTTCTCATATCCTGATTTTACAAAAATAACACATGTAGAAGAATGAGACACTTACTATCCATCTAAATTACAACAAAGTAGCAAACATTGTCATTTGATTACCAATTCAGTAAGTTGATTGGTGCTATACAGGGTATGTATGTATTGGCTGAAGGGACTGATAAAGCTGTAGAAATGGTGCTATAGTGGTATGTTTAGTAGATGGGAGTCAGGTTAAGATGACGTGGCTTAGCAGATTACTGGGAAGGACGATCATGTGGTGTCAATGGACAAGATACTCTTTTCAAATCACTTCTCTTCAACAAGAAGTATAGTACCCAAGAATACTGTGGAAATCTGTGCATAAAATCTGGGATATGAGGCCCTCGACCCTCACTAAGTTGAGCCTTGTGACTGTCCTAGTTTGTAATAAATGTATCCTTCACATTAATGTTCAGTGAATTTGAGAGATTTTACACTCATTGGCACACATTGTTCAATCATTGTTTCATCACCTTGCAGGATATTTCTAGCCCATAGGCATTTTCACCTCGACTTGTAGTTCCTCCAATCTTCTCTATACGCAAGATAGTACACAATGGAACTTCTACAGAAAATGGTGGGTCCTTAAAACAATCATTTTGTCAATTAGAACATTTCACCCAAACACGATTGTACAAATTGTACAAAGGGCCAAAGGCCCGTGCAAGCGGAGCACCATAATTAAGAAAATATGGTAAACCATCAAGCTCATTTCAAATCAACCATAGGAAGCCCGGATTTTGAAAATAGGTGCATTATACATAACATACATCTGTGTACACTCACACGCAAATTTGCTGACCAGTTTTAGGGGGCGCCAAAACAATAATTATTTTTGCGGTTCACTGACATTTTTCTACAAAATGTATTTTTACACTGGACAAACAGCATGAAAATGTTAAAGCTAAGCTGACGGCTTGAAAAGATTTCACTGAAAAAGAGATACAAGGACCGCAACGTGAAAAAGAAAAATAACTAAGATTAATTCAACAATGAAAAGCTACTTCAAAATATTTTCACTGACAAAATGGGCAAAAGTCGTTCATGGCGCTGTTTTCAACTATTCAAATGTACAGTCATGCAGAGCTGTTAAAATTTTATTTGATACTTAGAATTCATTCAAAGCTGGAGATTTTACAAGTTGTATTTTCTGGAAGAGTTTATTTGACAAGTTTGTCAGATGGTAAAAAAGGCCGTATTCTTCGTGGATTCTTTGTGGCGTTTTTCAATCATTACTTATCGACTAATCTACTTTTAAAAGTAAAATCGACTGCTAAAACAAGTTCATAAAAGGAAAAACAAAACAAATATGTGCTGCATTTGCAGCAATTCAAAAGAGGTGAAAAGCAAGACGAACATGACTTACTCTTACACTCTGTTCATTCATCAATTTCTACGGGCAATTCATAACAAGGAGATCTTTAGGATCAATGCAGATTTATCAACTATTCACAACAAAAAAACTTTTCACACAAGATGTTTGTCAACAAAGTAGGACTGCCAGTTCAGGGAGTGGGTGGAAATGCAAATTTAGCACAATGTGTGATCAAGCAACACAAGCTTGCCATCGCCGTTCAGTTCAACTGTGTAAACTTTTATGAGGCGGTGAAAATGTCTTTTTGACACTTTTAAAGATCTAAAAACATGAACAAGCTAATTGTAATCAGCACTGAGGACGAAAATGTCAGTGGAAAAGTGACAGTACAGGACAAGAAACATGGTGCCGGTATGTTTACATTTTTTGACAATCTTCTATTTACTTAGTTTGATACTTCTCCATCATTGAGATCTTTATGTGTGTGTTTTTTAATTTGATTCTTGTAATTCTTTGATTTGTTATCAAAATGCGCTTGTTTTTGTCATTGTACTCATCTGCAAGTTTAAATTTCAAAAGTTCATACTAGCAATTTTTTTAACGAATTA
Organism: Diadumene lineata; assembly: GCA_918843875.1. Lineage (NCBI taxonomy): Eukaryota > Metazoa > Cnidaria > Anthozoa > Actiniaria > Diadumenidae > Diadumene > Diadumene lineata. The sequence continues at coordinate 19,315,707 of OU974070.1, read as the reverse complement.
CGCAGCATTCACATTTGATAATTAACCCTTTCGCTCCTGGAGATTTTTGGCGTTTTTAGGCGTTTTTTGACACGTACAAACTTTTAGCTCTTCCAGAGCAGTTTGTTTTTGGCTCCGATCAAGATTCCTGTGTTTTTGTGTTACCGGGGAGGCATGAAGCTGGCAAACAGGTTTAACACGTTTGAAACAGGTTTTCAGTCTAATCAGAACTTTGACGAAGTCGCATCATTCGTGATTTCGTCGTTGTTTTTTGCTATTATTTTGCCTCTAAACGCTTCTGGAAAAGCATCATTAAGCTTTCTAGTTGTGATGAGTCTACTGTTTGAAAGAAATCAAGCAGGTGAGATGATTTCCACTGAAAATTTGTGTTTTTTTCGCACTCGTGAATTTTGGTGACCGTTGAAGAAATCCTCACTTCAAGACTGTTTTAGAGGCAAATTCTCGGACTGCCGCGGCTATTTTTGCAAGTTGTGGTGATAGAAGAACACAACAAGCCTGAAATTTCGGCAGAATTCCGAGGTAGCGTTAGACTTTTAAAAAAATCTTAAAATGGCGGGATGGTGTGTCGGCTGCCGAAAATCTGGTTAATTTCCCAGAATGCATTGCAGTGGTATTTTTGTCGAAACACGTGTAGTTCGAAATAGGCATGTTCGTAGGGATTTAGCGCTGTAAGTAGAATGAAATAAAACTTGAAAAACTTGCATACGCTTAGTAGAAGGACTGAATTTTCATAGGATATGAAACTTTTTGCTTGAAGACAAGGTTTTTTGCCAAAAAAATCGACTTGCAAAATGGGTGATGTTCAACATCTGAAAATAGTGAAAAAACGTGATTTTTTTGCTTTTTAAAGTTTGTTACTGTATGTTTTTGCCCAAATTGCTAGTTTCTTCAACCTAAATGGTACTTAACAGTTAGCCACATTCCTAGTGTTTGCTTTGAATGGTGATTTATGTCATGAATGACTTAATTCAGGAAGATATGATTTTTTTAAAGCAAGGTAGTTGTCTACGGCCGGTTTTGGCCGGCACAGGAGCGAAAGGGTTAAAAATGCACAAATGTTTTAGATAGCTAGATTACCAATAAGTTATTCACTACACATTTCACCAGAAAAGTGAAATCGTTGTCGATTTTTATAACATTTTTTTCAAACTTGAAAGAGCTTAAAGCAAGAATCGCGTGGGGATTTGTTTACAACCCAAAGAAGCCATGTTAGTGCTTTTCTAACTTCAATTTTAATTGACAAGTGCTACTTTTACCATACATAACAACATAAAAGGAAGCCAAAAATTTGTCGCATTTTTGTGCATATTTCTTGCGTATAATAAAATGTTGTTGCATGCAATACAGATTTGAATATTTCAATTGATTATATGATTATTTGATCATGAAAAGAAACTGATAACATAGCAAAAAACAAAAAAACAAAAACAAAAAAAAGAGAAAATCATCCCTCACTTCTCACTTTTTTTTTTTTTGCTATGTTATTTTCTTTTCATGATTAGTTGAATGGATTTATTCATTAATTAATTCATTTATTTGTTTTTTTTTTATCTATAGTCATTTTTGATTGATTGGTTGTTCAACAATTTGATAATTGGTAGTGAATGAACAAATGAATGAATGAATGATTGAATGAATAATTCATTTCATTAAATCGGAGCTACTTTACTTACATCATCAGCTTTAAAGAATAACTTGTAGTTGGTAACATTAAGGTGCCCTCTGATGGGACCACTGAATGGACACAAGTATGTTACATCCTTGGCTAAAACACAACATATCACCATTGACTGTAAATATATTGACAGAGTCTATTAGAAAGATTGGGAGGCTGCTGGGTTAATATATATACCATAATTATTATAGTGTTGATCATCAGATAACATTTTCTGATAGGCTCGGGGATTGTTTAAATGCACAGAATGTAAATGGCCAAGACAAGTAAAGAGTTAAATAAACACAATCATATCAAAATATGTTTTACCATTTGCCTGAGTCTTTTCACCTTTAAATAAAGGAAGCTCTCCAGAGTAACTGCTTTCCTAAATATTACAAAAAGAATTTTTAAAAAATCCACAATATTTCAGGTAAATGATAAAATCTACTTAGTATTTATAAAAAAATCTAAGGATTTTTACTGTTTTAGTAAATTTAAGAATTTCTAAGTATACCGCTCTTATAACCTGCTACTTAGTCTCTTAATGTGTCATTTCAAGACTGAGTGACTTACATCAGATATTCAGCTGTTTCGGGGCAATATTAAAAATTTGGTAGACACATGGCTAACTGGTTTATACTAGCTAGCTAGTTAGTATGGCTTGTTTTCATGACAGTGGGAAATGGTACGGTTAAGATACAGCAGATTATTTGAATGTTTTCTTAGAAACTACCACAGAACTACATTATGATACAGTACTGTTTCCCACTCATTTAAAAATAATTATAAATTTGTAAAGTGTAAATTCAAGTCTGTTCTAAGTGTTTCTCAGTAAAAAAATAGATAAAGCACAAAAACAAACAAATTACAACAGTTATAAACATTAATTACATTCTTAGTTTGTAATTAATGTTTATAACTGTTGTAATTTGTTTGTTTTTGTGCTTTATCTATTTTTTTACTGAGAAACACTTAGAACAGACTTGAATTTACACTTAAATATTTTAAAACTGAACTTTAAACTCACCTTTTAAATTAGCTTAATTAAGCTAATTTAAAAGGTGAGTTTAAAGTTCAGTTTTAAAATATTTAAGACTTGATGCATTTTGCAGAGACGATGGCAGTGAGCTTCAAAGTTCAGGAGCTGCTAGAGAGAAGGAGCGATAACCATATGATTTGAGATTATATGACTTTGTGGATAGTAACAAAGACTTTTAGGATGATAAATATAATCAAGTTCTTGGATACAGATAAAGATATAGAGAAATAGCATGAAGAGCTTTGTAGGTTAACATTAGAATCATTGAGTGACAAATAATTAGTAAGCCGAGGTAATACAACTTTACCAGTAATTTTGGACCCATTTTCCAGAATAGAGATTAGATGACAATTGCCAAGAAGTTCATGATTTAGAAATAACTTTTTCAGTTGTAAGAGATGATGGAACAATGCCAGATTCGTTGCAGTGACTTATTAAGGTAATTCCGTAGTTTTGCACTGCCCATAGTTCTGCGCATGTTTTAAGTTTTTTTGGTTTCAGGACTTTTATCATGTAATCTAGTCAAATTATGTTTGTAAATTACTTTGAATAAAAAATTCGAAGAATTGCGACATTTTCGAGCGAGAAAACGCGATAATTTTGAAACTTGACCCAGTCCTCTCTTGGAAAACCTGTTTTTTGACAATAAAATGACGATATTTTTCGCAATATTTTGCAAACTAGCAGGGTGACCTATGTTTTTTATTTGATAAAATTATTTTTTATAACATAACATCAAATATATCTAAAATTGAACATAGGCCATCGGGCTAACTTTTGAGAAATTTCCAAAATACTTTCCACTTAGGACTTTTTCGAATGAATTAGCAGCTGGTGTGCACGTTGGTATTTCGTCAATTTCTTCAAGATCACATATTTTTTATATATCTGTTCATATTTTTTTAAATAAAATAAAGTGCAGACATTTGAAAAAAAACACGAATTTTGCTCTTAAAAGACCAATTACTGTGTTTTTGTTCCGTTTCTATAAGATTTTTTAGCTTTTTTCTTTACGTTCTCAAGTCACTAAAATGCATGCACTTTGACGTCATATTGCCCAAACAAAGAAGTCGGTGACCCCCCTTTTTTATTGTATTTTCTGAAAGCGTTTCTCAAAATTCTTTGTTTGAACGAGTATAAAAAAATTTCATCGTGCAGTTTTATTTCTACGTAATTACCTTAAAATAACAATTTCACATATTGTAGGCAGTTAACTATATTATAGTAATTAAAACTGCTAAAGGTAACAGGGGACAAAATCGAGGTCACTTTTTAAAAGTCACATATCAACTTACAGTTTAGAAGTTAACCCTAGAAAAGCATATATTTTCTGAAAGCTAAAAGAACAAATAATGTGGCTGTGCAGTTTATATGATTGATAAAGTTTTAACAAATAATTTATTAAATTTCGAACAAAAAAGAGTGGTCATTTTCAAAAATTTTATTCTCACTAAAAAATTACTTACATAATCAATGAGAAAGCTATTTTAGCCTGTCACCAAACTCATCAACTTGAAAACCGTGTCTCACTTTTTTGATTTAGGTCTTTGTTAATTTTTGATTTATTTTTAACCATTTTTTGGCGATTTTTTTCATGTTATCTCTAAAATGAAAAATTATTTTACAAAAATGAGACATGGTTTTTAAGTTGATGAGTTTGGTAACACAGCAAAATAGTTTTCATGATGGCTAATAAGTAATTTTTGGTGGAGAATAAACTTTTTAAAAATGACCGCTTTTTTTGTTCAAAATTTAATAAGTTACTTATTAAAACTTTATCAATCATATAAGCTACGCAATCACATTATTTGTTCTTTTAGCTTTCAGAAAATATATACTTTTCTTGGGTTAACTTCTAAACTGTACTAATGCTATGTGACTTTCAAAAAGTCACCTAGATTTTGTCCCCTGCTAGCTTAAGTAGAATACTTGCAAGTAGAGAATTAATACTATAGGATTTAGATGACATATTTATTTTAATGGTTGATATGTTAATAAGTTGTTAATCAAGATAAGTAAAAATGAATCAAGTTGACAGTCCACTTGAGGTGAGTCAAAATTAGAGGAATCAAAGGAGGATATGACATAGAAACAAAGCCATTTCTGATTTTAGCAATTTGTTTTTAAAAAAGTAAACAAAATCATTAGATAGATCAACAGATGAAGAAGAGGTTTTTTTTTTTATGGTGTACAATGCAGCAATCTACCAAAGGAATTAAATAAATATTTACTGTTAGAACCAACATCTGCATTTAGAGTTACACCAACATCTTTCAAGATTATGACACTTCGTTTTGTATATCATCATTATACTATGGTGCCTTTGGATGAACAGAATATAGAGCCAGTATGCAACAGACCAATACAGACGACAGAACAGAGTTATGTTGATTGCATAAAACAGATAAATCAGTTGAAGGATGTTAAAACAGCACAGGGTCATTAACATCTTAATGAAAAAAGTCTACATAGATCTATTGAACAAAATTTTACGATATAAAATAGTTTATGTTTGATGAGGAGGCTTGCTTACATGTAGCATACAAACAAATGCATAATAATCTGACTGATAAAACAGGATCATGTATTGAAAGGTTTATTGCAGCTGATTATGATCAAATCAAAGACAGGATTACTACATGAAAATTTCAAGAATTTGGGAGAAACATTGTAACCTATTTTTATTGTGTACAAATTTGATCTATATGACACTGGATATATCATTTATGATTAAAAATGAATGAATGAATGGATGAATTCACTATGTAACTACTCCTGCATTACTTATGTTAAACATATTTGCACACATGTTTGTTGATATCAATTGATTTAAAAACTAAGTTCATTTTAGATGGTAAAATAACGAGAATCTGTGCATACATGACAGCATCTTATACATTGTAATTATCACATATTAGAATAAACAAGTTACCTTTCCATCATCATCTAATCCTAATGACTCTCCTCTGCTGAGTTGGGATTGTAGTTGGGCAGCACTCATTACTTAACTAGTAGATAACAAATTTTAATTGTTTCAGAAACAGGATAATCAGACACATAAATCTAATATTAATACTTTTACATTATTAGATGGTTCACTATGTCACATACATCTGAAACTGCAAATGGTGTGAAGGTCTGGGGAACTATGAAGATGCAGTGGCTGCACATAAAAGATTGAAGCTTTTTGCAATTATCACGCATGATAGTCATTTTTGCATTAGTGGCAATGTAGCACATTATAGTTACATTATTATATTGCTATTATACAGTACATAATTTGGATGTTTTCTTGAAATTTCTGTTAGATACAGTAGAGTGCAAACAATATATCCCTGAAACACTAATTACTAAAAAGTACAAAATAGTGCTAATTAAACAAAAGAAAACAATAGAATTTGCATAAAATAGCACTATTTAGTATTACTAAAGTTTCACAGATTAATTGTTTGCAAATCATATGAAAGTGACTATATTATTTTGCAGTTCTAGTACAAGTGTTTTAATTACTATGAGGATTTGTCTACCATTATGGTATCACATAATACAAATAGGTCATTAAAAAAAATTAATAGCACCATATTTTTTTATCCAATCCCGGGGGGGGGGGGGGGTACTCCCTACAGATCTGGGGTTACCCTATTTATGACAAAAAATACCTAACTTCCATACCCTGTTTATGACAAATTACAATTGTTTACTAAAATTATATGATTTGTATAAATATAACAATTCAGACGCACGTGCTGCTCTTGTCTTTTTATAAAGTCAACAATCTTTTTTCTGCCAATTTCCTGAATGCAAAATAATTTTTCTCATTTTTTGGGCCCTGATTAGGACAGGAAGTTTGGATTAAATCGGAGATAGAGTATAATTGGATACCCTGTTCATGACAACAAGGTCTAAAAACCATACCCTGTTCAGCGGATCATCCCCGTATAGAAGATATAGGGTAGTACCCCCCCCCCCCCCCCCGGGATCCAATCCCATGGATACAAAGTACATTATTCCTGAAAGTGCATCAATATACTGGTAGTAGTATTTATATTATATTTTAATTTGTTCTTGATTAAAAGGTATATTCAAAACCTTAGGAATTCAAAGTATGAGAGCCATTCTCTGAGGAAAAGTGAACCAGTGTTTTAATCAATGCTGTTTTAACACACCTATTTCACAGGGAGGTGAGGATTAAAAATAACACTGTTATTTTATTAAAGTAAACAAGATAGGATGATATTAGTTACTTTCGCAGCTATTCTATGGGGGTCATGATGCTGGAACTTGATTACCCTGATTGGCAGAGATTTTTCAAGGAAATCCTCTGAAAGGAGCATGTCGTCAACTGACGTTTTAGCGTTGGTGCAAAAATACTTATATGCACACACTATAACCTCAGTTTTTTTAACAAAATCAGCCCACATTCTGGTTTAAAACCGGTATGCGAGTTAATTTATTCGACCAAACTTTTGGAAAGCACAAAACATGTCCTTGCAGAGGTTCTTTTGAGAAATCTCTGCCAAGCAGGATTGAGTTTAATGGACTGCTAGTACATCATAAAACCGCCTAGTTTATCAACAGTACCTAACTAAAGCAAAAAAATACACACTCATGCATACATATAAATACCACTCTTGTCTTTGGTCAATATCAATTTTTCTCTCTCTATTTCAATCAAGAAAATTAGAAGTTTAGCATGCAGCAAAGTCATACGGATGGGACGTTTATCATAAAGACTTAAATAAGCTAAAAAATGAACGTCTAAATCACTAAAAAGAATGCATTTTACTTTGTATTAAAAGCATTGATATCATATGTTTTCACGCTTACCTTTAAAATTCGTATTTCCTTAATAAAAGACGTTTAAGTGAAGATTAAATGTAACTTTCCCAAGCCCAGGAAGACATGTTTTTACCAAATGGCGGAAAGGAGAATGAGTACTAACCCAAAAACATCTCGCCCAAGGCTACACCCGGTCGAAATTGTATCACACAAAAAATAAGAATGAAATTAAGCCCTCGATCTGAGCTTTTACGAAGTCTTGATAAGAAAATAGTACACGGATGTGCATAGGTGGTAGTCTATTTAGCTATTTAAATTTACGTCAGGTTCTAGGAGGTCAAACTTCGTAGTGATTATCTTGGCCGCGTATCCGGTATGACGTAGGAAGAGCATGGACGCGAGTGTTTGGTGCACCATAACGAGGCTGTGTTCTAAACGATGGCGACAGCTGAGACGCCAAATGTGAGTATTTATCATGAGTTTGCTGCTTATTTTTAGCTTTTTTTCTCCACCTAAACTATCACATTCCTTTTAATTATTTAGTTTGTTTATTATTCTTTGTATTCGACTAAAAATTATAAGGATAGAAGGTAGAAGTTTTCATGTTTGAGTTCACCAAATTTATCTGTGGAACAATAGAACTGACAAGCTAACAATATAAATGGACGAGTCTAGTTTACACGATATAGTTTACAAATGTTCCATGAAAATAAAGACACACTCCTGCTCACGTATATTCTATAGTTTATCTAAATTTCATTAGATAGTAGATAATAAGATGCTCCTTAATATTTTTTTCGTAGTAGTATTCTGACCTAGTAGATAAATTATTTTTGAGTGTATTTGTTTACATACATTGTAATATAAAATGAGACGGTGATCCAGATAGAACATTTTTCTTCTCGAATTCACGAAAAATAATGAAATAAGAACATGCCGGATGCATTCTTTGGTGCCACACTTTATTAAATATACAGAGAAATGGTCATTTTCTCTTTCTACTTTACGCAGTACAATATTTATTGCATGTTCTTGTATGAAGAAAATTAGTCCAAATTAATTCTGTAAAAACCCATGTTTCAGATACTCACAGAGCAGCTGTTCACTGTTTTTACTGTATTGAACTGAACAAATCTATCACGAGACATATTTTAAGTTTATTTCATTGAAAATAGTAGTTAAAATGTTAAATTGGATTAGTATCCAAAGGAAAACGTGAACTTTCTACAAGAAACTTGAGCACCAAGAGTATTGTACTATTTTGTGTTTGTGTTAGAGTGTATGTATGTGAAATTGGTTTGCCTTTTTGTGATGAGTTTTTATATTTTGTGGGTATGTGGTATCTCACTAAACAATACACATTACCTTTGGCCACTTTTTCACAAAAAAAGGCTAGATGATTGAAGTATATTCAATTTATATTCCTCAAATCTACCTCGAGGCAGAAAGTTTTACACAATACCAGATTTCACCTTATTGCTTTTAAATAATAAAAGTTATCATCAAAATAATTTACAATAATTTTATTCTTATGAAAAGCCCTTTTGTTTCTTTTTGTTTGAAGTATTTTAACAGGATTTTGCATGTCATTATGTTTTTTAATAACATCATTACTAAGTTGGCTATTCTAAGATAAATTATTGGTATTTTATTTTATAATTCTTCAGGACAAAAGGAAAACCGATTGTGATCAGGGTTGGATGTTAATCCAAAACACATAGAACATATTCAATGCTATATGTCATATTCCCTGACATTATATTAAAGCTTTTATATCTTTTGTCATGTTTTAAATCATGGCTATTGCCAACAATATTGTTGTTTCTCAGGTTTTGTAATGAAGTGTATTTAAATAAGTGTGGCTTTTTTTTAGATTCATTGTTCATTTAGTATTTTTACTTAATATTGAGATCTGTATACTATTAAGGAAGTTTTAAATCTCTCAACTAAATTGATGTAAACCATTTACTTAGAGTTTTTGAATATTTAATTTGAACATTCTAAGATTCATTTTGAGTTTGAAAAAATCACATTGATAAGAACATTAAAGTTTGCTTGATGTCTATATATACTTCAAAGGTTCATGAGGAAAGTGAGAATTGTATGAAGGAGATATTGTCCTTTCATCTTTAATTCAATCATTTTTTGTTATGGAAGTGATGTATTTTTTCAGTGCTGTTCATTTGAAATGTAAACAGTGATATTTGAAGTTAATGGCCTATTTGATTGATCTATAAAGTGGTATGCATTTTGTATTATTGAAGGCCAAAAACATAAGAAATGACTATACGAATAGCACTTTTATAGATGTTTAAGGTTTTTATTTTTGATTGGTTTATATTGTATATCATGTATAACTTTTTTACCTATTGAATGTTGTTAAGAAGATTGTGATTTTAATGTCTTGAGAAAGAAATTATAATTATTATATAATCATTAGTAAATGACTAAATCCTAGATTGTACAAAAGCTGTATGGCAAATTTAGCACCCACAAAAACTGGCACATATTCATTGTTTTCATTCTGCAAAAACAAATTTATTTATTATATGCACAGATGTGAATAACAATTAAAATTTTTCATTTAAAACAGAACACCAAAAACTAAGAGTTTTGAAATCAAAATAATAATTGCAATAGTGATAACAATAATAAAAATGTGCATGCATCAAAAAGGTCTTAGCTAGCTAAGCTAACCCTTTTTAATATATGATGACCTGTGCATTAAATGCCAATAAATCATTGGGTAAAAAAGAAAATTCTAATTTAATATGACTTTTTTAAGCCAATGTTTGCTGTCTATAAAAATTATTGCTAAACAATTTTGGTTTTCAGAGTTCCATTTTTATTTAAATAATACCTTTTCTTTGTAATGGACATCTGTGCATAATTTTAGTGTTTCAGATATTGTGTTATAATATAACATCTAGTTTATGAAACTAGATGTTATTATTTTCTTTTATTCATTTAAAAACAACATTGTATTGAGTTGTCATAGATACATTTTACATTTTCAGATTGAAACTTTTTTGTAACACGTTAACAATATTTTGTTTGATAGAAAATTAACAAATCATTGTTTTATGATGCAGTCTAACAAATATTGTTTCCAGCATTTTAATTTAAAACAGTCAACTCTGAAAATATAATTTCATTTATTGCTCAAACAAGACTTTTTTTTAAACACCATGTTCTGAACAAAAGTGACATTCAATTGTATTGCGGTTAGAAAATATTATATTATCAAATTTGTACAAAACCTTGATATTATTTAAAAGTATGGTAAATTGTGATCCAGTTGACTGTACTAGTAACTGTAAAATCCAAATTTGTTTTGAAATGATCATCCACCAAATGGCGGAAAGGAGAATGAGTACTAACCCAAAAACATCTCGCCCAAGGCTACACCCGGTCGAAATTGTATCACACAAAAAATAAGAATGAAATTAAGCCCTCGATCTGAGCTTTTACGAAGTCTTGATAAGAAAATAGTACACGGATGTGCATAGGTGGTAGTCTATTTAGCTATTTAAATTTACGTCAGGTTCTAGGAGGTCAAACTTCGTAGTGATTATCTTGGCCGCGTATCCGGTATGACGTAGGAAGAGCATGGACGCGAGTGTTTGGTGCACCATAACGAGGCTGTGTTCTAAACGATGGCGACAGCTGAGACGCCAAATGTGAGTATTTATCATGAGTTTGCTGCTTATTTTTAGCTTTTTTTCTCCACCTAAACTATCACATTCCTTTTAATTATTTAGTTTGTTTATTATTCTTTGTATTCGACTAAAAATTATAAGGATAGAAGGTAGAAGTTTTCATGTTTGAGTTCACCAAATTTATCTGTGGAACAATAGAACTGACAAGCTAACAATATAAATGGACGAGTCTAGTTTACACGATATAGTTTACAAATGTTCCATGAAAATAAAGACACACTCCTGCTCACGTATATTCTATAGTTTATCTAAATTTCATTAGATAGTAGATAATAAGATGCTCCTTAATATTTTTTTCGTAGTAGTATTCTGACCTAGTAGATAAATTATTTTTGAGTGTATTTGTTTACATACATTGTAATATAAAATGAGACGGTGATCCAGATAGAACATTTTTCTTCTCGAATTCACGAAAAATAATGAAATAAGAACATGCCGGATGCATTCTTTGGTGCCACACTTTATTAAATATACAGAGAAATGGTCATTTTCTCTTTCTACTTTACGCAGTACAATATTTATTGCATGTTCTTGTATGAAGAAAATTAGTCCAAATTAATTCTGTAAAAACCCATGTTTCAGATACTCACAGAGCAGCTGTTCACTGTTTTTACTGTATTGAACTGAACAAATCTATCACGAGACATATTTTAAGTTTATTTCATTGAAAATAGTAGTTAAAATGTTAAATTGGATTAGTATCCAAAGGAAAACGTGAACTTTCTACAAGAAACTTGAGCACCAAGAGTATTGTACTATTTTGTGTTTGTGTTAGAGTGTATGTATGTGAAATTGGTTTGCCTTTTTGTGATGAGTTTTTATATTTTGTGGGTATGTGGTATCTCACTAAACAATACACATTACCTTTGGCCACTTTTTCACAAAAAAAGGCTAGATGATTGAAGTATATTCAATTTATATTCCTCAAATCTACCTCGAGGCAGAAAGTTTTACACAATACCAGATTTCACCTTATTGCTTTTAAATAATAAAAGTTATCATCAAAATAATTTACAATAATTTTATTCTTATGAAAAGCCCTTTTGTTTCTTTTTGTTTGAAGTATTTTAACAGGATTTTGCATGTCATTATGTTTTTTAATAACATCATTACTAAGTTGGCTATTCTAAGATAAATTATTGGTATTTTATTTTATAATTCTTCAGGACAAAAGGAAAACCGATTGTGATCAGGGTTGGATGTTAATCCAAAACACATAGAACATATTCAATGCTATATGTCATATTCCCTGACATTATATTAAAGCTTTTATATCTTTTGTCATGTTTTAAATCATGGCTATTGCCAACAATATTGTTGTTTCTCAGGTTTTGTAATGAAGTGTATTTAAATAAGTGTGGCTTTTTTTTAGATTCATTGTTCATTTAGTATTTTTACTTAATATTGAGATCTGTATACTATTAAGGAAGTTTTAAATCTCTCAACTAAATTGATGTAAACCATTTACTTAGAGTTTTTGAATATTTAATTTGAACATTCTAAGATTCATTTTGAGTTTGAAAAAATCACATTGATAAGAACATTAAAGTTTGCTTGATGTCTATATATACTTCAAAGGTTCATGAGGAAAGTGAGAATTGTATGAAGGAGATATTGTCCTTTCATCTTTAATTCAATCATTTTTTGTTATGGAAGTGATGTATTTTTTCAGTGCTGTTCATTTGAAATGTAAACAGTGATATTTGAAGTTAATGGCCTATTTGATTGATCTATAAAGTGGTATGCATTTTGTATTATTGAAGGCCAAAAACATAAGAAATGACTATACGAATAGCACTTTTATAGATGTTTAAGGTTTTTATTTTTGATTGGTTTATATTGTATATCATGTATAACTTTTTTACCTATTGAATGTTGTTAAGAAGATTGTGATTTTAATGTCTTGAGAAAGAAATTATAATTATTATATAATCATTAGTAAATGACTAAATCCTAGATTGTACAAAAGCTGTATGGCAAATTTAGCACCCACAAAAACTGGCACATATTCATTGTTTTCATTCTGCAAAAACAAATTTATTTATTATATGCACAGATGTGAATAACAATTAAAATTTTTCATTTAAAACAGAACACCAAAAACTAAGAGTTTTGAAATCAAAATAATAATTGCAATAGTGATAACAATAATAAAAATGTGCATGCATCAAAAAGGTCTTAGCTAGCTAAGCTAACCCTTTTTAATATATGATGACCTGTGCATTAAATGCCAATAAATCATTGGGTAAAAAAGAAAATTCTAATTTAATATGACTTTTTTAAGCCAATGTTTGCTGTCTATAAAAATTATTGCTAAACAATTTTGGTTTTCAGAGTTCCATTTTTATTTAAATAATACCTTTTCTTTGTAATGGACATCTGTGCATAATTTTAGTGTTTCAGATATTGTGTTATAATATAACATCTAGTTTATGAAACTAGATGTTATTATTTTCTTTTATTCATTTAAAAACAACATTGTATTGAGTTGTCATAGATACATTTTACATTTTCAGATTGAAACTTTTTTGTAACACGTTAACAATATTTTGTTTGATAGAAAATTAACAAATCATTGTTTTATGATGCAGTCTAACAAATATTGTTTCCAGCATTTTAATTTAAAACAGTCAACTCTGAAAATATAATTTCATTTATTGCTCAAACAAGACTTTTTTTTAAACACCATGTTCTGAACAAAAGTGACATTCAATTGTATTGCGGTTAGAAAATATTATATTATCAAATTTGTACAAAACCTTGATATTATTTAAAAGTATGGTAAATTGTGATCCAGTTGACTGTACTAGTAACTGTAAAATCCAAATTTGTTTTGAAATGATCATCCATCATGAGAATAACTAGTAGTTATTTGACATTTTGCTAATTATCACTCTAAAGAAAATATTATGTTTTTGACAAAACAAAGTAATGATATTTGTGAATTTGTAATGTTTGATCCTCCACCTTAGATGTAATCATGCTATATGTACATGTTGTTAAAAGCTTGTTATTTTTGAATATATTTAGCACTAGTTTTGATAGTGAGTGAAATATGTTTTAAATTACTGAATCAACAGTTTATCTGGGACGTTATATGTACATTGTACCTAATCATTATCTATTGTTTGGGTTAAAATTACTGGACCACATATTTATTATTCATACATTGACAAAGTGTGTTTTTATGCAATGAGTGGTTGTCATATCCTTGTGTTTGGTGCTCATGGCAATTATCAGATTCAATACCTAGGGGATTAAGGTGTTTGTCGTTTATAGATCTGCTGGGGTTTTATGTCAACGTGGCTTGAGGATCCAATTCTTATACTAGTTAGTTTTATTGAATTTTTTGGGATTTTCTCCTGTTTAATAAAATTTATGCTGTGGAAATGAGGTCACAATGAGTTGTTTTCAAAAGACAATACTCCTTTTGTTTATCGTGACCGCACTGCAACTGTTATTTATTTAATTGTGAATTTATTCGAAAGATACAAATAATTATAATGAACAATGTATTGTGATGTTAGTAAGCTAGTGCATTTGTCTGCAAGGTCAGTCTGGAGCTTGTCATGTCCCAACTGTGTATTCATTCCAATATATGTATGTAAGCTGTAGGATTGGAATTTTTGTCATCTGCCATTAGTGGCATCAGGAGAAAACATGCCAATTAATTATCTAACATTTTGTTATAAAATCAGTTAATGATAGTATTGTCCTTTAATCATTTTTTATTGCTTTATTTTTTCTTTGTACTCCATTTTATTTATTGAAATTGTTTTTTTCTTTCAATGACAGTGAGGCTTTGCATATAGTTTATGATTGAGTTATTTAATTATTGAATAATTGTATTTGTTCTTGTGATTTCTTATTTGTTTTTAATATTGTTGATTATTAGCCTGACCATATTGTTGCAATTGTGTCATAATGATTATAATTATTAATCTAGGTATAGAGATCTAGTAAATTGATATCATGTACATTTAATATCAAATATATATAGAGCTTTCATTTCCTTAGTATTGTATAGGTTAACAATAAAATTAAAGATCATGTTTCCAAAGAAAATAATGGGGTTTTGAGTTTTGAAAGCAATTTCCTATAAACTAATTTGTCTTTTTTTTTTCAAGAAAATCAGCCTTTTTGTGGAAGTAAAATGTTTGGACATTTATCCTGTTTTTTCCCCCTTATTTTTGTGAAAAATTCACAATTATAGTATACAATGGTTCAATGTTACAATTCAAATCAAAATCTATTTTTCTATTGTTTTTTTTTTCTGGCTAGCATTGTTAAATTCATTCTGGAATACAATTTATGTTACCATTACATCATATACATTAATATTAGTTACCGTGATATTGTTGTAGAGGAACTGACCCTTTTCATTGCTACAGTAATTTTAAGCCAGGATTTCACTAGCAATGCAAGCACAAGCACAAGAATTGGAAAAAATATTAAGCACCTTCGTCAATACAAGTGCAAACACAAGGATGGAAACATTCTGATTTCTGGTTCTTAATATTTTTTCGTTGTGGTTGTGCTTGCATTGCTAGTGAAAAACAGGCTTTAGTGCTCACTCACTAAGGCATTGTGTTAGTTATTTAAAGATTGCTTTGCTTGCTACAACATTTTGTACTTTTCAATGTTACAATAACTTGTCTGAAATATTATGTACTAGTTGTCAGTATTTTAGAGCCTGAACTTGTAATAATAATAATAATAATAATAATAATAATAATAATAATAATAATAATAATAATAATAATAATAATAATAATAATAATAATAATAATAATAATAATAATAATAATGGTTTATTCAATGAAATCCACAAAAATGGCTCTTCTATCATTGAAGGCTAAGCTAAGTTAAAATATATATATACACATAAATATATACAAAAATACATATCCAATTATATATAATGTCTTGAAGTACATGCTTAAATAAAATGATATGAAATATTGAGATATTTACACATGATAATTGGATGATAATGATAATAACAGGAAAAAAAAAATAATAATAATAATAATAAGCAAATAAATAAATAAAAAATAGAATAATATATTGCTAGTGGCTCTTCATGTGAGCAGTGACAGCCCTACAGAAACAATTATAATTTGTAATATTTCTAATGTTACTAGGTAAATTGTTAAATAGTTTGGAAGCAATGTCTTGGAAAGTTCCTTTTTCTAATGGTCTTACTAGAGTTATGGTGCTGCTAGAGCGCAAAGTTCGTACAGAGCTATGTATATTGACAGATATATAATTTGGCCAGTCTTTAGAGTGGATTGCTTTATGTGTTGCTTTTAATACATTCAAGTCCCTGCGTTTTTGCATAGGTAGCCACCCTATGTTTAATAGCTGCTCAGTAGAGTTAACATATCGTCCCGTAACAAAACTAGCTGCAGAGAATTGCAGCTTCTGGAGTCGTTTCAGAAGATAGTCTGGAATAGGATTAAATACTAGGTCAGCATAGTCCATCCTCGACAACACAAGTTGTTCAGCCAGTTGTTTTTTTAACTTAAAAGGTGTCTGATTGAATAATGAACCCTGGCTATCACATTGAAGCCGTTTAGTTCAATGTGTGTACTAACCCTCTCTTTGATGATGTTGAGGTTATAATTTTGTTTCAAATTGGTAAAACTCTTTATTTCGTTGAAAGAATCCTTGCTGGTGTTAAGATAGATCATAGTTGAAATATATCTTAAGTGTAAAGTCCATAACATCTATTAGTAGGTTAATTTATAGTCCACTAATCAAATTAATATGGTTTTGTACAGATTGATTGAAATTAGAATTCAAGATCCCTGTTTTAAAAGCACAGCTTCCTGGAGGCAGAGGTGAGTTAATGATTTTTTTTAATAGGTTTTTATCAAAACTAATCAGAAAAATTGATGAGCATCCATACAAAATTATCAAATATCATACATGCATCTTGCAAGATCTGTAGATTGTTTTGTGCTGTTAATTTGTACAGTGTAAGCCTAAGCTCTCCTTAGACAAACAGATGTTCTGAAGTGAATCAATGAAAAACATGAGCCATATTCATAAAAATAGCTTTTTCAACAACATGATCCTTTTTTTATTTTCCTATCTGTATATTTAATATTCATATTTTGGAATATTTTAGAATTTATAAATTATTATCAGAACATCACTTCTCCTGTTAGTTATGGTTTATTATGTAAATATTAAATATATTTATTTCTAATTCAATATTAAAGTCAGACAGATCTTTAACTTCATTGTTTTTGTGCAGTAAGCATAAAAGTTGATTTTTATTTTATTTGTACGTCTTCGCTCTAGAATGTATGTAGCTCATATTTTATTTCAATGCATTTATATTATAAATATATATTTCCTTATGCCTTAGTTTATTTCAAGTTTTCTCTTGTAGATATCAATAAACAAACAGTATATGATAACTTATTCCAGTTAGTATTTAAAGCAATAGGATCTCAGGTTTCAAGTCAGCGCAAGGTCAAAGTTTTTGTTTGTCTTACCGGTAGCCTGAATAGCCAGAGAGGAGGACGAGGTTTGCAAGATTTTTTAATTTTTTTTCACAACATATAATCGCTAAAATCACGAATCACGGCAACAAAAATATGCCAATCACGGGTCACGACCGACTTCAATTTCACGAATCACGGCATGTTTTTTCTGCTTTTCACGGATCACGGCACAAATATAGGTCGAATCACGGATCACGGAAAACCCCTTCCCCAGCCTGAATATACAATTGTATATTCCATAATACTAGATAGGATGCAAATATTGTGTTAATATAACCGGTACTTGTGAAATGACGAGATTAATTTCTGGACTTTTTCTGTATCAGATATACAGAATCCTTCACGGTTCCGTAGTGATTTTTTTGTTCTGGGTTCATGAATTGTTTGTGAATTTTATAATGACAGACAAACAAATGACATCATCAGAAACAAACTAAGGGAGACAAATGCCTGTATACAGTGTATTTATTTATATTTGTACTCACAGTAACTTTAGTCATTTTCTATAAATGAAATTGTACAGTCATATTAAAGAGAACTATTGTTGTAGCATTACTTCATTGAAATTCTATCGATTGAATAGATTGAATTTACATTAATGGGAGTAGTCCAGGAAATAGACTATTATATATTAATATAACACAAAATTCAAATGTTAAAGCAGTTATAAATTGTCTAATAAATGCTTTGTAGACAAACAGATAATCATTTTTGAGGCATGTTTTTATAATTATCATTTATAAATATTAATTATTTCACTAGTATGTTCATCAGTAATTAATATTGCTTTGCAATTTAAAGGTTATAATTCAATATCCCAGCATATATAGGCTTAAATTGCATTTATTCACTTTAAGGGAAATAGAATGGTGGCCAAATAGATGAAAAGAGGTGGTGGGAAAGAGGACAACTAAAAAAGAGTAAGGGAAGGGAAGTTTGGTGAAGGCATAGGAAGTGGATTGCAGGGGTCATACATTTCAAAAGCTATTTAAAATTTATTTAATCCATTTTCTCTAACCAAACATTAGCATTTAAAAGCTACATAAAGCCTCTATTACTTTTTTCCACAAGTTATTGGTAGACTCTGATAGGCCTTTACATTTGTTGTAGAATGTTTTATGTTTAAAAAGGTGAAAGCTTACACTTATTAATTATAAAGAAATAGTATTTGATGTTTTTATTTATGAATGCACTTTAATGTTATGCACATTCATTTATTCTGTTGAGAATGTATTAAGTTTCATTAATTATTTATTCATTTTTATTCATTTACAATAATTATAAAATCATATCATTCTACATTTCATGATGCTCTAGAGGATCTCCAATCTTCAAGTTTGCATTGCAAACTGAAAGTCATTTCTACTCTTGACAGATAAAGACCTATTTTGCCTTAGGGAATGCATTATTTAAATAAAACAGGATTTTGAAAGAAGCACTGTACTGACTCTTCCACATCATAATGGGTGATTCTCATCAACAACAGATGACCAAAGAAGTAAACAATCAATTAACCCAAGAAACACTTCAGGTATATATATATTATTATTAGCAAATAATGTAAACATATGACAACTAATGAGTTTTATTTTTATTTTTGTTGTTTTAGCTATAATTATAATTGTAACTTTGCATATTGGGAAAAATAATGACTGTGAAGTTTAGACAACAATCTGCAAATTGTAAACTAATATATGTATGCATGTTGGTTGGGAATATTGTGCCAGTGTTATTATGAGCTTCAAAGAATTTAAAGGAACAAAATTCAAATCATATTTGAGTTTAAAATAATTTTGAACAATCATGGTGTAATAAATGTTTGGAATTTTGAATTCCAATGACTCTTTATTTGATAGAGTCTGTGTACACTGTGTACACGTATAATATGATTTTAAAATGTTTACCAAGGGTTTTATATCATTTTCTTCATTGCAAATTTCTATCAAATTATATAAATTCCAACTTATTAGACTATAAAATTTTGCAGCAAGTATTTTTCAATACTTTTATTTTTAAATAAATCATGAATTAGTAATCATGATAATTCCATAAAAATAACATGTATTATTTGGAACCCTAGCACATTCAAAATTCATCTTATCATTTGTGAGACCACTATTTCATTTCAATAAAATATGTCTAGTGAATTATCAAAATTGAGACAAGACTAGGGTGTTTTTTTATTCATTTTATTTTATTTTATTTTATTTTATTTTATTTTATTTTATTTTATTTTATTTTATTTTATTTTATTTTATTTTATTTTATTTTATTTTATTTTATTTTATTTTATTTTATTTTATTTTATTTTATTTTATTTTATTTTATTTTATTTTATTTTATTTTTGACATTAGACTATGATTTGTTTATAGCTGTATATTAAGTTATGCATCTTACAAAAAGGTTATTAGTCATTTATTTAACAATTAAGAATCTAAACGTATTATTCCAGTGGTAAATTTACATGTCACAGGGCATACCATGACACCCCTTGCTTTCAAAGCCCAATTTTTTTTGAAAGCAGGAACCTGATTGATAAAGTCAAATGGCGTTATAGTGCCAATTTTTAATAAGTACGTGAGGATCCCCCAATGACAAATCCTTGATACACCCAGTTGTATTCTTCAAACAATTCGTAAGATCAAGATACAGTTTTGGTGTGCAATTTAAACTCAATCTTTTAGGCATTTCTTCATAAACAGGAACCTTTAAAAAATACATTTAAAACCTTTCATTGCACCCAAGATCTTAACTTAATCATGGATATTTTCCATGTAAAAACATGCCAAGATCTTACAAGAACATGACAAGATCTTGGCATGTTTTGTAGTTAAACAACATGCTAAAATCTTGTTAAGATCATGCTTAAATCATGGCAGATTCTTGCCTATATCATGCAAGATCATGGCAAGATATGTGCATGGCAAGATTTGCATAAGATCTTACATGATCATGCCAGATCTTACAAGATCTTAACAAGATGCTCAACCTGGGTAGTCAAAAAATATCGATAAGTTAAATGTACTCCCCAATTGTTAAGGAAACAACTTGCAACTAGAAGCAGCTCCACAAACTCAAGGTATTATGATCAGAAATGATTTGTGTTTCAGGAGGGGTGGGTTGATTGATCACGAGGTGGGATACTTAAAACCGACATAATATCCACAAAAAATGCGAGCAAATGCTAAAAGAGTACTGCTTGGTTTATTTCAAACAGTAGCTCACTCATCACAACTGGAAAGTTTTTAAAATTATTAAAAGTGATGCTCTTCAAGAAGTATTTAAAGCAAAATGACAGCAAAAACAGCGGCAAACTCACAAAATACACTACCTCGTCAAAGTTTTGATCAAACTGGTTTTTTAAAACATAAATTTAAAATGCTAAATATATCCAGTAGCAAAGGCGGGTTAAATGCATGATTTCTGATGTAAAGAGGAAGTAGCCACCTTTTATATGATAGTAAAGGCATTGGACAGGTGTTTATTCAACTAGTAACAAATGTATTTTACTGCAGCAATAATGAATGACTTAACACAAAACAGTTACATGTTTTTTGAAAATCATGTAAATATGCCACTTAATTATTGCAGAAATTATGAATAATGAAGCATTTGAATGTATGAATATGTATGTTCTCTATTTTTCAGCCTATCGATACTAGTGTATCAGATCAACAAGATACACCCAGTAGTGAAGCCAATGCCACTTTGCCTGTCACAGACAAATCAATGGAATCAACTACTACCAAAGATTTGTCTAAAGCTGAGAATAAAACAGTACAAGAAACAACTAGCCCATCAAAGGTAAAACTTTGACAAATAAAACTACTAGTCAGAGTGCTCATGTATAGTATTTGTGTAGTCTGTGGTAGAACTGCCTATTCAGTCAGGGATTATACCAGAATTGGAAGAATAGAACACAATAGAAAAATTACAAAATCGGTACAAATAGAGTTTTCTTCGCTACTAAATACTACAAGAAGTTCGGTTTTAGTTTACTAGGATGCCACGATGATGAAAGAAGTCCTAAATGTCCCGATGGATGGTCCTAGGCAACTGAATCTGTGATCTCATTGTACTAATTTTTTGTGAATATTTTTTGATATTTTTAGCGAGAACAAAAGATCAGTTAAGTCACTTCCTTCTTCCAGTTCTGGCATACTCCCTGACTGCTATTGTGCATCCATGTGCAATAAACCTCTTTTAGCAGCAGTTAATTGTGAATATGTTTGTAGTATAAGAAACGAATGGCTTTCTTTGAAACTGATTTTATAAATATAATAATTGTTGTTTTAGGAGCCAGCCGTAGAAGTAGAAACATCAGACACAAAGAAACAAGAAAATGAAGAATCAAAAGAAGAACAATTACCAGAAAACATGGGTAAAGACTAGTACATGTATCATTATTGCCTATTGACAACATGACTCGAGAGGCTTTCTCTTGGTCATTATGTGACATAAATATAATTGTTTCCCTAGTTAATGGTTTTAAATACCGCAGACAGAGCATTTTTGACACTGACATCTTATTTCTTACAGCAAAGTGTGAGTTTTGCAGCCATGTTGGAATACGAGAGACATTTTTCTCTAAATCAAAACGATTCTGTAAAATGGAATGTGCAAAGAGATATTCTGCTTCTAACATCAAGAAAAAGGCCAAAGACAAGCTAGGGACAACTAAGAAAAAACATAAACCATCAAGTGTAACAGCAACACGAAGCTCTACAGCAAGTATAGCTGCTGTGGCTTCTTCTGTAACTAAAGTACCACCAATAGATGAGTTGACTGTTGATACATCACCTCAACAATCAACTATGCAAAAGGTTGGTTTATTTTTATAATAATCATTATTGATAAAGCCTGTGATAAGGCAAGTCAAGTCAATCTTTATTTTGTACCTTAAAATAATATTGTACAATTGTCAATTACCAGATTTATAGGTACATGTCAGCTGTAAATAGCATAATATAATAATATAATTTGTCCAAATGACAGATAATTATTGTTTTGGTTGATTTTGATCTGTGTTTGCATGAGTTGTTACAAGTTGGCTTCAGATTATTGTTGATTATTTTAATTGTTTTTATTTTGTTTTATTATTAAGTATATGCTAACTGTAAAACTATTTCTTTAGCATATTCAAGGACCTGGAACACCTGTGGGCCAAAATAGAGAAGGTACAATATTACAGATTTATCAGTCATACAATGTCACACACACATTCTTTTGAGTGAAATGAGTTAATATTCATTTTTTTACTTTTAGTTGGTGAAAGTTGGCAGAATAAGACATTTGATTGGTCAGATTATCTGAAAAAGACAGCTGCAAAACCAGTACCAGCCTTTATGTTTAAACATGTAAGCTAATAAATTAGCAGAATGTCCATTGATTTAATTATGAAATACAGCATGTAATGAGAGACAACTAGTGTCCATCTCAGGAATACATAGCTACTGCATTGTATATGTTTGAGCATTATTGAATGATTACATTACAGACTGCTGAGCAAAATACATTTTTAAGTGGTAGAAAACTTGACTGCACTGCCCTGGGGATGGTTGCATGAAGCCTGAATAGTGCTATCCACCAGATAAATGCCTATTCACAAGATAAAGTCAATAAAATTTAATACAATGGATATCAGTTATCCCTGTTATCCAGGCTTCATGCAACTGATCCTTGATCAATATTTGACATGTGTTTGCCTTTCAAACACTCATGCATAATTAATGAGCTTTTAGACCAATTTGATTATCCTATTTGGTCACCTGCATGAGCCCTTATAACTGATAAAATATCTTCATTAGTATTTTTTATATAAAGAATACTAATGACAATAGCTTTATCAAATATAAAGGTCCATGAGTCTAGCAAAGATCTCAGTTTTAATGTCATCCATAGACCTTCTGTATCTTTTAAAAATGCTAAGAAGATAGCAGTCTTCTACTACACTTAACTGTTCAGTGGGCCTTAAATGTGGGATCAAAATGTGTAAATTTGTCATTCAACTGCACAGTCATGCTCAATATAAAGTTGAATAATTTGTTTCAATATTTATCTTAATTGATAAAACTTAATGCAAGTATTAGAGTTATAATTCATTTGTGGTTGTTAATATGTTTATAGGTGTGTATGAACCCCTGCTTAAAGGGGGTCCATGTGGGAATGAAAGTAGAGGTAGTTAATTGTGGTATGGATGTAGTTGATGACAGTGAAGTAGCATTCTGGGTAGCTACAGTCATGCAATTACGGCAACACCGTGTACTATTACGTTATGAAGGCTATGAAGAAGATGACTCAGCAGATTTCTGGTTTGATTTGAGATCACCAAATATCCACCCAGTGGGATGGTGTGCCAAACGAAATAAACTGTTAATACCCCCACCAGGTAGGAACCCTTCACACCAACAAAGCAATAGTGTTATTTTGTTTTTCGTGGATTTTCTAACCACTTGTTTCTAACCTATAAATATTGGCTGTTTTTCAGGTATACGAGATCGATGTAGCAATTGGAGAGATTATTTATTTAAATGTCTTTCTGGTGCTAAGACATTCTCAGCAGAGTTTTTGCAACAGGTACTGCATTGGAATTGAACTAGCAAAGCATTTTTTATAAATGTGTTAAATGCTTAAGAAATAATGTTACAGAATAATAGGTTCTTGAAAAAATAATATCCCATTCAAAGCAAAGAAAAGAGTTAATTTGATAAAATAGTTTTCGGGAGGGTACACAGGCTATATTGGTTTATGACAGTATTAAAATTTGACCATATTGTCATTTATATAAGTTTGCACCAACTTTGTAACATAGGGCAAGACTTTCCCTACCTTAGGCATTGCTTTTGTTAGTCTTTTCTGTAAAATAAGTCAAACACAGTCATTAGGATGTTGGTTTGCTTATACTTGCAGACCTGTTACCAACCCAATCCCATCTTTTTTTCTTGGATTGAATACTTAATTCAGGGATGGTGGTATGATGCGGAAAAAAAATCAAAATTATGCGGAATTTCTGATAAAATTATGCGGAAAAAATAATTGATTATGCGGGAAAAAGTGTTGATTATGCGGAAAAATTGCGCAATATTGCAAAACGTTATGCAATATTACAGAAAATTGTATAAAACCATTTTGTGAGCATTTTAAGTTTAGAATATTTTTTAAGTCAAATGAAAACATGAAAAACATATTTATGATTTATTAATATACAGATCTGACAGCATAACCTCTTTAATAACAATAAGCTTTGTACCATCTATAGACATTGTTTCATTAGTACCTTAATTAACTGAAAGGTTTTCTAAATATAAATATTTAGGCAAACAAAAAACAAACAATATTTCTCAGTTTATGATAACGACTCCAAAAGAAACATGCACATACTTACAAAGCTGTGTTCAAGTATTCAATTTTGAAAAATAACATGAACTGTAAAATAACATTACCGTAACTGTTTCATACTGATTTATTAAAAATAGCCTTACTCAATACTAGTTCAAAAAGTTCAAATAGTTCTCAATCATGCTAAATTTATTTTGTGTAGTCTAGTTTTTAGCCAGTCAGTCATATTTAGTACATAACTATTACATAACACCCTATAATGTGAATGGGCTGAATCCCATAATACTGCATGGCCCATAAATAAAAATTTATCCATCTTACAATAGAATAATCAAGCATAAATCTGGAATAATTTATTGTAATTAAGCACATGTAATTGTTCAGATATATAACAGCAAAGCTCATTGGATCATTTCAACCTATTAAAATTGCCGCTAAAACAAAACTAGTTCTAGTCTACGCTCTGCCATTGCGAGTGACGCCTTGTTGATAAACGTTAAATCGCACGAGTCTCGATTGTGCTATGTGGTTTTTCATGTTTTTTTTCAAGTTTTTTACACAGAAAACGGATGTATTCTTATATTTTTTTAAAAATTATTGATATTTAACTTGTCCTGCAATTAAAAGTGTGTAATTTTTGGCATATGAAAGCATTTTGGTAAAGCGAAAAATTGCGCGAGTCTGGCTTGTTTTTGTGGAGTTTTTAAGGCTCTTCTCGAGATTTGTTTACAAAATAAAACCTTTCTTTTCTTATTTTTTTCAAGAAGTAACGATATTTTGCTTGTTTTTTACTCAAACTTGTGAAAATTTTGGCTTATTATGCGATTTTTTCGCGATTACGCGGATTATGCGATTTTAGACCGATTATGCGAAATCGCATAATCGCGTTATACCACCATCCCTGTTAATTATATATTTAATCCTAAAATATACTGGGCACAAGTAACAAGGCACTTATAGGACATTATGGATAAGAAGAAGTGCACAAAAACATCACTGCATTATTGGAACTTACACTTCACAATGCTAACATCCTTACTCTTTTATTATTTGACAGCTACAAGATCAAGCTTTCAATCGATTCCAGAAAGGAATGAAAGTAGAAGTAGCAGACAGAAAGAACATGTATTCAATGTGTGTAGCAACTATTGTGGATGTAATTGGTGATAGATTAAGATTGAGATATGATGGACTTGAGCCTGATGTGGCTGAAGACTTCTGGTGTCATTATCAATCATCTGAGATTCATCCCATAGGCTGGTCATCACTTGTAGGCCACACCCTTCAACCACCTATTGGTAAGATAGTACTGGTCAGGAGATTTCATAACTTACCATAACTTTCCAAAGGCTATGTGCAGTCTTTTTCACTTGCATATGTTTTTTAATTGTTTTATATATTTGAAACGTTTTCTTTTTTTATCATTGGTGGAACATTGAAGTAATTGACAGAGATTCAAGGATGTGTTTTTTTGTGATTGTTGGTGTAGGATGGAAACACAGTTTAACCAAATGGAATGAATTTCTCGCTGAAGACCTAGCAAACTCTGTGGATGCTCCCCAAGAATTCTTTGTGCAGGTATGAATGACATAGCTTTATTATTCCATGTATGGGTATCAATAATATTGATAAAATACTCTGCATGGTAAAGATTTTATTTTAAATCTCCTTGAATAGTTATGGTTTAAAACAAGCACTTTATATGATTGTGGCTTTTCTGCTGCTTTAAGGTGGCTCGACACAGTTTCGGAAAGCTACAAATAGGCTCCGCAAAATTACAAATAGATTATAAAATCGTTCAATTTGAAAATGTTCCTCTATCTATATTGAAACAATTTTTTCATGAACGTTTACCTAATAAGTGAAGTTTAAAATGATGGGTAGGATTGTCATTAATATTCATGAGTTATGGGGAATTCCTGAAAAACGGGTTTCGAGTTTTATCTCCGAAATTCGCCCATAGATTTTTGTCAAACTTTCATATGTCACAATATGAGTAATTTCCGAACTGGCAACAGAGTTTCAAGAATTTAAATCTGGGATTTTTTGAGAAATTATGTTTCAAAGTTTGTTTTGGTTTTTCGGACTCCGTTCAATGTACAACAACAAATGAGACGTAGAAAAATAACGGTTTATGTAATCATTTAAAGTTTTTACACAAACATTGACCCATGTCTCAGGTTTATTGTAAGCAAATTTGAAAGCGTTAGCTTAAATAGTCTTTAAACTACGGCTCTACGGCTAAAAAGTATATTTTACGACAACATTTGTAAATCCAACATTTTTAGTAAAATCCGCGTTTCTCCAAAACTGGTCCATAGATTTTTATAAAACTTTCTCAAGTTCGAATTCAACCTATTCAGAACAAAATACATTTCTTTTCATCTGTGTGAGGACTTTCTAGGTAGCGAAAAATCAAGGATGAATACTGACAACTCAACGGACTCGGCTTTTGTCCCGCACAAGTCCCGAGCTGAGTAAAATCTTAATAAATTTACATAATGTCACGGTCACGCAGTCGTTGTCTGCAGCGAAGCGCATTCGCACGCTTGAATTTTGCTAATAAATGATGAATAAATTCAAGCTTGGTTGTTGTCGTTGTGTTTCAAATTTTGTGGAACCACAGTTTGTTCACCGAGCTTCGTCGTAATGACAAAAATTTTGAATTCATTTACAAGTTCTCGTTTGAAAATTGTAAATCCTAAATCTGTCGAGCAAGATAATAGTCCCGCAGTTTTGCTTAGGGTGCACGTACTAAAAGTGTGCAACATTAATCACTATTTAGTAGTAAATAGCACTAATTAAACAAAAGAAAACAATAGAATAAGCATAAAATAGCACTATTTAGTGGTATTTATGTTGCACACTTTTAGTGCGTGCACTCTAATAAGACCGCAAACAAAATAACACATGGGTGACGAGCGGCAGTGAAAGAAAAAATGAGGAGGATTTTACTTGCAAATATTAAGAAAAAAACTGGATAAGAATGAATTATTCTTCATTTTCCTTTATCTTTATTTCCATTTTTGACGGAATAGATTAGCTTTTACGCACTTTTTGTAAATAAAAAAAGCCGCTTCGCTGCCGACAGCGACTGCGTGACCGTGACGTTATGTAAATTTATTAAGATTTTACTCAGCTCGGGACTTGTGCGGGACAAAAGCCGAGTCCGTTGAGTTGTCAGTATTCATCCTTGATTTTTCGCTACCTAGAAAGTCCTCACACAGATGAAAAGAAATGTATTTTGTTCTGAATAGGTTGAATTCGAACTTGAGAAAGTTTTATAAAAATCTATGGACCAGTTTTGGAGAAACGCGGATTTTACTAAAAATGTTGGATTTACAAATGTTGTCGTAAAATATACTTTTTAGCCGTAGAGCCGTAGTTTAAAGACTATTTAAGCTAACGCTTTCAAATTTGCTTACAATAAACCTGAGACATGGGTTATTGTTTGTGTAAAAACTTTAAATGATTACATAAACCGTTATTTTTCTACGTCTCATTTGTTGTTGTACATTGAACAGAGTCCGAAAAACCAAAACAAACTTTGAAGCATAATTTCTCAAAACTTCCCGGATTTAAATTCTTGAAACTCCGTTGCCAGTTCGGAAATTACTCATATTGTGACATATGAAAGTTTGACAAAAATCTATGGGCGAATTTCGGAGATAAAACTCGAAACCCGTTTTTCAGGAATTCCCCATAACTCATGAATATTAATGAGAATCTGCCCAAAATACCCATCATTTTAAACTTCACTTATCAGGTAAACTTTCATGAAAAAATTGTTTCAATACAGATAGAGGAACATTGTCAAGTTGAACGATTTCATAATCTATTTGTAATTTTGCAGAGCCTAGTTGTAGCTTTCCGAAACTGTGTCGAGCCACCTTAAATGGATCTAAGCTTTTACCATCATCAAATATTTGGATTAATTGACATGGTGTATGTTTTTTTCTTATGTGAGCATGTAATGATGACAATGGTTACAGTATTGGTTGTTGTGGTCATGATGGTGGTCATGTAAAGTTTGAGACCAATAGTCATGCTTTCAATTGGGTCTTGTGCATATTATAGTGTGATGTCATTGATGAGTGTCTTAGGATATAGATGCACAGAACAATGAAATCCTTTTCTTGTCAATAGGTAAACTTATGTAATTGTGTTATATATGAAATCTCATGTCAGTTTTATTGTTTTGCAGGATTCCACTGGTACAGCTCCTGGTCCTCATCAATTTAAAGTAGGCATGAAGTTTGAAGCTATCGACCCCTTTAACCCAAGTCACATTGTAGTAGTAACAGTTATTAAATCCTTGAGGTTCAACTACTTTGTACTTGGTGTGGATTCATTAGCTACATACTTTGTCTGTCATGCCAATAGCCGTAGTATCTTCCCTTGCGGATGGGCCAAGTCACAGTCCTTACCTTTAACACCACCTAGAGGTATCGTTTTTTTTACTTGTTTTTTTTTTTGCCTAACAGTAGAATCCGGTTATACAATGCCGAAAGGCAGTTTAAACTATAAACTGATTAAAAAACAGTTAAAAAACACTGTCGTGTTTAAAAAATAACGATTGATATAAACCATTCAAACCAATCTAAACTCTTGTAAACCAAACTGAAGAAGTATAAATGAATGAGTTATTTCTAAACTTTTTTATATTATGATTTTGTCTAAAGACACACTAAACTACTTCATAAACATGTGAACAATGAGCATGTAAGTAAATCATTTGATTATGAGCTATAACCTGGTTCCACTGTTGATGTTTGTTTATGGTACAGTCTCTGACTCCCCTGATTAGTTTGGCGGTCACCTTTTGTTGCAGATTACACACCAGAGACGTTTAGTTGGCCTGAATATCTAGAGAAGACCGGAGGTATAGAGGCACCTGTGCATTTGTTTAAACAGGTGAGTTGATGATATCAAATGAGTAGGTCATACATTGCTATTTTGTTTATTCATTCAACTCTTGAATAAATGGGGTTGATTCAGTTTTTTCAGTCACAAACATATTCATTCATTCAACAAATTATTTCATTTAGTTGACTAATGACTCATTCATTCAGTCAAGAATCAATCATTCACCTATTCATTAATTCATCAAGCCACATATTTTCTCGGATAGTAAAATTGGTATATTTTATCATTTGCCAGTTTGATTGTTTATATGCTTTGCTATTTGAATCTATTCTATACATATTTGATGCTCGTGAAGTCTTTACCCGCAAACACCGTGTTTTTCGTTGTCAGATTGCTGTCAATGCGATTCCAATGCCTACTGTGTATAAATGAAAGAACAAAAACATTTATGTTTATTCTATTGTTTTCTGTTATTTGATTATCACTATTTTGAAATAAATAATAAATAGTGTTCCATGGATTTATTGTTTGCATTCTATTCTACGTTTTTGTGCTTTTTAAACTTGGACCAATGCATAAAAATCTGTTTTGTTTTTATACATTAAAACAAGAAAAACCGAAGAAATTAATAAAAATGTTTCACAATTAGTTATTTTAAAAGGGTACTGAAGAGCTTCCAAAAATTGTTTTAAAGTATAGATTTTCATGAAAAGTTGAAAAAAAGAGAGAAATATGGCTTAGTTATGACCGATTGAATATAAAAATCAAAAATTATATAAAACGGGAAAACCTGAAATCGTTGCCGATATTTTTTGCGAAAATTTAATTCGAACGTATTAGTTTTTTATCTATATTTAACCGCTATGTTGATTTAATTAACAGCAATATCTTATGTTGAAGTGCAGACCGACGCATGCGTAATACCGATTCACCTGTTAAGTCTCAAAAGCATTTTGCGACGTCATCCATAGTCATGTACTGTACACTTTTCATTCTCATGTTGCACGATATTTTTATCGTGCTTTTGAATTATATATATTTCTTCTCTAAAGTGTATAATATCTGAAAGCTTATGAAACTGATTTATTGATTGATTGATTGATTGATTATTTGATTGATTGAATTTTGACAATATTAGGAATTTGATCTAAGCGCGTTGTTTATATCCACAAATTTATTTGAATAAGTGGCTATTTAGGGATCCCATTGCATTGTTTGAAACGTGTGTCTCTCTCGTACTTCCGTTTCCTAAATATGCATAATTTTCTCAAAAGACTTTGTTTTGTTTGATAATTTGGTTTTGGTTTGGTGACTATTTTTTGTGTGATTATAAACAATAAGACTTGTCACTCTTCGTTTGGTTCAATGTGCTTCGTTAGTTTCATTTTGAAGGAGTGTTTGCTTTGATTTTGCAGCCATGTTGTCAGTTACAAATAAGTGTTTTTTATGTAAATCTTTTCCTGTGGCAGGAACGACGAATGAATGGCTTTAGAATAGGAATGAAACTAGAAGCGGTAGACCTTCGTGAACCCGCGTTAGTATGTCCAGCTACAGTAACAGACGTTAAAGGTCCATTGCTAAGGATACACTTTGATGGTTGGGATGACTCGTATGATCAACTCGTGGATATGGATTCATTAGATATATTTCCTGTGAGTTACTGTCTGTCTGTCGCACATCCTCTTCAACCACCAGGGTAAGTCATCACATAGAACAGGCAGGCTAGTGACATTCACCGCCCAGAGAAAACAAAGAATATGACATCGGTGATCAAAACAATGAGATAATGAGTTCTGCATGGTCTACAGTTATAGCGATACTTTATGTTTATAAACAAATAAATTGTTATGCTAATGTGCCAACCAAAACAACAATAAGCTCTATTGAAATAACGGCCAATATCTGTCTGGTTGGACATGAAACAAAGTCTTACGTCAGCTGAAGTAACGCTATATGTTATACGTTCTGTTATGCGGTGGGATTCTCATGTAGCTGCATGTTTGTGTTATTGTCTCTATTTATTGTTGTATTTGGGGCAAATTGTCTTTTGGTACATTTACTTAGTGTTTGCATTCTCATTGAAATTGTCTATTTGTGGCTCAGGTGTTGTTGTTTTGTCTGTTAATTGAGATCTCATTACTTTTTTTCTCATTTTTTTGGGGAGATGGGCGTTTAAGTTTGTTTGTCTGTTTATCCATTTGTTTATTGAGAAATGTTTCTGGTTCAACCTGTTCATTTATAGGTTGACTTCGTTAGTTTTTTGGTAGGTTTTTTATTTGCCGTATTTGTAGTTTATCATGTATTTTTTTTACTAGTCCCATGCCTGACAAGTACGTAGAGCGGTATGGTACTGATTTAGACGGTGTCAAACAAGCACCAAAGAGAAAGTCTCCAACTATGGAAGATAAAGGAGCTAAAAAGAAATGTAAGCCATATACAGTTCTTATTGTATAAGTAAAGTGACAAATGTTTTATTCGTGTTTTCTTTATTTTTATTTTGTGTAGCTAAATGTGTGTACCCACAAGAAACCGTGTACTTCAACCGTAAGTGTTTCCCAGGCCCTTATTTAAACCGTGAACTGGTAAAGAATCTACCTGATTGTGCGCGAGGCTCAATAGTTGGGCCAGAAAAACATAACGTCATGAGAATATGTATGCAGAACTTAGTCTCGTCGGCTGTCAACCCAAAACAGGTAGGATGTCGATTTCTGAAGGTCAACGTTATAAAAACCATGATGAGTATCATCGATATGACATCGTTATTTTCACGGTCGCCGTAATCTTAGTTTTCGTTCTTCAACAATGTACATTTGACCCATTTGTGATAAAGTGTTTTACAGAGTATGGCACGTGATCAAACATCCTATATATACTGGGAATCACCAGCCAGTGGGTCATAAACACACCCTACTGACCATTGAATCAAACATCCTATATATACTGGGAATCACCAGCCAGTGGGTCATAAACACACCCTACTAATCATTGAATCAAACATCCTATATATACTGGGAATCACCAGCCAGTGGGTCATAAACACACCCTATTAATCATTGAATCAAACATCCTATATATACTGGGAATCACCAGCCAGTGGGTCATAAACACACCCTACTAATCATTGAATCAAACATCCTATATATACTGGGAATCCCCAGCCAGTGGGTCATAAACACACCCTACTAATCATTGAATCAAACATCCTATATATACTGGGAATCACCAGCCAGTGGGTCATAAACACACCCTACTAATCATTGAATCAAACATCCTATATATACTGGGAATCACCAGCCAGTGGGTCATAAACACACCCTACTAATCATTGAATCAAACATCCTATATATACTGGGAATCACCAGCCAGTGGGTCATAAACACACCCTACTAATCATTGAATCAAACATCCTATATATACTGGGAATCACCAGCCAGTGGGTCATAAACACACCCTACTGATCATTGAATCAAACATCCTATATATACTGGGAATCCCCAGCCAGTGGGTCATAAACACACCCTACTGATCATTGAATCAAACATCCTATATATACTGGGAATCACCAGCCAGTGGGTCATAAACACACCCTACTAATCATTGAATCAAACATCCTATATATACTGGGAATCACCAGCCAGTGGGTCATAAACACACCCTACTGATCATTGAATCAAACATCCTATATACACTGGGAATCACCAGCCAGTGGGTCATAAACACACCCTACTAATCATTGAATCAAACATCCTATATATACTGGGAATCACCAGCCAGTGGGTCATAAACACACCCTATTAATCATTGAATCAAACATGCGTCACCTCTCATGTGGTCATGGTTTTATTTTGTTTCTTTTTTTCAGGTTTTAGAACTATTCTCTCGTGAATTTTACCAAAACAAAAAGAATAAAGATTTACATCTAGGTGGCACCGTATGTATCGAAATAAAAAGTAAAAATGGTAAAAGAACGATGAGGCGAGTACGAGTAGCTAATAAAGCGGAACATCTCTTCACTTATCTTAACCGAGTTTGTCAAGTTCTTCACTGTTGTCCAGAAATTGTTAGTGCCACACGGTATCCTATGGGTTACTGCAGTCAGCTATGTATGAGTAGATGTAAGTATAGTAGTACAGGTTTATAACCATCAAAAGACGCGAAACCTAACAAATATAAATCAAATCAGTGAATACAAATTTTTTCAATCATTTTAAGACCATGAGTGGTGTTCATGTCAGGGTTGGAATTGCAGCATTCCTATCGATACTCCTTGATAGATATAGCGCAAATGGACCAGATGGAACACAGTGTGAAGCATCATTCGCAAAGCTCTCCGTTGATTACTTCATCGATTTTTTTTTGTCATTGTAGCGAAAGAAAACGGTGTCTCATCAACTAGTGACGGAAAGCGTGAGTTGGAAATGATTAGTCCACCAAAGACAAATCTCGAAGAGACAGACTGTCGTCGTACTGACGAACAAAGTATTGTTGAGGGGGGAGAACTACTTTCATTACCTGTGAAAGCGGAAGGCAAAGACTCGCCGCATGAAGCCATGGTAACATCGACTAGTAATCTACCTACTGCACAGGAGCAAGACGAATCAGACGCTGCTTCAGTTTTACTGTATCAAAGTTGTAATAACGGTAAAGATCCCCGTACTTGGAATATGCAGGATGTAGCAAACTTTATGTTATCCATCGGTTGCTCTAACTATGCAGAAGCATTCATTAAAGAGGTATGTGTATCGATCTTATGATCTTATGTGTACCTTGCAGTTTATTTATTGTCTATGAATTTCTTTTCTTGCTTTCTGCATCTTACATATACTGATAAGCATACTAACATACTGATATATATGTCTGCACCTTCTTGCTATCTATATATACCTTGCTTACTTACTGACTTACGTACTTTAGGTTACAGGAGACACATGTTTTTTCACCAGTATCAGAAAGGGTTCACGGGGTCTCTTCGTACAAAAATCGCCAGCGCATCTGATCTTTTGACATTTGGAATGAATTATATATCACTTTAAAGCTGAATAACTGAAGAATATAACTATGTTGTTTTTATTTTGAAAGCAACAAAAGATAGCTTGTTTTAAAGTGAGAGCTTTTGTTTAAAAAGTGAACGCAAGAGTATGCTTGATCGTATCACTAAAATGTCAATTATCACATGCGTGGCTACAAAATCGTGTGAGCGTTTTTTATATATTTTTTTACTTTTTATTTTATGGTCGTTCGTGTCAGATTTCGCTAAAAAAAATAGATTGCAAAATTCAACAACGGCTCATTTTTTTGACCAAATAAAATATCAAAAATCGCTCATACGATTTTATGGCCACGTATGCAATGATTGACAGATATGACATTGCACAAAAATTTGAGCAATCCGACCAAATGTACTCTTACATTGACTTTTCAAACAAAAACTCACTTTTCGTGCAGTGCGATACAACTCGTAATCTTTTTTAGCTTTCGAAATAAAAACAACATAGTCATTTTCTTCAATTATTCATCCTTAAAATGATATTTAACTTATTCAAATGGCAAAAGGTCCGACGCGCTGGCATTTTTTTTACAAAAAGGTCCAGTGAACCCTTTCTGTAACCTTGAGGCGGCCTGAGCCGAGCCACAAACCTGCTCCTTCAGTCTGCACGATCCCTCTTGCAAAGACGCTAACAACGCAATGAAGCTATTACAGTTTTCAAAAATTACTGAGTAAATCAATAACTTTTATTATGGATACGTAATTGAGTAATAAAACAAAACAATAACTTGACGAAATAGTCCGTTGCGATCTGTCACCCGATTTTCTAATTTTGCATCTCAGATAGCAGCCATTACGTATGTATTTGCAGAAGCTCATAACTAGTTGTGAATTTGTGGTAGTTGATTACGTTATGTGTGATTATAATTATTTTAATATGTATTACTTTTTAGGAAATCGATGGCAAAGCCTTGCTTCTTTTAACTCAAGAGATGCTCGAATCATTGACAGAGAACAAACTGGGTCCCATGACAAAGATCCATAATGCAGTTCGTGCTTTAAAGCAGTCATGGGGGATTTGACATCGCGGGACAAGCTGAATTAATACGATTATTTCTCGAATTTTTACATGTTGTGTCCCTGGCATCCGTCTTAAATTTTCACCAAACCTGAATGATATACTGGGAATGTGTACAAGAGTCACTTGCAAAAATAATAATTTCTGCCCCTTCACTAATATATATCAGTGTCTTTGGTACGGTATTTATCATACTCTGCACTTCAGTAAACCGGCTTGACGAAAAATAGGCAAAAATTGTACTCAATTCTATTTGCATCCCTCTTATATGCAATTATAACTAGCTCGAGATCCAAAATATTAGCTTTTTATTTCCAATATTACAGCCAAGATTTGTTGTATTGCGATCCGTCGTTTCAAAAGTTTGTTGTGATCATCACAGTTTGGTCTTTTCTGAACCGTCAATCAATTTCATGGCGGAGCTTGCTCTGATACGTTCTGTAACTTTTTAATTTGAAATGAATTCAGCCCCTGAAATTGATTGACTGTCGAGAAAAGACGAAATCAAAACAAAATTTTGGAACACAACGAAATCATTTCAGTCAGTCATCAAATATCTCTTTGGAGCAAAATATTATTATGAATAATAATTCAAAGGAATCCAAACAGCCACTACTTTCTATTTCTATACTGCATATTTTAAGTCTGCCTTGTCAGAATTATTAGTTTCATCTATCGTGGCTATTTAATTAAACACTCATTTTAACACTATATATATAGATATTATTGATAGTTTCTGCATTAATTCAGTGATGTTGGTCAATGTGATTTCAAACGTCCCATCAGCGATATGTCTCATGTGCATGAATTGTAGTGTACCAAATCTTGTAAGCTTGTAAGCAATGGGCGCACGCAACCACTCTCGTTTTTGGAGTTGAATTATTGATCATCGCCAATCGCAACGCGTAAACTGGCGTTATGTTATGTATATTCCTTATATATGCTGCCTTATGTTTAAAAGTCATTTCACGGTAGTTGTGAATAATATTTCAGCCCGCAGAAGTATCGCAATACAGTAGATAGTTACTAGACCGCGTCGGATGGAAAGGCGCTGATATACGCTGAAATTGTTATTTTAGCTACAATCGAGGACAAAAGTCGTTGAGATAGTGTCAAAATAAGGGCTTTAATGTGGAGGTAATCATTCATTGTTACCAACACATGCCCTACCTCCCCCAACCCTTTTTCATTCAAAGCTGTTGTTTGACAGGACCTCTAATATATGTGTGCGTCATTATATACTCTAAAATTAACTGTTTAGGTGATTTTTCTCGGCACTTTTGAACTTGATTATATAGCTTTTCTGTGAGACTGTTTTGTGATACGATAAATTGCCTTCACGCTGTTACAGCAGCATTGCTTTTTTATGCTCGTCTTTCCTGTTTATCACAACTACACAGTCAACCATTGAATGTGTTGGCTTGATTCTCACTAGTTTCAAACAACATTTTTGAGCTTGGTATGTGCTTTGACTTCTGTCGACTACTTCCATACTATCAAACGAGTTCAGTCGATCGTGATTGCTGTGCCTCATCAAATCACATGCGTTTAGTTGGCCGTAATGTGAACTGTAAAATACTTCTGTAAATACCATACATGACACCCATCCAACGTCACTAGTCCACATTGACATTCAAATAGGTTTATTTCCACTCATTAATTGTACAGATTGTCACTTAGTTAACCTCGTAGTCAGTAGACCATTTTGCAAGTCAAAGTATGTAAGTAGTGTTATTGCCTTTTACCTACTGTGACTTGAAATGTCTATTTTTGTACAAGTGGAGTGATGGTACTTCAACCAATAGGATAAATAGTAGTATATTAGAAATCTGTAAAACAACAATTGTTAATTAGCTGTTTTAAAATAATGAGGAATGGGGGGCAGTGGGCTAAGTGCCATCACTCTTGCGAGTTTTATATATCAGATGCCGAGCATTATATAACCACCTCGACTCAGTTATTTGGTTTTCAAAGTGAATAAGGTACTATCTCCGAACCTAAAAAGTTCATTATCGTGACTAACGTGCTGAGTGCGCACCTCTAAAAATATGTCGCGCCCATAGGTGAAATCATAATGATGTTCGTCTTGAATAACCTTGAGGAACCTCATTTGTTTTCTTTCAGTAAATCATCTTTATCTATACAGGAGTTTGCAAATATCAGACTACTATTTATTGATGTAATTAATTTCACTACTCAATGTATAAACCAAATTAAAGCTGTAAAATGAAATAGAAATGAGTTTGTATGGTAATTTTTCTTTAAGGTTAGAGGAAGGGTTCACGTGGTCTCTTCGTCACAAAACTAGACGCTCAGTGAGCGTTTACCCGTGCCCGAAATATTTTCTGTAGTTGTGGTTGTTTGAAACTTCAAATTTAACATATTTTAAATCATAAGAATCCCGACGACAATGATTGCAGTTTGGGTAACTCGCTAGTTGCTAGTTGCCATTTTTGGAAATACTGCTCTATCCTTAAATGATATTTTTTTAGCATTCATCAAAGGAAAAAAAAGATCATTGTAATAAAATTCAAAGCAAAGTGTTCAGCTTGAGTGACCTTTAATGTATTTTTTTAATTTAAAACGTTTTAATTGATCCTAAACCCCACGGGAAAACGTTTAGTTAGTTGGGTTAGTTTTATTCATTCAATAAAGACAAATTTGCTGTGTTTTCATGTGTTTGTTATTGTTTTGCTTTGCAATTGAATTAAATTTAGTGAATTTTATCGCAACAAAAAAACTATTTTCTCCATTTTTTCCTTACATTTTGAAAAAAAATGAGCTTTGAATCAATGCAATGCAATCCAGTTGAAGTTAAAGATATATATAACTGGTACAACTATCTTGTGTCCTCTATTTTCCACCCTCCTTACCAGGCAAGAATGAAATACGTATATAAAACAGAAACAAAATACGTCGCGTGACTATAGCCTTTCTTTTTAGCCCCCTCTCTAAATATATACGTGTAGTATTGGTAACAAACTGTTGTCAATATAGATTATATCACGAATGCACGATAAACATACGGCACTCTGTGTAAAATTTGAAAGTTGAACACAGCATACTCCAACTAGAAAGAACTGATTCTAAAACATATGTCAACAAATTAAAACTAAATTTTAAAAATATATAGTTTGCATTTGGCATTTGAAATTTGTCATCGTAACTCGAAGATATTTAATTAGCTTAGTTGACACTAACCTATTTTAGTTCCATCGAGTTGTGCGCCCAGCGCATAACTCGAAGACACTCTGAACTAGGTTAGTTCCATCGAGTTGTGCGCCCAGCGCGTAACTCGAAGCGCGTAACTTGAAGATTCCCCGCCCTCGTTGTAGACTAGATAATGCTATAATCCTACAATCCTCATACCTACACCATTCTCAATTACACTGGGCACGGTAAGCTCTACGAAGTAGCTCTAGTTTCTCCATTTTTTCCTTGCATTTTGAAAAAAATGAGCTTTGAATATTGCCGTTCCTTTGAGAGCGTGCTTTTACCCGTGAAATTATAATGCACGCTCGTCGACCAATCAGAGTGCGCGTAAGAATGAATCTATATATATCAGTTTGTATAAATTATTAGGTATTTATTAGTATTATTAGGTAATTATTAGTATTTCGAGCCAGGAGCTTAAAAAACAATTTTGGTCTGTTCACTCAGCCGTAATATCCAACAAGGGTCCAACAAGGCTGAAACAATAGTGAGACAAAATATTGTGCACGGTCACGGTTAAAAAAAAGTGCACAATAAGTTATAACAAAAGTTTCCAAGCCATTTCGCAATATCAACTATGAATGAATCTATATTATAATTTGAGATATCTATGTCATTCAGTTACATTCCCGAATGTTTCGCATTTTTGCCCTTTTCTTTACTAATCCAGTTTCCAGCGAAAGAAAAAAGCGATCCCATTTCCCACAAAATATGTATTTTGGGACGTTATAAAAACGTACTAAAAATAGTAATAAAAAAGAAATAGTTTAAAAAGTTTCTTAGCTTCAAACACTACAAAAACGATCACAATACTTCTCCTGGGGATTTATTATCTAATGTTCATGTAATTAAGAAATGCTCCAATAGATTTGAATGCCTAACATATGAGATGTTGTTTATTCAATCTAAACAACCAACACTGAACATTCAATCAGGCACCCCCCTTAAGGCTAAGCCGCTATTTTTTTTAATTGTAAGCTAATAGT
Organism: Diadumene lineata; assembly: GCA_918843875.1. Lineage (NCBI taxonomy): Eukaryota > Metazoa > Cnidaria > Anthozoa > Actiniaria > Diadumenidae > Diadumene > Diadumene lineata. The sequence goes on along the minus strand of OU974070.1, from coordinate 19,275,529 downwards.
CGCTTTTTAAACGTTAAAGATTCTGCAACTTTGCATTAAACATACTTGATAATGAGGTCAGTATGACCTCGAAACGTTGTATTTTTTTGTCTTTGTCCTTTATTCTACTGATAATTAAAAAGTTAGATATTTATATCTATTCTGGAAAAGTATTACTATCACTACCCCCTGTTGAATGAAACCATAATGAGATATGAAACAAATCTTCATTTTCCAGTGGTTTCACATCACACATCACTTTTGAAAAAAAATGAAATAGAATAAAACGTATTTGTAGTTTTGCTTATTTTTGCATTTCTTTTTGTATGTTTTTATCTTTTGCTCTTCGTCATTAATTCAAACCTTTTATACAGCGGGCTTCCTGTGGCGTTATGCATTCTAGACAATACGATAGTAGTGGCTAGTCTTCCTCAGTCTCACTGACTCCCTTAGTCTATAGTAAAATGTGGGAGTTGTTTTTTAACTAGTCAATAATTAAAGGCGCTCTCAGAGCGCATGCTTTGGTGCAAAAGAGCAGTATAAGTTGTTGGTATTTTAAATGATTTGAAGTTGCAATAGATAACAGTTACAAACAATGACATGAATAATAGTTTATAATTATAGGACTATATCCACAATTCAGTGCAACATGTTTTCTTTATTTTTCATGATTATTGTAGTTGTTGAGTTTGCCAACATGAAGAACGTTAAAAATCCCATTAATATATTAGTACATGAATTTGTTGTTTTTAATTTAGTGTACCACCTTACAAAAGCATAGATTACTTCATATCGTAGTTTTAATATTTTAATTATTGAGAAATGTTCTTCTGAATGGTTACAGTTCAGTTCATGTTGTTGCATATTTAGTTAACTCATGAGTTGATCATGGTTTAAATGAAGTCTTCTAATTACTGAGCAATGTTCTTCTAAATGGCTACAGTTGTTTAGGTGCATAATTTTACAAACCCAATCGAGTAAAATCGTAGCCTGCGTACACACACCTAGTAAAATCGCCGATAATTACAATTTTCGAGTGATTTTAAGCATATAGAGAATTTGTCTGCGCATGTCGTAAGTTAATGGTTGAAGCCGCTATAATCACGCGAAAGAAAATTCCTTCTAAATCCCCTTTAATCCCAATTCACAAAAGCAATACTTCAGCTGTCAAAAGTCTCTGTTCCAACCACACAGTGATTGGCCGTTATTTCCGTACGGCTTATTGTAGTTCTTGTTGGACACTAGCATAACAATTTGTTTGTTTATAACCATGCAGTATCTGCAAGATTCTGCAATATGGACGCTTTCACAACAAGACTAGGTCGTCTTTGACTGCCGATCAAAGATTTTGGCCAATACTCTATCGAAAACCAAAAGTATAATACTAATCTGCGATTATTAAAGAAAGCATACCAAGGAAAAACTTAGCGGCGCATAACATTTAAGCTCGACTTTTCTTCAAATTTATGCGAAAAAATTGACCATAGAGTAAGACTGACAAATCTTCTCCGTGCTTGAGTTAAAGTTTATATTTAGTGAAGATAGAAGTATATCAACAAAAGCCTGACCAGAAATTTACAAAATTTGGTGGTTCATCTGTGTTTTCACAATTATTTGAATTAATCAAGATCATTCTAACCTAATTTCAGATTCGGTATTCAAATCAGTCGAAATTGCTTGAGAGGAGAAACACAACCATGGCGTCAACAAATATCGCAATATCACATTTTGGCCAATCTTTCTTGAAAAAATAACAATGCTGTGATGTAGAATGTGGTTTGACGACTCGCATCAGTTATATTTATCTTCGGCGCAGCCCCTCAAATATACCGCGTATCAAGAAGGAAATTTGACCAAAACTTGCAAAATGCGCAAATAATCTGCTCATCACTCCACAAAATCGATCCTCTATAAGAAATCGTTTTGTACCACACAATTCCCGTGACCTTTGATTGTTAATCTGTGGAAAAAGTTTTCTGCTACTTCTTTTATTTTGGCAGCAGTCCTCATACGAATGCAGTAGGTTTGTGTTTTCTTCTTCGTTTTGCGGACTTTTGCTCAAAATTATTTTGAGATCAAAAACCTCCACATTTGCTTGACTTAGTCACAGCACCTTACAAAGTGATAGACTTTAAGTATCCATTTATATTTTCCTAAATTGAAGATCACTAAGATTGCGATTGGAACTCAAAAGTTCCCCGGTCGTAGAAAAAAATGTAAACATGACCGCGGGCTAAAATTTTCTGACATGCGCAGACAAATTCTCTATATGTTGTGATTTTAAGGCCATTCAGTTGATCGACAGTCGTAGCCAAATTTCTTTCATCTTGGGTTACCTGTGGTGTTACATTCATCCGTCACCCCTAATCCTGCGCCGTGACATAGCTTTCGAGTGGTTTAATTTTTTAAAACCTGTGAAATGAAACAACAACTATGACAATGTTATAACAGGATAGTCAAGTTTAATTATATTGTTTTCCTTTTGCAAATGGTATTGTTTCACTGGTTTATAATTGAACAATCCCACGTGAATTATACGGGATTTTGCTATCAAACGAACCACATAAAGCGGGCCCATATAGCCTATCGTCAGAAAAATTGCATACATGAGACTGTATAAATTGTAATAGAAATGTGTGCATTATATCGATACTATTACAAAATACAATATTGTTTTGTGCACATTATATTTCAATATCTATGTTTAAAAAATACGACCTTAGCGTCTGCCAAATACTTAAAGCAACAACCATAATTCCAGCTAGTCGTTGGATATTAAAGCTATGATGAATGAAACGAAGTTTATAAGTAGAAAAACAACAAAAAACTCACCTGTACTCAGCGTTGAAAATCAATCCAGAGTCAATCCAGTATGTGCGATGTACTCGTTCCTAGTCTCTTCCGTGACAGTGCAAATGACATACGAGTAGGGGTATGGTAGGGATTTTCCACGCTTCGGAAAGTGGAAAACTTCAATTCTTATCATAATATTAATAGAGTTTAGTAGTTGAAATAATTTTCAAACGCAATTAGGTAGATATGGTCGAGAATTATGATTTTCGAGTGATTTTCAGCCTATTTTTGATCGCCAGTCGTAGCCCACATTTCTTCCATCTTGGGTTTCCTGTGGTGTTACATTCATCCCTCATCCTGCGTCATAGCAAGGCTTTGGAGCATATATATATATGCACCAAAGCAAAAACTATTAAGAAAATGTAAGAATCAAACAAAAAAACACTTTTTCAATCATTATATTCATTTGTTTCTCAGTCTCTCGCTCCGTCGCTACGCTCTCCGCATAGAGACTGTTACACCAGAATCTTGCAAAGGAATATAGGTCCAACAAATGTTGGACCCGGGATGCTTTGTGAAACATAATTAACAAGTTTGAACAAGAACACATTGCCGGATTTCATACCGAGAGTGCCTGGGGCTAGTTTCCTTTATATTATGTGAATCAACAAAAAAGTCTCTACTTTGAATGATCACCTCAAACTTTATAAAATCCCAAGAGTTCGTGTTGATTGAATGAAATCAGAGTGAGCTAGGACCGGAGTCAAATTTGCAAAGAAATGTATGAAACCCGGACGTTTTGTCCGGTTCCCATACATTTCTTTCTAAATTTTAAACTTTTGTATGACTTCAATCTCATTCAAATCTTAAACTCTATAAACTCAAAACTTTGCCATTATATGAACTTTGAGGTGATCATTCAAAATATCGACTCGTCATTTGTTATTTGGCAAAACGTAAGGGAAATTCGCCCCAGGCCTCACGGTATGAAATCGGCAAATAACAAAAAACAGACGGAGGCAGCGCCCACGGCCAACTGTACACGCCGGCAAAATCAAAATTACTTTGACTGTTGTCGTGTAATTTCTGAGGTTCGAATTACGATTCGATCAACACACTTAACCAAATATTAAGCTCCGATTTGTATAGGCATTTTATTCGCAATCAATAGTTCGATCAATAAAGATAGTTTTCGATAGGTTTTACCTACGTGTTTTACCATAGGTAGCCCAGACAATATTTTAGTGAAGTTTGATCACCCCTCCCCACCCCTTCAATTGTGCCGCCATTTTGAATATTTCGTAGCCTTTAGGGACAAATTTCAGGTGGTTACCTGAAATTAGTCCTGCTTGACAATAAGGAAATTGAAAACACATTTATTAAGACAAAGTTTTAAATTTTATTCTATTCTTTGTACAATGAACGACATTACTAAAACCTACTTAGTACTAACGGCTACGAAATATTCAAAATGTCGGCACAATTGAAGGGAAGGGGAGGGGTGATCAAACTTCACTAAAATATTGTCTGGGCTACCTATGGTTTTACAAGTGATCGGTTGCTGTAAGCAAATTTTGGAACTCTAAAAGTCGAAGAAACAGACCTCACAGGGAAAAAACTACTTCCTGAAAATCTCAATAAATACCATGCGTGTTCATTTGTAAGCCAAGAAGCCTTATTTTGAAAAATGAACCAAAAAATGACCGTTCTACTGCCAACGACGATCGTTGAATTGCACTGCTCAATGTTGTCATTGTTTATAAATTTTGTGATTTGCATACGATCAAATAGGAATTCAGCTACGAATAAGATTATAACGGCCAATCAAAGACTCGCTACTATTCTGGTGTAACAGAATGTAACAGTCTATGCGGAGAAATGCTGAGAGCGTGGCGACGGAGGGAGAGAGACTGAGGAAGAGTCTATTGAGAGACAGAGACAACCTCGTCCCCAGGGTCACTCTGTTCGCTCTTTTTTTCAAAATGGCGGTCGCTCACACATTGACCCTGGTACCGGCTGGTTTGACACGTGACTGTCGGCCATATTGATTTTATTGTTCACGTGATCAAAATCTCCAAAAATCTTGGAGATTTTGATCACGTGTCAAACCAGCCGGTACCAGGGTCAATGTGTGAGCGACCGCCATTTTGAAAAAAGAGCGAACAGAGTGACCCTGGGGACGAGGTTGAGACAGAGATCGAAGAGATCTGGAGGAGAGTGTTTGCCCTGTCTCCATGGCAGCATCTCTTGTGTTTCCATCACATGACCAGTTCTAAGTTACTTAGTTTATTCCGTTGAAAACAGACAAGAAGTTGTAGCAAATTGTGTGGCGTTTTAATGAAAAAGATCATTTACCATGGGTAAAATCACAGTGGAAATGCTTGCCAAATGTCCCAGTCATACAAAGAAAAAAAGAGACGAAACTTTACAGCATTATCTCAAAAGGATGACGCATTTGTACTTCGCTGAGAAAGGGATCGATGAAATTGTAAGTTTTGTTATATCTAGAGCTTTTATTTTTACAGATAACTTAAAATCAATGAGTCTATTTTGATATCAAACAATTTGTTGAGCTGAAAGTTGTCAAAATTAGACTTGCAAGATAAATTAAATGTATGTTAAATAGAATTTGAAGTAAGCTAACTCTTGTCTCATGTTTAAATTAAAAGTTAATGAATTTTGCTAGTTTTAGATGCACTTAATGTAATACAATTTGTCTGTTTCAGGACAACCTGTCAGCCTGTAAGAATCTTTCAGTACTGTACCTTTATGATAACCATATCTCAAAGATTAAAAACCTTGGGTTTGCTGTCAATTTGACTCACTTATACTTGCAAAATAACAAACTTACCAGAATAGAAGGCCTGGATCATTGTAAAAGACTGTCAAAACTGTAAGTTTTAACGTTATTTATTGAAATATACAAGTCATGCAAATGCAAATAATACAGGATTTTAAAACTGTTCATGTGTGTGTGCATTAATTTTACAGCGAGTACATGTACAAAGGATATGTTAGCGTTTTCTTGTTTCCCTAAAATATTTGGAGGAAAATTTCTGCCCGTGTCATGAAGGACTTGATAAACCACAAGAAGGGTTTTCGGTCTTAATTAGCTTGAACTTACAGAAACTGCTGTGCAAACTTATTTAGTAATACTAACAAATTTAATTGGTTTGTTAGGTATCTTGGTAACAATGCTATCACAGTTATTGAAGGTCTTGAAAAACTAGAAAACCTGCGAGAACTTCATATAGAAAAACAACGACTCCCTCCTGGTGAAAAACTGTTATTTGAACCAAGATCATTGGAATGTTTGGCAGTAAGTTACCAAAAAAGTGCATTCAAACACTCCAATCTACGATATATCAGCGCAAAGATTGCTTACCAATGCTACTAACAAAGATTTTGAATTGATTTTTTGAATTTTGTGCTCTAGCTTCTGGTGGAATGGCAGAGTTTTTTTAGTTAAATTGGCTGATTATTATTAATACTCACAGATTTCCTGCAAAACTGTGAATATTGATATCAGAGAAGATGTATATATATACAAACTAATGCAATGTATTTTAAATATAATCATGATGACTAATAGTTCATCAAAAAATGAGTGAAAATCTACTAAAAGAATACATTTTCCTGACATTGAAGGTTGTAGGTACTCAAAAGATCCATGTATCTTATTGTCCTGTTTTTATGTAAAGTGAACATAGCTGATAGATACTTCTCTTTTTTTCTGTTTAGGGGTCCCTATGTGTTCTAAACATCTCAGAAAATAACATTGACTCAATAGATGAGCTGAAGACATTAAAAGAGATGACACAGCTATACATTGAAAATAATAATTTATATGACATGAAAGAATTATCAAGAGTTCTTGCTTGTTGGCCTTTGTTATGGAGACTTGAACTCTCAGGAAATCCATTCTGCCTAAAGAAAAAGTATAGAGATAGAGTGATTGTCATGTCAAAGTCTCTAGGTGAGCTAATTACTTCTCTGATATCAAGACAAACAAAATTGGTAAAATACCAGCAATTTGTGTGCAGAGTAATGAAGTACAAGAATGTGAGAATTACCCAGAGATGCATTATAATGGGTAACCTAGTTAGTGAATGAAGTATCTGCAAGAGCAACAATGGCAAAGTTGTCTCAGTCAACTCTGAGTGATGTCACCAGTTCAATTTCTAGTGACTTCAATTCACAGCCTTGTTTCAGCTTCTTTCTGTTCATTGTTCAGGTCCAAACTTAAATGTTTACTAGTCAGTAAACATCTATTCTCACAAACAACTTTTGCTGAAAGTGTGGTAATAACTAAAATATTTTTGTCTCTTCTAATGATAGAAATGCTTGATGGAAAAGAAATCAATGATACAGCTAAACGATTCCTCATCAATTGGAAAGCCACTAAAGATGCTAGAAGAAAGCAAAAGAGACAGTTTCAACTTGAACATACTTCATCTAACACAATATCAACTATACCAACTCTTCCTGCCTTGAAAGGGTCTTCTCATTCATCATTACCAATTACTGAATATACGGTTGATAGTACCAATCCAATGGTTAGGTTATCAAGTGGATTTGAACCACCCCATCCTAGTTACTTTGCTAGAAACCATAAGACAATAACAGCCTTAATGCAATCAAGGGCACCTCATTCAACTCTACTAAGACAAAGAGTTCATCATTCTGATATAGCATCTCAATCAAGGTATGTAATTATCGATCATTGTTGATGTATGTGTGAATATATCTGCAATCTAGTATAAACTACTATTAATATAAGTACTCTATGCCCCCATATTGGTTTTGATAATCTTGGATAGGGTATTATTTCTTGTGCATATTTCTAACAGTGACGTGTCTAATCTGATAGTTGAACAATAAAAAGTAAGCACAAGTCTGAAACAACTGAATCTGACAATCAAGGTAGTTTGGGACCCTTAATGCTACTGCACATCCTTATAATTTCTCATGCAACGAAAAAGAAATTTTGTGTTAGAGCCAAAATATGGTCATTATTTAACTTTTTGTTAAAAAATAACATCATAATATTACATGAAGGCCTCAAAAGCAGCTAGTTTTCATTTCCGCACGTCCAAAACATTAAAATCATCTTATTTTTTGTGTTTTTTGGTTATAGCTCCAAAATTAGCATGGTGACACCCAATTTTTTTTACTTTTTATATTTGCCATAAAACAAGCTTTATAATTTTGGAAAAAAAACATGGTCTTCGAGACCAAAACATTGTAATTTTGAAGTGTACAAAAGATTAATGAAACTCTTTCTTTCAATCTCCATGAAATATCTCAGTCGATGTCTTTTCCAAGAAATAAATTAATGAGAACTATAGCGAAGCGAGCATTTTGTCATGAAATAGGGCAAAAATGGGTCTATCACCACCCTCCACAGTTCCAAAATAAGCATGGTGACCCCAATTTTTTTTTTAACTTTTGTATTTCATATGTGTCAGTTATGTAGAAAAAGTTTTAAAAATTGCTATCAGTGGGAGGTGTGGATCCCGAACTACCTCAAGGTAGTTTGGGATCCACACTTCCCTCCGATAGAATTTTTTAAAACTTTTTCTAAATAAGGACTGACACATATAAAAAACAGAAATGAAATAAAAAATAGGGGTCACCGTGCTTGTTTTGGAACTGTGGGGGGTGGTAATAGGTCCATTTTTGCCCCATTTCAACTAAAAGAAGTAACATCAAATTTTTTGAAAATAATATTCTTGCGAACAAATTTCAAAGTTTTTCACAAATCTGCTATAAGAGTCTGACAAAATGCTCCCTTCGCTATAGTTCTCATGAATTTACTCCTTGGAAAAGATATCGACTGAGATATTTTACGGAGATTTAAATGAAGAGCTTCATTAATTTTTTGTACGCTTTACCATAGAAAAAGTCAAAAATACCATGTTTTAGTCTCGAAAACTAGATATTTTTTATTTCAAAATTTTAAGGCTGGGTTTATGCCAAATATAAAAATTGAAAAATAATTGGGTGTCACCGAGCTACTTTTTGAGCTATAAGCAAAAAACGCACGGAAAATAAGATGATTTCATTTTTTTGACGCGTGGGAATGGACACTAGTTGCTTTTGAGGCCTTATGCAATGCTATGATATTATTTATTTAACAAAAAGTTCAAGAATGAGCATATTTTGGCTCTAACAAAAAATTTCTTTTTAATCGCACGAGAAATGTTATTTGATTTCACATGCGCGAGCAGGATGCACAGTAGCAAGGGTCCCAAACTACCTTAAATAATACACTTATCTATTATAAATATTTATATATTGCAACTGCAACCACCATTCAAACTGGGCTTTGTGTAACTTTTAATTTGAGTTTTTGGATGCTCAAACATAACTGTAAAAGCTTGGCCATCAAAATACAAGTGACAAAAAACAGAAACAAAAACAGAGCTCCCATGAATAATTTCACTGTTGTTTAAGGTAGTACCGGACCCTTGCTACTGTGCATTCAGCACGCGCATGTGGATCTGAATAAAATTTCCTGCGCAGCTAAATTGAAACCGTTCTTTAAAGGCAAAATTTGGCCATTTGCGGACTTTTCACTCAAAATTAACTTTGAAACCATTCATATGGACCTAAATGGAAATTACTGCCCATGCTTTCCCGGCCAAAACATTGAAATTACAACAATTTTCGCGCGTTTTTATCTTATAGCATCAAAAATAACACGGGGACCCCCATTTTTCTCTTTAATTCGATTCTGCATATTTTATTCTTTAGATAAAGAGAAAAAAAAGAAGTTCATTGACCAATTTTCTCAAATTTCCACATTTTTACTTCAGCACAAACATATAATTTGCCCGAATACAAGGAATGTTGCTTTTTATTTTTTACACTACTTTTGGAAGAATTTTTTATTTTGATATGTTTTCTAAACTCAATACCTATATTTCGAAACAGTTTTTTGCTTTTCTTCTATAAATGGATGGGAGTGATTTGAATTTATTGATTGAGGTAGATTTTCTGTAAAAACGCGCAGAAAACTGAAAAATCGCACTTTTTGACGTCTTATACCTCGAAAACCAATATGCCCTAACAATAATCTTCAAATGACAGAATTTAAAAAAAAAAATCATTGACGATTTCTGAAGATCCGGTACTACCTTAAGTGTTGTCTTCTTGAACCATACTTTTTTAATACACTTGGGACCCATGGTGTTATGGTCATTTACACTACATTTGTACCATTTAAATCTGTTCTTGACCATTTGAAAATTTGTTTTTTGAAAAAGAGTTTGACAAATACATCAAAAATAACAGCATTGCAAGTATAAATGTTCACAATCTGATATATTTGTCACATAATGTTATTCAAACAGTTAAAAAACCGGAATATTACAAATTTAAATGGGACAGTGATTGTGTTAGTTTATTTATTTATTTTCTTTTTGGTCCCTGTATGACTTGGGTCTCTTATAGTGTTTTGTTCACTTCAGGGACTACATTGTACATAAACTCAGGGCACGACAACATTATTATTGAGTTAACTGTGCTTGATGGGTGGTTCTTATACTGACTGTGTATTTATGTTTTTTTTTTCGTATTATAGATTTCCAAATATCTTTGCACCTCCAAGACCCATTCCCAATGAGCCAACATGGGAGACAGATAGCGACATTTATAGTGGTCCACCTTTAACCCTTCAAACTTAGACTATTAAAATTATTTATTGGGCAATGTAAATAATATTTAATGATAGCAATAAAGAAAATGAAACTTTGTACATTTTAGAAATACGTAAATGCTTGTTGTAGATACTTAAGAATTTAAACAAGAACAGTGTGACAATTTTATCAACAGTGTAAAGCATGACTGTTTGTATTGTATTAAAGTGAAAGCATAAATAAACATCTGGCCAAAGTTAGTATCGCGACCTGATGAACCGTTTTCGTCTTTTCTGGACTGTGAATCAACATCATAGGACAGAGCTTATTTTCAATCAAGCAACGCCAGGATGTTTTTTTGGGGGGAAGGGGTGAATTGTTTTATGAAAAATTTCCAAAGTGCATGCGACAAGTCGCTGCGACTTGTCCCCGCGACAAGTTAAGGCCGGTACACACTAGGCGACAAGGCGCAGTGACTTGTCCCCGCGACATGTTGCAGCGACAATTTCCCCCCGTGTGTACTAGGTATTTTTAGCGGAAATTGTTGTCGCCGCGACAGAATTTTGTCGCTGCGACTTGCCGCATGAAATCCAACCGGTTGGATTTCGTGCGACCAGTCGCAGCGACAAATCAGATGTATTGGCGACAAATATTGAACCAGTGCACACTGAGGCGACATGTTGCGGGGACAAGTCGCTGAGACTTGTCGCCTAGTGTGTACCGGCCTTTACAGCGACAATTTCCCCTCGTGTGTACTGGGTATTTTTGACGGGAATTGTTGTCGCCGCGACTGAATTTTGTCTCTACTTGGCGCATGAAATCCAACTGGTTGGATTTTGTGCAACCAGTCGCAGCGACAAAAATGGAAAAACCCACGCAGTCGAAGCGTGTGTACTGTAGCTGCAGCGCCGTGCCAATCTGCGAGGCAGCGAGGCATGGTGCGAGGCATGATAAAACTACCAAAAAATAAAAAAAACATATAATTATTATTAAATCACGAATAAAACAAAAATAGTTTATATTAATTTCTAAAATGTAAAATTTATTCTTTAACTTTTCGGCTGAAAAAAAAAACAAACAAAACAAGCGAACAAACTTAAATTTGAGGTGTTTTCAAGTGTTTTTTTTTTTCAGCTACGTCTATCAATTTGCCTTGTGTAAATTTTCGTCCTTTTTCACTTTGTCAATGGTTAGTTTCATCTGCTTTATGTCCACCATTCAATTAACAAAACTTCTCATATTACGGTTCATGAAAACTGAGCTTCTACAAGTTATCCTCCCTTTGCTAGTTGTGCTGACAGGCTTACACAGTGGATTAAACGCGCAGAGGAAATTATTTCCAACTTCTAGTAAAATCTAGTCAACTAATTGGACGTTCTTGTCAAGAGATCTGTTAATAATAATAATAAATGTGGTCTTCTATAGCGCTTCCTAAAATTCTCGAAGCGCTTTACAATAAATTCCTAATAATATTATTTATATATAGATAATTAGTTATTAGAAAATTGATAATTGATAAAATTGATAAAATAGTGAAAAGTTGAAAAATTAACAATACGTATTTACAAAGAGTTGTGTTTTAGCGATTTTTTGAAAATTTCTAGTGTTTCAGAGTTTTTTAGTTCTTCTGGCAAGCTGTTCCATAATTTTGGGGCTGCGACTGAGAACTCAGTGTCACCGTAGAAAGCAGTATTGGTAGAGGGAACAGTTAATACGTTAAGGCCTGAGGATCTAAGGGCACGTCCTGGTCTGTATCTTTCTATTAATTCCCTCAGGTAGTCAGGACAGAGACCATGAAGCACTTTATACGTGAGTAATAAGATTTTATAGACAATGCGCTGTTTAATTGGCAACCAACCTTTTTAAGGTAACTGGAGTTCTAGCGTCTAGAAAAAGTGTGTTTCAAGCGACTGTTTTTTATGTAGACTGGCGCGGAGTTATTAAAAATAGTGCTATTACTATATATGAAATAACAAATGCACATGTACACATATGAAAATGGAAACAACTGATACTTAATTAGGTAGGAATAAATAGACACATATTGGAGTGTTGAAATTTATTTATTTATCGATTGATTGATTCATTTATTCAATCATATTTTTTTCAGAATACTGTAAGAAAAAAGAAGTAAAAACGCTCAAATATATCTTTTCAAAACAACTCAATGTTTCGGGTTACTTACATTATGGTAGTTATTATTTTAATAATTAATTATTTTAACTACGTACTAATTAGCTTGCTGGGCATGGATCAACTTCATGTAGTTTTATATTTTGTCAAGGTTGAGTTCCAGTAATGTTTCTCGCTTTACTTTGACAATTGGTGATTTAATAAGTTATTTATATTACAAAGCCCAAAGAATCAGGAATTTATTTTTATTTAGCTTTTAGCATGCCTCGCATGCCTCGCACCATGCCTCGCATGCCTCGCTGCCTCGCATATTGTACAGACTCCTAGCTGCGACATGTCTCTGCGACAAGTGAAAAATTAACCAATGGGTCAGCGCTAGGTTTTCACTCCTCTTCAGGACCAATTGACATTAGCATCTTTCTTTTCTATCAACTGCCCAATAACACTTTATAGCTCAAGAAATTTACTATATGGCATTCTCATGTATTCTGAGAATCTAGAAGACTATCGAAAATTTATGTACATATCGTATCACCCTGAGTGTTAATAACGTTTCAGTTTATATGGCTTGCTCCGGGTTATCTTATAGTGGAGCCCAGAACTTCTTGAAAGAGAGTGTTGGGAGAGGTTTTATCGCGGCAAACTAGGTATACTTGCTATAATGACTCCCTGCTGATGTGGTTTCTTTTTGTATGATAAACAAATGTGCGAGATAATTGTTAAATGTAATTAAGTTGTACACCGTTTAGTGATAATAGCAATACTGACGTTTCGGGCGTTTATAGTCCTTCGTTGGAGTAATAAGTGATAATGGTACGAATAAAGTTGTTGTTGTTATGAAAGGTACTCTCGAACAGCTGCTAAGTCAGTAGTTCTGGTCCAGCGGAAATGAAGCCCCAAAGTCTCGATTGATGCTGTGAACCCAGATAACAATGTGACGCCCTAACTAGCACAAATCATAGAACATGGACAAAAGCGTCATTTTGTCCGTATAAAACTTAGTCCATAATTTGGACATGCGTCAAGCAGTGTGCGATATATCACTTTCCAGTTAGCTAACGGCGTCAGTTGATAGATGAACATGCACTTAATGCTAAAGAAGACGAAATTAGCCATTTTTTTCTGAACTGTTTGGTCTCGTCATGCCATTAGCGATTCCACCACTCCTTCTCTAAAAATACGTTCAGTTGCATATTGTTTTATTTTCTCCCACAGCTGGTCGGGGTTTTTATGAGACTTTCCACAATATCTATCGTACTGTGTTCTGTAAATGCATTCCCTGCCCTCGAATACTTCCATGTGTAGTAAACTTAAGAACCAGTTCACCCGATTTGATGAAAATTCAAGTATACATGTTCTATAGTCTTGTAAGAACGACGAACGAAACTCTGACCATGGCACATTTGCCCGTGTTTCAAAATGTCTTTTCCAAAAATCTTCCCTTTGGTTTTCAATAGATGATTCCCTTTCTATTTGGGAGATAACTGTCCTTGGTATCAAGTCTTCAGATGACGTACGTCGTTGGGTCTTGTTTTTGCTCCACATTCGTCTTTTATTTTTTGTTTTATTGGTCGACTCTCCTATTTCTGAAAAACAAATACAACTCGATTAAGTAACTGTTGATTAGTACAAATTTCAGATGGAGAAGACTTGGCAACTGGACTTTAATATAGCATTGCCCACGAATATTATTAAGATATCGCGTTTCAATTTTCCATCCCTGCTAGCTGCAGAGTATTCTCTCTCGATTGTGATTCAAGAATGACAAACGAGAGACTGCAGCTAGCAGGAAGAAGTTTTTCCAGTTTTAGTTTACTCTTTGTTTAAAAAAACTGAAACCCTGAATACTTCTGATGTCAGAGGTTTGTAAAATTAAATCATTTTGTTTATATCAATACCTCAATACATATGTCAGGTAAGAAAATAACTTAATTCTCCGAAGGCAAATTAAAGCATCCAGTGCAGAGCGAGCATGCAAATAGACGAATAATGGTGCATTTGTTCTTTACCGAAGAAAAATGCCGCCTCCATAAACTAATATCAATAGCTTATAGGAGAAAACGACTCGTGGAAAATTATTTGTTGATTAATATGCGATATCCGCGTGTTACATTCGAAATTTTCCCCGGGAAAATCACATGTAACTTTTACTTAGGATTGAAAAATTTCATCAGTGCATGATATTTCAATATTCAAGTTTGAAGACTGTTTTTCAAATAATCACTTATATTAAGAATAAGAATTGCATTGACAAGTAACTAGTTCATGCTCACGCGTTTCATATATTAATCATTAGCAAATTGTCTATAGTAAAAAAGGGCAGTCGTAATTTCAAAAGAAACCGACTGTAAATGTAGAATATGAAAAAATATAATTAAGTCATGCTTCAAATAGTTAAACTAACAGCAAAACCGTTTTGAAAACTGGCAAGCAACGTTTGGAATCAAATGCACAAAAACATGCTGATTGATTAAAAACTAGCTCAAGCACCCATTCTGCCCATTCCGCTTACAACATCCTGATTAAAAACAAATTCACTAAGATACATGATCAAAAATCGTCACTATCGTTACCAGTAATGTACTCCCGCGGCTCATTGTATGGCCGCGATCAATTTATCGCATGGAAACATGTTGTGTAATTAAAGTGGAGTGCTTCAATAGAATTTGAAAAAAAATTCGAATACTAAGTTTCCCCGGCCTAGCTTCTTTCTTTGGAAACGATCCGTTCCCAAGGAAACAAAGGAGAGGGGGGGGAGTGTACTCCCTTATAGTCTTAAATAGGGTATACAATTTCACCTTATGATGGCGGTTCAGAAAATACAAAATTGAAACAGAACTTTGAAACGGCTGTAATACATATGCTACTTTTTATTTTGGAGACATTTTAATTGCGAAAATATTGTGCGAAACCGTGTATTTTTACATTTAGTTAAAAAATCATTGCATTAGTCAGAAATTGGAATCCAATCAATTATTGATTGTGTGACATGCCCTAAAACCGACTACGGCGGAACCTGGGGAAGCTGGAGTCCCTATCTTTTTTATATTCAATTGTCGACTGTTTGTAAATAGGGTAAACGATAGTGAGGAGGATGCGCTGAATGACGTTATGGGTACCGATGCTTCTTGACAAAGTGACACACAGATGGTTTTATATTTTAAAGAGTATCTCCGGTCTATGTCATGAAAATTCAAAGCACTTTTTTAGATGCCACTATATATATACACATACACAATGACAGTCGACTGTCGGGCTCTTCTCTGATATCCTTTTAATGCAATTTATTTTTTATTTCAATAATAACCTTGTTCTCTTTCCTGGCCTTAAAATAGAATTTTAATATTTTTAAGTTTGCGATCTTGCCCTCACTTTGTTTTTCTTTTCGATCATTTTCAGTCCAGTAGTTGTTTTCTTTATTAACTGTTTTTCTGTCTTTTACTCTTTCTTGTCAATTCTCTGCTCCTCAAATTTTACTTTTCTTTATTCATATATTATTTTGTTTTATTTGCTTATTTTAGACCAAGTTGATCGAAAAAGGATTTATACGGTACGTACGTTGGGTAAATACTGAGTGACTTTCGCTGATTCGTAGGCCAGTGTTTTTTAGATACTTCCTCAGTTTTTTTTTCAGAACGAGAAATAGAATAATCATCTAATAAACTGAGATTGGATTGGGACAATATATATCAACGTCTTTCATGCTTATGGGATAAAGCCCTGAGCAAACGGTTTTGATTTTTACTCGATCGACATACACTTTGATTTTATCCAACCTGACAACATCGAATTCGTTTGACACCCTTTTACATTCAAAAGGTGTAAAGGTGCAACATTGCATTATTGCAACAAAAGCTGAAACCGTTGGTCATCGCCCAGAAGATGTGTTCGATCGATATGCGTTGGATAACATCAAAATGCCAATTGAAGACTGAAGTCGAAACCGTGTGCTTAGGGCTAAGAAAGATAATTATGTTTTAGTTGCGCCGCTATGTCGCCGATTATTTGTGAAGCCCTGACATTGTGCATGCAATGACACAGAAAGTGGCGTAAAATTATTATCGTTATTATTCTTCAGACATGTATACATATGAAAAAAGTCTGTTCATATTTTTCATAAAAAAATACTCACGTGCCCTATATAGGTTTCATGCATGCCAACATTTCACTCTCGACTTCATTATCTCCCTCAGCAGCCGGTTATTATAGATATCCTCACGATATTTCCTTTCATTTTGAATTCATTGATGCGCTTTTTAATCATTTTCCTTAAGAAAGAATGATAAATCTAGCACTGTAAATAGATAGAGTACTGAAAATATTCATTGTGTATTATGTTTATGTTTTAAAGCCGTATTGATCGAATATAAATTAGTTGTTAGTTATTATTGATGCCCGCTCCAATGTGAAATAATCAGATTTAACACTAATCCAAACTAAGACCAGTGACTAACCTGAAAGTACATGAGGTAAATAGAAATGACTGAGTTTTGAACTTGTTTCTCTGCAATATGATAAAAATATATGATAGTCAGTATAATTGTTGCAACACACAAACGAAAACATTTGTTCGTTTATCGATCAATAAATCTTGTTGTTTCACCTGCGTCAAAATCAGGTTCGTGACACTGAGAACGACCATGAAAATATGGTACAGTTCTAGCCAACTAAACTGTCATTTTGACACTATTATACATGATATACCTTAATTCATAGCCAACGGAGGACATTTCAGTCCGTGAAATGAAAAATATGCAAATTTTCACTGGCGCGCTAGCTCATCACTATCTTTTACCATGTCGTACACTGATTTAGTTAAATGAGGATCAGAAGCTAGTTAAAATGAAAAGAAACATTTCCAAAGGATTTTGTTTTTCTTTTTGTCTTATCTTTTACGCATAGAACAAACATTTGGACTTTATGACACGGTAAATCTTACTTACCCAAAATTCAAGTAGCGACTACCTTTATCCATTTTTGTGAATTGAAGAGCTTCGATCGATTCAAAAGATTTGCATTTGGTAAGACGACCGGAAGACTGCTCCCAAACTTCACTTTATATAATCATTTGCATCTAACTCAGTTAAAAGGCCAAAGCGCCATGGCATATCTCGAGGCACTTAAACAATGATTATCATACAAAGTTGGAAAATGACCAATTAGATCATTGCTCTCCAATTAGCTATCCTTCGATTAATGCATGTCGATTTGGCAGTTGATGTTGGAAACCTATATTTGATTGTTCTGAGATTATATGCCAATCGTACCTATATAAAGCTGAGGAAATGTGATTTTAAATTGACCACCGTCGGTGAGTCTCGGGAAAAGCACTCCTGGTCATGCCCTTGTAAAAGTATCGGAGATCGATGCTCGCTCAAAAAGCGCGCGGTCAAGCAAATTTTCAGACACCTTAAATGATTAATACCATCCAGAAATGAAAAAAAATTGTTAACCAAGAACGAATTCTATTCGCATGTTGTCTAGTGCCCAAGTCGCGAATCGAACCACGAACCGCGACGTTGAGAGGCGAAAGCCGAATAATACGCTCGCTCACACATGCCACCATGTCTAATACTTGTAGAAGCCATGGCTACATAAGCTATTGTGTTGTTGCAGAGAATGATAAATCACTAATTTTCCAGAGCCAATTGCAATGGAAAAAGAAAGAACGAGTTGATCTAGTTTTATTCATGGAGAGACAGTGTCCCTCTGTTATAATATAGGCTATCCTAAGGAGTGCGATTTGTATGGCGCGCCAATGTAGGGCAAAAAATACTTCGCTATCATGTGTATAATACTTCTTTGCAGATCTAAGACTTCATTTGATGAAAAGAAAAAGAACAATAATGTTATTTGTGAACTTGTTTCAAAATATAACACTTTTTTAATCAAATAATACTTGTTTGAAGATATAAAAAGTATTCGAAAATCGCTCTCACTCATGATATAACAGACGTTATATCGAAGCTTGTGAAAAAAATAACTTTAAAACTTCACAAATATTTCTGAAATTTGTCTTGTATGACAATAAGTTAATAAAGAACACGTTTATCAAGACAAAGTTTTAATTTTTGTGCTATCTTGCACAATGAGCGAGAATATTAACGACATATAATTATTCAAAATGGCGAGAAATGTTTAGGGGAGGGGAAGGGTGGTTTGCTCGATACTAATTGCCAGTTGTCTCAGTTATGCCTTTTTCCTCAGTAGTTCTTAGTTAGCTGAAAAGCTGCCTTGTTAGCTGAACTGCTTGCTTGAGTAATTGCATGGGTAAACGGGTCTTCTAATCAGCTATAAACGCATTCGTTTTAGTTTTTTATCCAGAATTCCTTTCCTTCAAGGAGTTTACGCGGCTTCTACCAGCCGATTTATTATTTTATCAGACCACAGTTGGTAGGGTTACGCGGTTCGAATTACGCGCTTTTCGAGTTACGCGCTAGACCACGCCCAAATTTGTCTCGACCGCGCCCAGCGCGTAACTCGATGCAACTAACCTAGTTTAGTGTCTTCGAGTTACGCGCTAGGCGCATAACTCGATGGAACTAAACTAGATTAGTGTCTTCGAGTTGCGCTCTTTTTAACTTTAAAATAGTAAAAATCAATAGAATTCATTGTTTTTATTTCATTTTGTTTATTTATTTACAAAAATGATTTTTTTTTATAGACAAATCATTTTTTATTCAGAATTATATATTACATGATACAATGATTACAAAAATTACAATTTTGAATTTCAATCTGAAGAGGAGTTTAAAGAAAAGTCATTATGAAGCACGTTCCAATTTATAGAGATCGATTTCCATAGCAAATTGCGCTGAGGTGATAATAACAAATGCCTCTTCCAAGAATCCACTAAAGAGTCAAATAGTTCTTTAAGGTTATAACGATCCATATGTAGACGCTGAACAACGTTCGTCGAATTAAACTAGTACTAGCGCGTTGAAGTTAACTAACGGCGCTCCGAGTGTGACTGATATACACATTTCAAAAAGACTGACTTTACAGTTTAAATGTCCTAGACAATTAAATGGTTACCTCTCTTATCTTTGTTTGCGTTAAGTTTTGGTCATGAAAAGTATGAAATTGTTCTTTTGTGATTAGTTCTATGAACGGAGGCCGCACAATGACCAAGCGGTGCTCTAAGTGTAGATAAAGGAGATTTGTCATGGAAAACACTAAAAGTTTTCTGTTTTCTTCAGTTTATTGCTCAGTATACAACAGAAACCACAAATGTCATATCTCCTGTTGTCAAGCATATAGAGAATTTGTCTGCGCATGTCAGAAAATTTTAGCCCGCCGTGATGTTTAAATTTTTTTTCTACGACCGGGGAACTTTTGAGTTCCAATCGCAATCTTAGTGATCTTCAATTTAGGAAAATATAAATGGATACTAAAGTCTATCACTTTGTAAGGTGCTGTGACTAAGCCAAGCAAATGTGGAGGTTTTTGATCTCAAAATATTTTTGAGCAAAAGTCCGCAAAACGAAGAAGAAAAACACAAACCTACTACAATAACATTCGTATGAGGACTGCTGCCAAAATAGAAGAAGTAGCAGAAAACTTTTTCCAC
Source organism: Diadumene lineata (assembly GCA_918843875.1). Taxonomy (NCBI): domain Eukaryota; kingdom Metazoa; phylum Cnidaria; class Anthozoa; order Actiniaria; family Diadumenidae; genus Diadumene; species Diadumene lineata. The sequence goes on along the minus strand of OU974070.1, from coordinate 19,255,414 downwards.
AGATTAAGAATCAAAGGTCACGGGAATTGTGTGGTACAAAATGATTTCTTATCAAGGATCGATTTTGTGGGGGCGATGAGCAGATTATTTGCGCATTTTGCAAGTTTTGGTCAGCTTTCCTTCTTGATAAGCTGTATGTTTGAGGGGCTGCGCCGAAGCTAAATATAACTGATGCGAGTCGTCAAACCACAACCAAGATTGGCCAAAACGTGATATTGCGATATTTGTTGACGCCATGGTTGTGTTTTTCCTCTCAAGCAATTTCGACTGATTTGAATACCGAACCTGAAATTAGGTTAGAATGATTTTGATTAATCCAAATAATTGTGAAAACACAGATGAACCACCAAATTTTGTAAATTTCTGGTCAGGCTTTTATTGATATACTTCTATCTTCATTAAATATAAACTTTAACTCAAGCACGGAGAAGATTTGTCAGTCTTACTCTATGGTCAATTTTTTCGCATAAATTTTAAGAAAAGTCGAGCTTAAATGTATGCGCCGCTAAGTTTTTCCTTGGTATGCTTTCTTTAATAATCGTAGATTAGTATTATACTTTTGGTTTTCAATAGAGTATTGGCCAAAATCTTTGATCGGCAGTCAAAGACGACCTAGTCTCGTTGTGAAAGCGGCCATATTGCACAATCTTGCAGATACTTCATGGTTATAAACAAACAAATTGTTATTCTAATGTCCAACAAGAACTATAATAAGCCGTACGGAAATAACGGCCAATCACTGTATGGTTGGAACAGAAACTTTTGACAGCTGAAGTGTCGCTTTTGTGAATTGGGATTAAAGGGGATTTAGAAGGTATTTTTCTTTCGCGTGATTATAGCGGCTTCTACCATTAACTTACGACATTCATTCAAACCAGTTAACGCTTTAGTCGTCATGTACATCCAAAAACCATATCTCAACAATCTGTTGCTTCTTTGGCCAGTCAATTTTATTTAATATCCATAACTTCATTCGGTCGGTCTGGCAATCGCCTTATTCAGCATTAAGGTATCAGGGGACCCTAAAAATCGATGTCCACAAAACGCCTTATGGCGCGCGAAATATTATAGATAGTACTATAAAAGTATACATTTTCGTAAAGCTGAATAAATGGAGATTACAATGGTATAAAAATTATTTTGATAAAATTGATTGTTATTTTTTTTATTAGGTGTGTTGTGATTCTCGACCGCCTCATTTCACTAAGTTCCAGGAACACGGGATTTCAATCGATTGTGTTGAAATTTTGCATCGATGTAGCTTTAGATGTCGAAACAAAAACGGTGTCTCATTTTTTTTATACCTTGCCGCGTTTGTGAATTATTACCAATTAATGCCAAAAAATGCTAAAAATGACCCTTTTCAACTTTAACAGCGAATATTTTTGCAAAGAATATGTTAATCAAAAAAATGAGACACTGTTTTTGAGATCGGACTTTCCTCTAAACGATAATGTAATTTGTTAGTTTATGTAAAGTAATCCTGTGTTCCTGGAACTCCACGAAAAGAGGCGGTCAAAAATCATAAAACACTCACTTAAAAAGAATCAATGGATCACATCAAAATAATTTTTATACCATTGTAATCTCCATTTATTTAACTTTAAGAAGATGTATACTTTTATAGAAGTATCTATAATAGTTCGCGCGCCATGATGCGTTTTGTGGACATCGGTTTCTAATGTCCCCTGATACCTTAAATTACGTTTTGTATCGTAAACTAATATGAAAACAAAAGAACCAAAAACACAATATACGCGGTACAGATTGATATCGCACACCTGAAACAACTTGGACTCGACTGGACGTTTTGTTGCTTTTTTTCGGAAAATAATGTATGGTGGACATGAGCGATTGCGAGAAAATCTATCAATGTAACAAAGATATGGCCTCCAACCGCGTCCTCCTACTATCAAAACTTGTCCAAACATGGTTTCCCTTATCCGGATCACGGCTCACCTTTCTCTCGTTTTTGTTTTCCGATCAATTTTACAAGCCTACACATACCGATTTGCTAAGGGTACTATTAAAAATGGAATAATATAGTATTTTTTATTTTCATGATTTTTTTCTTCCCTTGACGTACGGCATTGGTTCGTAGAGGAACAACCTTTTTTATTTGATTGCTGCCCTTCGATTTTTTTCTTTCACTTCATTTTGTTTCGTCTAGCGCACTGACGACCAGGTTATGTCCCTTCATCTTTTAGTTTGCCAAGAACGCAACATACACATAACGTACATACCATTAAAGATCCACTTTTACTTTTTCTAGGTCTCTAAAAAGCACTTCCCCCTACTTTTTAAATTCCCTTAATGATTTTGTTCGGAAAATTTCATATTCCAGTTTAGCGCTGTTTTTATTGATTGTTTATGAATTCAAGCATAACTCGAAGTTTAACTCGAATTCCAACTCGAAATCTATATTAACCAGTCGAGCTCGAATCCCAACTCGAACAATTACGACTCCCCTGTCGCGTCCACTTGATTGGAGATTAATTGTCAGTAAGCCAAGCAACATGTTTTTCGTACTTTGATTCATTTTGAAGCAACGAAATGCAATCAAATCGAAGTTAAAGATGTATAGATATATAATTGGGATACAACTATCTTCTGTCCTCTATTTTGCCCCCTCCTTACCAGGCAAGAATGAAATATTATACGACCTACAGGTCGTATTTAAAACAGAAACAAAATACTTGGCGTTACCACAGCCTCTCTAAATAAATAGTGTAATGTAATTGTTGGTAACTAACTGTTATCCATATAGATTAATATATTGATGTATCCTAAGGTTATACGCACGATCGAATGATACTTATTATATCATGAATGTATACGTACGATAAACATACGGCACTCTGTATAAAATTTTAAACAGATTAGTATCTAGAAAGAATTGGTTCTAAAACATTTCAAAAAATTTAAGTTAAATTTTTAAAATATATAGTTTGCATTTAGCATTTGTAATTTGTCATCGTAACTCGAAGATACTTAATCAGGTTAGTTAGATCGAGTTATGCGACTGGCGCGTAACTCGAAGACAGTAAGCTATTTTAGTTCCATCGAGTTATGCGCCTAGCGCGTAACTCGAAGACACTTAAAGCGCGTAACTCGAAGCACGAAACTCAAAGATTACCCGCCCTCAGTTGTAGAGGGGCTAGACATAAAAGTACTTGTTTGAAGGCTATAATCTTGGACAAAATGAATTGAGACTGCGTGCAGAAAAACGGATATTTTTTATTCAATGCATTTTACACATTCATGCGCATTTTTCAGACATGTGACCCCCCCTCCCCCGTCTCAATGTGTTGCCCGGATAGCAGCTATCCCAAGCGTGATTTCTAGACTAAAACAACATTGTTCTGGTGGGGGAAGGGGGGGGGGGGAGGGGGGAGGAGGGGGGGAGGGGCAGCAACAGCCACAAGACCGAAAAAACGTACAAAAATGTGTGTTTTGTCTCAAGTGTTTTGTCCAAGATTGTAGAGCTTTACTAGGATCTTTCTGTTTGATTGTGTTTGACATTGTTCAGAATTTAAACAGATATAAACAGCTTAAAAATAGAAATAGCTTGGACTGAACAACAAACGTCTATCTTGAGGAGGGCTGCTGCCATTTGAAAAGAATTTAAAAATATATTCCAAGCCCGGGATTCCAAGCAACATCTTTTTATGTTCTAGCACTTTGTTTAGTTATTTGTTTGTTTGTTTATTTATTTATTTACGTAATTATTCCTTTATTTGTTGTTTACTTATTTATTTTATTTATTTAATTGAGCCACTATCTATTGATTGATTGATTGATTATTTATTTATTTACTTATGTATTTATGTATTTATTTATTTAAAAGTTAACTTTATTTGCCTTGGATTCCCTGTGTATCGAGGGAGCATGGTTTTGAATGGTCTCGAGCATTCCGTTCCGTTCCCGTTGAGAGCCGTGGACCTGTGAAGGTGAACTGGCTGTAGTTGTTGCGTAAGACACTGCAGATGGATATGTAGAGTTTCACTCTTTCAATTAGCTCAACTTTTGAAATAATAGCACCTTGAGGAATCCCAAAAGACGTCTTTGATAACATAATTGAGTATTTTTGCCTGGTAAGTGAGATATTTTAGTTATTTGAGGTGCATTTTATGAACTGGTATCGGCAAGATTTTCCACGTGTCGCCTTTACCATGAATATGTTATATTTTTCTTTTATTATTTTCTATGTTCTCTAGAAACATAAAATTAAAACATTTTCCTATACGCTTCTTTTAGATATTGACTGTATAGTTCTTGAATCATGCCTTCAATTAACTCAGCTGGCTCATCGGAACAAACTCCAGAGATGATGTGTCCTCACCTTAAAAAGCTTTCTGAGGAGAAGCAAGCTGCACAAAATAACATAACTACTTCTCAAGCACAACCAGCATTGACACAGCCACTTGGTATGCTGCTCATTGATTATTTCAGCCAGTCAAAGGATATGATTTCTTTGACGGAATTAACATTTGCAGTATAAAGCAATGTGCGATTTTCACAAATATAGCTATGTTAGAGCTTTAATACTAAAATGTATCTGCAAGAATTAATATTGCACACACGCATTAAGTTTTAATTGCATAGTCATGTCATTGTTTTAACTTTCTGCCCTGACAAATATAAACAGCCTCATACTGAAAAAAACTTTTATAGCATTGAACTACACAATAACAGCAAATATTTTGTTAAGGGTAATTTTGAAAGTTTTGTTGTTTGGCAGGTCAGCAAGAGGATAGTGCACAGCCAGATATCCCATTTGGTACAGTGATTGTGCAGTTTGTTATTCCAGGAACCAATGAACCAGTACCAGCCACGGTAAATAAACTGTAAAACAATAGCAATAAGTTTAGAGTAATAATTTTTGAGAACTACCAAATTTTAATTATGTTTATTAGTGGGAATATTTTTGTGATTTCATGCTTTTGTTTCTGTGAATTTACTCTGGTACATGGTATGGTTTTCAGAGATTTTACTCAGGAACTTGATTGGGTTTTCTTAAGACTCCATGGCACATCCTACCTAAAGCCTCACACCCCTGGGGCTTTGGCATAATAAAGTATTATATTTCTTATATACAGAATGTTTTAACTTTGGTTCACAACAGTAAAACATATTATATTTCTTGTACTAAAACTTACAAAATGCAGGGTAATGTGTTGTTTTCAAAGCTGATACATTCTGCTCCTGCAAAAGTTGATACTGCTTGAAACCATAAATAATGCCCAAATGTTTACTATGGCTTTCTGTTGAGTTAAAGTATCAAAGCATGAAAAGAGGATTTTTCTTCAAAATTTCATTCCCCCTCTCAATGACACTAAAAAGATTTCTTGTGTGATTTTAATGCTGATCTGTTGTTTGGACACTGGGCCACTGAACCTTCTTCTACATGGTGTAAATGTCTGATATATTTTTCTTACTATATACAGTTCTCATTTCAAGACAATGTACAAGACATGCGACAAGTTGTACTGGATCGCTCTGAAAGCTGTTACAGGACTTGTTTTTCACTGTGGCATGATGGTGTTAGACTTGATGATTTTGCTGAGCTGCATATGATTGAGGGTTTGAAAGAAAACTCTATAATCAAAGTTGTAGAAGGTATTTTAAAACTTTATCAAGAAAATAGTGATACTCTGAAGTTTGGAATTAACATACATATATATACTGCTCGTTCAAGTCGAGCTGGCCACTGGCCAAATTTCACTGGTTTGAGACAAGTTCGATTTTGTGCTTTGACAGTTGACACATTCGTTTCTTTGAACACAGAACTTGTTAAACTTGGTTAATAAACTCGTTCTTTTCAGTGTGCCAACCTGGATTAACTCTAACCACTGATTTCTGATTCTGATCATCAATGAAATTGTAAAATGGGGTGAAAATATTATAACTGGGTTTTTTCAGGTTTCATTACAAAGATAGCGATTAATTCACGACAAGTTTGAGAACAAATTTACAGGCCAAGTTTAACAAGTTCCCATGCCAAATGTATAAACTTGTAAACTGTCAAAACACGCAAAATATCAAACTTGTCTTGAACCATTGAAATTTGGCCAACTGCCAGCTCAACTTGAAATAGCAGCATTTGTTTTGGGAAAATGTTCCATTTTATAGATGCTATAAATAAAGTTGTGGTTATTGATAGAAGTCCTCAAAATTATCCATTCTAAAAATTAGAAAACCGTCAATATTTGACTCAAATCTCGGACAAACTTTTTCAAACTAGAGGAAACCAAGTGATAGTAACATAGGAAAACCAATTAATAAAACCCTCCCAAAAAAACTTGAAACACTAGTCTGGTAGTCCTGTGTAATTACCAATAAACAGTAAAAGTTTGAAGGTAAACAAACATTAGCCTGGGTTGCATCCAGAATAACCGTCTGCGAAACAGAGCACAATATCGTGCTCCACTGTGCCAGAATTTTGGCACACACTCTGTTTGGCTCTTTCTCACAAGTAATCTGATTGGCTGTAAATGCTCTTCCCAGTTCTGCTCAGTTGTCAAGAGTTGCTTTGTTGCTCATAATATTACACATGCTTCTTGATAGAAAAATTATGAGAGCTTGTCTTGTTAAATGTGTAAATGGAAATATTTTGCCAAACTTGTCTCAGAAATACAAACCCTGTTCCACGCAAAACCTTAAGGGTCCTGATTACTTAAGCAAAAAGTCATCACAATTTTTCCTTAGAAAGATATTTTATAGAGAATTTATCAATTAATCGAAAAATGGATAGAAATCTATATGGTCCCGAGCCCGTTTTCGAGATAACAATTTTTCAACGGAACCATGTTTTGACATTTTTGAAGAACAAATGACGAAAAATGCATTTTTCACAAAAAAAATTTATTACTCAAAAACTAATAAAGCTATTGACATAGTTTTTACAGGCAATCTCAACCAGATAGTATTTTGCACAAATATGGGAAAATAAATTATATATGTCTTACAATTTTGTCAAAATTTACAGTTTTGTTTTTGTCTTTGACTTAAAATCGCTTTGAAAAGTGAAACCCTAAACCACTTACCATCCCGTGTAATGTTGAAAAGTCATCAGGATTTTTTCAAATCTTGTCAAAAGAAAGATTTTTACAATATCTTTCAGAAAAAATGAAGAAAAATATAGAGTCCCGCACAAAAATGAGGGTTTTGGCTGGTTGAAGTATAATTTTCGAAGGCTCCTTGTGTTATTCTTATGTTGTCTTTTGGCGGGATTTGGTGCGCTGCATTCTCAGCAGTAAATTGCTTGCGGGGACAGGTTTCAAGCGTCGTTGTTGTTCTAAAGTAGTCAGGACCCTTAACGGACTTGACCTTTTGAACTACCGTATTTGCCGGTATATAAGTTGACACTTGACCATCAAATTTCCATCCCAAAAAATCGACCTCGACTTATACACCGAGTCAAGAAATCAACTTGCTAGAAATCACCCAAAACTGAAGAAAAAAAATGCATTGAAACATTTGTTTTGCCTTTAAGTATCCTGTAAAGATGTCTTGTTGGAGTTTTTAGATTAATTTCACTAAGGAACAAAATAACCATGTAAATAATCGCAATTACAAACAGAGCGATAGTTCAACTACTTTGTTGTTCGAAATTTCAGTAAAAATGTTGATAGAAATGAGTATAAAACAAGAAAAACATGCATTAAAACAAACAATAAATACTGTTTTGTTAAAATACTTGACTTTATTTTAAAAAAGAAAGAGAAAACTGACACATACCCTTGCTAAAAAAACTGCAAACGCTCGGTATGTTTGACAGGGCGCTATATTGTTTAATTTTTGTAGCACATGTTGTTAGTGTTCACCAGTTTCCCTCTTCCCGAAATGTTTGAAGCATTAAAAATGGTGCCCGCTCGATTGTTTTTGTTAGAAATCCGTGAATTTTTGCTCTTTTTTACTTCAAATTTTTAAGTTTTGAAGAAAATTAGCAGTAGTAAACACTTATAAAACTAAGGTTGACTTATGTAAAGGAAATAATAAAAATCAGAAATTTCAACCATATTTTCGACTAATACATCGAGTTGACTTATACACGGTATGTAAAAACAGCCAATCGACATTTAGGGGGTCTCACAACATGTTTTTGTGCACTGCTTCACAAATGGTATTAACAAGAGAAAATATGAGATGCAATGCAGGCTAAACAAACAGGTGACCCCAGACATTTTTTTTCTGCCCTGTTCTGTTCTCTCAGACTATAACATTTAATTTTAAAGTATCTTGCTTTTATGTATTTCAGAAACTTACACTTTGAGGGAAGCCAGGATCCATTTGAGGAGATTAAAGGATCTTATAAGTACATCATTTGAGACCAATGCACATTCTGCAATCGATAACTTATCACTTTCATTTTTATCTGCTATCGCTGGTGTTGATGTAGAAGGTATTATTTTTAATTGTTCATGTGATAGTTGTAGAAAGTATAGGTTCTACATTTGCTCTCCAAAATAAATTATATATATATAATATGATTTGAAGCTCAAAAACTAGCCTTTCCTTGTCAAAGCCATTTATATTGTAAATCCAGAATTTGAACTTCAACTCACTTTCTTCACTCTAATAAGCTATTAACAGTTGGTAACAAACTTGTACAAAATTCTAAATTATTGAACCATTTGAAGTGACAAGTGACAGTAGATATTCAAATTGGAATTTGAAAAACCACAATTTCAATTTGAAAGAAAGTGGAAATAAAAGAACACAACAGAGTAATGACTGGGTACAAATCTAGAGCTTCAAATAATATTTTATTTTCATTTATTTTTGTCTGCAAGTGTATCACATATTAGCAAACAGTGTATTTACAAGATTAATGATAAAGTTACAATTATAATATTATCAAAAATTGCACCAGTACCAAATAATATAATTAGAATTATATAAATTAAAGGAAATAGTAGACTTTACTCTTATTACAAGTTAATCCAAAAAAAGCCACTGGCATATTTTTTGCAGTGTCTTTGAACTTAATAAGGTGACTTGACCCTCTGACGCATAGCCTCTGCCTTTCGTGTTTGAAACGCTTGTGCTAAAATGCATTATTGTGGATTAATTTTTGTGCACATGAGTTACATAAGGATTGAAGTTTTGTTTGATGAACCTGTAGGTGAGATTGGACTGTGCAACACATGATTGTGATGTTTTAATGGTTTTTACTCAAAGTAGAATTTTAGCCATTGATCAGGGCATCTGATGTAGTGCGGCAGTGCGATCCCGCATAATTCACCAAATATCGCACAAAATCGCATAATCATAAAAAATCGCACAATCACAAAAAATCGCATAATCAAAGTAAAAAACACACAATTATCAAAAAAATCGCACATTCTTACAACAAAAAATGAACATTACAATGTTTTAAATAAAAAAATGCAAGAAAAAATCGAGATTTTAAGTAAATTACCTCGAAAAACTCACGGGAAATTCCAAAAGTCGGATGTTTCAAAACGCGCGTGTTCGCATTATTCTTCCAGGCGTTCCTTGCAAATATGAGTAATAGACTGGGGCGACTACTTTTTCTAACATCGTTTTTGATTGGTTTATTGATCAATATGCACAACCAATCGCTGATTTTGATAGATATACACAAAAAAAGCGTGGAAAACCTCCTTTTTTTCCTGGTATGCAAGTAGAAAGTACATAATATTGTTTTTCAGAAGAAGAAAATGGAGAAATTCCTAATAAACAGTAAGAAAAAAGTTTGTGTTATTTACAGTAATTACAATCTATTTGGTCATTGTATCAGTTGTAATTTTGAACCCAAAAAAAAAAAAAAAAAAAAAAAAATTTACTCATTCCCCATTCAGCATAAAAACGCTACAAAAAATGTTAAACAAGGTATATAATATATAATATATACAACCAGTATCTCATGAGCTCCTTATAGCGACTAAAATTTTACAATTTGTTTGACAATGTTCATATTTTTGAAAAAAAAGCACATTGTATTTTAACTTCAATTACCCTTTATAAACAATAATAATTTACCATATTATGCATATTTATTGCCACATAATCTGGTAAAAAAATGCCTCACAATTTGCCACATAATAAGGCTTTGATGCCGCACATTCGAGGAAAAAAAACCCGCACAATTTCAAATTTTTTGCCGCACTACATCAGATGGCCTGATTGATGGACCAACAATAGAATGTTACATTTTGGTATTGTATAAAGCATCCTGGGGCCATTACTATTTTCAATTTTCTGTAATGACTTTCCACCTACTGCTAGCCAAGATGACAAGCTGTATATGTATGCAGACAGATACAACAAAAAGTTGGCAGTACATCTGACATTGGCATTTCCAAAATGAATTTTGTACTTGTGAGAATGTTGTCTTGGTGTGAAGGTAATAAGATGACACCACATCCCTAAAAGTGTAAACACATGCTCTTAACTAGAAACCACTTGATAGGGCCAAAACAAGATGTTTGATATTCCTCATCTACCATCAAACAAGTAAAAAAACACACTGTTTAGGTTTAATCTTAGATGACAAGTTATTTTGGTTTCATCCTTTGCACAGAAATTAAAACTCCTGAAGTCTATGAGATTCCAACCACAGCCAGTAAGACAGGAGTTTTATGGCTAGTACCAATAAGGGGGTTGAGTCACCTATAAATGTTATTATGGATTGTTGATTTGATTATATGTATTTTGTATCAATGGTGCATTATCAATGTGATTGTTGTTTTAGAAGTTATGGTATATTTGATTGTTGATGTGTGCTGAACAATTGCCAGAGGGCATCACTTGAAATCAATACTGCCATGTTACAAAACCAAAACTGACCATTATTTTGATTGCTAGCTGTCTCTTGCCTCGTACTATCTAGTTTCAATGCTACATATGTGTGAATAATTTGTCTGTTGATATTCATCAACTAATGTGTATGTTTTAGAAGAGGCAGTCAAAGTGAAGGGACAAACTCAACAAGAAACCATGTCCACTGAAGAGTGTATACCACCAAGTCATATATTTGGCTCCGAAGAAGTACTGCCTCTACTTGAACCATTATATCCTCAAAATACTGACCATAAGGTGTGCATTTTATTTCTCTGTAAGTCTCTCCTGGCTATAATTTCTGACCAGCCATATATCAATGTAAAAAGTGAAAAATGAAACTTGTATTAAGCAGTTTCAACTGTCTAGTAGTTTGAACAAGTTTCTTAGTAAATCGGGGATGGTGAACAAAGTTGGTTTCCAAGCGTATTATTCCTTATTATTTTTTTAAATCGAGGTTTGACTGCTTATAATAATAATAATAATAATAATAATAATAATAATAATAATAATAATATTTAATACTTGTAAAGCGCAAATTACATGTGAATATGATCAAATGCGCTGAATAATTATAATCATCATTATACTCTTTACTTCACAGTCTCTATACTTTTTAATTTATGATGTGTTCTAACTATGTTGCATACCAACACTGTGATTGACTTTATTGCCTGCTGGGGCTCTTATCTAATGGTTGGTGATTGCATGGTCATTGTTTGGTTATTAGGCATGTTTGATTTATCATTAGGTTCCTTGTTGTGTTAAAGTTCTTGCACCTAGTAGTTGGAATCCACCACCAGGCTACAGAAAGCTGGCCGGTTAGTACCTAAACACCTTTTTATTTCTTTTAATATGCAAGTGTATTTAGTATTAAGAACAGGTAAATCTAATTTGTTTTTTAATGAGGGGTGGGTAGGGGGCACTTGTTAACCCTTTCGCTCCTGTGCCGGCCAAAACCGGCCGTAGAGAACTACCTTGCTTTAAATGATGCTTAATGATGCTTTTCCAGAAGCATTTAAAGGCAAAATAATAGCAAAAAACAACGACGAAATCACGAATGATTTGCCTTCGTCAAAGTTATGATTAGACTGAAAACCAGTTTCAAACATGTTAAACCTGTTTACCAGCTTCATGCGTCCCCGGTAACACAAAAACACATGAAATCTTGATTGAAGTAAAAAAAAAAAAAACTGCTTCGAGTTCAATTTGGAATTAATTTGCACAAGTTCGTAATTGCATGAGCCCATAGGGTGAATGCCATTTGGCCCTTTGAAAAACAAACAAGTGCAAATTAATCCAGATTGAACGAAAAACCATCTTATTACCTTTTAATAATATACTTGAAAAAAAATTCAACCATTTTGTCGATTTTTTAAAGCATTTGTTTGAGATTTTGTTTCAAATTCGAACGAGCGCGCGCCAATGATGACATGATGATGTCGTCATCTAGCGCTCAAAGCGAAATTTTGAAAACTTTTCAACGAGATCTCGCTCAGTTTTTTGAAAATTTCTTGAGCATTTCAGTAAAATTTCAAATTTTTTGCAAATAGAAATGTTCAGAAATTAATATTCTCTAGATAGTAAAAAAAAATCAAAAACATTTAGTTTTAGGGCGTATTTTGTCTTTTGAATCAAGTTGTAATTTGCACTAGTATTACAGCAATCAGCACTGGTGTTACAGCTTTCTGCACTGTGTTACGCCTGAACTGCACTGCTCTCGACCAATTCGAGGATTTTTTGCAAGTATATTATTATTGTATATTTTTATATGTATATTTTTAAGGTGGGACTGGAGGCTAAAATGACCTTTGATTTTGAAAACAAATTCTATCATTTTCGAAAGATTAATATTCATAAAGCTTACACACAAAGTTTCATTTCGAAGCGTACATTATTTGGAAAAATATAAGCAACCAAAGTTCGGTATCTAAGTGGAATTTCGCGGTAAAAAATATGAGCTTGAAGTATAAAAACAAACTAAAACAAAAGCACCGAGATTACTAGATGACAGATGCATGTTGAAACTCTGACAGTTTTCAGCTTGTTCACACCTACGAACAATGTACCCTGGTCGTAGCTTCAAAAACATCCTATATAATTCTGCTTGTTAACTCAATAAAGTTATTAATTTTATGAGCTTTTTTCAAGCTTTGAATTTCTAATTTTGAGTTTCTAGCTTTTACGAAACATTTTTTGATGAGAAAAGTCGCTTAAAGTCTGCCATTTTTGTGTCCATGATTTAACTAGAATTCTTACGTAAAGGTCATGACAAATGTGCTTTGTTTGAGGTGACGTTGCTACGTGTCACGCAAAATACTTCATCTGATTGGTTTTCGCGGGAGTAACACAAAGTTTTATTGTGGCTTCTGCCCTTTTTTGGGAGGTTTCTATGGTAATTTTGGTTAGATATTGGCATAGAGTAACGCAATATAATCTCCACTGACACACGAGTAAGTTTTGTGACATTCCGAAGGAATTTCGCCATGTTTACAACTAAAAAACGACTAACAAAAGAAAAGTTCCCCATTTAAAAGCAGAATTTAGGTATGGAGCTCTTAATGGATTCTTCTGAAACTCTGGATGTCAAAATAAGAGTAAATTTAGAAAGTTTTGGCAAGAGTACAAATTGGTTCCACGCTTCACTTGCATGTGCGAAGTGTGACAAATCAAGTAAGTTTTCACGACCGAAATTTGCTTATAAAATCTTCTAAAATTAACATCCACGTTTGTACACTGAAGAAAATCTTTATTTTTACGAGATACGCAAGCACTGTAAATTGCATTACAATCAAATAAAACGCTACTAAGAAATGCAGATGAAACTGAGTTATCAAGAAAATTTGAGTGCTGACAGAAATTCACTGCATTCCTAAAATTCTTTTGGTTTGTGAGAAAAATTAATATTTTTTTCAGAAAGTCCATACTTTGATGCTTATTGTGTGCTATTTTGGTTCATTTTCGATTAATTTAAAGTGATATTTCAAGTGTTTTCCAGTTCGATATAAATGACCCATAACTAGCCTCCAGTCCCACCTTAAATGACACCCACTTCTTCCTGAACTTATAAAATTCATGAATAATTAATGAACCCAGAACAATAGAAAATCACTACCGTGAAGGCATCTGTATATTTTATACAGAAATCGTCCTGATTTGCATAAGGTTTATCAGGAAATATCTTGGCCAAATTAAATCTAATTTCAAAAACATTACTCTAGAATAGCTGCATTAATCTAGACATTTTATAAGTAATATACAATATTCGCGTCCGATCTGTATGAAATATAAAATGTCTCGTCTTCGGCTCGACATTGTATATTCCATACAGATCGGCCGTGAATATTGTATATATTATAAATATTTTAACCCAATGGTATACAAGACAAGTAACATCCAGTCTACACCGTCACCTTACCCTACCCCTATCCTTGTAGTCTAAATGTTGTGGTTTCATTCCATGACCTCCATCTTAAAACAATAAAGTACCATGTTAAATAATGAAAAACTGACATATCTGTTTTGCAGGAGATCTAATGTATATTGACATAACTACTCTTGAGGAAGACACTGTTGTTGTCACTGCTTCATCTACTGGTTTCTTTATCAACAAGTATGTGCTTTGTAACGGTTTATGATGATGATGAAGTTAGTTGATTGTCTGGGTTGATTTCCTGGATAGGACAAATTACAATTATTTATGAACAATATATGATTTGTGTAAATATATCAATTCAGACACACATGCTTCTCTTATCTTTTTTTAAAGTCAGTGATCTTATTCCTGCCAATTTCCTGAATGCAAAATGATTTCTCATTTTTTGGGCTCTGAGTATGACATGAAGGTTGGCCAATATTTATGCCATTAAATTGGAACATTTCCCATGCAATTTTTATTTTTGGAGACTTGGGAATTCATTTTTTTGTCCCTGTGAAAATCTGGGCAGTATTCTGTCAAGAATTAAATTGTAAATTTTCAGGTTTTTAAAAATTATTATTATGTCTTTATTTCCTAGGACAGACACGACATCTTTCAATCCCCAGCCAATTGGGGAACCATGCCGTTCTCACTCTCTTGTTGGATTGCTTAACCAGGTAAAGATATATATATATATATATATACATATATATATATATATTGTATGGCTATGCAGAGATGTAAATAGTAATTTAGAGTGCTGAAACATCTCACAAATGGCTGAGCAGTAGACCAATTAAGAATGGAAATAGATGTTTGTATGTTGTAGTAGCACTTTAGACAATCAAATGAGTTGTCAAAGGGAATCTCAACACTGTCATCTTATTACATTAAATGGTTGATAAAAGTTCACTAATAATAGTTTTTTGACATTGGAACTATGAGACTATATTAGTATTGTTAATAGGACTTCATGCTGTCCAATTTGGAAATAATTAGAGGAGAAAATTTCAGAGGGCTGCTTAAAGTGAGTGAGGCCACAGACCGTATGTCACTCAGCCCTGCCACTAACTGGTTGATAAATTCATTAAAAAATAAGAATTTTACGATTTATTTGCTATGCATGCTTTTTACAATTCAATAGTGTTTTCAAAATATCTTTTTTCCTTTGTAGCTGAGTCCATTATTCAAAAAAAATTTTGCGGCTTTACAAAAAACAAGGTAATTATAGAACCAATAACTGTATTTGTCTTGGTTGCTTTTTATTGGTTTTGTGTGTGTTTACAAGTTGTCTAGAGTTCATAAGGTACAGTAATAGCTTATAATTTCTGCATATGGCTGTGGTTTTGAAAGAAAGAGCTGTGGTGGTAATGATACTAGGGGAAAGCTAAGAACTCTACTCGTAATGTGGAAGCTTAGTCATTTGATTGTAGCAAAGCTTTTGCCACTTTCTCATGATATTGTCATCAAAAAGCTACACTGTATGGTGGTGATGGCGATACTGACGTTTTGGACATTAGTCCTTTGTTGGAGTCTGACGAAGGACTAACGTCTGAAACCTCAGTATTGCTATCATATATTTTACAACCATGTGTCATCAACTGGGTAATGAGTTTCTTGAGCAATCATAAATAGAAGGGTACCTTGGAGTAGTATGGTCTGACTCTATTGTCATTGATAGTTAATGACATCTGTGCAGCCGACCCAAGAAACAATCTTTTAGATAAGTACACAGATAATATTACAGTGTTTGCTCCAGTTAAGAATGGCCAAGATTCAACTTTCTCAGAAGTATGAAACATATATTGGGCTAATTGGGCTATTAATACTTGTTTCCCATGTAAAAGAAAGATGATGTATGACATTATAAGCAAGTTATGCACATCTGTCTGATTCAAGCACAGTTGTGTACCCAGTCCAATATTATTGTGAGCCAGTTAACATTTCACTCTTTGTACAACTGATTCTTACAATTGATTCGAGCACAGATGTGTGCCGAGTCCAATATTATAGTAAACCACTTAACATTCCCTTTTTTCTACAACCACGCATATGCAGATGAATAAAAAACACTGTGCCTCATAAACTGTATGTGGCTGATGATGTAACATGATCCATTTTTTTTATTCATGACAAGTTTAAAAAGGCACCCACTGGAGGTTATTCCTACACCATTTCAAGGTAACCTTGTATAAATATAGCCAATAATCAGTAAAAAAATTGGCACTTGATACCTGACAACATGATTTATATGACACCATGAACCTGGAGACAATGGATTCGAGTGTTTAAGCAGCGCAACAATAATGCTGACAGCCACGGGAGCAAGAGAAACTGCTGGGTAAACTCATAAAGTGTAGTTTGCATGTCCAAGTTGGAGGTTACAGCTCGTCAGAACGCTAGGAAGACAATTGAAGGGTTTAAAGCGAAAACGGCCTAAGTGCATGTTAGGATCAATCAAAAAAGGCTTCCAACGACTTATTTTGGTCTAAAAATAAACATCTTCTATTTTTTTCTGAAGAACTTGTCCGAAAAAGGTGAATTTCGGCTCTTAGTTATGCTTTCGCTTTGCTTGACAACTGTTCACTCTTGCGTGAAAAGCACAAATTTGTATAAGGACGATAATCCCTGAGTGAATATGCATAAGTACAAATCTTAAGAGTGCACGCACTAAAAGTGTGCAACATAAATACCACTAAATAATGCTATTTATGCTAATTCTATTTTTTATTTTTTTTGGTTTTGGTTAATAGGAGCTATTTACTACTAAATAGTGACAACTGTTGCACACTTTTAGTGCATATACTCTACTTTCAATGCAAAAACTTTAATTCAATTTGTATCATTTATCGTTTTGTGGATTTTCTGTCGATGTATTAAAAATGATAACGAGCTAATCTCGACATCAGTGTTCATGGGGACGAATAAAACTTTTAATAAATGTGTATTTTTTGGCTAAAAACTTGGCCTTCTAATCTGATGCAAGTTTTTCAAGTTTTATTTTATTCTACTTACACCGCTAAAGCACTATGAACATGCATATTTGAACTACACATGTTTCAACAAAAATACCACTGAAATGCATTCTGGGAAATAAACCAGATTTTTGGCAGCCGACATAGCATCCCGCCATTTGAAGTTTTTTAGTCTAACGCTACCTCAGAATTCTGCCGAAATTTCAGGTTTGTTGTGTTCTTCTATCACCAAAAAAAGCCACGGAATTTGCCTCTAAAACAGTCTTGAAGCGATGATTTCTTCAATAGTCACCAAAATTCAAGAGTGTGAAAAAAAAACATGAATTTTCATTGGAAATCATCTCACCTTCTTTCAAACAGTAGACTCATCACAACTAGAAAGCTTAATGATGCTTTGTTTAGAGGCAAAATTATGGCAAAAAAAACAACAACAAAATCGCAAATGATGCACCTTCGTTGAAGTCCTGATTAGGCTGAAAACCAGTTTCAAACGTGTTAAACATGTTTACCAGTTTTTGCCTCCACAGTAACACAAAAACACAGGAATCTTGATCGAAGCCAAAAACAAACTGCTCTGGACAAGCTAAAAGTTTGTACGTGTCAAAAAACGCCTAAAAAGGTCAAAAATAGAAGATGTTTGTTTTTAGACCAAATTAAATCGTTAGATGCCTTTTTTTGATTGATTTGGTGAACATTCGAAAATTTGAAAAAAATATCCTAACATGCACTTAGGCTGTTTCCGCTTTAAACCCTTCAGTTACAGGACGAGTACATTTTTAGGCATTGTTTTTATAAACAACTGCAAGCTAATAGACTTATTGACAATAGGAACCATTTGTTTTTTTGTGTCAATTATTAGTACCAGTACTTTCTCATTACTCTTCATCATTGATTACTTCTTTCCAATGACTGATTAAGAGTCAGATGATTTCTAACTGCCATAAGTGAAGATATGTCAGCAGAAAGGAGTGTAAAATGCAATATTTTGATTTCAAAAATTCAAATCTGGCATTGCGTATTTTATTAACTGATTTTAAGTACATGCCATTGCTACACATCCAAGTCATTCTATTCCATTCTGTGGTGTCACTGTCAGTGTTAGTGTCACACTGCTTAAACTCTCTATTCTAAAGTTCACCATATGGAAATCAGGGGAGGTCTGTTTCAGGATTTGAAAATGACTTCACAATAGTGATTTTGTATTGTCTTTTGCATCTTCGATGCATTTGAGAAATCTAGTTATTCTTACTAGTCATTTAGCAAAATTCACTGTTTATAAAACAATATGCCACAAATGAATTACGGTATGTCCAGTTTGTGCATGAAGAACAAATTGGCACTTATGTCAGCATGAATAACATCCCTTTTACTAATACTGTTTAATTTTCAGTGTTTCCATGGGCTGTACCCAAAACTGAACATACTGCCGATACATTAAGATCAGAAGATGGTAAAAGTATTTGAAGCACCCAAAATGAAAATGTTGAAGTTGGTTTGGAATTCTGCTACTTTCATGCTACCTTCTATTTTCCTCCTTCCCCTCTCCCTATTGTCAATGAATTCTGAAGTTCGTAGTATAGCACAATGAAGCCAAAAATATTCGCCAGAAAAATCCCAACCTGTTTCTGAAACCCTGAAATAAAAAATTCACTGACAAAACCCAGCTTTGACCTTTTCAATTTAGGACCTTCATTCTGTTGTCAGTAGTAAAAATAGGAGTTATATAATTATGATATTTATTCTAGTCTAAACAGTCGTCACCAATAGAAAAATGTTTATGCAGAACAGTTGATATAATAAAGATGCTTGAAAAAAAACACATTGGTACATATTGGATGTCAATGTCATTGGATAACTGCCTTCAAAATTTAATTGGTGCTGTTTGTCATCTTTTATACACAAGAGCATTTCTTTTCCACAACATGAGATAATAATTATTGCTCAGTTCATTTTGGTTGCGTTTGTTGAAATTTATATTTTCATACATAATTGTATATTCTTTTAGCTGCAGCAATAAGGATTGGTTATGAAGACCATATGCCAGGGCAGGTAATTAAACTAGAATGATTAGTCAATCAATTCTGTATTTCTAGCAATGAAGGTCATACAATTACCAACCATACTGTTAAAAAACAAAAGCATTGAAAGTCCCTTGGTATTGACGCTGGTCTCTCAAAAAACTGTGTTCTTTTCCTCCTCTTCTTGTCAATGAGAAAAAAAGTGTCTAAATTTAACATATTAAATAATTTGAAGTTGCCTAGACTAGCTGTTGAGCTGAATGCATGTTAATGCATAGTTTTAAATTATCTGAAGTCTTATGAACGATTGCAATTCAAGTACAAGAGGAAGTGCTGATCCAGGACTAATGAGTTTTTGTAGACAGCAATAATTTATTGCTGCGAGCGTAGCGAGCAGCGAAACTAATCTCGACGGGCTTACTGTGGGTCGTCTGGCCGGGGAAGTCTGGGCCATTTATATCCTTGCCAGCTCTCGATCTCGTTGACTTTGTCAGTTTTCATGTCTGTTTTTGTGAATATGCAGTACACTGGATAGCGGCCTTGTCCTAAAACTATACGTAGGGCTGCCCACGTTTTTTGTTTAGCATTCGTCCAACAACGGAACAAAAAGATCCAACACTAATATTTAATTGCTAATGGAAGTATTCATCAAGGTGACGATCGCTTTAGCGACGTATGTAGGGAAGACAATGTGCTTTTATGATTCTTTCAGCTCTGTTATGTGCAAACTCGTTCCCTGTTTCAAGTCGATGAACAACACAGACAGTCGATCGAATATTAGTATAAGGAGATGCTATGTATGAAAAGGCCTTTGAAGAGCATACAATACCAGATACAGAGACACTGTCGCTAATTTTTTTGCCAGATCGAGCCCGTTGGCCGGCATTCGACAACAACTGAACCAAAACCATGTCAGCCGTCGAGACAAACAAATCTCTTAATTTAGGCAAAAATAAATCAAATGAACGAGGCAAACAGACGAAATGAATCGCCCAACGACGCAACCAAACGAAATTAATCGTACAACGAGGCAAACAAACGAAATGAATCGCCGGTTGAGGCAAACAAATCAAATGAATCACCTATAAATAGGGTGCAAAATACTAATCTACCTGATACGGTAGAGCCCATTGAGGCACAAACAACAACAAATAGCTTATTGTGGGCTATTTGTTATAAAGATTTTTACCAGGGAAGAATTGTGCATGAAAAGAAGGCTCCATACTTTTCTTTGCATTCATGAGCTTTGATGAATACTTTCATTAACGATAATATACTATCATTTGGCTGCCTGTGATCTTTGTCTCTGAAAGCCACCATCCAGATTACAATTATAAAATTTGTCGCAGCAATTCACTTTTGAAAAAAACGGCTAGTTTTAAGTGTTTCTTTGTAAGTGGGAGACATAAAATACATGGACATACTAATTATTATTATATAATTAATTTATTGTTTCAGCTTCGTGACTGGAATGAAGAACTGCAGTCTGCAAGAGAATTACCGCATGATACAATGCAACAAAGATTGTTAAGAGAAAGGGCCTTATTCAAGGTGATGTTTTTAATTGCTAGTTATTAATTAAACATTTCCTATAATTAAAAAAAATGTTATTAAAATTCAGTTCAGTGGGTTATTATAACCACTTTAATTCTTAAAAAACACTTTCTAAAAAATGTTTTTAAGAATTAAAGTGGTTATAACCCTTCAAATTAATTTGCTTTCGTGAATTATACTCATAAACCAAAAACCTGAGCTATGTACACCAGATGTTTCTCAATGCACATGATTTCCGGTATGATGTGATTCATTTCCAGCTACTGCAGATGCATAAAATGCTGTGATGACTTTCTTCAGAACACAAAATTCCAAACGTTCAAGTCAACAAAATAACTTTGCTGTATTTTATCAAACATGCTTAAAATAATTATATATTATATCTCATTCGAAAGATGAAAATTACTAGAATCTGGGATCCCGGTATGTTGCACGGTTGCGGGTCCGCACAATGAGGTACTTCCCGCACAATTCCGCACAATTGAGGAAATTTGCTCAAAACCCGCACAATTCAGAAAAATTTGGCATAATTTATGCACTTATCTTAATAAATGTCACTTTAATAAGTTAATCTGGTGATTTCAGGTCCTTTTTTTCTAACTTTTTCGTCAAAATTCCACTCACTCGAAGTGAAATTTTCAAATCTCGTTAGTCAAAAACAAAATGGCGTCCATTCAATTGAGAGAGACTGTGCTCTAATAAAAAAACGCAAGGCGTTCCAAACTTGTGTCATACGGGCTCTCGCGATGTCGCGACTTTATTACGAACGATAATCCAGCTCTGGAGTCAAGATATAAAGTTTGTAATTAGAGGTATACTTGATTAAACACTTATTCTCTGCCCAAGACTTTGTAGAAAGGCTAATTTTCTACAGAAATACGAAAAAAACGTTTTTATAATTAAATTATTATTGCGCAATCCCGCACATTTTACCGCACAATTTGTCCTTGAATTCCCGCACAATTTGAAAAAATTTCCCGCAACCTCCCGGGATCCCAGTAGAATTTACTAAATAAGCTTATCACCATTTTTATAATTAATGCTATATTATTTACAAGATTGCACCCTGAAATCGGGGCCTTTTTATTTCTTTTTTTATTATTTAAATTTTTTGCTCGTTTAGAGTTTTTGCACTTTTGAGAGTTTTGAAGTGTATAAATTCTATACTTGTCTTAAATCAGTTTGTTTTAAATCAGGTGGGATGACTACAAACTTTGCTTTCTACATGATATATTATTTGACTGCATTTGTTATATTGTGCCTTGGACACGTCTACTAAAAGAACATTGCCATGTTCAATGCAGACCAGATGACCTATACCAAGAATTCATTAAAGTGCATAGTGACTGAAGATTTTATTGCTGATTTTTAAATGGAAATATTAAAAAAATGCTTTCTAATTAGTAGGTACCAACCAAAAATACTCTACCTGGTGATAAATTTAAAATTGATAGTGTTTACATAATAAGTAATTGTTGTGCGTTTTTGTTTTTAGATCACTAGTGATTTTGTATCAGCTGCAACTAAAGGTGCTATGACTGTGGTTGACGGGAATGTTATGGCTATTAACCCTGGTGAAGATGAAAAGTAATGGCACACATTGGTTATGCTTTTAATTTATAGAATCATGAAAGTATTTAGTTAACTCTTGATCTGTGACCTTTTTAGGACAAATGTGAAATTTTAAACCATTTCTAATATAATAAGTCACCAATGGAGAATGACTTGACAATTAATGCATCAATACAAAGAATAGGCACTTGACTTCCATTTTTAGTTGTAACTTTAACTGAATGTTATTGCTTTTCAGCAATATTATTTTCACCTGAATGCTATGTCATCTCTAGTCAAATACATGTAAACATGGCTTGCAATGCCTTGCACTGACTAACTTTACTTTGATCATTTCAACTGGTTCATTCCATGTCAAGTTTTCATCAACAGTGACACCTAGATACTTGGATGAATTGACTCTTTCAAACCACTTTCCATTTCCAGAGTTCAAATTCAATTAGCATAAACTTAGATTTTTATATATAATTCTGCCTCATACTTGTTAACTGCCTCAGTGTCCTCTTGCTCAAATAATCTGTGCACCAGTTTGGAAGTAGTTCATCTAATTTTTTGTAGTTTTGTTATATATTTTTAACATGAAAAATGCTCAATTTAGAATAAAAGTGTTGAAAAAATTTAAAACAATTTGATTGAATGCATGATTTGTAACATCAAACAATGCATTTTATTCTATACTTAAATAACACATAGCAGTCGGCCAATCGAAGCATGCGTAGTATCCAAATTATTATAATTTTTCTTTTATTTACTGTTTGCTATTTGTAATTGTGAACCCTCACAAGTATGGTGGGACTTACCACTCCATCCACATCATTCTGTAATAATATGATCTCTACACACTGAAGTCTCAAATTTCATCCATTTTTATTGACTTGCACTAAATTTATTTTCAGGAAAAGAATGTTCTTGTGGAACAATATATTTTTTAGTTTTGCATTTGATAGTCGAGACCACTACAGCGACATGGGAGGTAAGCAGTCAATAATAAAAATGTTCTCTTGGGTAAAAATGTCCTTGTTTTTCAAAACGGAGAGAAGAGAGTTGGTTGGATTAAGTAACATTTCTGAAAAAAATCATTTTGAAAATTTAAAGACAGGTCCTTAAAAGTTTGTTTTCTGGGAAAAGAGGTTAAATCAACTTTTATAAAAAACCTTGATAGGACAATGGAAAAAGCAATCATGGCACTAACTGTTGTTCTTGTATTGTTCAAGGTGATGCTGCTGCTCATGCTGCTGCAGTAAGTGATACAGAATACAAATTCAACATCTCATCTATATTGTGGCTATTCACAAGATATATAAACTCATGATTATGTGCTACTTTTATATTGGGTTATTTTATTAATTGTGTACTGATTGGACAACTGTTCAATCCATTTTGGCATGGCTGCAGTTTGATGTAAAAGTTTGTAAAAGTACATCATTGAACCAAAAGAATTGTTGAGGTTCATTCACACTGTATAAATCTACTATGAACTGACATGTTTGTTTTTGCTAAGGGAAAAAAATTCACAAAACATTCAGAATAACTCTTGTGATATGATACTTCAAAAATCTCATTTTGCATGTGGCAAGAGCCAGGAATCTATCAGCAGTGTTCTTTCCACTTAAACTCGGAAAACTTTGTATCTATTTAGAGCATTAAATTTTTTTTCACATTTTTCCACTGTGTTGTGTTTTTGTCTTTTTTATTGAATTTTGTGTGTCTATTTTGGATTCTTAGAATGGTGATCTTGTGGGAGTGATGGCTTATAATAGAATAGATACCAAGGTATGTCCTTTTATTATCCTTTTATTAAAAAATAATGCATGAGTAATACTGGATTGAGTAAAAATATCCAGCGATACTTTTCGCTGTCTAAACCAGTTTGACAGGTTTTCATCTACAGCTTCTAGCAGATACAATTAATAAATATAATAATAATAACATTCTTTAAATGCAGCATATCACTTGGGGGGTTCTTCATCTGCATTCTCTCACACTCACTGCCTCTACATTTATATTTCAACTCACACAACGCTACTCACGGTGTGGATTTTTGGTGGAGGGAGGAAAACCGGAGATCCCGGAGAAAAACCCTTGTGGCATGAGAGAGAAACAACACATTATAAGCAAACTCAGTTCACATATCACCCAGACCGATCCAGGGATCGAATCTGGGTCACAGTGGTGAAAGGCCAGCGCTCTCACCGCTCGGCCACACATGCCACCCTCCAACAAACTGAATTTTCTTGCCTGAAGGCTTGTCAAAATACACAGTGACTCATAAAAATATCCACCTATACCCCAGCCAGATTATTTTTTTGATTAACCCTTTCGCTCCTGTACCGGCCTCAGACGGCCGTAGACAACTACCTTGCTTTAAAAAATCATATCTTCCTGAATTGAGTCATTCATGCCATAAATCACCATTCAAAGCAAACACTAGGAATGTGGTTAACTTTTAAGTACCATTCAGGTTGACGAAACTAGCAATTTGGGCAAAAACATACAGTTCAAACCTTAAAAAGCAAAAAATCACGTTTTTTCGCTATTTTCAGATGTTGAAAACCACACAATTTGCAGGTCGAATTTTTTGGCTAAAAACCTTGTCTTCAAACAAAAAGTTTCATATCCTATAAAAATTCAGTCCTTCTACTTAGCGTATGCAAGTTTTTTAAGTTTTATTTCATTTCACTTACAGCGCTAAAGCCCTAAGAACATGCCTAGTTCGAACTACACGTGTTTCCATAAAAACACGACTGCAATGCATTCTGGGAAATCAACCAAATTTTCGGCAGCCGTCATAGCCTCCCCCCATTTCAAGTTTTTTTTATAAGTCTAATGCTCCCTCCGAATTCTGCAGAAATTTCAGGCTTGTTGTGTTCTTCTATCACCACAACTTGCAAAAATAGCCGCGGCAGTCCGAGAATTTGCCTCTAAAACAGTCTTTAAGTGATGATTTCTTCAACGGTCGCCAAGATTCACGAGTGCGAAAAAAAACACTAATTTTTACTCGAAATCATCTCACCAGCTTGATTTCTTTCAAACAGTAGACTAATCACAACTAGAAAGCTTAATGATGCTGTTCCAGAAATGTTTAGAGGCAAATTAATAGCAAAAAACAACGACGAAATCACGAATGATGCGAATTCGTCAAAGTTCTGATTAGACTGAAAACCTGTTTCAAACGCATTAAACCTGTTTACCAGCTTCATGCCTCCCGGTAACACAAAAACACAGGAATCTTGATCAAAGTAAAAAACAAACTGCTCTGGACGAGCTAAAAGTTTGTATGTGTCAAAAAACGCCTAAAAACGCCAAAAATCTCCAGGAGCGAAAGGGTTAAGGACAATACATTTCCTAACTCTTTAGTGTCTGTTGGTGAATATTGTGGTCATTGTAATTTAATTTGATATTGTCAGTACTGTTGTCATAAAGCAATTTTGGCTAGAGTACACTGAAGTGACTGAGGTCTCTGATAAACAACTCATATCGATGTGCTGTCCCCCTTTCTTTATGGGAATTACTTAGATGTCCAAGCATCTAACATATAATTTATGGTATTTCAATCATAGAGTTGATATCCTGTCAATAGGAAGTCAAGCAATATGGTATTGCAACAATAAATTCTGAGAAAACATTTGAATCACTTGTCATATTGTAGGCATATTATACCACCTCCTGCTCATGCACAAATGACAGTAATTGTATTATCAAATGTGAATATGTGCATGTTTGATATATTGTGCAATGTTGTAGGGTCTCTTTACACTTGGTACAGTTGTTGTAGATTATAGAGGATACAGAGTTATAGCACAGTCAATTATACCAGGTAAAACACCTTTGACTTGGATTTCTTTTCTTGTTGTTTTGTTTTTCTCAAGTTGTTATAAAAATGTGGCTGGAGGCTGCTGTGCAATGTATGGATGCTGTTTTTCCAAGATGTTATTATATATTTTACCAGAACACCAATTGATTCTAAAACATTATATTGAATTTGCTGGTGTTGCCTATTCCTGACAAGAACATTAAATGAATGATTGATTGACTGGATGGATGAATGAGAGAGTGAGCAAATGTCACTATTGTTCAGGGATGGCGGAACAGTTTTTCAATTGGAGCTAAGCTCAATTTTTTTATCCACCCTCCCCACCCCTATCATTTACATCCAAAAAAATTAAAATATTATTGATCAATTTCAGAAAATTGGGAGGGGGGCTCCACAGTCCCTGCTTTTTCAAGTTAGCTAGTTGACTGCTCTTGGTTGTGCATACTTATTCAATGTAGAGATTCTGGCTTCTATCTGTCTTCTACCTAGGAGAAAATTATGGTTTGAACACAGGACAATCAATACAATTCCCAGTTTCACATTAATCCGGGAGATTTGACACTGAAATCTTGAGACCGGGAGATTTGTCCCAAATTCTGGAGTCTCCTAGAATATCCAGGAGGGTTGACAGCACTGGATGAATATATACATATTATTCACCAGTTCAATAATTCTATGATAGGGATCCTTCAAAAAGAGCAAGAACAAAGTGTTGTTTATGGCTCAATTGACTCTGGAAAAAATGTTGCCAGTCATGAGAAGTTTGTAGAGCTGGTATGTGTTACAGCAAAATTGCTCAAAATCCAAACAACCCACCTTTTCTAACTTAGAGTACATTGCGAAATGTCACATTATGATTGGTTAGTTTGGACAACAATTAAATCGACATTCGTCAACAAATGTAAAATCACAAAAAATGAGGTTATTTACTTATGACTAAAAGAAACATCTGATATTCTAAGGAACAACTCTTTTGAGCTTTAGGAAAGATTTTGCTTGTAAAATATCGGATATTTCTTTTAGTCATAAAAACTGCAATTTGCAAGTAAATAACTTTCCATTTCTTGTGATTTTACATATGTTGATGAATGTTGGTTTGAGTACTGATTTGAGTTTTGTCTTGCCAGTCTAACCAATCACAATGCAACATTTCACCACATGCTTCTAAGTTAGAAAAGGTGGATTTAATAGGCAGGTATAAAGGTCGGATCAGACTGAGTCCAAGTAGTAGGACCGAATTAGGATAAATGGAGGCCACAAATAGATCAATTTTTGGTGTTTTTTTTTCCGACTTGGTTGTCATTATAGACAATTTACTGTTGGAACAAGACAAAGCCGTGTCTTGAAGGTATGTAGGCTATCAAATCAAACATTTACACAATTATTCAAATATTCCAATCAGATCATATCCAACTACTCTGACTCAGTCAAATTCGACTTTTATACCTGCTTGGATTTACTATTTTTATTGATTACATTTTTCAACGTTTTGTTTTTCTTTATTTTTTCTTAGCTTGAAAAAGCAGGAAGGTCTTTGCACATTAGACCGCATATGTAAGTAATATTGAGAAAGGAAGTAAACTAGTAATTGTTGTCATTTCAATGTACTGTAACTCTCTTGGTTTTGGACCAATCAGAGCATGCACATTAGAATGAATCTATATTGTAATCTGTAATTATTATTATATTTATTGTTCTGTAATCATATGGTACAATAGCATTAAATTTAAACTTGATTTGAAAGTGGTTAGGTCATCACTAATTCCATTTCATTCTTCAATATCAGGGTGATAGGCAATTATACTGAAGAAGTCAAAATTTGCTCATCAATTGAATGCAAGGTAAACAACTCTAACTAACAATGAATTACCGGTAATATGTGAAATTTAACGAATTTGTGATCACTTGCACTTCTATCAAAATGACCCCCATTGGTTGATGTATATTTCTTGCAATGCTAAGAAAAGAAATAGGAGTATGCTTAAATTAACTCCTGAAAATGCATTTGATCTCCATATATTAAATTCAAAAGAAATCCTTATAATTATTATCTACCATTTAATTATGATTTTGATAAGTTTGATATGTGTGTCTTATAATTTTCTTTTTGCTGTCACAGCGAAGTGAGCCTGAGAGAGTGTAGCAAGGCACTATTATTGCGGCTACAGCGAAGCAAGCCGGTGTGAGCGTAGCAAAGCAGCATTATAATTGAGTAGTTAGGGAGCTTAAATCAAAATTTTGAGCCCTCCAGGATCCTTTGTGAGCTTCTTTGAGGGATTGTATTACAGTTCCACTATCGTGAGGGATTGTATTCCAGTCTCATGATGTTGCTACCACCGCGAAGCGAGCCTAAAAAAGCGTATATACACCGTAGTTGATTCTTTGTATCTTTTTGTTTCTATTAAATCAATTTTGGCTGAAGATCACTTGAAGAAATAGATTCAACAAGGTTCATGCTTGATATGGTCAAAGGTCATCTTAGCGTGATTGTGAAACATGAGCTCTAATTTTCACTAACCGTCCGATTTTATATAATTCTTTGCATCTTTCTCTTCCTGTTTACATCCAGTGTGACCTCAGATGACTTCAAGAAAATTATTAGAAGGTTTATACTCTAAATATTAGCTCTTAATGCTGATAATGTAGTTTCTAGGATGTTAACTTAAATTTAATCCAGAAATACAACTAATTATGTTTTTGTTATTGTAATTAAATAGATATTTTATTTACAACTTTTTTAGTTGTCACCGGCCATTCAACTACTGAGCGATAATAGAGACTTAACGTCATAACATACAATTTTGTGTTAACTTTTTTTTGGAGCTTTTATCAAGTACTTGCATTTTGCATGACCTTGCATGCCTCACTCGTGCAGATAAATAGCCTCTTCTGCATAAAATACCTTTAGGCCAAATAATATTAAACTAAATGAACTAAGAGGTCTCTTAGGCTATATTTATAAGGGAGCCTGATGCTAACATAAGTCAACATAACTTCAAATCAGACTTTCTCGTCATGATAGATAATTTAATTTTCTGTATTATCAATTGTAAAGAACAGGTATTTATGGCCGCTAAATTGATACTTGATGGTGAAAGGTTTCAAAATTATTGGTTGTTTTTATATATAATATAATTGCAAAAAAAAAATGCTTGTTCAGGTATAACACCAGTGCAGAAATTTGTAATACAGTGCAAATTACACTTGATTCAAAAGACAAAATACTCCCTAAAACTAAATGTTTTTGGAAATGTTTAGTATCTAGAGAATGATTTAATTTAATTTTCTAAACATTTCTACTTGCAAATGTTTGAAATTTCACAAAAAACTGAGCAAGATCTTGTTCAAAAATTTTTGCTTTGAGCACGCACAAGATAATGACATAATCATGCCATCATCGACATGCGCTTGTTTGAATTTGAATCAAAATCTCGACCAAATGTTTTTAAAAATCGACAAAATGGTTGAATTTTTTGCAAGTATGTTAATAAAAGGTAATAAGATGGTTTCTTGTTCTTGAATTTGGATTAATTTGCACTTGTTTGTTTTTCAAACAGTTAAGTTGCATTTGCCCTACGGGCTCATGTAATTACAAATTCTTTAAAAAAAACTTGTTCTAATTAATTCCAAATTGAACTCGAAACCATCTTGGTATCAGGTATTGTTACACTATTGTTGCAATAGGTCAAATGTTGACTTAGACACTATGCTGATGTAATATTACACAATTATGAGTGGCCGATCTGATATTATATTTCCCATACAGATCAGATTCAAATACTGTATATTTATGAAACTCCCAACATATAGTACAAGTGTTTTGTGAAAGAACATTGGAAATATAGGTTCAACTTTATGCAAATCAGGATGATTCAAGTTATATCCAATTTATGGATGCTTTCAAGAGTCATGATTTTCATTGGTTTTTCCTTAGGAATCATTAACGAGTTTTATAAGATGTGATACAGTACACTTGTTTATAAACAACTCTCTGAAAATGCATGGACTCAAACACTTTGATTGTTTACTTATAGAGTATTGGGGCTTAAATAATTTTGTTTAGGGGTTTGAATGGGGATAAAACATTTTGACGCTGTTGGTTTGAATAATTTTGATGTATATTAAAATTTGTGAATTTTGAAATTGCCAACATTTTTGCCTCGGAAGGCTTACTTATACGTATTTGTAGCAAGTTGTATGGATGCTTTCAAGAGTCATGATTTTCATTGTTTTTTCCTTAGGAATCATTAACAAGATTTATAAGATGTGTTACAGTACACTTGTTTATAAACAACTCTCTGAAAATGCATGGACTCAAACACTTTGATTGTTTACTTATAGAGTATTGGGGCTTAAATAATTTTGTTTAGGGGTTTGCATGGGGATAAAACATTTTGACGCTGTTGGTTTGAATAATTTTGATGTATATTAAAATTTGTGAATTTTGAAATTGCCAACATTTTTGCCTCGGAAGGCTTACTTATACGTATTTGTAGCAAATTGTACTAGAGATATTATGATTTCCACATACAAAATACAAATACATGATCTTTTTTCTTGATTTCTGGAGCACACGATAGTATTTAATTTGTTATTGGTAAATGAGTTAGGATATTATGTCAATAGGTTACTTTTTATTATCAGGGTATTATTGGTGCTGATGGGCGACATTACATTTTAGACCTGTTTAGAACATTTCCACCTGATGCAAACTTTTCTGGCTGTAAGTAGTACGAATTGTTTTTACACTGTAGATTTTATAGTTTTTCAATGTTTTTTTTTGTCATTGGCCCTTCATCTGTTATTATAGATTAATTACACTTGATCCTGAACATAGTATTGTTGGTTTTCCAGCTAATGAAGCCAATTCTACATCATGGTATCCACGATCCTATAAGCATAAGTTGTGCTGCTTGAGACCAGAACTTATTGAATCTTTTATTGCGTAAGTAGTAAAACTAAGTGTTTAGCCTTAGGAAGGTCTCATTACAGCTGTGGTATGATGTGATGCTTATATAATATAATTTACCTTAGGATTGCAGTCAACCTTATGCCATGTACACAAGTTGCCTAAAACTTGGTGCTGCAGAGTTTTCAGTTATAGGCAGTTTCAGCTGTGTATTGACACCTATTTTACCTTTTACCACCAGTTATTTTGTGTCTTACTTAATAAAATAATATGACCTCAAACTCCCCTAGAAAACATTTGAGACACAGACCCCTACTTAAATTACTCAGACACTTATTGCAAAAGATAATGAAACACTTGTGCTGTTGCATAATCTGAATTGAAGTCAGCTGGTATTATGATGATAATGAATTTATTCTAATGTGAATATATTCAATATATACTCACATGTGAATCTTTTAATATATTCACTCGCAAGTTGTTTATACTTAATGATGACTTAATGTATATCTCACCCTGTAGATATTCATATGTGGTTTTTCTGAAACTTGTGGCCTCCCAGATATCAGCTAAAACCCAGGCAAGTATTGTATTCACTTGATTATCCTTGAGTTACCCAAAGTTAACACCAGATGGTTGTTTGTAGGTTTTTGTAGCCTTTATAACTTGATTTATTGTACATTTATGTTAAAATCACTTGAAATATGCACAGGATCACGAAAAGTATCTGACCATATTTTGGAAACTGGCTTCACTTTGTGTTGTGTAATGAGCATTGCTAGTGACATTCTAAAGACCAGCTGTACTGCAGTTGATTGAATCTTGTCCCATTTTGCTAGACTCCATTGCAGACGTCTTAATATGCGGCTCCCCGAATGAAAAGCTCCCACACCAACGTCTGTGCTAACAAATGACCATTTGTGTTCACCAATTAGTAAAGAGCTCTGAAATATCAGGAGCTAATTATATATGCCTAATATCGTTGCTCATGCAAACATGCTCGATTGTTACAGTGAAAAATCACAATCTTGCTTTGGTTTGAAGAGACTAAATTATTACCAGAAGGAAGATTTGATTAGCACTCAAGAGAAAGGATGCCTACATAGATTTTCCATCTGGAATTGAAATATATCTTTTGTTGGCATACATGATAACTAGTTGTTTTTTGTAGTTTCTACACTCATTTTTGCTAATTATGTCTATTCTACCATTCTACAAGCTTGTGCATGTTAGTTTTGTAAATAATTCCAATGCTACCGATCTATTATTGTGTTAAACATCACTTTTATTAACCTTTGATAAGTCTCAGGAAATACATACCATAAAAGAAAACAAGATATAGATTTGCTATAGTTTATATTTTGAGCAAATGCTCTTAGTAGAAAGCAAGAGTTTAATGTAAATATACAACCAAGGTAGAGGTTGACAAGAGGTCACGTTTATAACGTGTATTATGATTGGTTAATAAGTACAATAGGATTACGTCATGGAACAGAAAAGGTCACTTGTTAGCGCAGACATTGGTGCTTTTCATTCAGCAAAACCGTGCACCTCACCCCCCCCCCCCCCCCCACCCTTGAGACAACTGCAGTGGAGGCTACCATTTTGCAACTTTAAAAAGCATTTGATTTCAAACATTATTGCATTTGGAAACTTAAAAAAGCTGTACAATTTATGCTGCTCATAAAAAAGATCGAAGCAAATGATATAATCCTAAAGCATTACCTGGTATTGTGAATTTCCATCATAAACAATGTGTAGTACAGTTCCATACCTATCTTTATTCCTTTCCTACTCAAAGGGGCTCTGTCAAATGTTGAATTCAAGCTTTTATTTCTCATTAAATACCTCAACGTGAAGAAAAAAACTAGATACTATGACTAATGGATATATAACAACACTACAGTGCTAAGAAGCCTTCTGAGTTCATATACAATTATTTTTATAATTCTCAGACTGAGGGAAATGCAAACAATCTAGTATCTGAACAGAAGGAAACAAAACAAGAAAATGGTGATAATTTGGATACCAATGGTCATGATTCAAAACTAGACAGTAGAACAGAAGAAGACCAAGAAGTGTCTAGAAAAACAAATGCACCTAAGATAATTAGTAAGATGTATTAATTAATCTGGCATATGCCTGGTTGGCTCAGTCTGCAGAGTATTGCATTTCCATGTAGAGTTCAATACCTTGAAAGTAGAAAGTAGTTGAAAAGTTCCAAAATTAGAAATCTAAAAACACTCTAGTCTCCACCACTTGCAAGTTGAGATATTTGTTTCTATGTGTTTATTTATTTTTCTTTTAGTTTTAGAGGTGGATTTTGTTATTGCTTTGTTTCATTCAGCAAGTTACCATTTCTTTAACTGGTTTTCTTTACACAGCTCAAGATACTCATTTAGAAGCTTTTAAGGCTGCTGCATCTGCTGTGGGGTCTTTATCAGAATCAGGTATGAAACTGAAGTATACACATGGTTTTAATCCAACAATGGCCAAAACCAACTGTACAGTTGGTAACAATACATTATTTGAATAGGATTTTGCCATCCCATCTGAATTCCTCCAGAACCGCATTTAATATATTATACCATAGAAGCAATTTGATTGACATTCACCCAAACTCGTTTTGTTGTTGATATTGGACTTGATTCTGTGCCTGTATCTGAAAATAACTGTGAGACATCTAATAAACCATAGTAAATTGTCTCAACTATTGTAAACTTTTCTGAATAATCTGTTAAATTAGCCTCATTGTGTTTGATTTCTACTGTCCTTTTTTTAGCATAAACTTTATAGGGTTACCTCCTCCTCCTCGTGTTTTTATTTACTCCAAATATCCCAGGCCAGTTGTTGTTTGATGTAGCCATACATTGTCTTAATATATGTTTCTGTGCTCCTTCACCGGTGAAATCCAAAATGAAATGGTATTAATTTTAATGGTAAAGCTTTAGAACTCTTTTTGTGTTTTTATTTTCTTAACTTTCTATCATTTCGTAAACTGATATTACTTTGGCAAACCTTGAGGTATCCATGAAACTATTCCATGTTTTGTTAAGACAAGAAAGGTTGAACGTTTTAGCCACTAGTGCTGAAAATCATATCGATGCTGTGATTGGCTGTACGGTATTATTCACACGTAAAAAAAAAATAAAGTAAATAAAAATCGTATGATCTCAATTAACTAAGTTATTTGATGCAAATTTTATTCCATTCCTCCTGGAAAATACATCTCAGTACTTATTTAATGATATTTATATAAGATATGTTTTGACAGTAGTTTTATGGGCAGTATGGATACCAAGCCCTTTTCACCTGCCACTCTGTTCGCTCTTTTTTCAAAATGGTGGTCGCTCACACATTGAACCTGGCACCCACTGTTTTGACATATGATCGAAATCTCCAAGATTTTTGGAGATTTTGATCCTGGACCAATCAAATCAGTATGGCCGACAGTCATATGTCAAACCAGCCGGTACCATGGCCGTGTGAGCGCGTCCATTTTGAAAGAGCAAACCGAGTGGCCCTGGGGATGAGGTTGTTCACCCACAAGACATTGCGGAAATTTATTTAGGAAAGAAGGACAGCTGCTTAAGTTTGTACAAACATCATTATAAGTAGGTGGGTTTGGACAGTTTTCAAGTCTGGAAGAAATTTGGTTTTTGGATTGATCAAGGTCCAAATACACCAGATGGCAATAAGCATTCAAGTCTTTGAGTTCACAAAAAAATAGCAAAACCATGGCTGTCAACCCCGGGCCGTTTCTGATCTTGAGATCAGAAACGGCTAAAACACAGGAAAATCAATTTTTTCGCATTTACCCGGGAGATTTGAGACTGAAATCTTGAGACCGGGAGATTGGTCCCAAAATCTGGAGACTTCCGGGTTATCCGGGAGAGTTGACAGCCCTGCAAAACTGCAGTAAATACAAATGGTAAACACCTCAAGATTTTCTTATAATTTACTAGGATCCCTCTTTCAAAAATGAGATGTAGGTCACACTTCAATGATGGTGGTTGCAATTACCAAATTGGTCATTGCATAGCTTAAACTGATATAATAATTATGTAACTGTCTGATAAAATGCTTTTTATTTTTTTTTCCAGAGTTTGACTTGAGGTTTAACCCTGATGTGTATACAGATGAAGTAAAACATGCCCCATCAGAGGTATTTATTATTATAACTTAGCGTCCTTATCCAAGGAGACAATTATAAATCAAAGAACATTCAATTATTTGAAGACCTTGAGTGATTGTTCTGCCGAGGGTTCAAAGCTAACCTGTCAATCAGTTCACACTAGTTCACAATAATCTCAAGTTATTCAGGATTGATACTTGTATTCGGTTAATTTTCTGTTATGTAGAATAATATATGTCATTTTATTTTGTAATTTTTAGATGAAAATGTTTTGTAATAAAAACTGCCTGAGCCATTCATTGACTGATTTGAAGAAGACTGTCCAAGTTTTTTGAATATATTCATACATAATTTTCAGTTTTACTCTATATTTATTTCAAGCAAGTTTCATTTGAATTGATATTTTCCATTTTATACATTTTCAGTATACTGAAACAGTAGAGTGCAAACATTAAATGTGTGCAACAGTTGTCATTATTTAGTAGTAAATAGCGCTAATTAAACAAAGGAACACAATAGAAGTAGCATAAAATAGCACTATTTAGTGGTATTTATGTTGCACACTTTTAGTGCGTGCACTTTACCTTTGCCCAATTGTAAATGGTCGTCATAATTGTAAACACTTATATGATTTATTTCAAAAACTCATGAATAATTAATGAGCTCTTAGGCCAATGGGAATAGCCAGTTTGATCACGTGCATAAGCTTTTAAAACCGATAAAACACTCTCATTAGTATGCTTTATATAAAGAATACTAATGAACGTAAAATTTTATATAAAGCATACTAATGAGAAAACCCTTATCGGATGCCTCTAGAAAAGGTCTCAGTTGCATTGTCATTATAGACCTTCACTAGCGTTTGAAGATGATTTAGAAGCTAGCAGTCTTCTACTAGACTACTGTTCAGTGGTCTTTCAATGTGGGATCAAAAATATGTACATTTGTACTCAACTGCTCATGCTCAATACATGTTTTCTGACCAAACTTACATTTTTTTTACTTTTTTTAGCATTTTCGCATTTGATATTACTTAATATAAGTATTGGCGTTTTTGAAGCAGTTTAATAAACTCGCAGATCGTGTTTTGTCAGGTCTCATTTGTGGATATCGGTTTCTAAGGTCCCCTGATACCTTAAACCTGATAAAACACTCGTGCTCGTTAATTAAACAGTACATATTAAGTATATTGATATGAAATGTTTACATAAGGCCACTACAAGACGTGATATCATTCCATGCTTCGTATGAATTCTTATAGATAAAATCAACACACAACTCACAATGTTATGTTGACTTGCATAAATAATATTTTGCCAAGAAATATCACTAAATGCAAAAACTGTTCACAATTGGGCAACGGTACTGTATTTATATACGCTCAATTTTTTCATAATATGACATCTAATAATTAAAAACTATATTATTAAATTATATTATAATATACTGATTCCATAAGTTGGTCCCAATTCACTCTCTGTGGAATGGTTTTTCGCTCTCAGGATCTCACTTATCAAATTTATTCAATATGCAATAGGCCAATGTTTTTACATTTTTGTTATTCTTCCAGGGTAAAGCTTTATTAAATGATCAAAAGCTTGTTAAAGATGCCTCAAACTTTTTACTCAATACAGCTGTTGTTAAAATGGTAAGTTGATGAGGTATTTTTCTCATTCAAGCTATTTTCTCCATTTTCTCCTACCATTTAAATTAAAAATAGGTTATTTTGAGACGTTCAACTTTATTTTTGATAAAAGAACTAGTATATCTACGATCGCCGCGTTCAAGACGACGAGAAATGTGTCAGGGGTGGGGTGGGGAGATTTGTCAAAAAATCTGCATTTTGTGACTGAAGACAACGACAAACACAGCCGAATTTTAAACTCGGGCCCTCCTTTGGAAGCCCGAGTAATAAATTTACACTTGGTGACCCTTAGAAACAAGCTAATTTAGCAATTAAAGGGCAACTCCCGGCACTCTTGGACCACAGTTAGGTTGAAAGGCATTAAAACGATATCCGATATAAGAACTTTCGAAAAAGTGTGATTTTAATTTTTTATCGCTTTATATTTCGATTTTCTCGATCGTTCAAAAAACACTCCGATTTGCTGTGACATCACACGTGTGACACGGTGACTGAAATCCAACATGGCGTTTTGCAGAAGTAACAGTTAGTCATTGCAGTCCTCGCTTTCTTCAAATGAGGAAAATACTACTGCTGCTTTTGAAATATTCAGCAGCATTCACCCTTGGCTTTTTGAGTTACCAGAAGTAGTACATGAGGAGACAGAGAAGAAAGGAGAAATGCGGCCGAATTTACCACAAAAAATAATATTAAAGCTGGTAAGTTTGTATGTTATTGTGTTTGCATCAACGGCATTAGTTGGTACTTTGATAAATGTTTATTTGCAGTAAATACCTTAATTGTGATAGTACGG
This sequence comes from Diadumene lineata, assembly GCA_918843875.1. Lineage (NCBI taxonomy): Eukaryota > Metazoa > Cnidaria > Anthozoa > Actiniaria > Diadumenidae > Diadumene > Diadumene lineata. The sequence continues at coordinate 19,217,775 of OU974070.1, read as the reverse complement.
ATATTTGATGACTTTTAAGTTCTTGTCCGAAGCTTGAAAGCAGAAAGTAACCGAACGAAACGTACATTGTATGAGTCCTGCCAGCAGAGTCAGCTAGGACGGAATTCATATATTTATTAATAATACAAAAAAATGTGGATATAAGGAAATCAATAAACGATTGAGATTAAAGAAATTATTAAAAATAAAAACATATGTATATACAATTTAAACAAGGAAGAAGGTCTGAGTCAGTCTGAGGGAAGCCCAACAGACCGAGCGAGGCTCCAATATTGAAGTGAAATAAAGTATAGATAAGAAGCTCGATAGTCTAATGTTATTCGGATATACTGAAACAAAAAATAGGCAAAAATTGCCTTTTTGGTAGTGAAAAGATCGAAATGTAAAGAACCGAAAGCGGTCGAAAGCAATGAACGAATTTTATATGAAAATACAAATGGAATTATAACAAAGATAGCACTTTCATTGTTTTGTATTAGTTCATCATCCTCTTTGAAAAAAATTGTATCTTTCCAGGATCTAAAATATACTATTCATTTTTGTACATGAATTATGATGACTTCCATGGCAAATTTCAAATTTTATTAATTTTAGAGCAATTAATTAATTTGATCGAAAAGAGAAGTCCTTGACTGCTTTCTTAGACAGTGGTAAATGTTTTCGGAAAAATAAAAACTTTGTTGATAATTTCATAGCAATATCCTGCTGAATGATTTAACCAAGTTTTTTTGTTATTTAATTTTTACAAAAAATATGTTAACAAGTGAAATAACTACGATCAAAATGCAATTGCATTAGCATATATTTATTGCTATATAATATTAAACGACTAAATTGTGTCTGTGAAAGTGTTTACATTAGGTTGGTTTGGTTTTCATGCACTTAACAGTGTGTTTTGCCTTTTTTCTTTTAGGTAGTGTTGGCATACCTTGGTCTCATACACAGTCACTGCTTGTAGCCTGCCAGTATTCTTATTATAATGTAAAGCAAGGGCCTGTAATAAGTATGATTTTTGAGATCCATTGCATCTCATAAACTACACCAAAAGAGAACACTTTGAGTAAAATAATTTTTATTCTCATTATGGCAAAGCAGGGTTTTTTTTAATCATATTAATTCTATAAGCTATGCTTTAACTTCAATGTTAATGTTTGTTTTGTTATTTTGCTCATACTACTGCACAAGAAGGCAAATGAGCTCTTTTAGGTTGGTAGAACTGCTACACTTTGCTCCCTGCAATCATTATTCTCTAGCTCTCTTATGATTAGTTATGTACTGACATTGAATCCAAAATAGGAGATAGGATGGTGAAAGCATTACCCCAAAAAATGTGTGAGCACTTTCTAACACTTTCACTGAATAGAAAATGATGAATAAATAAATACAACAAAGGAAATCAAGAAATCAAATTATTCATTATATCATTGTATCAACTGTTTTGTCTACAGTCCTTTATTTTAAAAGGATAAAAAATGAAAAGGAGTTTTAATATTTATGCAGTTACCGATTAATTCACTAGAAAATGATGATATAAAAATATCATAAATTAGTATATTCACTTTAATAAGAAGATTGCTTGTTTCGTGATTAATAAATAAAGGCCTGATTGATGGATAGACTTTCCAACTCTGTACAACTTTACAAACATTGGCAGTTTAAGGTAGTTGCACCGGCTGAAAATGACCAAATCTCAAATTAAGTCTGAAGGTTGATTTTCATGTCTATTTTATGTTTTTTTTTTTTTGGTTTTTGGTGAAAGTTTTAATAATTAGAATATCATTTTTAGCGCCGAATCATTTTACAGAAAACACAAAGGATAAAGTCTTCTACCGAGTTGGGAGACTGGGCCGAGAAAACAATATCTTCGAATATTTTGCTACTAAAAGCATTCTGAGCAGCAGTTATTGATTTAAAATGGCAAAATTTTTATTGTGCAGATAATCAAAGCAATTTCGAAGGAAAAAATGACATATTTTGCAACAAAAGTAAGGATTTTTGACAATAGTTGTCAGACAGATTCATTTTTCTTGGTGCTGATCGAGAATTTTGTTATGAAACTTTCACAACCTAAAGATAAGATGTTAACAAAGAAATCTGCGCTTGTGGAACTCTGCCATATCGATACTTAGAACTGCGGTCTTACAGAATATAGGTAATTATTAACTACGCGAATATTTTACTGATTATGTTCCCCAAGCACAGTTTTCTTCTTTTCCTTTCAAGGATTAACGTTTTGAAAAAAATGGAAGCATATTTTATATAATTTACGAATAAAACAAGTTTAAAGTCAAATTGTTATATTTTGTTTAATCCAAGTAACCCCCCTGTCTATTCATGACACCACAAATTGTAAAAAATTGAAATCTATAATTATTAAACTTTCCATCAATGAGCTTTATTTTTCTTTTAATGATAATTATCTCACTTAAAATTCCTTTTGAAATGAACAATATTTGCCGGTGCAACCACCTTAATAGGACAGTAGGGCTTCACAATTTTGATTTCCATTCTGGTTCTAGCTTCCATTTGGTTGCAAACTAGGCTAGGAAGGTATGCAATAATTTGTGTGATGTATGTAGTTCACCTTGACATTAGAGTGTGCACACTTCTCAAAGCCTTATAGAGTTGAAAAGCTGTTGAAGACGAAACGTTCTCCTAAGTTATTTAAACATTTATCCAATCTAAATTTTCAAGAAATGTAATTGATATTTATCTATTTTGTGCTGTGAAAAAGGGGATTTCCTTTTCAATAAGGTTTATTACTTTGTACATCGATTCTTTTACTTATGCGTTTTTTGGTTGTTCATGGAAGTCGGACGTCCGTTGAGCTGCCTACTAGTGTTCTTTATGCCGCCAGGTTTGAAGAAAATGTTTTCTTCTTCTTGTGAAACCATGGTTATCATCTGGATTTGAGTAATAGCTTGAAATATATTGGTTAGACCCAAGTGTAAATTCCTTTTCAACAACTTATACTTTCTAAGTTTTTCTTGGCGATCTTTGCACATGTTCGCAAATTTATTCAGATTGACATCATCAAGATTGAATTTATTACATAAGTTTTGAATGTTTTTTTTTCATATTCATGCAGATCGTTTTGAGAATTAAGCACTTTGTTCCTCTTTTGCGCGTTTTCAATCTTTGTTGTTCTTTGTTTTTTTTCCCCGAAAATCTGTCCATGTCACACGTGTGACGTCACATCAAATCCGAGCGTTTTTGTCACGCATTTTTTTATCAAAAACTTTCACTTTTAAATAACAAAGCAGCTGTCCTACGTTCTAAAAAAGAAAAGAAAATTACACAAAAAAATGCCGAGAGTTGCCTTTAACCATCTGGTCCCATAAACGTTTTTCCCACAAGAAAAAAAATTAATCTTTGCAAAACTGACCTGAAAAATGCACTTTTGTTCATCAAACAGCTTCAAAAGCAACTGTAAATGCTATGTGATCAAACCTCAAAGTCAGTCTTTCCCAGGGCGCTGTCTTGATAATCTCCCACAATACATTGTGAATTCTAGGGAAGTGAATGTCTAGGGAAGGTCAGGGATTTTTGTACAATTTTCACAAATTCTTGTAAAATTTTGTGCGTTTACAATGAATTTTGTGTTTACAATTTTTTTTAAAATTGCACGGGTGTTTTTTGAAAATTTAAACTTGAAAGATCATAGAGATTGATTTTCTTACCTTTAAAGACGTTTATCTACATAAATTTTATGTGTGTTGTGGTTTAAGAGATATTTTCTTAAAGAATTAAAGTTCTGTGACAATTTAATATTTTCCCCCTTTTCCCCATTTTGTAATATTTGATGACATATAACTCATTAAAATGCATGGTGACCTTAAATTTTTTTCTTTCAATTTTTGAAGCACTGAACTAGTTCTTTACACCTAGAATGGAAGTTTGAGAATAAATACTTTTCAATTATTAAGCACCAACCTTTATATAAAAACATCATTGTAAGTAAAGGAAAGATAAGGTTCATCCACAATAGGGTGGGGCTATGCAGTTCATTGATTTACCTTCAACCACTTATTTCTATACAGTGCAACAAAAATGAAATTCCATTTGGTGGGGCCACAATTACAGTGAGGAGCTATTGATCTCCTTAAAACCTCCATTTTATCAACCTTATCCAGACTTTTAACAATCATTATGTGTATTATAGAATGGGGAGTATATGTTGTTTGTTTTCTAGTTGATCGCGCGCATCTTTTCTGCGCATGCTAAATACATATGAAGACATCGCACGCTGTTTTTTCAGTTGCTTTATTTTGACCGAAAAATAAAATAAAAATGAAAATAAATCTAACTAAACAAAACAAGTGTACCTTTTGTTACCCGAACATTGCGAAAAGAAATTAGTTTGTGTCAAAAAAAGACCAAAAGCAGTTGAACGGTACAGTACATACGCCATTGTCAGCGCGCGGATGGGATTCTCTTGGTTACGCATTCTCAAGTTACCAACAATCACCAACTTTGTTGTTAGATAACTCGCCAAATCGAATGGATACCCCTATTTTTTAATTCACAGATGAAAAGATGACCAAACATTCTATGTTCATTCAGTTTTTAAAAAGAAATGATCTGTTAAATTTCGACCCGCGAAAGCTACGCCGAAGCAACATAGTTGCGAGCGATGCGCGTGGTATTTCCATTAAAAGAGTATTTTTTTGCTTAGAAGCGAAAGAATTTTTGCTTTTCAAACAGTTTAGTGTCAATACGATTGTTCTTTATAACCTTTTCAGCTTATTTGGTAATTTTTCTGTCTTCAATATATTTCTGTTTTACCTCATGATGACTTGTCACGCTGCTCAGACTGCTCACGGAAAGTGCCGGAATGGCCAACTTCAAAAAATTGTAGCTCCGAAGATCGAATGGAAACCCCCGATTTTCTTTCGCTTATAACATGTGTTTCATGCTGTTTTATCAACTGACGAAGTTTCAAAAAAATGACAAATACTTCGCAACTAGCGCATACATCGTTAAGATTCAAAATGTGCTGTCAGTGATACTGTTTTTTTTTTTGAAGGTTGAAGACTTTATCAATCTTGAGCAAACCCCCATTGATGGTACACAGCTGACAGAAGTTCTACACAGTAGGTAAGCCATAGCCATGATTTTTAATTTTCATTGTTATATACCGTACTCGGTATCTTTCATCTCGTTCGTCTAGAACCTACAAATATATCTTTAAAAAATCATAAACAATTAATGAGGGAGGGGACAATACAAAATCAATATACTGGCATGCTTGTGATGTTTAGATGTTTAAACGATCTTACTTCTGTTTCTACAGTCAATTCTTTGTTGACTACCAAGGACTTTTAGTTGAATATATTGTGACTTAATATCTCCTCCTTATGGCTTCTAAAGTGCAAGTTAGTAAACCAAAGAGAAGTTTTATTGCCGAGCGATTTCATGAGGTCAATGTATAGCTGCCGGCCACAACTTGTGATTAAAATGCAGCTTTCACACACACCATTAGCCAACAAAAACATGGCTAAATTAGCATCAAATCAACAAATATCACACATTATTCAAACACACCAAAGAATGAAGATTGATGTAAGGTTCTTTTATTGATAAAAAGTCTTCAAAATTATTGATTTTGAGAAGCTAGAAAACCCACAATATTCAAATCAAATTCGATCAAATTTCACAGAACCACAGGAAATCCAATCAAAGCAGCATAGGAAGACCAATCAATAAATCACTTCAAAATCTGTACCAGCAAACATTTTAATCGTCAGCAAATGCAACATATAATCACACAATTTTTATAGTTTGTAAAATACTAGAAGTCATATAGTAGAATAAAATAATATTCTAACAAAATTTCATCATTCAATGATCCACTTCAAGCATATTTCTGTGAGTCATGTAGAATGCATGACATTATCAGTCACATTAACTTGTGCAAAGTAAATATAACAGATCCTACTTTACTGGTATTATTTTACAATGTTTTCATAAATCTCTTTCCACAAATTTCAATTTTTAATACATTGTACTTGTATTATCTAATAGATTAATTACTTGTTTGCATGGGTTGGAGTGGTGTTAATGGCAACAGATAAATTGTTGCTACTAATGCTCGTTTTTTCTGATATCTTTCCTTACAAATTAAAGTCATGTGGTTTAAATGCCCTCTCTTAAGTGTATAAAAAATAAATATATTACATGTGATCAATTGTTGTGATTGAAACAAAATGGGATCAATATTTGCGACGTTAAGTTTATTCTGATCTAATTTTCAGAGGCATAAATGTTAGATATATTGGCACCATTGCTAATATTGTCTCAGCAAGACCTGATTTGGAACATGTTTTTGTAAGTAATACTGATGCACAATCTAAAAGTAATATTAATACAGAATATTACACAATATTATAATATATGGCCACGCTGCACTCAGTTGTGATATATGTTTTCAACACCAGAAGATAAAATTCGTATCTCCAAGCATATATAAATATATAATAAAATATCAATCAGCTGTTTTTGTAGGTAAACTTTTTATATCTTTGTTCAGCAGAGTTCTACTGCAATTCACAATTTTGAATGAGAAACCATGATGCTTTTCTTTCAATTAGAGAAATAAAGAAAAAATCCATATGTATTTGGTTCACTTCATAAAAATAGAAATCATTTTAATGTTTTAAGAAACAACAGAAATAAGAAATTCCCATGAATAATGTGGCCAAATTGTAATTGCATTTTAATGTCTTATTTGTAATAGCCTGAACTGCAGTGGTGATTTCGACTGCTTGATGACAAACTGATCACTGCTTCCATTTCAAATAGCATATCAGAATGAGGAAGTTTCCCAAATTTCATCACTGTATTACTTAATGATCAAAATTTACAGGTGTTTGAAATAACAAAGACTTGAGTGAGAATTAGAATGTTGGCCCTAGCAGCCTCGTTTTCGTGTTTTCTATACATTTCAAATGCTCACAACTTTGCAGTTGTTCAACACATAAAATTAAAACTTTGTCAAATTACTATAAACGAATATTTAAGTTGCTTGTTCCCAGTCCCCTGTTTTTTTTATGGCGTCTGTAAACTAGCTTAACACTGAAATACTTGTTCACAAAAGTTGTTATGATATTACAAGTTTTGAATTAGGATTGGAAAGTGAAAATAAGAAAGATGACTTCAAAAGATAGGATTTACTCATCTGCACAGCTTTATGTTGTCCTTCGGTGCATTGTCTCTTCAACGCCTTTGGGGGCTTTTCCATGTTGTTTTTGTTCCTTTTGCACAATAGCAATGCCGAAAGCTCACAAAAAATCGTCTTTAGTGCATCAAATTATGGATTACAAATTGTAGTTAAAAGTCAGAATGTCCAAATAAAAAAAAGGCGTGCAGTTTGTGAAGTCAAATTTTTGTTTGCTCAGGCAATCAAATGCTGAAAGCTGATTGGTGTATCTTTTCACATGTAAAAGATATTGTATCTTCACATTGTCTTCTGATACATTTCTCAGTGGTAGAACTCATTCTAGCACACTATAGTTTATGTAATAAAAATATGAATTATATCAGTGAGCAAACTACTAGGAGCCTTCACATCACTAAAGGTCGGTACACACTAGGCGACAAGTCGCAGCGACTTGTCCCCGCGACAGGTCGCAGCAACAATTTCCCCCGTGTGTACTAAGTATTTTTGACGGAAATTGTCGTTGCCGCGACAGAATTTTGTTGCTGCGACTTGCCGCATGAAACCTAAACCGGTTGGATTGTTCAACCAGTGCACACTGAAGCGACATGTCGCGGGGACAAGTCTCTGCCTTTTGTCGCCTAGCGTGTACCGACCTTAAGAGATCTGTGCTACATTCACCCACTCTTACAGTAGCTTGTGTACATCTATTCCGCCCCCCCCCCCCCCCCCCTCCTGTTGATGTCTGTGATTTGGCATCCCTAATCGATTTTGAGAACCATTTTTTTTGGCAGTTGAAGCCTTGTGATTGGTTATTAAACATATCTGTCAGAAGTGTTTGCAAATACTTACAGCCCTCATCATTTGAATAGTGCACTACTGGAATTATATTCAGAATCGTACTAAAGTCTGATTCAGTCTAAATCAAGTGTAGTTGAAGATAGCATAGTGCAGAATATTGTCATATCACAAGACGAAGGCGAGACTGTCGAGAAGAACACGGACATAGTTTTGAGTGCCCATTGAAATACTGAATTTCTACTGTTTTTGTCAAAGCACAGTCCACAATGAACTGTTCCTTCTCTGAATTTTGGTGGTGGTAATATTGCACCATCCACACATACATGAAACATTTGTGTTATTTTTTAAAACTGGACTTAAAACTCACCTTTTTTAAGGTTACAGGAAGGGTTCACGGCATGCTAGCGCGTAAGATCTTTTGCTATTTGAATAAATTATATATCATTTTAAAGCTAAATAACTGAAGAAAATGACCAGTTTGTTTTTATTCCGCAAGCGAAGAAAGGTCGCGAGTTTTAACGCTCCGAATGAAGAGTAAGTGTTGTTGTTTGAAAAGGTAACCCAAGAATACGTTTGATCAGATTGCTTAAATTTTTGTACAGTGCCAATAATCACATTCGTGGCTACAAAACCGTGTGAGCAATTTTTGATATTTTGTTTTACTTTTTATTTTATGGTGTGATTTGACAGTAACACCTTCAGTTGTACAAGCTTTGATTATTAACAAACACGCTAAGAACAAAGAAGTTCGGTTTCATTAACTAGGTGTCAAACCGAGCGGTAATGCAAAGTAACAAACACATCTAAAAAACAAACATAAGTATTCTCTAATTAACTTTTTAAAGATAGATCAAACCTGCTCGTGTTTTTCCAGCAAGTTAATGAGATTCGAGTTTTATGTTATCTACTGAAAATATGTCTATTTTACTATAGTCTTATATTTAAGCTATCACAATTATTTCTCTAGTAACTCAACATTACAATTCTACAATTGTTTAGTGTTCACGACTGCTGAACGTTTCTACCTTAGTTAAAATAGTACAATTTGGTACATGAATAATATTCATCTTCACCGCTCATTTAGAGACAGCTGGTGAATACCAATGAACTATAAATACTAGAGCAATAGTTGAGTTTAGTCACTCTTAACTCTCTTCTTACTCTTCTCTTACCTACACTCTTACTCACTTCTGACTTACTTCTTACTTACACTCTCTCTGACTCTACTGTAATGTACACTAGTCAAGTTCTTGTACAATAAAGATCTTATACCTGATCCGTCGCGGAGTACTTCGTTATGCCGCATAGTGAGTCTACTCTACATTGAACTATCCCTCATACCTGGTACAGTTCAGTACATCAACAACCGGGTCTACAATTCCATGGATCTTTCGTAAATTTAACGAGTCTGAAGACTGATTGGCATTCTTTTGTAGTTTAACTTACAAAGACTTACGAGGTATCTCAATTCGATCGAATGTAACTGACTTGTGGAAAACTCGCTCTGTTGTCCGCTCGGAAAGTTCGCTTGGCATAAAACGCATTACAAAAACCTTTTCGAATCCACTTATAACAAATTATAATTTGTGTATTAGCCAAAAATGTCACTGCAATATAGCAAAGGAACAGCGAAAACAACTTCAGAACTACTGTAATAAATAGATCAAGTGATTATTGACTGTGATGTCCCAGGTGTTCCTGACTTGCTTTTTGTCGTTGAAAAAAATAATAATAACACGAACGAAGGGCGTGTTATACCTCGTGCCTTCCTACGGAAGGCCGAGTAATTAGCTTATATTATTTGTAAATAATATTTACAACTGTTGTAATTTGTTTGTTTTTGTGCTTTATTTTTTTTATTTACTGGTGCTTTGAAGAGACTGAAATTTGCACTTTACAAATATTGTTATTATTATTGTTATTACTGTAGTGTAAAAACTTCCAGTCAAACGGTGAGTTCAAACTTTGGCAAGCCATCTCTCCGAATGTTTCTGCAGGGGAAGGGGTGGCGATGGATGTACACAGGCTACTTCGAATTCAGATGCATTTATTTTTTTCATTTTGAGAAATCACAAATACTATTACAGATACTTGTCCTCATTGTAAAGATTTATTTATATATATACTCATTAATTTGTTTATGCATTTATTTTGTTAACTTGTTTATTTTCTTTTTTTATTTTCTTAGAAAATATGTATATTTGAAATGATAGTAAGAACAGCAAAACAGCATTTCCGTGTTCATATGCAGGCTTGTAAGTGTTACTGTTGTTATTTATATGTAGTACATGTAATAGTGTAATTAAATTGACAGCTGGTGATAATATTTAAATTGACTTTCTTAAGTTTATTCATAAAATTTAATTTCCTTCTTTCTAGCAACCTCGAGAACTATGTCAATCAATATCAGCCATTTCCTGAACTGCTTTTTGGTATGTATTTCTGCACTTTTTTTAATATTTCATGAGGTGAAAATATTATGTACTGAGTGGTGTTGCCATGTGGAACAAATGAAGTAATTCATGACTGAAAATTCAATAAACACAGGAAAAAAATTGTGATTCCCAAAAAGGTTTTTTTTTGGGGGGGGGGGGGGGTTATGTTTGGGAAAATGCTACAAAATCCAACATTGGGTTCAAGTTTGGTATTTCCAAAATGGGTTTATTTTGGGTTATTGTAGGGAAAATGCAAAAAAAAAAAAAAAAAAAAAAAAAATTCTGGGAATCACATTTGTTTTCCTGTGAAAACACTGTAAAAAAGTTAAAAACTGAACCCTATGGACTCATGCAATTACAAACTCTTTGAAAAACAAGCTCATGCAAAATAATTCCAAGTTGAACTCGAAGCCATCTTATTTACTATACTAATATATTTGTTTGTTTGTAGTAGATAGCAAAACACTGTTTTTGCGCCCGAAGCAATCCTGACTCACTTAGAACAATAGCGGGTATGTTCATAGAACAATAGCCGAAGTTTAATGAACCGATGAGGGACCGTTCTGAGGGAACAATAGACGCGGGGTCATTTCGAATGAGCTTTTCTAACGGTAAACAGATACTTAATCTCAGTGGATTACAAATAATAATGAAATCGTATATATGTAAAAAGAAACAAAAGTTATGATCTTGACGCGACTCGAACACAAACATCTGATCTGGAGTCAGATGTGCTGTTATAGATCATGTCATTCTATTGCAAACTAGACGCCCTAAGTGGCGTGAAGTCGGGCTACACTGCAAAGAAACTGGAATGACGAAAGAAACTGAGGAAATATCAGTAACATTAAGTGAAAACGTTTGGTTCCTTTATACTTGAGCCCCTTTTTGTCAAAATAAATTAGATCCGCCTAGATCCTTGTTAGTTATTGTTACAAATCATCTACTCCAGCACAGTTCATATAATAACCTACTGAGAAGCAAGAAAATTGCCATATCGAGACCTTGTACATTCTTGATTTGACATTGAACGTTTATTATGAATTATATTTACATCAACAGACAATTGTGTAGCTTTTTCAAATAAATCACAATCATTTTCTAGCGATGTAATTTTTTTGTTAAAAGAGTAAATTTGAAAATATCATTGGCAAAACAATTTTTTTAATACAATGAATATTGCTATAAAAAAAAACTATAAAAAAAAAAACGCTGTGAGTTTAGAGTTGATTGCAGAAGTGCGATCCTTCGTCTTGTCGAACAATTCTAATATGGCGTCCTTCATTGGTTTCTGACATTAATTAATAGATAATCACTTCGGCACACAGCATTCGTGGGTATAATGCAGGCAGCTGAGGGCGCAGCCCGAAGCTGCCTGCATTATACCCACGAATGCTGTGTGCCGAAGTGATTATCTAGTATAATTATTGTTCTTATCGTTGTCTTATTCGTTTTCGTTATATTGATTGCTAGGCGGAACTCGCTGCATTATTAAAAATAATGCTTTTAGCTAGAAGCATTATTTTTGATAATGCAGTTTGCTGTTTGTTGAAGTGTGACCTATGCATTCGTTGGGATAATGCTGAGTAAAAACAATGGGTTGTGACGAGAACAGTGATTATAAGAGATTAAGTATCTGTTTACCGTTAGAAAAGCTCATTCGAAATGACCCTGCGTCTATTGTTCCCTCAGAACGGTCCCTCATTGGTTTATTAGCCTTCGGCTATTGTTCTATGATCATACCCGCTATTGTTCTAAGTGACTCCTGATTGCTCCGGGCGGAAAAATGGTGTTTTGCTATCTACTTTTAGTTATCCATTTTCTCAATTATTTGTTTAGTAGGAATTTATTGCTATATTTATTTTAGGATGATTTAAATATAGATTTGTTTATATTTAAATCATTGTAATAAATCGTGATTTTAAATTTCTTTAATTTGTGTCTTTAAATATATTCATCGCTGCCCTTATCTTTTAATTAAGTCACTGAAATGTAATCATTTTTTAATAGTCATCACACGCCAATCCTCAGCCACAAATTCCTGTTGAAGAGGTATGTTGCCAGAACATTACTATTCAAAAGGTCTGTAAATTAGCAGTGGAGAAAGTTTTTGGTATTTTTATATACTCTATATATACTATATTTTTATATACTCTTTTCATTGGATGAGAAGCGTGTTCTATTACTGAACAAAGCACGCTGACGACATGTTTTGTAACGCGCGCTCTAATTGGTCAAGAATGTGGACCATCGGTCCTCTCAGGGTGAAAGTTGGTTGAAATAATTCGCAAGTGGAAAGTTTTTATCGCCAAAAATGAAAGAAAATCACGCTTTTAGCAATTTTTTTTCCAGCAATTCACTTGTATGCAAAAACGCACAAATGATCGAGCTTTTACTCAAGAGCTAATTGAAAATACAAATATCTATGTAAAAAGAACTTTGTTGTCAATGTTATAATTTTTGTTAAGGTGATTTTGTTGCCTGTTTTGACTTTTTTTCGGTTGAAAATGGTAGTGATCTTTTGATGTAGGTTTTCTTTGTCATTCAGCTTTTAGCAATAATAATGATTTACCGGAAAATTCAAAGCAGGTATATAGTAAATGAAATAGAAGAGTGTTTAGCGTGCTGGGAAGTGAAGAGAGCACTCGTTCTTCTGACACCAGTTCTTTCGTGCTCTTGTCACTTTCCTTCGTGTTCTATTACTGAACAAAGCACGATAAAGCCTCTTCTATATGATAAATATGATACAAGCTCATTAATGCCATACATGTTTTGACATCACTGTTATTTAGTTACATTTATCATATGTTAAAAAATTAAACTAATTAACTTTTTTGCATTCAATAAAATCACCTGAATATTAGTGTTGAGCAGAATAATAAATAGGTGCATTGCACAATATGGGCTATTTTCTTATTTGGTAGCTGTTAATTTAACATGGGTTATTCCCACTTTGCACAAATGGTCTTTGTCAAGAATATTCTCACCTGGATGACCAATCTACTTATTAAATTAATGAAAGCTACATTACCTTCTTTTTAATTAGGTTGTCATCAATAAAAAGAAAAAGAACAAAAAGAAATCTAACAAGCCACAAATGTCTAATGGATCACACGTGGAAACATGGGTTTCTCTCACACCCGAAGAACTATGGAAATCAATAATTACCGATGTCAAATTGAACTTTGGATATGAATTACAATGGTATGTAGTGTTTGTCTTGAAGTCAAGCTTGACACTGATAAACATGTGCAATAAATTATAAGAATGGTGGATGGTCGAACTTTTTGATAAGCATTAAAACAACTGTTTATGTATCTACTGCAATTCTTCTGTAGTTATCATGTATTTTCTTCACACCAAAGGCTCAATTTCATAAAATTCTTCGTATCCTTTCATTTCTATGAATTGAAATTAATTTCCGCTGAAGATCACTACCATTTCACTTCTTTTAGGTACAAAATGGTTCATGCTTCCTATTTCATTACTTAACTATTTAGATTTGGTCATTTCGTTGCTGTGAAACGGCGGTTTACTAACTGCTTGATTTTATGTAATCCTTTATATCTTTGTATCTTTGTATATAACAAGATCCGTATAATTAGCGCCCTTGCGGTTGCATATTTCAAAGCTCCGTAAATGTACTATTTTTTCTGCAACCTTACGACTATTAATTCGAATCACGTTTTTTGGGTCTGGTGTTTTACTCTACCGACAACACATTTATCATGTTTTACACAAGGAACATGTTGATATCTCTAAGAGATACATTGCCTTCGCTATCAATGGCCCTTATCAACTGTCGATCACTGAATAAGAATGGTCTAAAGCTCAAAGACGAAAGCGTCGAGAACAACTACGATTTGATATCAATTACTGATTCTTGGCTTCCCAAAAACGATGTACTAGCTAACCAAATTATTAAGGACAACTGCCCAACTGGCTATAATTTAGTTCATACACCCCGCGAAACAGACCGACGTGGAGGCGGTATTGCAGTAATCTACAATGAATCTTTGTCTTTAAAAGCTACAACTGATAACCACGACAACAATAATCAAATCAAATATCCATCATTTGAGCATTCAAAACACCTTCTAAAAGTAGAGTCCAGGACAATACATATTACCACCATATATCGTCCTCCACCATCACGTGCAAATGGTCTAACTGTAAATCAATTTTTCGATGATTTCACGAGGTTCTTAGAGGATCACGTACTACTCTCTGGAGAATTTCTTATGGTTGGTGACTTGAATTTTCATATCGATGACCATTCAGATGTGCAAGCGAAGGAATTTCTCAATCTACTTGATGTCTTCAATTTGAAACAACATATCAACAAACCCACTCATGTACATAGACATATTCTTGACGTCATCATAACCCATGAGGATGCTACATTTCTTACTAACATTAATATACATGAACCATATATATCTGATCATGGCCTTATCTCCTTCAATATTACGCTACCTAAGCCTGCTGCTACTCGTAATTCGGTCGTTACGCGAAATTGGAAGTCCATTGACGTTGGGCAAGTAAATAAAGATCTTGAAGAATTGGATTTCTCTTGCAGTGACGTTACTGCTACCAACCTGTTATAATACTAATCTCCACAATCTTATCAACAAGCATGCACCTCAACGCAAGAAGACTATTACCATCCGTCCACTAGCTCCATGGTTTACATCTGAGTTAAAAGAGGAGAAGAGAAAGAAAAGACGACTAGAGCGTCGTTATCGACGAACAGGTACAATTGAAAACAACTCGTGCTTCCGCGAGCAGTGTCAGAAATACTCACTTCTTCTGTCTACCACCAGACAATCGTTCTATTTGGATAAAATTCAGGAGAGCAATGGTGACCAAAAAGCTTTGTTCACAGTCATAGACAAACTTTTACATCGAAATTCAGAACGTCAGCTTCCTCCTCACACCAACCTTCAAGAGCTATGCGACAGATTTGTTGATTTCTTTGTAAACAAGATCCACGCAATCCGGTCCAGCCTTGGCCCAACTGGAGGTTCTGCTGAACCTGATGACATTGGTACTAAAAGCAAGATGACAGACTTCTCTTCAATATCAATAGAAGACACAAAGAACATTATCATCAAATCGAACAGTAAATCATGTACTTTAGATCCCATTCCAACATGGTTACTAAAACAGTGTCTACCATCACTTGCTCCAGTCATCACCAATATTATTAATCAAACTCTAAGTTCTACTATGCCTACCATTTACAAAAAAGCTTCTGTAACTCCTATCCTGAAGAAGAAGAGTTCACCTGAAAAACTAAAAAATTACCGACCTATCTCCAATCTGCCCTTTGTCTCTAAGTTGATCGAGAAAGTTGCTGCTAAACAGTTAACCACCTACATCAGTACCAACAGCCTTGATGAACTAATGCAGTCCGCATATCGTAAGAATCATTCTACTGAGACATCTATATTAAGAATCCAAAATGACATCCTACAATCACTTGACAAGAACGAAGCTGTACTGCTGGTCTCACTCGACCTATCTGCGGCCTTCGATACAATTGACCATAACATTCTCTTCGCATGCTTGGAAAATCGTCTTGGAATAACTGGAAACTGCCATAATTGGATACGATCATATTTTCTAGATAGAACACTTGAAGTCACCATTGATAGTGTTAACTCAAAGCCAAGAAACCTTCCATTTGGAGTGCCGCAAGGGTCAGTTTTAGGACCTAAGCTCTTCACAATATACATACTTTCACTCGGAGACATTGCTCGAAAACATCATGTTAACTTTCACATATATGCAGACGACTGCCAATTATATATTGCATTCAAGAAGCCTACTGCCTCTCAACTTGTAAAGACCAAGATGGAGTGCTTATTGAAGAACGTTAGATCCTGGATGTCGTTGAATATGCTTAAATTAAACGATGCCAAGACTGAGGTTATTGTGATCAATAGGCCTCGTAGTTGCCTTTCTCAGCTATCGTCGATACAAATCGGTGACGAATCAGTTTCCAAATCAGATGATGTACGAAACACATACAAAATGTTGCAAAATCGTGTTTTTAAAAACTGAAAAACATGTTCAAGATCAGAGATTGCCTAAACGATACTGCTGCAAAGACCTTAGTACATTCGTTAATAACATCGAAACTCGACTATTGTAACTCTATACTCTTCGTACTGCCTGACACATCTCTCAAAAGCTTAACTCGTATTCAGAATATGTCAGCCAGCTTTATCACACAAAAAGGCAAATTTGAGCATATAACACCAATTTTAAAACAGCTGCACTGGCTCCCCATCAGGAAGAGGATTGAGTACAAGATTCTAACAATAGTCCACAAGACACTCAACGGTCAATCACCTATGTATATTAGTAACCTTATCAAAAAAAGACCAAACAAGGGAACCAGAGCGGACAAAAACAACGACCTAGTAATACCTACCATAAAAAAAGAACAGTTGCGGTGGACGATCATTCTCATTCATTGGTCCCAAATAGTGGAACACGCTTCCACGTGATTTAAAGTTAATATCTGACATTAATCGTTTTAAAAAAGAACTTAAGACATATATTTTTAAATGTACATATCATTAGCAAAATTCCTTTCTAGTTTCATTTTTCATTTCATTTATTCTTGTATATATCTTTATTTTAAGGAATTTATAAGAACGTTTACATTTTATTTACAAAGTATGATAATTTATAATTGTAAAGCGCTATAGAGTCCTAGATATAGCGATCTATAAATCCACAATTTATTTATTATTATTTATTATTTCTATTTACATTAATTTTGGATGATGATGACTTCTAGAAAATATATTATTATTTAAAAGTTAGCTCTTAAAACTAGCAATGAAGTTTCTAGATGTTGATTTTTATTGATGTACATTTTAATTTGAAATCAAGGGCGGCGGAACCGCATTTCTCTCTGTTGAGAGAAATGTTATTTTGACATCAACATGACTGCTATATTTAAGTCAGTATATTCTATATAAGTCAGTACACACAATTTTGTACAAAATGTGTAACAACTATATTTTGATATTCAGTGAGAATTGTGACACTGCTGTGGCTAAATATGGAATTCAAAAGTTATCACTATTAAGGGAACTCTGCATCAAAAGTGGTATGTTTTTAATTGCTTTTGATATTCATTTATTTATATAATGGGACTCTATAACAATGTCGATGCTACAAGCTATCAAATCATTGCACTGGAGTTTATTCAGCTATTTTAGAAGGGTGACCCAATTATTCCAAAGTGATATCTAACATATCGCCCTCACACTACTGAAACAACTTGAAAAATATAGAAAATAAGATGGTTTTAGGGGAGGTGTAATCAGCAACGTCACCTTTGCCAATATTTTCCCTGCATTGTCTATCCCTGCTGCAATTCATCCATGCTCCTAGGTGGCTGATACTAGATGACAAACTGACCATTTATCTTTTACCTCAGGTGTGCAGATTCTTCTACGAGAGTATGATTTTAGCAACAAGAAATATCCTACCTTTAAAGAGGAAGATATCATGAACTTGTTTCCCATTGTTAAGCATACTAATCCAAAGGTTAGTACTGATGTTTCCTTGGTTCAAGGTAGTAATGGACACTTGCTACTGCACCTCTAGCTTGCATATGTTGCTACTACTTGGTGGCCCTCAGGTGGGCAAAGACGTGCACATGTTCACCTGAATAAAGTGTTCTACTCAGCTTAAATGAAACCACACGTTATAGGCAAAATTTAACCATGAGCAAACGTTTCAATCAAAAAATCTTAAAAATAACACAGGGACTCCCTAATAATTTAATCCCTAATATCTCGAAGAATTAATTATTAATTATGATGATAGAGCGAAATGGCCATGGATACGAATATAACATTATAAAGAAAACGTTTCATCTCTTTTTACCCAAAATGGCAGAGACATTTAGGCATTATTTATTTTGCTTACTTTTGAAACTACTTTTCTCAAATACCAAAAATTAAGTTTAGTAAACTTAGTGATAGACACCTTATTTTACTGAAAAGCTGCTCAGTGAGTCATTTTTTTTTTCATTGCTCAGGCGTATGATGCTGCAGCTGTTTTTGAGGCTGCCAATGGAAAGCTTCAAGCAGGTCAGTGTCAAAATAACTTTTAATGCACCAGTTGTGCAGAACTGTTATGAAAGCTGTTATATTTTATCAATCATTTGATTAGCTAATCAGCCAATGCCAATCACTTAAATGATGTTAATCAATTGTCAAATGGTCAGCCAGTTACTCCACCATACATGCAGCTTTTCAACCAAACAGTCAATTAATCAAATACTATATATTGATCAGTCAATCAAACAAATGTTGGTGATAACAGCAGGAAATATATCTTCAAGGATGGACACTTACAGTTGTGTACATCACACACTCCAATTTCAGGGTTACTTGGTGAGGCTCATGAGTTAATGGTGGAAGCTTTAAACTTGTTTCATCAAGTATACGGTCCTCTACATCCAGAAATAGGCACTTGCTATAGGTTGGTAATGATTGTGATGTGTTTAAATTGAGATTTTCAAATTAGATATTGTTAAGGTAGAGACTGTCTTTATATTTCAGATCTATTGCAAGATTACACTACCTAGCAGATGATTCAGTACAGGTTAGTCTTTGTTCTTCCGCATATGACATTTCTATTTTGTTTATTAGATAAATTTGTTGATTAAATATTATTGTTAATTCCACTTCAACAATTGTTGTACACCACTTGGATGAAGAAATCCTCGAACAAGTAACTTTGTTCAATACAACATACAACGTCCATGAAATTTGTCTATTATTTTCTTTCATTTTGCTTGTTGGTGAGACTATTATGAACTCCGATATTGTTGTTTTAGGCTGTTGCTTATCAAAAGAAAGCGGTTATTGTATGTGAACGTGTTCTTGGTGTGGATCATCCTGATACCATCATTGCTTATGTAAGTAAAGCACTCGCCTACATTGAACACCCTAAAAAAGAGACATTCTCAGTTTGCGTTGCATACAGTGCTCCAACTATGGTAGAAACTAGCGATTTTTGTCAAAAGTGAAGTGCTGCGACGATGTAGTATTTATTGTGTTGAAAGTCGAAAAGCGATAGCACGAAAACGAACTCGGGCACCTATCTTTTTTTATTTTCTTATTTGTTCAAGAACTATGTTTTCTCTCACATATCTGATTGTCAATAAACTTCCATGTCTAGTTGGTGATATATTTCAAAAAATGTGTCTTGAATGGGCACTTCGATTTCCCTCGAACACTATACTCTATGCTAGAAATTTAGCATTTTATTTTAGAAAAAAGATTTCATTGATCAAATAATCACATTATTTTTATATCCACTTATATCTTTATGGGAAAATAGCAAAATCAAGAGAATTGTGTGTGTCTAGAAATATTTATCGACCAGTAATTAATTATTTTTTAATTTTCGAATTTTACTCCCAAAATACAAAACATGGTACTTTTCAAAAACGTTCTCGCGAGAAAACGAGTTCGGGGTCCCCATTTTTTTATTTCATCTTTGAAATAAGCAACTCAAAAAGGGTATTATTGTGGAACGTTTCAAGGGATTTCCATGTCTAGTTTTATTTCTACGGAATTACCTTAATTATACGTAATTATTGTTAAGGTAGCTAGTCCCAGTTTCAAATTAGCCGCACAAGTCACTTTCAAAACACTGCCATCCACGACAGAAAAACGTACGGTAAATTGATTACTACGAGAGTATTGAGTAATGATTGAAGTTTTTTATGATATATGTTATAGGGCGATCGGCGTCACTATGGCAACGCTATGGGAGAATTCCTCTTTTCACATATTGTAAAAATTCACAGCTCTTAATCCTAATTATAAAAAATCCCTCACGTTTGCAAAATGCAAACAAAATGAATCAACAAACCAGTAACTGCAGAAATGAGTCGAAAAAAGTTTGTACTTAGAATTTGTTCCTTTTAGGTTCACTTGGCATTATACTGCCATAACTGCGGTATGGTCTCTGTAGCTCTCAAACTCATGTACAGGGTGCGATACTTAGCCGTATTGGTGTTCGGAGAAGGTCACCCTGACATGTCAACGTTTGATGTGAGTATTAAGTGAGAATTTAAAAGTAAATTGCCAGTGTTTCCATGAATTGTGGGATGGATCAATTCCTTTTCCAGAGTTAAAAAGGAACTAGGCCCGAGTTAAATTATTACCCAAACAGTCCAGTTTCATGTTTTTATTGCTTTGGCTGAGCCTTTATTGCGATACTTCAGCTGACGTAAGACTTTGTTATTCATGTGCCAACAAGACAGTGATTGGGAGTTATTTTAATAAAGCCTATTGTTGTTCTGGTTGATACATTAGCATAACAATTTGTTTGTTAGTAACATGAAGTATCGCTACAGTATGTGATATATTCACGTCGGAAAGTACCAATCGAAAAACAATTTAAATACCAATGGTTTTGTCTTGATTCAGTTGTTAATTTACCTACAATTGAGGCTCGGCCTGAGCAATACTAATAAATTTATTTCGCTTTCAAAATGAATTTATTCAAATAGCAAAAACTCCAACGCGCTGGCGATTTTTTTACATATATGTTTTACATTATGTATCAAATGTTCTTGCATGACGTCACGGTTTTGAGAAATAGTCTACAGAGTCTTTAGAGGACCCTAAAGCGTATACAAGAATATCATTTCTGACCCTAAAAGATCCGTCATGCACTCAAGGGAGTCTTCTCCCAGAAAATTGAAAGGTCATGCATGGTGCGCAATGCCTTACTTGTAAAGTGGAATGTAGATTATGTTTTGTGTAATTTTCATCGGTGAAATGGGTCAGAGTAGTGATGTATTAGTTATCTTTATGGCAAAATCTGGTCTGTCTTTTCTAGAGTAATATTGGACTAATGCTTCATGGTCAGCGCGAATTTAAAATATCAGAGAAGTTTATGGAAAAAGCTGTTGATGTTCAATTGAAGTAAGTTTGAGATGTACACAGGCTCTTTAAACCGTGTTGTTGTATAAAGAAGCTGCCTGCAATATTACCGTTTGTTAACTTATCCAGGTTAAATGATAACGGTTTCCGATAAACAGTGCTTATAAACGTTTCTTTACGCACTACACGTGTGTGACACTAGGAATTGTTAATGTGATACTCCTATGAAACGTATGTGTTAAAATCAATGCACGTGGTCACTGTTCATTTCTTTGATATCTTTCTGCAGATACCATGGGAGCTCAAGCATACATACAGCCATGAGGTACATGATAACTCATTTTATTTGTATTGTATCATGCAATTGAAGATACATAATGCTAAGTTTGATAGTTTTGTAATCACTATCATGTTATTTGATTGTTTGCAGTTTTCATCTGTTAGCCCGTGCAAAGGCATGTGTTTACGACTATCGTGCTGCTCTTCTGAATGAAAAACAAGCTTATGGTGTCTACAAATTAAAGGTAAATCCTATATTTTTTTTGTTATTCTTTTTGTCATTTTGTGCGGAACAAAATGTGTCTGTGTTATGACTTAACTGAGTTTGTAGACGGACCCAGTTTATTTTTATTAAACAATAGCGTTCGTGTAGGCTCTTCCTTCCCATCCTATCTTCCTCTTTCTCCCCCTGCCCGAACATGAATCTGTGTTGCCTGACCTACAAAAAAGACATGTTCTTATTTGTGGGCGTTACAGGGTGAAGATAAATTTTTGACCACCTATAATTTATTTACATCTAGTACGTCTACATTTCAGTCGGTCAAGTCTCGATTGCTGCTTAACTAAGACATAAAAGTATGAGTGTAAATAAAGATGGTCACAATTTTTTGCGCCTCGCTTAAAGTGTATTATCACTGATAAAGCAAGTTCCGTATGAATGGCAAACAGTACTGTATCATATTGTACCTGTAATGTCTAAGAAAACATTCAAATTATGTTCTGTGCCATCAAAGCCATATACGTTTCCAACTATTGTGTAAGTTATTGATCACATTTACCGATATTTAGTATGGAGAAGAGGATCCCCGTACAAAAGAAAGTTCTGATTACCTAAAACATTGTACAAGACAAGCTGTAGTCATGCAAAAAAGGGTAAGCAATGAACTCATACACTGACATTTTCTTCTGCGATGAGAACTTCAGTCTACTCTACTTGCTCGTTTTGCATCAAAAATACTTTTGTCGTTTCGACTGTATAGTGGTTAATTTTTTGCGGTGTATTTTAATTATATGTTTCATTTGCAGATAAAAGCTGAGATCCAAACAGTGCTCTCAAAATGTTGTCTTTCTGAACGCGAAAAGAAAAAGATTTTTTCATAATTGTGATATCGTTGGTAAAAAAAATGAAAAAGAGTGGCGAAATCAAAGCAGTTGTACTCTCAAACCACAACAACTCAATAAGGAATTTTATAAGATTGCAGTGACAAATCGGATTTTTTTCGTATTAAGAGGAGCTATTCTCCAATTCTTGCATAATAAGCTGTCTTAGCCAAATTGCCATAATTTTTGAGAATTAAAACTAGACGATCTGCGATCGATTACTCGTGCCCTTACTAATAGTGATGAATGATGAAATGTTTGACATAATGAAAATAATGCGATATAAAAAACATGTTTATTTGTGTTTTCAATTCATGGATTTTTTCCATAGGGAGGGGGGGATATTTGATTTTGGATTTCCGAATAACTGGGGTGATTTATCGGGATTCCAAGGACTGGCCAACGAGTAAGTTACGAGTTCAAGCTAGTAGATTCATCGAAATAACAGATAACGAAAATTCGTTATCAAAATAGTTTTCTCAAAAAATTGCTTCGAAACAAACTTTTCGCACCTAAGTATTCTCGACTTTTTGACATTTTTTAAACATTCCTGAGACACTGAAAATATCTTAATCTTGTCTTGTTTTCTATTGAATGAAAGCAGTTGAGGAAGTTATGAAAGTTTTTTTTCAGCTTAAAATGCAAATTTGTGAAGCATTCGAATGGCTTTTCGCAAGTATGCAACTTTCCAGACATTCCGTCTCTTCTCGTCTCGTCTGCTTTTCGAAGCGTTTTTTTCCATATATAAAGAAGGCAATATAATTTAGTTTACAGTACAATTTTTATTATCACGGAATAGAAAAACAAATTTGTTTTAATTCCTAGGTCAAAATTATGAGTGTTTTCAAAGTATAACAAAGCAATATATTGTTTACGTTTTCATTTGCTATACTAGTACTAATATGCGATTCATTTGTGTAAGCTTGAGTTGGCATTGCTATCAACTTTCATATTGTCTTTACAAAGCTTTTAAAAGATTTACTGCCAATAGAGAATGAATTCTGATTATTAAGATAGTCCGTTTCGTTGGCAACTTTGTAAAATAATTTAATTTAAATAATATTATCAAATAAATATAGGTCACCGTCCTAGTTTGCGAAATATTGTCAAAAACAGGTTTTCCGAGAGAAGACTAGGTCGAGTAGTGCGTTTTCACGCTCGAAAATATTGCAATGCTTCGGACTTATTATTTAAAGCACTTTTCAAACATAATTTGACAAGATTTCGAATTTTAGAGTTTTACATTTCTTATCATCATTAAATACAGAGCTATGTCTGAGAAACACTTTAACGTAAAAATACAGTTTTCACGTTTTCAATGGAAAAATCACGAGTTTCTGTACACTCGCCCCAGTCAACGCTCGGTGAGGTCTTGATATTATTGAATTTTGAGGATATTTCAGATATCTCGCAAACCAATACGGGCACCTGTTCAGTTTCCAATTATTGAATATATACGTTTTTTAGTTAAATGAGCTGTCAGGAAGAAGTACAGACCAGTCAAAGGATTCAGAATGTGCTGAGGTAAGATTAATAACTCATAGTTTGTCATTCTTGCCGTTAATTAGAACCTAACATTGGTCTAGCGGTTCACTCTGGTGAACTGGGTGGAATATCAGTGTGGTGGCGCTAAGGAATAACTGTGGCGTGCTCACCTCCCTTCGTCAAATCGCTCTACTCCATATGTGCGTGGGCCGATTTTAGGAGACCGTCCATATAAGAACCAGGCAGTAGGTGATAAACCGAACGTAGCCAAACTAACTCGTATGTGGCTCACATGTAGCAGTAGCATAGCATGTGGTAGAAGTTCGAGATCAAAGTATTGCACAATCACGGAGTTGACCATCCCTCCCCCTTCGGTTTTGGAGCATTTTCGGGGAATTTCTGTTAATTTGAAGTGAAAATTGGAAAATTCACACAACCACAAAAACAATAGTATTTTTTTTATATTGTCAACCCGTTGTAACAGGTTGATTCTCAATCGGTTAGAACGGGTTGACTGTAACGAGTTAATCAGCCCGTTGTAGACGGTTAAGGACCAAGTATAATACTAGTAGTTTCTTATATTGTCAACCCGTTGTAACGGGGTGATTCTCAGTCGGTTAGAACCGGGGTTGGGCTGTAACGAGTTGATCAGCCCGTTGTAGACGGTTAAGGGCCGAGTATAATACTAGTAGTTTTTATATTGTCATCCCGTTGTAACAGGGTAATTCTCAATCGGCTAGAACGTGTTTGGCTGTAACGAGTTGATCAGCCCATTGTAGGCGGTTAAGGACCAAGTATAATACTAGTAGTTTCTTATATTGTCAACCCGTTGTAACAGGGTGATTCTCAAACGGCTAGAACGGGTTAGGCTGTAACGAGTTGATCAGCCCGTTGTAGACGGTTAAGTACCAAGTATAATACTAGTAGTTTTTATTACTTAACCCGTTACAACTGGTTAGCATTTTTGCCATTTTTAAACTCCATGAAAAAAGCTTAAACCAATGTTCGAAAGTGCACTACACGAACGATGCATGCACTATCTTGCATAATGAGCAAGAAATAGACCGAACTTAAAATTATTTTTTAATTTCAAATTGAGAAAGGTAAGAATTCTGTATACTAGCTACAATCTTGAACATAAATGTTGAGACTCTAAGCACTCATACATTTCTTAAGTATGTTTGTGTGCAATACATCACTTTGACGGTCTTTCAATTATCCCCCTACCCCCAAAAGCAATGTTGTATTTCCTGAAGGTATTTCTCTCCCATGAATAACAACATTGAACGAGGAAGAAGGAGGGAGGGTCAGATATTGATGAAACTGTGCATATTTTGAAGAGTCTCAACTATTTATGTCCAATATTGTATTTGGCGAATAATGATATTTTTATTTTAAGGTATCCTTTGACGGAAATGAGCATTTCTGCTGTGTAAATGCATGGAAAAACTTCCATTCCAAACAACTACACTTGCTAGAAGTTAGGGGATGAAATTCCTCAAGCGCGAACATGTCTCCATCAATTTTGCGTTTTTGCATCGATTTTGAGTAGTATTGCAATAAAAATGCTATAAAATCACTGTAAACGTATTTGCCGTCCTTTACAGCAATACACTGTGCTAATTAAAGTCTAGAAATTGTATCAAACGGAAAAAGAAAACATAACACAATCATGTTGTGTATTTTTACCTATTTTCTACAGAGAAAATATAGAAACGGTTAACACGGAGTCTTAACGATTAACAAACACTTTTTTATATAAAAGAAATAAATCTGATATTTTTATATGTCAGTTTTGGACATTGTTTTTAGAGCTTCTTTCTGACGACGACACTGTTTACGCTGTTTGGCACGTTGATGGCGCCATAATTACAATTTTGCGCATGCTCAATTTAGAAAAACTTTCCGTTCAAAGAATCGAATTGTATCGCAAATTTTCTGGATACAATGGATACGTGAGGACGGGCGAAAACGATTCGTAAACGCTGCGTGTGGACGCAAACATTTTTGTATTCGCAATGAAAATTTGCAGGTAAAAAAATTCCCGGATACGTGAAAATAAGTCAAAAGAATCTCATAACAACTTCTGTACATTTTGGGTTAGAAATAATCACACAACTATGTTTTCTTGAAATTGTACATGGAAGTCAAAAGATTTAAAACCTGAGCGTCGTAAATCGCAAAATGACGAAAATACATAGGAAATTGATAAAAATTCTGAAAAAAGAATAAGAAAGCAAAGTAGTTGCAAAGCGTGATAAAACAGAAAATATTTTGCGGCTAGTTACAGAAGTCGAACCTGGATCTCTTGTTTCTTGCATAATTTGTTGCGCATTTCACAAATGGTCTACACTGTTAGCTTGAGTGAACACTCCCATGCACAGTAAAAATTATTTCTTTAGGATCTTTTCATGGAGCGGTGTGACGTAAGCTGTTTTCTACGAAGCCAAGAGGTTGAACAGTGCAAAAGACTTGGTGCAATCTTTCAAAGACATGCTAGAATTCCATTGGGACCCCACGCCTTAGTAGTGCTGAGACTACTGAAGCATTTACTGAATAAGTGAATGTAGCTCTGAATTGATTTTGGATTGACTTTGCCTTTTTGTTCTTGTAGGTCTCGGCTGCTCAAGACATATCTCAATTGATGGGTATTTTAACTGGTCTGAAAGAAAGCTGTACATCTGTTACACGAAATACCTGATTATCACCACAGGAACGTCAAAAATATTTCTATGTCCACGTCTTGGTGGAATAGATTTATGTAAATGGCTTTTAACTAAACTAAAACTGAGAAGCTAAATCAGTTTGCCAAGAGGACTGAAAGAAGCTTCCTGGTGTTTTACCCGATTTGACGATTATTCTCAAATGAAATACCGGCAGTAAAATAAAGAGATGATTAACGATAAACTCCATTAGCCTTGTCAGAATGATGGCTTGGACTCTCGAGGGAATACTAGAGGAGAATAAATGGGACTGGGGCCCCTTATATCCCATTTCACAAGATTTTTCGTTAATGGGAAAAGTGAACAGCATGCTTCCATCGCTGGAAAACTCGTGACCACCCACAAACCTTTGCCAATCCCCCTTTCAGGGCGCTCCGCTCAACTTCTCCAGATTTTGAGTGGAGAACGTTGAAGTGGTTATTTAATAGATAATCACTGAGACATACAGCATTCGTGGGTATAATGCAGGCAGCTGAGGGCGCAGCCCGAAGCTGCCTGCATTATACCCACGAATGCTGTATGTCTCAGTGATTATCTAGTATAATTATTGTTCTTATCGTTGTCTTATTCGTTTTCGTTATATTGATTGCTAGGCGGAACTCGCTGCATTATTAAAAATAATGCTTTTAGCTAGAAGCATTATTTTTCATAATGCAGTTTGCTGTTTGTTGAAGTGTGACCTAATGCATTCGTTGAGATAATACTGAGTAAAAACAATGGGTTGTGATGAGAACAGTGATTATAACCCTTTGAATGAAATTTATTTGGTGGATTCTACTCAGAGTCAGGTTTCGAATGAGGGATAACCTAGGGGTGTTCGATAAAATACGGCCAAGTTTCGGAATTTAAAAAGGGACTTAAAATTTTACTCAAGTTAAGGTATCAACCCCCAAACAAGAAAGATCGTACGGATTTTACTATTATCGCCAAGTTTCAACGTGTATGAACGAATATGTACTGAATGGCAATTTTTTAAAAGTCGCCAAAATAACAGAGAATGTATGGGGTTTGAAGACAGCGCCCCCTAATTGTCCCCAAAACCATACATTCTCTGTAATTTTGAAGATTTCTTTAAAACCTACAAATCAGTCAGTATTTATTTAAACTTTCTGAAACTTGGTAAATTGGGTAATTTTAATGCGATCTTCCATGTGATGAGATATGTTTTTTGATTAGATAAATATTTCTATATTCGTCTCCAGTCCCTTTTTGAATTCCGGAAAGGCGAATTTGATGCGAATGTTTGCAATTTTGCGTTTTACCGAAGGTCGTCCAAGGTTTTTGCCATAGTGCGTTTCTAGCGGAAATGACTTCACATCATACTGAAATATGCGCATTGAGCAATATCCCGTTAAAATAGTTCCAGTTTGTGTTTTAGTTGAAATTTACAGCACGGTTCATAACAGTTTGAGGAAAGTAACGAAATTTCTAGAAATGTGAAAATCAAAGGGATATTTTTCCAAACGTGAAAATTATTTAAATTATTCTAGGTATTAGTAATAATTCTCACTAAATTTGGCCCCGCTGAGATACTGACCATGTGTACTATGAGGTACAAGTTTACGCGCGGGGTTCCTGTGGCTAAGGGAAATTTAAAAGTCGGAGCAATGGCGGCACAGATCGGGGCGATAGCCTTGCTCGTTTCAGCTTTTTTTTTTCTTAATGTCAGTTTCTTCTAAATTTTGTTTGTGTGTCGTTTGTAACAAGGAGTGTTCGAAGCATGCATCATTCAACTAGAAATGTGGAAAGCTATAAGAATTATTTACCGGCATGCTTCGGGGTGACCTCGACGAGTGGAGTTATTTGTACAATAGCGATACTTCATGTTTATAAGCAAACAAACTGTTATGCTAATGTGCCAACCAGAACAACAATCTCTATTGAAATAACGTCCAATCACTGTCTGGTTGGCACACAAACCTCACGCAATCCTAATCATCCACCATGGATCTCTGGGAACTCGCTAAAGAAATACGTAAAAAGAAAACTCTTTGGAGAAGAGTAAAAAACTCTTCCAATCCTTTGCTCCTTGAGAAGTTTCGCAGGAAAAGGCAATCTATCAAAATGTGGATTCGTGCTGCTAGAAGAAAATTCCTCGCCGATATTTCTAACGAGGTTCATGTCAATAGTAAACGATTCTGGTCTTTTTTCTCATTTAAAAACAAAAGATCACCAATCCCAGACAAAGTCTGTTATGGTCCTGATACCTTTTGTGACGACCGCGCTCGTGCTAATGCCTTTGCGTCGTACTTCCAGTCCATCTATACCGACCACGATAATTGTGATTCCATTCTTAATATGCCAACCGTATCTAATCCAACTGGTAAAACTTTGGAAGTCATCCACGCTACCGCTGATGAGGTTTTGTCTCTTCTCCAATCCGTTAAAACCAACAAGTCAATTGGACCTGATGGCTTGCCCAATATTATCTTGAAAGAATGCGCCGAGGCTTTGGCCCCTTCACTAACTGCCTTCATCAATTTTGGTCTTAGTCATGGCCTCTATCTCAGTCAGTGGAAATACGCCAATCTTACTCCTATACACAAAAAAGGCAAGCGTAATGACGTTTGTAACTACCGTCCGATCTCGTTACTGCCAGTAATTTCTAAGATCCAGGAGCAGATAGTTGCCTCTGCACTTACTGACTTTATCAAGAACCAACTCTATGACTTTCAGCATGGTTTCCTAAAAGGTAAATCCTGTGTCAGCCAACTCCTTGTATATGATGAAATCGGTAAACACCTAGATGCTGGTATAGAGACTGACTTGATACTGTTAGATTTTGCCAAGGCCTTCGACTCCGTCTGCCACGATAAACTAATTCAAAAGCTTAGATTGTTCGGTGTAAGTGGCCCTCTTCTCTCCTGGTTTGAAAGCTATCTCAATCAACGTATGCAGCGCGTGGTAATTAATGGCACTTACTCTAATTGGCACGCACTAAAATCTGGTGTCCCTCAAGGGTCGCTGTTGGGACCAATCTTATTTTTGGTGTACATTAATGACCTACCTAATGTCATAAATCACTGCAAATTAGCTATGTTTGCTGACGACTCTAAATGTCTTAAGATCATCCATAATAAGAACAGAGACTTTGCTGACATTCAACAAGATTTAGATGCTTTATCAAACTGGTCTCGTGCTAATGAAATATACTTCCAACCTTCTAAGTGCTTGAACCTTAGAATCTCCAGAAAACGGCATAGTCCTGACAGATCATTTTGTATACTTGGGTCCGAGCTTGATATAGTAAGATCTGCAACCGACCTAGGAGTTACCATCACTAGTGATCTGAAGTGGACTGACCACATCTCGTGTATTGTCGCTAAAGCCAATCGTATGATTGGTTTTATCAAGCGGAATTGCTCCAAAGATCTCAAAAGAGTGTCAGTGATGATTCTCTATAAATCGCTTGTAAGATCGCACCTGTGTTATGCATCTCAACTATGGGCTCCTCAAACCCCAGCTCTGATGTGTGAAATTGAGAACATTCAACGTAGAGCCACTCGTTTTATTTGTAGAGGAGCAGCTGACCTTTCCTACAAAGAACGTCTCATTGAACTTAATCTACTCCCACTAAACTGCTGGCTGGAATACCTAGACATTATGTTCTACTTTAAACTTAAATTAGGTTTAATTGATTTACATCGCAACGACTTATTATAATGTAGCAACAGTCGTACCCCCCATGGTACTACGGGACTTAATCTTAAAACCAAATCTGCCTGAACATCCTTATTTAGAGACTCGTACTTTTTAAGAATTTGTCATATGTGGAACGCTATACCTATCAATTTAAGAAAATTAGTTAATATTCAAACTTTTTCAAAGAAATTGAAATAGTTTTTCTTTATGAGGCTAAATAATATCTTCGACCAAGACGACATCCGTTCGTATAAACTTATTTCTGTCAAATGTCGTCGTCCTAATTCATCAACTAAATGTAACTGTTAATTAATTCATCAACTAAATGTAACTGTTAATTAATTTATATGTATATCTTTTTTTTCCCCTACCTTTTCTACTTATTATCTTAATTTTTCTCAATTTGTAGCATGGGTGCATGTAAGTGGGTTGGGTTTCAATTTTTTTTTTTTTTTTTTTTTTTTTTTTTAGGGGTTAGGGATAGGTAATTTACCTCGAAGGGGACTTCAAGTCCTATTGTAATTTACCTGCCTTAGGCAAATCCTTAAATAAATAAATATATATATGAATGACAAAGGCTTACTTCAGCTGAAGTATCGCTATATAGATTCATCAAAACAAAAACCTCCTTAGCGTATTTTTTTTCTAATATAATTCAAATGACAAATTAATATAGTGTCCAAAGAATAAGAACGATGATTTTGGCATTTATTTCTGTTCCAGATTGAATATAAAATAGAATTCAATATTCATAATATTTACTGTTATTCTTCGTTTGCAACCACGTGATAATTCAGGAAAAATGTTTTCTTTTAAATCCTACTGAAAAACTACGTTCATATCCTTTCAAAGCATTAAAAACAACGTAATTCTCCCAAATTTGAAGATTCTAGAGCGAATAATTACTGAACTATTGACGATCAAAGATTCGTATTATTTGGTAAAAATGTATGGCTTCGGCATGTTGGATGATGACTTATATCATCCAACATGGCAGATAGTACTTTATTGGTCTAAAAATAAGGCAAATTCAGTATTTTAGATAAGTTTTTTGGATTGTGTACTTGAATTGAATCACCAGGAGCCTATTTGAGACAACGTTTTATAACAGAGATGAATTTATCGCGATATTTATCCTTCGATTCGAATAACGCGATAGCGTTGCGTGACACAATTTAGACCTAAATATCTCGCAAGTTTGCAACATTTTTGGACACATATTTCTACAAAGTCTTTTAATAGGCGTTAGCTATAACATATAGTGGGTATGTTTCTATTTAATTAAGGTAATTCCACAGGAATAGATTCTATCTGTAAAAATCGCTGTTTTTCTGATATTTTACAGTTTTTGAGTTGATAATCATCTTAAAAGAAAAATAAGTTGGGGTCACCGATTTCGTTTTAAAGATAATTGCCTCCAAACACAAGGTGTTATTGCCTATCACGCGCGCAAATTCGCACAATTTTTTCAAAATCATTTACAGGTTTGTCTAATTCTAGAAAGCATGTTTACTTTTCCTAATACTAAAAAACTTAGTAGCACTACTTGGAATAGTCTTTAATCTTATCACCTACTATTTTTTTGGTGGTCCACGAGACATTATCTTAGTTTGTGTGGCATGTAAGCGAAGTGTTCCTCCTCTAAAACATTCCATTTTAGCTCTTCTGGAGGTCGTTTCTAACTCCTAAAACTGTGAATTATTCAAAATCCTACCTGTAAATTTTTTTGATTTCTAAATATGTTGTAGAATTTATTGTTACAAAAATATTTTTGAAATAAAAACTGGGGGTCACCGAATTCGTTACGGAGTTATTTTCGTTCAAATACGCAATTTTAGGCTTTTTACTTTGGGCTACCTGTGTAAATATACCACAGGAAGCCATTATGGTAAATCCTCGAGCACGAAAAAGCAGCCGTTCAGCAAAAGGAATTCGGGGAGAAAACGATTCAATTTTTACTTTCCTCCAAACAGAGTGGTTGGAACATCTTTTACACCATCTGGTATCATTCCTAAGTTGATAAGTAATGGCTTTTTTGGTTATATTTTCTCATTGCAATAGCGCGCGCGGAAAATAACCGTCATTTTAAATTTCATAGTTTGACAGTTTGTGTTGCAGTTAGCGTGCGCAGAAGACGTGCGCAGTGCAAAACTGTGGAATTACCTTAAAAATGAATTTGTCATACTTTTGATGACGTCACATGAAAACGAAGAATAAAATTGAAATATAATCAAACTCTTGGACAAGAGAGTGTTGATTACAGTGTTTGACAGTATATTAGGCTGATAGGCAAGACATATGACAATATCAAATTACCCACTGTATGGGATAAAAAAGGTTATGAGAAAAAATACAAAGTAAAAATGACATGATCATACATATGCTAATTCCACGCCAGTTGATATTGACCATTAATTTTAGAGTAAAAGCGTATTTTTTATCAAAACAAAAGTATTTCAGAACAGTAAAACAAGCACTAAAGAGAGAGTGGTTGGGAGCCTCTGTGCAAGTTCAAAACCATTTTTAATTTTGTGGCTACAGCCTGGAAGAGGCGCGCTGCCATATAGTCATCCATCAGTGTCTGACTGTCTGTCAGAGTGTCCTTCTGTCCGTTTTTTTTTTTTTTTTCAAAAAATGCAATTTTTGCGTTTTTTTGCTACTTTTTTCGCGGATTTGCATAATCACAGCTGTTTTTGTAAAAATTAGTTCCACAAGAGTGATCTACTAATGAAGAAATCAAAAGTTCCACTTTAATGCAAATTTATGCAAATCTTTTTTTCAAAAAATGCATTTTTTGCGTTTTTTTGCTACTTTTTTCGCGGATTTGCATAAGCACAGCTGTTTTTGTAAAAATTAGTTCCACAATAGTGATCTACTAATCAAGAAATCAAAAGTTCCACTTTAATGCAAATTTATGCAAATCGTTTTTTTCAAAAAATGCATTTTTTGCGTTTTTTTGCTACTTTTTTCGCGGATTTGCATAATCACAGCTGTTTTTGTAAAAATTAGTTCCACAATAGTGATCTACTAATGAAGAAATCAAAAGTTCCACTTTAATGCAAATTTATGCAAATTTTTTTTCAAAAAATGCATTTTTTGCGTTTTTTTGCTACTTTTTTCGCGGATTTGCATAATCACAGCTGTTTTTGTAAAAATTAGTTCCACAAGAGTGATCTACTAATGAAGAAATCAAAAGTTCCACTTTAATGCAAATTTTTTTTCAAAAAATGCATTTTTTGCGTTTTTTTGCTACTTTTTTCGCGGATTTGCATAAGCACAGCTGTTTTTGTAAAAATTAGTTCCACAATAGTGATCTACTAATCAAGAAATCAAAAGTTCCACTTTAATGCAAATTTATGCAAATCGTTTTTTTCAAAAAATGCATTTTTTGCGTTTTTTTGCTACTTTTTTCGCGGATTTGCATAATCACAGCTGTTTTTGTAAAAATTAGTTCCACAATAGTGATCTACTAATGAAGAAATCAAAAGTTCCACTTTAATGCAAATTTATGCAAATTTTTTTTCAAAAAATGCATTTTTTGCGTTTTTTTGCTACTTTTTTCGCGGATTTGCATAATCACAGCTGTTTTTGTAAAAATTAGTTCCACAAGAGTGATCTACTAATGAAGAAATCAAAAGTTCCACTTTAATGCAAATTTTTTTTCAAAAAATGCATTTTTTGCGTTTTTTTGCTACTTTTTTCGCGGATTTGCATAATCACAGCTGTTTTTGTAAAAATTAGTTCGACAAGAGTGATCTACTAATGAAGAAATCAAAAGTTCCACTTTAATGCAAGTTTATGCAAATTTTTTTTTCAAAAAAATGCATTTTTTGCGTTTTTTTGCTACTTTTTTCGCGGATTTGCATAATCACAGCTGTTTTTGTAAAAATTAGTTCCACAAGAGTGATCTACTAATAAAGAAATGAAAAGTTCCACTTTACACTCGTTTTCAGGTACACGCGCGTTTTCGGTGAAACCTCTCAAATGCAAAACTAGGTTTTGGTGGACGTCAATCATTCCATTTCCATAGCAATATTGAAATCATTGAAAACTGACAGCGAAGACACTTCGTGGGATCAATACGTAATATTTACTTACTTCTTTGTCTTCTTTGTCGATAATCTGTATGTCATCAATATCTGGCAGGTTCGGCGCCGGTAATTACGAGGTATTCGTCGTCTTCGGTGCTGTTTGGTGGTATATCGAAGGAAAAATCGTGTAGAAAGTTTCTAAACGACTACATTTTCTTTGAAAAATATAAAGGAGAAAACGCGCGGTACCTTTGCAAGCACGTGCACATTTCTATGGAAACGGAATGATTGACGTCCACCAAAACCTTGTTTTGCATTTGAGAGGTTTTACCGAAAACGCGCGTGTACCTGAAAACGAGTGTAATGCAAATTTATGCAAATTTTTTTTTTCAAAAAATACATTTTTTGCGTTTTTTTGCTACTTTTTTCGCGGATTTGCATAATCACAGCTGTTTTTGTAAAAATTAGTTCCACAAGAGTCATCTACTAATGAAGAAATCAAAAGTTCCACTTTAATGCAAATTTATGCAAATTTTTTTTTTCAAAAAATACATTTTTTGCGTTTTTTTTGCTACTTTTTTCGCGGATTTGCATAATCACAGCTGTTTTTGTAAAAATTAGTTCCACAAGAGTGATCTACTAATGAAGAAATCAAAAGTTCCACTTTAATGCAAATTTATGCAAACTTTTTTTTCAAAACATGCATTTTTTGCGTTTTTTTGCTACTTTTTTCGCAAATTTGCATAATCACAGCTGTTTTTGTAAAAATTAGTTCCACAAGAGTGATCTACTAATGAAGAAATCAAAAGTTCCACTTTACACTCGTTTTCAGGTACACGCGCGATTTCGGTGAAACCTCTCAAATGCAAAACTAGGTTTTGGTGGACGTCAATCATTCCATTTCCATAGCAATATTGAAATCATTGAAAACTGACAGCGAAGACACTTCGTGGGATCAACACGTAATATTTACTTACTTCTTTGTCTTCTTTGTCGATAATCTGTATGTCATCAATATCTGGCAGGTTCGGCGCCGGTAATTACGAGGTATTCGTCGTCTTCGGTGCTGTTTGGTGGTATATCGAAGGAAAAATCGTGTAGAAAGTTTCTAAACGACTACATTTTCTTTGAAAAATATAAAGGAGAAAACGCGCGGTACCTTTGCAAGCACGTGCACATTTCTATGGAAACGGAATGATTGACGTCCACCAAAACCTTGTTTTGCATTTGAGAGGTTTTACCGAAAACGCGCGTGTACCTGAAAACGAGTGTAATGCAAATTTATGCAAATTTTTTTTTTCAAAAAATACATTTTTTGCGTTTTTTTGCTACTTTTTTCGCGGATTTGCATAATCACAGCTGTTTTTGTAAAAATTAGTTCCACAAGAGTCATCTACTAATGAAGAAATCAAAAGTTCCACTTTAATGCAAATTTATGCACATTTTCTTTCAAAAAATGCATTTTTTGCGTTTTTTTGCTACTTTTTTCGCGAATTTGCATAATCACAGCTGTTTTTTTAAAAATTAGTTCCACAAGAGTGATCTACTAAAAAAGAAATCAAAAGTTCCACTTTAATGCAAATTTATGCAAATTTTTTTTTCAAAAAATGCATTTTTTGCGTTTTTTTGCTACTTTTTTCGTGGATTTGCATAATCACAGCTGTTTTTGTAAAAATTAGTTCCACAAGAGTGATCTACTAATGAAGAAATCAAAAGTTCCACTTTAATGCAAATTTATGCAAATTTTTTTTTCAAAAAATGCATTTTTTGCGTTTTTTTGCTACTTTTTTCGCGGATTTGCATATTCACAGCTGTTTTTGTAAAAATTAGTTCCACAAGAGTGATCTACTAATGAAGAAATCAAAAGTTCCACTTTAATGCAAATTTATGCACATTTTCTTTCAAAAAAAGCATTTTTAGCGTTTTTTTGCTACTTTTTTCGCGGATTTGCATAATCACAGCTGTTTTTTTAAAAATTAGTTCCACAAGAGTGATCTACTAATAAACAAATCAAAAGTTCCACTTTAATGCAAATTTATGCAAATTTTTTTTTCAAAAAATGCATTTTTTGCGTTTTTTTGCTACTTTTTTTGCGGATTTGCATAATCACAGCTGTTTTTGTAAAAATTAGTTCCACAATAGTGATCTACTAATGAAGAAATCAAAAGTTCCACTTTAATGCAAATTTATGCAAATCTTTTTTTCAAAAAATGCATTTTTTGCGTTTTTTTGCTACTTTTTTCGCGGATTTGCATAATCACAGCTGTTTTTGTAAAAATTAGTTCCACAAGAGTTATCTACTAATGAAGAAATCAAAAGTTCCACTTTACACTCGTTTTCAGGTACACGCGCGTTTTCGGTGAAACCTCTCAAATGCAAAACTAGGTTTTGGTGGACGTGAAGCATTCCATTTCCATAGCAATATTGAAATCATTGAAAACTGACAGCGAAGACACTTCGTGGGATCAATACGTAATATTTACTTACTTCTTTGTCTTCTTTGTCGATAATCTGTATGTCATCAATATCTGGCAGGTTCGGCGCCGGTAATTACGAGGTATTCGTCGTCTTCGGTGCTGTTTGGTGGTATATCGAAGGAAAAATCGTGTAGAAAGTTTCTAAACGACTACATTTTCTTTGAAAAATATAAAGGAGAAAACGCGTGGTACCTTTGCAAGCACGTGCACATTTCTATGGAAACGGAATGATTGACGTCCACCAAAACCTTGTTTTGCATTTGAGAGGTTTTACCGAAAACGCGCGTGTACCTGAAAACGAGTGTAATGCAAATTTATGCAAATTTTTTTTTTCAAAAAATACATTTTTTGCGTTTTTTTGCTACTTTTTTCGCGGATTTGCATAATCACAGCTGTTTTTGTAAAAATTAGCTCCACAAGAGTCATCTACTAATGAAGAAATCAAAAGTTCCACTTTAATGCAAATTTATGCAAATTTTTTTTTTCAAAAAATACATTTTTTGCGTTTTTTTGCTACTTTTTTCGCGGATTTGCATAATCACAGCTGTTTTTGTAAAAATTAGTTCCACAAGAGTGATCTACTAATGAAGAAATCAAAAGTTCCACTTTAATGCAAATTTATGCAAATTTTTTTTTCAAAAAATGCATTTTTTGCGTTTTTTTGCTACTTTTTTCGCGGATTTGCATAATCATAGCTGTTTTTGTAAAAATGAATTAAACAAGAGTGATCTAGTAATGAAGAAATCAAAAGTTCCACTTTAATGCAAATTTATGGAATTTTTTTTCAAAAAATGCATTTTTTGCGTTTTGTTGCTACTTTTTTCGCAGATTTGCATAATCACAGCTGTTTTTGTAAAAATTAGTTCCACAAGAGTGATCTACTAATGAAGAAATCAAAAGTTCCACTTTAATGCAAATTTATGCACATTTTCTTTCAAAAAATGCATTTTTTGCGTTTCTTTGCTACTTTTTCGCGGATTTGCATAATCACAGCTGTTTTTTTAAAAATTTGTTCCACAAGAGTGATCTACTAATAAAGAAATCAAAAGTTCCACTTTAATGCAAATTTATGCAAATTTTTTTTTCAAAAAATGCATTTTTTGCGTTTTTTTGCTACTTTTTTCGCGGATTTGCATAATCACAGCTGTTTTTGTAAAAATTAGTTCCACAATAGTGATCTACTAATGAAGAAATCAAAAGTTCCACTTTAATGCAAATTTATGCAAATTTTTTTTTCAAAAAATGCATTTTTTGCGTTTTTTTGCTACTTTTTTCGCGGATTTGCATAATCACAGCTGTTTTTGTAAAATTTAGTTCCACAAGAGTCATCTACTAATGAAGAAATCAAAAGTTCCACTTTAATGCAAATTTATGCACATTTTCTTTTAAAAAATGCATTTTTTGCGTTTTTTTGCTACTTTTTTCGCGGATTTGCATAATCACAGCTGTTTTTGTAAAAATTAGTTCCACAAGAGTGATTTGCTAATGAAGAAATCAAAAGTTCCACTTTAATGCAACTTTATGCAATTTTTTTTTCAAAAAATGCATTTTTTGCGTTTTGTTGCTACTTTTTCGCGGATTTGCATAATCATAGCTGTTTTTGTAAAAATTAGTTCCACAAGAGTCATCTACTAATGAAGAAATCAAAAGTTCCACTTTAATGCAAATTTAAGCACATTTTCTTTCAAAAAATGCATTTTTTGCGTTTTTTTGCTTTTTTTTTCGCGGATTTGCATAATCACAGCTGTTTTTGTAAAAATTAGTTCCACAAGAGTGATCTACAAATAAAGAAATCAAAAGTTCCACTTTAATGCAAATTTATGCAAATTTTTTTTTCAAAAAATGCATTTTTTGCGTTTTTTTTGCTACTTTTCTCGCGGATTTGCATAATCACAGCTGTTTTTGTAAAAATTAGTTCCACAAGAGTGATCTACTAATGAAGAAATCAAAAGTTCCACTTTAATGCAAATTTATGCAATTTTTTTCTTCAAAAAATGCATTTTTTGCTTTTTTTTGCTACTTTTTTCGCGGATTTGCATAATCATAGCTGTTTTTGTAAAAATGAATTACACAAGAGTGATCTAGTAATGAAGAAATCAAAAATTCCACTTTAATGCAAATTTATGCAATTTTTTTTTCAAAAAATGCATTTTTTGCGTTTTGTTGCTACTTTTTTTCGCGGATTTGCATAATCACAGCTGTTTTTGTAAAAATTAGTTCCACAAGGGTGATCTACTAATGAAGAAATCAAAAGTTCCACTTTAATGCAAATTTACACACATTTTCTTTCAAAAAATGCATTTTTTGCGTTTTTTTGCTACTTTTTTCGCGGATTTGCATAATCACAGCTGTTTTTGTAAAATTTAGTTTCACAAGAGTCATCTACTAATGAAGAAATCAAAAGTTCCACATTAATGCAAATTTATGCACATTTTCTTTCAAAAAATGCATTTTTTGCGTTTTTTTGCTACTTTTTTCGCGGATTTGCATAATCACAGCTGTTTTTGTAAAAATTAGTTCCACAAGAGTCATCTACTAATAAAGAAATCAAAAGTTCCACTTTAATGCAAATTTATGCACATTTTCTTTCAAAAAATGCATTTTTTGGGTTTTTTTGCTACTTTTTTCGCGGATTTGCATAATCACAGCTGTTTTTTTAAAAATTAGTTCCACAAGAGTGATCTACTAATAAAGAAATCAAAAGTTCCACTTTAATGCAAATTTATGCAAATTTTTTTTTCAAAAAATGCATTTTTTGCGTTTTTTTGCTACTTTTTTCGCGGATTTGCATAATCACAGCTGTTTTTGTAAAAATTAGTTCCACAAGAGTGATCTACTAATGAAGAAATAAAAAGTTCCACTTTAATGCAAATTTATACAAATTTTTTTTTCAAAAAATGCATTTTTTGCGTTTTTTTGCTACTTTTTTCGCGGATTTGCATAATCACAGCTGTTTTTGTAAAAATTAGTTCCACAAGAGTGATCTACTAATGAAGAAATCAAAAGTTCTACTTTAATGCAAATTTATGCACATTTTCTTTCAAAAAATGCATTTTTAGCGTTTTTTTGCTACTTTTTTTGCGGATTTGCATAATCACAGCTGTTTTTGTAAAAATTAGTTCCACAAGAGTCATCTACTAATGAAGAAATCAAAAGTTCCACTTTAATGCAAATTTAAGCACATTTTCTTTCAAAAAATGCATTTTTTGCTTTTTTTTGCTGCTTTTTTCGCGGATTTGCATAATCACAGCTGTTTTTGTAAAAATTAGTTCCACAAGAGTGATCTACAAATAAAGAAATCAAAAGTTCCACTTTAATGCAAATTTATGCAAATTTTTTCTTCAAAAAATGCATTTTTTGCGTTTTTTTGCTACTTTTCTCGCGGATTTGCATAATCACAGCTGTTTTTGTAAAATTTAGTTCCACAAGAGTGATCTACTAATGAAGAAATCAAAAGTTCCACTTTAATGCAAATTTATGCAATTTTTTTCTTCAAAAAATGCATTTT
Organism: Diadumene lineata; assembly: GCA_918843875.1. Taxonomy (NCBI): domain Eukaryota; kingdom Metazoa; phylum Cnidaria; class Anthozoa; order Actiniaria; family Diadumenidae; genus Diadumene; species Diadumene lineata. The sequence goes on along the minus strand of OU974070.1, from coordinate 19,177,206 downwards.
TTGCGTTTTTTTGCTACTTTTTTCGCGGATTTGCATAATCACAGCTGTTTTTGTAAAAATTAGTTCCACAAGAGTGATCTACTAATAAACAAATCAAAAGTTCCACTTTAATGCAAATTTATGCAAATTTTTTTTTCAAAAAATGCATTTTTTGCGTTTTTTTTGCTACTTTTTTTGCGGATTTGCATAATCACAGCTGTTTTTGTAAAAATTAGTTCCACAATAGTGATCTACTAATGAAGAAATCAAAAGTTCCACTTTAATGCAAATTTATGCAAATCTTTTTTTCAAAAAATGCATTTTTTGCGTTTTTTTGCTACTTTTTTCGCGGATTTGCATAATCACAGCTGTTTTTGTAAAAATTAGTTCCACAAGAGTTATCTACTAATGAAGAAATCAAAAGTTCCACTTTACACTCGTTTTCAGGTACACGCGCGTTTTCGGTGAAACCTCTCAAATGCAAAACTAGGTTTTGGTGGACGTGAAGCATTCCATTTCCATAGCAATATTGAAATCATTGAAAACTGACAGCGAAGACACTTCGTGGGATCAATACGTAATATTTACTTACTTCTTTGTCTTCTTTGTCGATAATCTGTATGTCATCAATATCTGGCAGGTTCGGCGCCGGTAATTACGAGGTATTCGTCGTCTTCGGTGCTGTTTGGTGGTATATCGAAGGAAAAATCGTGTAGAAAGTTTCTAAACGACTACATTTTCTTTGAAAAATATAAAGGAGAAAACGCGTGGTACCTTTGCAAGCACGTGCACATTTCTATGGAAACGGAATGATTGACGTCCACCAAAACCTTGTTTTGCATTTGAGAGGTTTTACCGAAAACGCGCGTGTACCTGAAAACGAGTGTAATGCAAATTTATGCAAATTTTTTTTTTCAAAAAATACATTTTTTGCGTTTTTTTGCTACTTTTTTCGCGGATTTGCATAATCACAGCTGTTTTTGTAAAAATTAGCTCCACAAGAGTCATCTACTAATGAAGAAATCAAAAGTTCCACTTTAATGCAAATTTATGCAAATTTTTTTTTTCAAAAAATACATTTTTTGCGTTTTTTTGCTACTTTTTTCGCGGATTTGCATAATCACAGCTGTTTTTGTAAAAATTAGTTCCACAAGAGTGATCTACTAATGAAGAAATCAAAAGTTCCACTTTAATGCAAATTTATGCAAATTTTTTTTTCAAAAAATGCATTTTTTGCGTTTTTTTGCTACTTTTTTCGCGGATTTGCATAATCATAGCTGTTTTTGTAAAAATGAATTAAACAAGAGTGATCTAGTAATGAAGAAATCAAAAGTTCCACTTTAATGCAAATTTATGGAATTTTTTTTCAAAAAATGCATTTTTTGCGTTTTGTTGCTACTTTTTTCGCAGATTTGCATAATCACAGCTGTTTTTGTAAAAATTAGTTCCACAAGAGTGATCTACTAATGAAGAAATCAAAAGTTCCACTTTAATGCAAATTTATGCACATTTTCTTTCAAAAAATGCATTTTTTTGCGTTTCTTTGCTACTTTTTCGCGGATTTGCATAATCACAGCTGTTTTTTAAAAATTTGTTCCACAAGAGTGATCTACTAATAAAGAAATCAAAAGTTCCACTTTAATGCAAATTTATGCAAATTTTTTTTTCAAAAAATGCATTTTTTGCGTTTTTTTTGCTACTTTTTTCGCGGATTTGCATAATCACAGCTGTTTTTGTAAAAATTAGTTCCACAATAGTGATCTACTAATGAAGAAATCAAAAGTTCCACTTTAATGCAAATTTATGCAAATTTTTTTTTTCAAAAAATGCATTTTTTGCGTTTTTTTTGCTACTTTTTTCGCGGATTTGCATAATCACAGCTGTTTTTGTAAAATTTAGTTCCACAAGAGTCATCTACTAATGAAGAAATCAAAAGTTCCACTTTAATGCAAATTTATGCACATTTTCTTTTAAAAAATGCATTTTTTGCGTTTTTTTGCTACTTTTTTCGCGGATTTGCATAATCACAGCTGTTTTTGTAAAAATTAGTTCCACAAGAGTGATTTGCTAATGAAGAAATCAAAAGTTCCACTTTAATGCAACTTTATGCAATTTTTTTTTCAAAAAATGCATTTTTTGCGTTTTGTTGCTACTTTTTCGCGGATTTGCATAATCATAGCTGTTTTTGTAAAAATTAGTTCCACAAGAGTCATCTACTAATGAAGAAATCAAAAGTTCCACTTTAATGCAAATTTAAGCACATTTTCTTTCAAAAAATGCATTTTTTGCGTTTTTTTGCTTTTTTTTTTCGCGGATTTGCATAATCACAGCTGTTTTTGTAAAAATTAGTTCCACAAGAGTGATCTACAAATAAAGAAATCAAAAGTTCCACTTTAATGCAAATTTATGCAAATTTTTTTTTCAAAAAATGCATTTTTTGCGTTTTTTTGCTACTTTTCTCGCGGATTTGCATAATCACAGCTGTTTTTGTAAAAATTAGTTCCACAAGAGTGATCTACTAATGAAGAAATCAAAAGTTCCACTTTAATGCAAATTTATGCAATTTTTTTCTTCAAAAAATGCATTTTTTGCTTTTTTTTGCTACTTTTTTCGCGGATTTGCATAATCATAGCTGTTTTTGTAAAAATGAATTACACAAGAGTGATCTAGTAATGAAGAAATCAAAAATTCCACTTTAATGCAAATTTATGCAATTTTTTTTTCAAAAAATGCATTTTTTGCGTTTTGTTGCTACTTTTTTTCGCGGATTTGCATAATCACAGCTGTTTTTGTAAAAATTAGTTCCACAAGGGTGATCTACTAATGAAGAAATCAAAAGTTCCACTTTAATGCAAATTTACACACATTTTCTTTCAAAAAATGCATTTTTTGCGTTTTTTTGCTACTTTTTTCGCGGATTTGCATAATCACAGCTGTTTTTGTAAAATTTAGTTTCACAAGAGTCATCTACTAATGAAGAAATCAAAAGTTCCACATTAATGCAAATTTATGCACATTTTCTTTCAAAAAATGCATTTTTTGCGTTTTTTTGCTACTTTTTTCGCGGATTTGCATAATCACAGCTGTTTTTGTAAAAATTAGTTCCACAAGAGTCATCTACTAATAAAGAAATCAAAAGTTCCACTTTAATGCAAATTTATGCACATTTTCTTTCAAAAAATGCATTTTTTGGGTTTTTTTGCTACTTTTTTAGCGGATTTGCATAATCACAGCTGTTTTTTTAAAAATTAGTTCCACAAGAGTGATCTACTAATAAAGAAATCAAAAGTTCCACTTTAATGCAAATTTATGCAAATTTTTTTTTCAAAAAATGCATTTTTTGCGTTTTTTTGCTACTTTTTTCGCGGATTTGCATAATCACAGCTGTTTTTGTAAAAATTAGTTCCACAAGAGTGATCTACTAATGAAGAAATAAAAAGTTCCACTTTAATGCAAATTTATACAAATTTTTTTTTAAAAAAATGCATTTTTTGCGTTTTTTTGCTACTTTTTTCGCGGATTTGCATAATCACAGCTGTTTTTGTAAAAATTAGTTCCACAAGAGTGATCTACTAATGAAGAAATCAAAAGTTCTACTTTAATGCAAATTTATGCACATTTTCTTTCAAAAAATGCATTTTTAGCGTTTTTTTGCTACTTTTTTTGCGGATTTGCATAATCACAGCTGTTTTTGTAAAAATTAGTTCCACAAGAGTCATCTACTAATGAAGAAATCAAAAGTTCCACTTTAATGCAAATTTAAGCACATTTTCTTTCAAAAAATGCATTTTTTGCTTTTTTTTGCTGCTTTTTTCGCGGATTTGCATAATCACAGCTGTTTTTGTAAAAATTAGTTCCACAAGAGTGATCTACAAATAAAGAAATCAAAAGTTCCACTTTAATGCAAATTTATGCAAATTTTTTCTTCAAAAAATGCATTTTTTGCGTTTTTTTGCTACTTTTCTCGCGGATTTGCATAATCACAGCTGTTTTTGTAAAATTTAGTTCCACAAGAGTGATCTACTAATGAAGAAATCAAAAGTTCCACTTTAATGCAAATTTATGCAATTTTTTTCTTCAAAAAATGCATTTTTTGCGTTTTTTTGCTACTTTTTTCGCGGATTTGCATAATCACAGCTGTTTTTGTAAAAATTAGTTCCACAAGAGTGATCTACTAATAAAGAAATCGAAAGTTCCACTTTAATGCAAATTTATGCAATTTTTTTTTCAAAAAATGCATTTTTTGCGTTTTGTTGCTACTTTTTTCGCGGATTTGCATAATCACAGCTGTTTTTGTGAAAATTAGTTCCACAAGAGTGATCTACTAATGAAGAAATCAAAAGTTCCACTTTAATGCAAATTTATGCACATTTTCTTTCAAAAAATGCATTTTTTGCGTTTTTTTGCTACTTTTTTCGCGGATTTGCATATTCACAGCTGTTTTTGTAAAAATTAGTTCCACAAGAGTGATCTACTAATGAAGAAATCAAAAGTTCCACTTTAATGCAAATTTATGCACATTTTCTTTCAAAAAAAGCATTTTTAGCGTTTTTTTGCTACTTTTTTCGCGGATTTGCATAATCACAGCTGTTTTTTTAAAAATTAGTTCCACAAGAGTGATCTACTAATAAACAAATCAAAAGTTCCACTTTAATGCAAATTTATGCAAATTTTTTTTTCAAAAAATGCATTTTTTGCGTTTTTTTGCTACTTTTTTTGCGGATTTGCATAATCACAGCTGTTTTTGTAAAAATTAGTTCCACAATAGTGATCTACTAATGAAGAAATCAAAAGTTCCACTTTAATGCAAATTTATGCAAATCTTTTTTTCAAAAAATGCATTTTTTGCGTTTTTTTGCTACTTTTTTCGCGGATTTGCATAATCACAGCTGTTTTTGTAAAAATTAGTTCCACAAGAGTTATCTACTAATGAAGAAATCAAAAGTTCCACTTTACACTCGTTTTCAGGTACACGCGCGTTTTCGGTGAAACCTCTCAAATGCAAAACTAGGTTTTGGTGGACGTGAAGCATTCCATTTCCATAGCAATATTGAAATCATTGAAAACTGACAGCGAAGACACTTCGTGGGATCAATACGTAATATTTACTTACTTCTTTGTCTTCTTTGTCGATAATCTGTATGTCATCAATATCTGGCAGGTTCGGCGCCGGTAATTACGAGGTATTCGTCGTCTTCGGTGCTGTTTGGTGGTATATCGAAGGAAAAATCGTGTAGAAAGTTTCTAAACGACTACATTTTCTTTGAAAAATATAAAGGAGAAAACGCGTGGTACCTTTGCAAGCACGTGCACATTTCTATGGAAACGGAATGATTGACGTCCACCAAAACCTTGTTTTGCATTTGAGAGGTTTTACCGAAAACGCGCGTGTACCTGAAAACGAGTGTAATGCAAATTTATGCAAATTTTTTTTTTCAAAAAATACATTTTTTGCGTTTTTTTGCTACTTTTTTCGCGGATTTGCATAATCACAGCTGTTTTTGTAAAAATTAGCTCCACAAGAGTCATCTACTAATGAAGAAATCAAAAGTTCCACTTTAATGCAAATTTATGCAAATTTTTTTTTTCAAAAAATACATTTTTTGCGTTTTTTTGCTACTTTTTTCGCGGATTTGCATAATCACAGCTGTTTTTGTAAAAATTAGTTCCACAAGAGTGATCTACTAATGAAGAAATCAAAAGTTCCACTTTAATGCAAATTTATGCAAATTTTTTTTTCAAAAAATGCATTTTTTGCGTTTTTTTGCTACTTTTTTCGCGGATTTGCATAATCATAGCTGTTTTTGTAAAAATGAATTAAACAAGAGTGATCTAGTAATGAAGAAATCAAAAGTTCCACTTTAATGCAAATTTATGGAATTTTTTTTCAAAAAATGCATTTTTTGCGTTTTGTTGCTACTTTTTTCGCAGATTTGCATAATCACAGCTGTTTTTGTAAAAATTAGTTCCACAAGAGTGATCTACTAATGAAGAAATCAAAAGTTCCACTTTAATGCAAATTTATGCACATTTTCTTTCAAAAAATGCATTTTTTGCGTTTCTTTGCTACTTTTTCGCGGATTTGCATAATCACAGCTGTTTTTTTAAAAATTTGTTCCACAAGTGTGATCTACTAATAAAGAAATCAAAAGTTCCACTTTAATGCAAATTTATGCAAATTTTTTTTTCAAAAAATGCATTTTTTGCGTTTTTTTGCTACTTTTTTCGCGGATTTGCATAATCACAGCTGTTTTTGTAAAAATTAGTTCCACAATAGTGATCTACTAATGAAGAAATCAAAAGTTCCACTTTAATGCAAATTTATGCAAATTTTTTTTTCAAAAAATGCATTTTTTGCGTTTTTTTGCTACTTTTTTCGCGGATTTGCATAATCACAGCTGTTTTTGTAAAATTTAGTTCCACAAGAGTCATCTACTAATGAAGAAATCAAAAGTTCCACTTTAATGCAAATTTATGCACATTTTCTTTTAAAAAATGCATTTTTTGCGTTTTTTTGCTACTTTTTTCGCGGATTTGCATAATCACAGCTGTTTTTGTAAAAATTAGTTCCACAAGAGTGATTTGCTAATGAAGAAATCAAAAGTTCCACTTTAATGCAACTTTATGCAATTTTTTTTTCAAAAAATGCATTTTTTGCGTTTTGTTGCTACTTTTTCGCGGATTTGCATAATCACAGCTGTTTTTGTAAAAATTAGTTCCACAAGAGTGATCTACTAATGAAGAAATCAAAAGTTCCACTTTAATGCAAATTTATGCACATTTTATTTCAAAAAATGCATTTTTGCGTTTTTTTGCTTTTTTTTCGCGGATTTGCATAATCACAGCTGTTTTTGTAAAAATTAGTTCCACAAGAGTGATCTACAAATAAAGAAATCAAAAGTTCCACTTTAATGCAAATTTATGCAAATTTTTTTTCAAAAAATGCATTTTTTGCGTTTTTTTGCTACTTTTCTCGCGGATTTGCATAATCACAGCTGTTTTTGTAAAAATTAGTTCCACAAGAGTGATCTACTAATGAAGAAATCAAAAGTTCCACTTTAATGCAAATTTATGCAATTTTTTTCTTCAAAAAATGCATTTTTTGCTTTTTTTTGCTACTTTTTTCGCGGATTTGCATAATCATAGCTGTTTTTGTAAAAATGAATTACACAAGAGTGATCTAGTAATGAAGAAATCAAAAATTCCACTTTAATGCAAATTTATGCAATTTTTTTTTCAAAAAATGCATTTTTTGCGTTTTGTTGCTACTTTTTTTCGCGGATTTGCATAATCACAGCTGTTTTGTAAAAATTAGTTCCACAAGGGTGATCTACTAATGAAGAAATCAAAAGTTCCACTTTAATGCAAATTTACACACATTTTCTTTCAAAAAATGCATTTTTTGCGTTTTTTTGCTACTTTTTTCGCGGATTTGCATAATCACAGCTGTTTTTGTAAAATTTAGTTTCACAAGAGTCATCTACTAATGAAGAAATCAAAAGTTCCACATTAATGCAAATTTATGCACATTTTCTTTCAAAAAATGCATTTTTTGCGTTTTTTTGCTACTTTTTTCGCGGATTTGCATAATCACAGCTGTTTTTGTAAAAATTAGTTCCACAAGAGTCATCTACTAATAAAGAAATCAAAGTTCCACTTTAATGCAAATTTATGCACATTTTCTTTCAAAAAATGCATTTTTTGGGTTTTTTTGCTACTTTTTTCGCGGATTTGCATAATCACAGCTGTTTTTTTAAAAATTAGTTCCACAAGAGTGATCTACTAATAAAGAAATCAAAAGTTCCACTTTAATGCAAATTTATGCAAATTTTTTTTCAAAAAATGCATTTTTTGCGTTTTTTTGCTACTTTTGCGTTTTTTTGCTACTTTTTTCGCGGATTTGCATAATCACAGCTGTTTTTGTAAAAATTAGTTCCACAAGAGTGATCTACTAATGAAGAAATAAAAAGTTCCACTTTAATGCAAATTTATACAAATTTTTTTTTCAAAAAATGCATTTTTTGCGTTTTTTTGCTACTTTTTTCGCGGATTTGCATAATCACAGCTGTTTTTGTATAAATTAGTTCCACAAGAGTGATCTACTAATGAAGAAATCAAAAGTTCTACTTTAATGCAAATTTATGCACATTTTCTTTCAAAAAATGCATTTTTAGCGTTTTTTTGCTACTTTTTTTGCGGATTTGCATAATCACAGCTGTTTTTGTAAAAATTAGTTCCACAAGAGTCATCTACTAATGAAGAAATCAAAAGTTCCACTTTAATGCAAATTTAAGCACATTTTCTTTCAAAAAATGCATTTTTTGCGTTTTTTTGCTGCTTTTTTCGCGGATTTGCATAATCACAGCTGTTTTTGTAAAAATTAGTTCCACAAGAGTGATCTACAAATAAAGAAATCAAAAGTTCCACTTTAATGCAAATTTATGCAAATTTTTTCTTCAAAAAATGCATTTTTTGCGTTTTTTTTTGCTACTTTTCTCGCGGATTTGCATAATCACAGCTGTTTTTGTAAAAATTAGTTCCACAAGAGTGATCTACTAATGAAGAAATCAAAAGTTCCACTTTAATGCAAATTTATGCAATTTTTTTCTTCAAAAAATGCATTTTTTGCGTTTTTTTTGCTACTTTTTTCGCGGATTTGCATAATCACAGCTGTTTTTGTAAAAATTAGTTCCACAAGAGTGATCTACTAATAAAGAAATCGAAAGTTCCACTTTAATGCAAATTTATGCAATTTTTTTTTCAAAAAATGCATTTTTTGCGTTTTGTTGCTACTTTTTTCGCGGATTTGCATAATCACAGCTGTTTTTGTGAAAATTAGTTCCACAAGAGTGATCTACTAATGAAGAAATCAAAAGTTCCACTTTAATGCAAATTTATGCACATTTTCTTTCAAAAATGCATTTTTTGCGTTTTTTTTGCTACTTTTTCGCGGATTTGCATAATCACAGCTGTTTTTTGTAAAAATTAGTTCCACAAGAGTGATCTACTAATAAAGAAATCGAAAGTTCCACTTTAATGCAAAGTTATGCAAATTCTTTTTTTTTGAAAAAATGCATTTTTTGGGTTTTTTTGCTTTTTTTTCGCGCATTTGCATAATCACAGCTGTTTTTGTAAAAATTAGTTCCACAATAGTGATCTACTAATGAAGAAATCAAAAGTTCCACTTTAATGCAAATTTATGAAAATCTTTTTTTTCAAAAAATGCATTTTTTGCGTTTTTTTGCTACTTTTTTCGCAGATTTGCATAATCACAGCTGTTTTTGTAAAAATTAGTTCCACAAGAGTCATCTACTAATGAAGAAATCAAAAGTCCCACTTTAATGCAAATTTATGCACATTTTCTTTCAAAAAATGCATTTTTTGCGTTTTTTTTGCTACTTTTTTCGCGGATTTGCATAATCACAGCTGTTTTTGTAAAAATTAGTTCCACAGGAGTGATTTGCTAATGAAGAAATCAAAAGTTCCACTTTAATGCAAATTTATGCAAATTTTGTTTTTCAAAAAATACATTTTTTGCGTTTTTTTGCTACTTTTTTTGCGGATTTGGATAATCACAGCTGTTTTTGTAAAAATTAGTTCCACAATAGTGATCTACTAATGAAGAAATCAAAAGTTCCACTTTAATGCAAATTTATGAAAATCTTTTTTTTCAAAAAATGCATTTTTTGCGTTTTTTTGCTTCTTTTTTCGCCGATTTGCATAATCACAGCTGTTTTTGTAAAAATTAGTTCCACATTAGTGATCTACTAATGAAGAAATCAAAAGTTCCACTTTAATGCAAATTTATGAAAATCTTTTTTTTCAAAAAATGCATTTTTTGCGTTTTTTTGCTTCTTTTTTCGCGGATTTGCATAATCACAGCTGTTTTTGTAAAAATTAGTTCCACAAGAGTGACCTACTAATGAAGAAATCAAAAGTTCCACTTTAATGGAAATTTATGCACATTTTCTTTCAAAAAATGCATTTTTTGCGTTTTTTTGCTACTTTTTTCGCGGATTTGCATAATCACAGCTGTTTTTGTAAAAATTAGTTCCACAAGAGTGATCTACTAATGAAGAAATCAAAAGTTCCACTTTACACTCGTTTTCAGGTACACGGGCGTTTTCGGTGAAACCTCTCAAATGCAAAACTAGGTTTTGGTGGACGTCAATCATTCCATTTCCATAGCAATATTGAAATCATTGAAAACTGACAGCGAAGACACTTCGTGGGATCAATACGTAATATTTACTTACTTCTTTGTCTTCTTTGTCGATAATCTGTATGTCATCAATATCTGGCAGGTTCGGCGCCGGTAATTACGAGGTATTCGTCGTCTTCGGTGCTGTTTGGTGGTATATCGAAGGAAAAATCGTGTAGAAAGTTTCTAAACGACTACATTTTCTTTGAAAAATATAAAGGAGAAAACGCGCGGTACCTTTGCAAGCACGTGCACATTTCTATGGAAACGGAATGATTGACGTCCACCAAAACCTTGTTTTGCATTTGAGAGGTTTTACCGAAAACGCGCGTGTACCTGAAAACGAGTGTAATGCAAATTTATGCAAATTTTTTTTTTCAAAAAATACATTTTTTGCGTTTTGTTGCTACTTTTTTCGCGGATTTGCATAATCACAGCTGTTTTTGTAAAAATCAGTTCCACAAGAGTGATTTGCTAATGAAGAAATCAAAAGTTCCACTTTAATGTAAGTTTATGCAATTTTTTTTTCAAAAAATGCATTTTTTGCGTTTTGTTGCTACTTTTTCAAGGATTTGCATAATCATAGCTGTTTTTGTAAAAATTAATTACACAAGAGTGATCTATTAATGAAGAAATCAAAAGTTCCACTTTAATGCAAATTTATGCAATTTTTTTTTCAAAAAATGCATTTTTTGCGTTTTTTGTCTACTTTTTTCGCGGATTTGCATAATCACGCCTGTTTTTGTAAAAATTAGTTCCACAAGAGTGATCTACTAATGAAGAAATCAAAAGTTCCACTTTAATGCAAATTTATGCACATTTTCTTTCAAAAAATGCATTTTTTGCGTTTTTTTGCTACTTTTTTCGCGGATTTGCATAATCACAGCTGTTTTTTTAAAAATTAGTTCCACAAGAGTGATCTACTAATAAAGAAATCAAAAGTTCCACTTTAATGCAAATTTATGCAAATTTTTTTTTCAAAAAATGCATTTTTTGCGTTTTTTTGCTACTTTTTTCGCGGATTTGCATAATCACAGCTGTTTTTGTAAAAATTAGTTCCACAAGAGTCATCTACTAATGAAGAAATCAAAAGTTCCACTTTAATGCAAATTTATACAAATTTTTTTTCAAAAAATGCATTTTTTGCGTTTTTTTGGCTACTTTTTTCGCGGATTTGCATAATCACAGCTGTTTTTGTAAAAATTAGTTCCACAAGAGTGATCTACTAATGAAGAAATCAAAAGTTCCACTTTAATGCAAATTTATGCACATTTTCTTTCAAAAAATGCATTTTTAGCGTTTTTTTTCTACTTTTCTCGCGGATTTGCATAATCACAGCTGTTTTTGTAAAAATTAGTTCCACAAGAGTCATCTACTAATGAAGAAATTAAAAGTTCCACTTTAATGCAAATTTAAGCACATTTTCTTTCAAAAAATGCATTTTTTGCTTTTTTTTTGCTGCTTTTTTCGCGGATTTGCATAATCACAGCTGTTTTTGCAAAAAATTAGTTCCACAAGAGTGATCTACTAATGAAGAAATCAAAAGTTCCACTTTAATGCAAATTTATGAAAATCTTTTTTTTCAAAAAATGCATTTTTTGCGTTTTTTTGCTACTTTTTTCGCAGATTTGCATAATCACAGCTGTTTTTGTAAAAATTAGTTCCACAAGAGTCATCTACTAATGAAGAAATCAAAAGTTCCACTTTAATGCAAATTTATGCACATTTTCTTTCAAAAAATGCATTTTTTGCGTTTTTTTGCTACTTTTTTCGCGGATTTGCATAATCACAGCTGTTTTTGTAAAAATTAGTTCCACAAGAGTGATTTGCTAATGAAGAAATCAAAAGTTCCACTTTAATGCAAATTTATGCAAATTTTGTTTTTCAAAAAATGCATTTTTTGCGTTTTTTTGCTACTTTTTTTGCGGATTTGGATAATCACAGCTGTTTTTGTAAAAATTAGTTCCACAAGAGTGATCTACTAATGAAGAAATCAAAAGTTCCACTTTAATGCAAATTTATGAAAATCTTTTTTTTCAAAAAATGCGTTTTTTGCGTTTTTTTGCTACTTTTTTCGCAGATTTGCATAATCACAGCTGTTTTTGTAAAAATTAGTTCCACAAGAGTCATCTACTAATGAAGAAATCAAAAGTTCCACTTTAATGCAAATTTATGCACATTTTCTTTCAAAAAATGCATTTTTTGCGTTTTTTTGCTACTTTTTTCGCGGATTTGCATAATCACAGCTGTTTTTGTAAAAATTAGTTCCACAATAGTGACCTACTAATGAAGAAATCAAAAGTTCCACTTTAATGCAAATTTATGCACATTTTCTTTCAAAAAATGCATTTTTTGCGTTTTTTTGCTACTTTTTTCGCGGATTTGCATAATCACAGCTGTTTTTGTAAAAATTAAATCCACAAGAGTCATCTACTAATGAAGAAATCAAAAGTTCCACTTTAATGCAAATTTAAGCACATTTTCTGTCAAAAAATGCATTTTTTGCGTTTTTTTGCTACTTTTTTCGCGGATTTGCATAATCATAGCTGTTTTTGTAAAAATGAATTACACAAGAGTGATCTAGTAATGAAGAAATTAAAAGTTCTACTTTAATGCAAGTTTATGCAATTTTTTTTTTCAAAAAATGCATTTTTTGCGTTTTTTTGCTACCTTTTTCGCGGATTTGCATAATCACAGCTGTTTTTGTAAAAATTAGTTCCACAAGAGTGATCTACTAATGAAGAAATCAAAAGTTCCACTTTAATGCAAATTTATGCAATTTTTTTCTTCAAAAAGTGCATTTTTTGCGTTTTTTTGCTACTTTTTTCGCGGATTTGCATAATCATAGCTGTTTTGGTGAAAATGAATTACACAAGAGTGATCTAGTAATGAAGAAATTAAAAGTTCCACTTTAATGCAAATTTATGCAATTTTTTTTTCAAAAAATGCATTTTTTGCGTTTTGTTGCTACTTTTTTTCGCGGATTTGCATAATCACAGCTGTTTTTGTAAAAATTAGTTCCACAAGAGTGATCTTCAAATAAAGAAAGCAAAAGTTGCACTTTAATGCAAATTTATGCAAATTTTCTTTTCAAAAAATGCATTTTTTGCGTTTTTTTGCTACTTTTCTCGCGGATTTGCATAATCACAGCTGTTTTTGTAAAAACTAGTTCCACAAGAGTGATCTGTTAATGAAGAAATCAAAAGTTCCACTTTAATGCAAATTTATGCAATTTTTTTCTTCAAAAAATGCATTTTTTGCGTTTTTTTTGCTACTTTTTTCGCGGATTTGCATAATCATAGCTGTTTTTGTAAAAATGAATTACACAAGAGTGATCTAGTAATGAAGAAATTAAAAGTTCTACTTTAATGCAAGTTTATGCAATTTTTTTTTTCAAAAAATGCATTTTTTGCGTTTTTTTGCTACTTTTTTCGCGGATTTGCATAATCACAGCTGTTTTTGTAAAAATTAGTTCCACAAGAGTGATCTACTAATGAAGAAATCAAAAGTTCCACTTTAATGCAAATTTATGCAATTTTTTTCTTCAAAAAGTGCATTTTTTGCGTTTTTTTGCTACTTTTTTCGCGGATTTGCATAATCACAGCTGTTTTTGTAAAAATGAATTATACAAGAGTGATCTACTAATGAAGAAATCAAAAGTTCCACTTTAATGCAAATTTATTCAAATTTTTTTTTCAAAAAATGCATTTTTTGCGTTTTTTGGGTACTTTTTTTGCGGTTTTGCATAATCAGCCTGTTTTTGTAAAAATTAGTTCCACAAGAGTGATCTACTAATGAAGAAATCAAAAGTTCCACTTTAATGCAAATTTATGCAAATTTTTTTTTTCAAAAAAATGCATTTTTTGCGTTTTTTGGCTACTTTTTTCGCGGATTTGCATAATCACGCCTGTTTTTGTAAAAAATAGTTCCACAAGAGTGATCTCCTAATGAAGAAATCAAAAGTTCCACTTTAATGCAAATTTATGCAAATTTTTTTTTCAAAAAATGCATTTTTTGCGTTTTTATGCTACTTTTTTCGCAGATTTGCATAATCACGCTTGTTTTTGTAAAAATTAGTTCCACAAGAGTGATCTACTAATGAAGAAATCAAAAGTTTCACTTTAATGCAAATTTAGGCAAATTTTTTTTCAAAAAATGCATTTTTTGCGTTTTTTTGCTACTTTTTTCGCGGATTTGCATAATTACGCCTGTTTTTGTAAAAATTAGTTCCACAAGAGTGATCTACTAATGAAGAAATGAAAAGTTCCACTTTAATGCAAATTTATTCAAATTTTTTTTTCAAAAAATGCATTTTTTGCGTTTTTTTGCTACTTTTTTCGCGGATTTGCATAATCACGCCTGTTTTTGTAAAAATTAGTTCCACAAGAGTGATCTACTAATGAAGAAATCAAAAGTTCCACTTTAATTCAAATTTATGCAATTTTTTTTTCAAAAAATGCATTTTTTGCGTTTTGTTGCTACTTTTTTTCGCGGATTTGCATAATCACAGCTGTTTTTGTAAAAATTAGTTCCACAAGAGTGATCTACTAATGAAGAAATCAAAAGTTCCACTTTAATGCAAATTTACACACATTTTCTTTCAAAAAATGCATTTTTTGCGTTTTTTTGCTACTTTTTTCGCGGATTTGCATAATCACAGCTGTTTTTGTAAAAATTAGTTCCACAAGAGTCATCTACTAATGAAGAAATCAAAAGTTCCACATTAATGCAAATTTATGCACATTTTCTTTCAAAAAATGCATTTTTTGCGTTTTTTTGCTACTTTTTTCGCGGATTTGCATAATCACAGCTGTTTTTGTAAAAATTAGTTCCACAAGAGTGATTTGCTAATGAAGAAATCAAAAGTTCCACTTTAATGCAAATTTATGCAATTTTTTTTTTCAAAAAATGCATTTTTTGCGTTTTGTTGCTACTTTTTCGCGGATTTGCATAATCACAGCTGTTTTTGTAAAAATTAGTTCCACAAGAGTCATCTACTAATGAAGAAATCAAAAGTTCCACTTTAATGCAAATTTAAGCACATTTTCTTTCAAAAAATGCATTTTTTGCGTTTTTTTTCCTACTTTTTTCGCGGATTTGCATAATCACAGCTGTTTTTGTAAAAATTAGTTCCACAAGAGTGATCTACTAATGAAGAAATCAAAAGTTCCACTTTAATGCAAATTTATGCAATTTTTTTCTTCAAAAAATGCATTTTTTGCGTTTTTTTGCTACTTTTTTTGCAGATTTGCATAATCATAGCTGTTTTTGTAAAAATGAATTACACAAGAGTGATCTAGTAATGAAGAAATCAAAAGTTCCACTTTAATGCAAATTTATGCAATTTTTTTTAAAAAAATGCATTTTTTGCGTTTTGTTGCTACTTTTTTTCGCAGATTTGCATAATCATAGCTGTTTTTGTAAAAATTAGTTCCACAAGAGTGATCTACTAATGAAGAAATCAAAAGTTCCACTTTAATGCAAATTTATGCAATTTTTTTTTCAAAAAATGCATTTTTTGCGTTTTGTTGCTACTTTTTCGCGGATTTGCATAATCACAGCTGTTTTTGTAAAAATTAGTTCCACAAGAGTGATCTACTAATGAAGAAATCAAAAGTTCCACTTTAATGCAAATTTATGTAAATATTTTGTTCAAAAAATGCATTTTTTGCGTTTTTTTGCTACCTTTTTCGCGGATTTGCATAATCACAGCTGTTTTTGTAAAAATTAGTTCCACAAGAGTGATCTTCAAATAAAGAAAGCAAAAGTTGCACTTTAATGCAAATTTATGCAAATTTTTTTTTCAAAAAATGCATTTTTTGCGTTTTTTTGCTACTTTTCTCGCGGATTTGCATAACCACAGCTGTTTTTGTAAAAATTAGTTCCACAAGAGTGATCTACTAATGAAGAAATCAAAAGTTCCACTTTAATGCAAATTTATGCAATTTTTTTCTTCAAAAAATGCATTTTTTGCGTTTTTTTGCTACTTTTTTCGCGGATTTGCATAATCACAGCTGTTTTTGTAAAAATTAGTTCCACAAGAGTGATCTACTAATGAAGAAATCAAAAGTTCCACTTTAATGCAAATTTATGCAATTTTTTTCTTCAAAAAGTGCATTTTTTGCGTTTTTTTGCTACTTTTTTCGCGGATTTGCATAATCATAGCTGTTTTTGTAAAAATGAATTACACAAGAGTGATGTAGTAATGAAGAAATTAAAAGTTCCACTTTAATGCAAATTTATGCAATTTTTTTTTCAAAAAATGCATTTTTTGCGTTTTGTTGCTACTTTTTTTCGCGGATTTGCATAATCACAGCTGTTTTTGTAAAAATTAGTTCCACAAGAGTGATCTACTAATGAAGAAATCAAAAGTTCCACTTTAATGCAAATTTATGCACATTTTCTTTCAAAAAATGCATTTTTTGCGTTTTTTTGCTACTTTTTTCGCGGATTTGCATAATCACAGCTGTTTTTGTAAAAATTAGTTCCACAGGAGTGATTTGCTAATGAAGAAATCAAAAGTTCCACTTTAATGCAAATTTATGCAATTTTTTTTTCAAAAAATGCATTTTTTGCGTTTTTTTGCTACTTTTTTCGCGGATTTGCATGATCACGCCTGTTTTTGTAAAAATTAGTTCCACAAGAGTGATCTACTAATGAAGAAATCAAAAGTTCCACTTTAATGCAAATTTATGCAAATTTTTTTTCAAAAAATGCATTTTTTGCGTTTTTTTGCTACTTTTTTCACGGATTTGCATAATCACGCCTGTTTTTGTAAAAATTAGTTCCACAAGAGTGATCTATTAATGAAGAAATCAAAAGTTCCACTTTAATGCAAATTTATTCAAATTTTTTTTTCAACAAATGCATTTTTTGCGTTTTTTCGCTACTTTTTTCGCGGATTTGCATAATCACGCCTGTTTTTGTAAAAATTAGTTCCACAAGAGTGATCTACTAATGAAGAAATCAAAAGTTCCACTTTAATGCAAATTTATTCAAATTTTTTTTTCAAAAAATGCATTTTTTGCGTTTTTTGGCTACTTTTTTTGCGGATTTGCATAATCAGCCTGTTTTTGTAAAAATTAGTTCCACAAGAGTGATCTACTAATGAAGAAATCAAAAGTTCCACTTTAATGCAAATTTATGCAAATTTTTTTTTTCAAAAAATGCATTTTTTGCGTTTTTTGGCTACTTTTTTCGCGGATTTGCATAATCACGCCTGTTTTTGTAAAAATTAGCTCCACAAGAGTGATCTACTAATGAAGAAATCAAAAGTTCCACTTTTATGCAAATTTATGCAAATTTTTTTTTTTTTTAAATGCATTTTTTGCGTTTTTATGCTACTTTTTTCGCAGATTTGCATAATCACGCTTGTTTTTGTAAAAATTAGTTCCACAAGAGTGATCTACTAATGAAGAAATCAAAAGTTCCACTTTAATGCAAATTTATGCAAATTTTTTTTTTCAAAAAATGCATTTTTTACGTTTTTTTGCTACTTTTTTCGCGGATTTGCATAATTACGCCTGTTTTTGTAAAAATTAGTTCCACAAGAGTGATCTACTAATGAAGAAATCAAAAGTTCCACTTTAATGCAAATTTATGCAATTTTTTTTTTCAAAAAATGCATTTTTTGCGTTTTGTTGCTACTTTTTCGCGGATTTGCATAATCACAGCTGTTTTTGAAAAAATTACTTCCACAAGAGTCATCTACTAATGAAGAAATCAAAAGTTCCACTTTAATGCAAATTTAAGCACATTTTCTTCCAAAAAATGCATTTTTTGCGTTTTTTTGCTACTTTTTTCGCGGATTTGCATAATCACAGCTGTTTTTGTAAAAATTAGTTCCACAAGAGTGATCTACTAATGAAGAAATCAAAAGTTCCACTTTAATGCAAATTTATGCAAATTTTTTTTTCAAAAAATGCATTTTTTGCGTTTTTTTGCTACTTTTCTCGCGGATTTGCATAATCACAGCTGTTTTTGTAAAAATTAGTTCCACAAGAGTGATCTACTAATAAAGAAATCAAAAGTTCCACTTTAATGCAAATTTATGCAAATTTTTTCTTCAAAAAATGCATTTTTTGCGTTTTTTTGCTACTTTTTTCGCGGATTTGCATAATCATAGCTGTTTTTGTAAAAATGAATTACACAAGAGTGATCTAGTAATGAAGAAATTAAAAGTTCCACTTTAATGCAAGTTTATGCAATTTTTTTTTTCAAAAAATGCATTTTTTGCGTTTTTTTGCTACTTTTTTCGCGGATTTGCATAATCACAGCTGTTTTTGTAAAAATTAGTTCCACAAGAGTGATCTACTAATGAAGAAATCAAAAGTTCCACTTTAATGCAAATTTATGCAAATATTTTGTTCAAAAAATGCATTTTTTGCGTTTTTTTGCTACCTTTTTCGCGGATTTGCATAATCACAGCTGTTTTTGTAAAAATTAGTTCCACAAGAGTGATCTTCAAATAAAGAAATCAAAAGTTGCACTTTAATGCAAATTTATGCAAATTTTTTTCTCAAAAAATGCATTTTTTGCGTTTTTTTGCTACTTTTCTCGCGGATTTGCATATTCAGAGCTGTTTTTGTAAAAATTAGTTCCACAAGAGTGATCTACTAATGAAGAAATCAAAAGTTCCACTTTAATGCAAATTTATGCAATTTTTTTCTTCAAAAAATGCATTTTTTGCGTTTTTTTGCTACTTTTTTCGCGGATTTGCAAAATCATAGCTGTTTTTGTAAAAATGAATTACACAAGAGTGATCTAGTAATGAAGAAATTAAAAGTTCTACTTTAATGCAAGTTTATGCAATTTTTTTTTTCAAAAAATGCATTTTTTGCGTTTTTTTGCTACTTTTTTCGCGGATTTGCATAATCACAGCTGTTTTTGTAAAAATTAGTTCCACAAGAGTGATCTACTAATGAAGAAATCAAAAGTTCCACTTTAATGCAAATTTATGCAATTTTTTTCTTCAAAAAATGCATTTTTTGCGTTTTTTTGCTACCTTTTTCGCGGATTTGCATAATCACAGCTGTTTTTGTAAAAATTAGTTCCACAAGAGTGATCTACTAATGAAGAAATCAAAAGTTGCACTTTAATGCAAATTTATGCAAATTTTTTTTTCAAAAAATGCATTTTTTGCGTTTTTTTGCTACTTTTCTCGCGGATTTGCATAATCACAGCTGTTTTTGTAAAAATTAGTTCCACAAGAGTGATTTTCAAATAAAGAAATCAAAAGTTGCACTTTAATGCAAATTTATGCAAATTTTTTTTTCAAAAAATGCATTTTTTGCGTTTTTTTGCTACTTTTCTCGCGGATTTGCATAATCACAGCTATTTTTGTAAAAATTAGTTCCACAAGAGTGATCTACTAATGAAGAAATCAAAAGTTCCACTTTAATGCAAATTTATGCAATTTTTTTCTTCAAAAAATGCATTTTTTGCGTTTTTTTGCTACTTTTTTCGCGCATTTGCAAAATCATAGCTTTTTTTGTAAAAATGAATTACACAAGAGTGATCTAGTAATGAAGAAATTAAAAGTTCTACTTTAATGCAAGTTTATGCAATTTTTTTTTTCAAAAAATGCATTTTTTGCGTTTTTTTGCTACTTTTTTCGCGGATTTGCATAATCACAGCTGTTTTTGTAAAAATTAGTTCCACAAGAGTGATCTACTAATGAAGAAATCAAAAGTTCCACTTTAATGCAAATTTATGCAAATTTTTTTTTCAACAAATGCATTTTTTGCGTTTTTTCGCTACTTTTTTCGCGGATTTGCATAATCACGCCTGTTTTTGTAAAAATTAGTTCCACAAGAGTGATCTACTAATGAAGAAATCAAAAGTTCCACTTTAATGCAAATTTATTCAAATTTTTTTTTCAAAAAATGCATTTTTTGCGTTTTTTGGCTACTTTTTTTGCGGATTTGCATAATCAGCCTGTTTTTGTAAAAATTAGTTCCACAAGAGTGATCTACTAATGAAGAAATCAAAAGTTCCACTTTAATGCAAATTTATGCAAATTTTTTTTTTCAAAAAATGCATTTTTTGCGTTTTTTGGCTACTTTTTTCGCGGATTTGCATAATCACGCCTGTTTTTGTAAAAATTAGTGATCTACTAATGAAGAAATCAAAAGTTCCACTTTAATGCAAATTTATGCAAATTTTTTTTTCAAAAAATGCATTTTTTGCGTTTTTTTTGCTACTTTTCTCGCGGATTTGCATAATCACAGCTGTTTTTGTAAAAATTAGTTCCACAAGAGTGATCTACTAATAAAGAAATCAAAAGTTCCACTTTAATGCAAATTTATGCAAATTTTTTCTTCAAAAAATGCATTTTTTGCGTTTTTTTGCTACTTTTTTCGCGGATTTGCATAATCATAGCTGTTTTTGTAAAAATGAATTACACAAGAGTGATCTAGTAATGAAGAAATTAAAAGTTCCACTTTAATGCAAGTTTATGCAATTTTTTTTTTCAAAAAATGCATTTTTTGCGTTTTTTTGCTACTTTTTTCGCGGATTTGCATAATCACAGCTGTTTTTGTAAAAATTAGTTCCACAAGAGTGATCTACTAATGAAGAAATCAAAAGTTCCACTTTAATGCAAATTTATGCAAATATTTTGTTCAAAAAATGCATTTTTTGCGTTTTTTTTGCTACCTTTTTCGCGGATTTGCATAATCACAGCTGTTTTTGTAAAAATTAGTTCCACAAGAGTGATCTTCAAATAAAGAAATCAAAAGTTGCACTTTAATGCAAATTTATGCAAATTTTTTTCTCAAAAAATGCATTTTTTGCGTTTTTTTGCTACTTTTCTCGCGGATTTGCATATTCAGAGCTGTTTTTGTAAAAATTAGTTCCACAAGAGTGATCTACTAATGAAGAAATCAAAAGTTCCACTTTAATGCAAATTTATGCAATTTTTTTCTTCAAAAAATGCATTTTTTGCGTTTTTTTGCTACTTTTTTCGCGGATTTGCAAAATCATAGCTGTTTTTGTAAAAATGAATTACACAAGAGTGATCTAGTAATGAAGAAATTAAAAGTTCTACTTTAATGCAAATTTATGCAATTTTTTTTTTCAAAAAATGCATTTTTTGCGTTTTTTGCTACTTTTTTCGCGGATTTGCATAATCACAGCTGTTTTTGTAAAAATTAGTTCCACAAGAGTGATCTACTAATGAAGAAATCAAAAGTTCCACTTTAATGCAAATTTATGCAATTTTTTTCTTCAAAAAATGCATTTTTTGCGTTTTTTTTGCTACTTTTTTCGCGGATTTGCATAATCACAGCTGTTTTTGTAAAAATTAGTTCCACAAGAGTGATCTACTAATGAAGAAATCAAAAGTTGCACTTTAATGCAAATTTATGCAAATTTTTTTTTCAAAAAATGCATTTTTTGCGTTTTTTTGCTACTTTTCTCGCGGATTTGCATAATCACAGCTGTTTTTGTAAAAATTAGTTCCACAAGAGTGATCTACTAATGAAGAAATCAAAAGTTCCACTTTAATGCAAATTTATGCAATTTTTTTCTTCAAAAAATGCATTTTTTGCGTTTTTTTGCTACTTTTTTCGCGGATTTGCATAATCATAGCTGTTTTTGTAAAAATGAATTACACAAGAGTGATCTAGTAATGAAGAAATTAAAAGTTCTACTTTAATGCAAGTTTATGCAATTTTTTTTTTCAAAAAAGGCATTTTTTGCGTTTTTTTGCTACTTTTTTCGCGGATTTGCATAATCACAGCTGTTTTTGTAAAAATTAGTTCCACAAGAGTGATCTACTAATGAAGAAATCAAAAGTTCCTCTTTAATGCAAATTTATGCAAATATTTTGTTCAAAAAATGCATTTTTTGCGTTTTTTTTGCTACCTTTTTCGCGGATTTGCATAATCACAGCTGTTTTTGTAAAAATTAGTTCCACAAGAGTGATTTTCAAATAAAGAAATCAAAAGTTGCACTTTAATGCAAATTTATGCAAATTTTTTTTTCAAAAAATGCATTTTTTGCGTTTTTTTGCTACTTTTCTCGCGGATTTGCATAATCACAGCTATTTTTGTAAAAATTAGTTCCACAAGAGTGATCTACTAATGAAGAAATCAAAAGTTCCACTTTAATGCAAATTTATGCAATTTTTTTCTTCAAAAAATGCATTTTTTGCGTTTTTTTGCTACTTTTTTCGCGCATTTGCAAAATCATAGCTTTTTTGTAAAAATGAATTACACAAGAGTGATCTAGTAATGAAGAAATTAAAAGTTCTACTTTAATGCAAGTTTATGCAATTTTTTTTTTCAAAAAATGCATTTTTTGCGTTTTTTTGCTACTTTTTTCGCGGATTTGCATAATCACAGCTGTTTTTGTAAAAATTAGTTCCACAAGAGTGATCTACTAATGAAGAAATCAAAAGTTCCACTTTAATGCAAATTTATGCAATTTATTTCTTCAAAAAGTGCATTTTTGCGTTTTTTTGCTACTTTTTTCGCGGATTTGCATAATCATAGCTGTTTTTGTAAAAATGAATTACACAAGAGTGATCTAGTAATGAAGAAATTAAAAGTTCCACTTTAATGCAAATTTATGCAATTTTTTTTTCAAAAAATACATTTTTTGCGTTTTGTTGCTACTTTTTTTCGCGGATTTTCATAATCACAGCTGTTTTTGTAAAAATTAGTTCCACAAGAGTGATCTACTAATGAAGAAATCAAAAGTTCCACTTTGATGCAAATTTATGCACATTTTCTTTCAAAAAATGCATTTTTTGCGTTTTTTTGCTACTTTTTTCGCGGATTTGCATAATCACAGCTGTTTTTGTAAAATATAGTTCCACAAGAGTCATCTACTAATGAAGAAATCAAAAGTTCCACATTAATGCAAATTTATGCACATTTTCTTTCAAAAACTGCATTTTTGCGTTTTTTTGCTACTTTTTTCGCGGATTTGCATAATCACAGCTGTTTTTGTAAAAATTAGTTCCACAGGAGTGATTTGCTAATGAAGAAATCAAACTTCCACTTTAATGCAAATTTATGCAATTTTTTTTTCAAAAAATGCATTTTTTGCGTTTTTTTGCTACTTTTTTCGCGGATTTGCATAATCACGCCTGTTTTTGTAAAAATTAGTTCCACAAGAGTGATCTACTAATGAAGAAATCAAAAGTTCCACTTTAATGCAAATTTATGCAAATTTTTTTTCAAAAAATGCATTTTTTGCGTTTTTTTGCTACTTTTTTCACGGATTTGCATAATCACGCCTGTTTTTGTAAAAATTAGTTCCACAAGAGTGATCTACTAATGAAGAAATCAAAAGTTCCACTTTGATGCAAATTTATGCACATTTTCTTTCAAAAAATGCATTTTTTGCGTTTTTTTGCTACTTTTTTCGCGGATTTGCATAATCACAGCTGTTTTTGTAAAATATAGTTCCACAAGAGTCATCTACTAATGAAGAAATCAAAAGTTCCACATTAATGCAAATTTATGCACATTTTCTTTCAAAAACTGCATTTTTTGCGTTTTTTTGCTACTTTTTTCGCGGATTTGCATAATCACAGCTGTTTTTGTAAAAATTAGTTCCACAGGAGTGATTTGCTAATGAAGAAATCAAAAGTTCCACTTTAATGCAAATTTATGCAATTTTTTTTTCAAAAAATGCATTTTTTGCGTTTTTTTGCTACTTTTTTCGCGGATTTGCATAATCACGCCTGTTTTTGTAAAAATTAGTTCCACAAGAGTGATCTACTAATGAAGAAATCAAAAGTTCCACTTTAATGCAAATTTATGCAAATTTTTTTTCAAAAAATGCATTTTTTGCGTTTTTTTGCTACTTTTTTCACGGATTTGCATAATCACGCCTGTTTTTGTAAAAATTAGTTCCACAAGAGTGATCTACTAATGAAGAAATCAAAAGTTCCACTTTAATGCAAATTTATGCAAATTTTTTTTTCAAAAAATGCATTTTTTGCGTTTTTTTGCTACTTTTTTCGCGGATTTGCATAATCACGCCTGTTTTTGTAAAAATTAGTTCCACAAGAGTGATCTACTAATGAAGAAATCAAAAGTTCCACTTTAATGCAAAGTTATTCAAATTTTTTTTTCAAAAAATGCATTTTTTGCGTTTTTTGGCTACTTTTTTGCGGATTTGCATAATCAGCCTGTTTTTGTAAAAATTAGTTCCACAAGAGTGATCTACTAATGAAGAAATCAAAAGTTCCACTTTAATGCAAATTTATGGAAATTTTTTTTTTCAAAAAATGCATTTTTTGCGTTTTTTGGCTACTTTTTTCGCGGATTTGCATAATCACGCCTGTTTTTGTAAAAAATAGTTCCACAAGAGTGATCTCTTAATGAAGAAATCAAAAGTTCCACTTTAATGCAAATTTATGCAAATTTTTTTTTCAAAAAATGCATTTTTTTGCGTTTTTATGCTACTTTTTTCGCAGATTTGCATAATCACGCTTGTTTTTGTAAAAATTAGTTCCACAAGAGTGATCTACTAATGAAGAAATCAAAAGTTCCACTTTAATGCAAATTTATGCAAATTTTTTTTCAAAAAATGCATTTTTTGCGTTTTGTTGCTACTACTTTTTTCGCGGATTTGCATAATCACAGCTGTTTTGTAAAATATAGTTCCACAAGAGTCATCTACTAATGAAGAAATCAAAAGTTCCACATTAATGCAAATTTATGCACATTTTCTTTCAAAAACTGCATTTTTTGCGTTTTTTTTGCTACTTTTTTCGCGGATTTG